>CP136059.1:283292592-283892592 GCA_032464435.1 Aegilops umbellulata | reverse complement strand
ACATATTTATCAATGTAATCTTCCTTATTGTGGCATAAATATTCAGATCCATAAGATTCAAAACCAAAGTTTAATCTTGACATAAAAACAATAATACTTCAAGCATACTAATAAAGCAATCATGTCTTCTCAAAATAACATGGCTAAAGAAAGTTATCCCTACAAAATCATATAGTCTGGCTATGCTCCATCTTCATCACACAAAATATTTCATCATGCACAACCCCGATGTTAGTCAAGCAATTGTTTCATACTTTTGATGTTCTCAAACTTTTTCAACTTTCACGCAATACATGAGCGTGAGCCATGGATATAGCACTATAGGTGGAATAGAATATGGTGGTTGTGGAGAAGACAAAAAGAAGGAGAAATTCTGACATCAACTAGGCAAATTAATGGGCTATGGAGATGCCCATGAATTTATATCGATGCAATTGAGTAGGGATTGCGACGCAACAGATGCACTGGAGCTATAAGTGTATGAAAGCTCAAAAAGAAACTAAGTGGGTGTGTATCCAACTTGCTTGCTCACGAAGACCTAAGGCAATTTGAGGAATCCCATCGTTGGAATATACAAGCCAAGTTCTGTAATGGAAAATTCCCACTAGTATATGAAAGTGACAAAATAGGAGACTCTCTATCATGAAGATCATGGTGCTACTTTGAAGCACAAGTGTGGAAAAAGGATAGTAACATTGTCCCTTCTCTCATTTTATCATTTTTTTGTTTGGGCTTCTTTGGCCTCTTTTATTTTTTATAAAGTCCGGAGACTCATCCCAACTTGTGAGGGAATCATAGCTTCCATCATCCTTTCCTCACATGGGACAATGCTCTAATAATGATGATCATCACACTTTTATTTACTTACAACTCAAGAATTACAATTCGATACTGATACGTCTCCAACGTATCTATAATTTTTTATTGTTCCATGCTGTTTTATTATCAATCTTGGATGTTTTATAATCATTTTATATCATTTTTTAGTACTAACCTATTGACATAGTGCCAACTCCCAGTTGTTGTTTTCTGCATGTTTTTTACATCGCAGGAAATCAATATCAGACGAAGTCCAAATGCCACGAAACTTTACGATGATTTTTTATGGACGAAAAGGAAGAAGTTGGGCCCTGGTTGCACCTGGAGGGGAGTACCGAAGAGGGGACAACCCACCAGGGCGCGCCAGGAGGCCCAGGCGCGCCCTGGTGGGTTGTGCCCACCTCAGGTGCCCCCCCCCGAACCGCCTCTTTGCTCTATAAATACCCCCAATATTCCAGAAACCCTAAAAGAGTCGACGAAATATTCATCCAGCCACCGCAGAGTCCAGAACCACCAGATTCAATCTATACACCATCACGGAGGGGTTCACCACTTCCATTGGTGCCTCTCCTATGATGCGTGAGTAGTTCTTTGTAGACCTTCGGGTCCGTAGTTAGTAGCTAGATGGCTTTCTCTCTCTCGCTGAATTCTCAATACAATGATCTCCTGGAGATCCATATGATGTACCTCTTTTTGCGGTGTGTTTGTTGGGATCTGATGAACTTCGAGTTTATGATCAGTTATATCTTTTTATATCCATGAAAGTTATTTGAGTTTCTTTGATCTCTTATATGCATGATCTCTTATAGCCTCGTATTTCTTCTCCGATATTTGGGTTTTGTTTGGCCAACTTGATCTATTTATCTTGCAATGGGAAGAGGTGCCCGGTAGTGGGTTCGATCTTACGGTGCTTGATCCCAGTGACAGAAAGGGAACCAACACGTATGTATCGTTGCTACTAAGGATGAAAAGATGGGATCTATATCTACGCAATAGATAAACGGATCTTGTCTACATCACGTCATCGTTCTTATTGCATTACTCCATTTTTCCATGAACTTAATACACTAGATGCATGCTGGATAGTGGCCGATGAGTGGAGTAATAGTAGAAGATGCAGGCAGGAGTCGGTCTACTAATCTTGGACGTGATGCCTATGTAATGATCATTGCCTGGATATTGTCATAATTATTTAAAATTCTATCAATTGCCCAACAGTAATTTGTTTAACCACCGTTTACTATTTTCTCGAGAGAAGCCAGTAGTGAATCCTACGGCCCCCTGGTCTTCTTACTCATATATTTGCCTTTGCGATCTACTTTTTCTTTGCTTTTATTTTCAGATCTATTAAACCAAAAAAACAAAAATACCTTGCTGCAATTTATTCTTATTTATTTTGTTTGGCGTTCGATCTATCAATCTACTACAATTTCCTCACGTCCGTTTTGCCTATCTTGAGGCTTCGTACCCCAGAAGGGATTGACAACCCCTTTAACACGTCGGGTTGCGAGGATTTGTTATCTGTCTGAAGGTGTTTTTTACGTTGTGTTGTTTGGTTCTCCTATTAGTTCAATAACCTTGGTTTCTTCACTGAGGGAAATACCTACCGTCGTTGTGCTGCATCATCCCTTCCTCTTTGGGGAAATACCGACGTAGTTCTAGCAGACAAGCACTTTCTGGCGCCACTGCTAGGGAGTCATCAAAAGGAATTTCAGGCACCGTTGTTGGGGAGGATCTTTAACATATACCAGGTTCCTAATCACAAATCTCATCTCCTCACAATTTACATTATTTGCCATTTGCCTCTCGTTTTCCTCTCCCCCACTTCACAAAAAATTGCCGTTTTATTTGCCGTCTTTTTCGTTTGACTTTTTTTCATCAGATCTCATGTTTGCTTGTGTTGCCATGTGCCTTCTATTTCCTTGCATCTTCTCTTGCTTAAAATATATTGATATGGATCCTCATCCACTTGCTAATCTTTTCAAGAGATCCAATTATGATGAACCAATTGCTAGTGAATTGAGTTCACTAGACTATCTTTATGAAGTTTTGCTTGAGATTTATGAATCTGAAAATTGTGATGAAGTGTTGAAAGAAGAAATTGATGAAGTTAGGGCTGGAATTTGAGCCGAGTCGAGCCAGCTCGGCTCGACTCGCTAGAGCTCATTTCGTTAACGAGCTGGCTTAACTCGACTCATTATTCTAACGAGCTCAAATCCAAGATTGACTCGACTCATATAACTCGCGAGCTGGCTTGTTTAGCTTGTTAAGCTCGTTAAAGATATGAACATAAAACCCTCAAATAATATAAAAATTATTATGTATATATTAAACATATATATCACTAAACAATAGTAATTTGCTTGTAACGCATGAGTCTCCTAGGCGGTTGGGTCTTCAACGGCTAGGCCTTGTGTTGTGCGCCTGGGACATAGGGTGCTGAGTGGATGACCTTTTTTGTATTGGGAGTGGCTGATCTTTTGTACCGAGTCTAGCGAGTTACACGAGTACTCATGAGATTGGCTCGTTTAACTTGGTCTATAAACGATCTTAATCTAAAGCTCGGCTCGACTCGTTATTCTTCGAGTTCGAGTTGATTCGAGCCGAGTCACGAGCTACTCGTTTAGCTCACGAGCTTCGAGCTTTTTTTTCCAGCGCTAGATGAAGTGATTCATGATAGCTCCTTGAATGAAAATCATGATTGCAATGATGTTATTATAAATTCTATTAGTGTCAATTGTGTTAATGATATACAAAACCCCAATCTTGGGGATGCTAATTTTGCTATGTCCGCTACTTATTCTAATGATCATGATTGGGGTGATTCTTCCTATGATCTTGAAAATTTTCTTTAAGCCTCATGATGAATATGATATTGATAATAGTGTTTGCAATAATATCGAAATTGGGTTTGCAAGAGTGGTAACTCTAGGTAATAATAATCCCACTACTTTGGAGAATGATCAATCTTATGAAATTTTTGATAAAAGTGGGCTTGGAGAGGTCATGACTTTATTTGATGATAACCCGACTATTTTGGAAGAGTGTCAACTTGGCATGCATGTGGACCATGAAGAGAATATTTTATATGATAACTATATTATTGAATTTGATTATGATCCAACGTATAATTATTATGAGAGAGGAAAATATGGTTGTAGAAATTTTCATGTTACTAAATTTCCTCTCGTTATGTTGAGATTGCTATTGTTTCTTTCTTCTTCTTTGCATATGCGAGAAATTTCTTGTCTTGATAATTTGTTTTCCTATAAAATGGCTATGCATAGGAAGTATGTTAGACTTAAGTGTGTTTGTCACATGTTTTATGATGCTCTCTTTGTGCTTCTAGTCTTATCTTTCATGTGAGCATCAATAAAATTATGCCTAGCTAAGGGCGTATATTTTTTCTTTTTGCTTTCTATTCTCGTGTGTTTGCACAATTATGCTACTGGTATGATTGTGTTTTTTGTGTTTTGATTAGTGTTTGTGCCAAGTAAAGCCATTAGGATCTTCTTGGGTGATAGTTGTTTGATCTTGCTGAAAAAGACAGAAACTTTGCGCTTATGAAAATAATTATCATAAATCACATAGAAGAGCTTTCGCCCTGATTCGTTTTGCATAAGATTAATATACAAATTACCCTGGTCGTCCTAATTTTTCAGAATTTTTGGAGTTACAGAAGTATTCTAAAGTTCCAGATTACTACATATTGTTCTGTTTTGACAGATTCTGTTTTCTTTGTGTTGTGTGCTTATTTTGATGGCTCTATGGTTTTCTTTAATGAGTTTTTGCCAAAGAAAAGTTGGAATACAGTAGATATAATACAAAAACAAAATATGAATTGGTTTGATATAGCACTTATAGTATTGGTTTGCTTTCTTTTACTAACGGATCTCACAAAGGTTTGTTGAGTTTTGTGTGATTGAAGTTTTCAAGTTTTGGCTTATCTTACGATGGATGAAAGAAGGATAGAAGAGCCTAAGCTTGGGGATGCCCTGACATCCCAAGCTATTATCCAAGAATGAGCAACCAACTAAGCTTGGGGATGCCCCCGAGTGGCATCCCCTCTTTCTTTTAACAACCATCTGTATTTTACTCGAGAATATATTTTTATTCATCACATGACATGTGTTTTGCTTGGAGCATCTTGTATGATATGTGTCTTTGCTTGTTTTATTTTTTGTTTTAAGTCATCAATCCTTGCTGGACACACCTATTTGAGAGAGCCAAAATTATATCATGACTTGGTAGAATTGCTCTCTGTGATTCACTTAAATCTTTTATGAGCTAGGACTTGCTCTAGTGCTTCACTTATATCTTTTTGAGCACAGTGTGCTTGGTATTTTTGAAGAAATGCTCTCTTGCTTCAATTAGATTTATTTGAGAGTTAGTAAAATTTTGAAGAAATTCTCTCTTGCTTCACTTAAATTATTTTGAGAGTAAGAAAAAAATTATGCTCATGATCTTCACTTATATTTGTTTGAGCTTATGAAAAGCAACACATGAAAATTAGTCCCAAAGTGATAAATATCCAAGAAGGATAAAGTAAAAACATGTCATGAAGATCATTGGACAAAATAAACTTGATTCTTAGTAATAGTTTTGAGATATGATGATGTGATATGTGAGTTATGTTGATGAGTAATTGTGCTTTAGTAAGAATATTGGTGTTAAGCTTTGTTATTCCCTATGCATGCACGAAAGTCAATAACCATGCAATGAAAATTATATACTACTTGTGGTGCATTATTCGGTGTTAATTATGCTTAATACTTGCTTATGAGATCATTCGTTTCTTGGTTGGTCGCTTCTCAATCTTTTTGCTATCCTTCATTTTGCACTAAGTATGATCTCTACTTGTGCATCCAAAATCCTTTAAACCAGTTTTGCTTGAGTATAGCCTCATATCATACAAGACGCTCCAAGAAAAACACATATCATGTGAAAAATATAGCCTCAAGTAAATTTACCGATGGATTGAAGACGAAAGAGGGGATACCATCCGGGGCATCCCCAAGCTTAGATGCTTGGTTGTCCTTGAATATTACCTTGGGGTGCCTTGGGAATCCCCAAGCTTAGCCTCTTGCCACTCCTTACTCCATTGTCCATCAAATCTTTACCCAAAACTTGAAAACTTCACAACACAAAACTCAACAAAAAACTCGTAAGATCTGCTAGTGTAATAAAATAAATGATCACCACTTTTGGTACTGTTGTGAACTCATTCTAAATTTATATTGGTGTTATATCTACTGTATTCCAACTTCTCCATGGTTCATACCGCCCGATACTACCCATAGATTCATCAAAATAAGCAAACAACACATAGAAAACAGAATCTGTCAAAAACAGAACAGTCTGTAGTAATCTAGAAATTTCATATACTTCTGTAACTCCAACAATTCTGACAAATTAGGACAACAGATGAAATTTGTATATCAATCTTCTGCAGAATTTTATCACGCTCCAGTGAATTTAAACAATTTTGTTACTGGGCGCAAAAGTTTCTGTTTTTCAGCAAAATCAAGTCAACTATCACCATAGATCATCCCAAAGGTCTTACTTGGCTCGAAACACTAATTAAAACACCAAAACACAATTACTACAAATGTATTAATGTGTAATCTCAAGAAAACATAAAATAATAATTATTGGGTTGTCTCCCAACAAGCTCTTTCTTTATAGCCATCAAGATAGGCTTGAGATTTCAATGATGCTCACATGAAAGATAATAGTTGAAACACAAAGAGAGCACCATGAAGCATGTGAAAAACACATCTAAGTCTAACATACTTCCTATGCATAGTCACTTAATAGGCAAACAAATTATCAAGGCAAGCAAAAACTAGCATATGCAAAGAAGAAGAAAGAAATAATAGCAATCTCAACATAACGAGAGGTAATTTAGTGACATGAAAATTTCTACAACCATATTTCCCTCTCTCATAATAATTACATGTAGGATCATAATCAAGTTCAACAATATATCTATCATATAAAATTTTCTCTTCATGATCACACGCATGCAAAGTTGAAACTCTTCCAAAACAGTGGGATTACCATCAAATAAAGTCATGACATCTCCAAGCCCACTTTTATCAAAAAATTGATAAGATTGATCATACTCCAAAGTAGTGGGATCATTATTACCTAGAGTTCACACTCTTTCAACCCCACTTTCAATGTTAGCACAAACATATTCATCATGAGGCTTAAATAAATTTCAAGATCATAAGAAGAATCACCCCAATCGTGATCATTGCAATAAGTAATGGACATGGAAAAATTAGCATCCCCAAGCTTAGGGTTTTACATATTTTTAATGCTTTTAATTCAAGGAGCTATCGTGAATCACTTCATAAATTTCTTCTTTTGATACTTCATCACATTTTTTAGATTCACGAATTTCAAGTAAAAATTCATAAAAATAATGTAGTGCACTCAACTCACCAGCAATTGGTTCATCATAATTGGATCTCTTAAAAAGATTAGCGAGTGGATGAGGATCCATAAGCTTTCTACTTCCTGATTTTCAATAAATACATAATTATTCCAAGCAAACAAGGAAACAAACCAAGTAAAACATAAAGGCAAATAGGAAGAAGGTGAACGAAAGAAGGGCCAATAAAAAGGCAAATGTTTTTGTATTTTTCTGAAAACAGTTTGGAAGTGGGGGAGAGGAAAATGAGAGGCGAATGGCAAATAATGGAAGTGCAAGAGATGAGAGTTTATGATAGGTACTTGGTAGGCTTGATGTAGAACCTCCTTGTTCGCTCATGCCAGAAATTCTTCCTGCTACCGCTCGAGCTTGCGTTGATTTTTCCCTTGAAGAGGAAAGGGTGATGCAGCAACATAGAGATAAGTATTTCCCTCAGTTAAGAACCAAGGTATCAATCCAGTAGGAGGCACAAGCCAGTCTCCAAGCTATGCACCTGCACAAACTAACAAACACTTGCAAACAAATGAAAAAGGGGTTGTCAATCCCTTCACGGTCATGAACAAGAGTGAGATCTAATAGAGATAGGTATAAAAGATAAATAAAAGAGTAAACTAAAGTAAATATAAATAAATTGCAGCATGGTATTTTTGGGTTTTTTTGGTTTATAGATCTGAAAATATATGATGGAAAATAGACCAGGGAACCATAGGTTTCACTAGAGGCTTCTCTCTTGAAAGAAAACATACGGTGGGTAAACAAATTACTGTTGAGCAATTGATAGAAAAGCGCATAGTTATGACGATATCTAAGGCAATGGTCATGAATATAGGAATCACATATGTGACAAATAGACCAAAACGATTCTGCATCTACTACTATTACTCCACACATCAACCGCTATCCAGCATGCATCTAGAGTATTAAGTTCATAAGAACGGAGCAATGCTTTTAGTAAGATGACATGATGTAGAGGGATAAACTCAAGCAATATGATATAAACCCCATCTTTTTATCCTTGATGGCAACAATACAATATGTGCCTCGCTACCCCTTCTGACACTGGGTGAGGACACCGCAAGATTGAAACCAAAACTAAGCACATCTCCCATTGCAAGAAAAACCAATCTAGTTGGCCAAACCAAACCGATAGTTCGAAGAGAAATACAAAAATATCTTAATCATGCATAAGAGAGTTCAGAGAAGAATCGTGTGATCAAGACGTGTTTGTCATGGGCATGCCATTAGTGGTGTTTGCGTTGTCGTGTAGCCATAATTAGAGTTGCCAAATCTAGCTGTGCTCCATATAATGGATGTACCCGAATTAATCATTTGCTATTATGTGTAGCACCCATGGTAGTTTTTCCGGTTTGTCGGGTTGGTGTCGTTTGCAGCTGTCGTACACACTCAAGCATAAGAGCTGAGTTTAGTTGTGTTACACGTGCAATTGTTGTTATTCCTGCCAACGGCAATGCTATTGCTCTGCAGGGAACACTTTGTCGTCTTGCGGACATTTCTGTTATAGTACTAACGAATCTATTAGTTAGCTAATGGAGAATTCTAGGACGGCAATAAAAATTATGGTTCTGCAAACATTTCTGGTATCCATGATTTGCTATATTCTACGTAACATCAATGGTCATTTTGCTGGTTGTCCACTATATCGATGTTGTTTCTTTTCCAATGTGTTGGCAATTTGGCATGGGGTGTGTACGTCATGGGCATGTGGCACAGGTCGATCGTGCTGTCATATAGCAATAATTAGAAGAGCCGAATTTAGTTGTGTACTGTGTAATGTAATTGTTGCTATTTGTGCCAACGTGATGGCTTGGCAAGTGAAACTTTGACGTGTTGTATATATCTCTAGTACTATTGATCTACTATCACATTAAATGCTAATGGTATTTATTTTTTGGATTAATCAAACAATATATTGTGTCTGACAACCGTGATAAGAAATGGCTCCTTCACAATATTATTATGATATCGCTAGTATGGTTATGTTGATCAACATGCCGCAATAGCATTTAATAAGCATGAAAAGTCCTTAGTGTCCTGATCTTGCTCTTATGTATATGTATCAGTGTTGGTGCTAAGAAAGTGAACCTCTCCTGCATGCAATTCCGTCGTTTCTATGAGCCAAGAAGCAAAGAAAGGTCAGTACTTAGTACCTTATTATATATGTTGCACAATCATTATTATCAACACCATCTATATTTAGCTCATAGACCTAACATGCTCATTCACTTCATTTGCAACCACATGATGATATTACTTGGTTCATTATCTAAATATGCCTCTTCAATTATTCTACTGTAAATTGTTAGTTCTAGACTTATGTTTATAGCATGACTATGTCTGAGATGGCTAGAGTTTTTTTTTTCAAGCAGAGGTTATGCTTTCCGAACCACTATTAGTTCAGTTCGCTTGATTACTCTGTCCAGAATTTGACTGTGTGGTATGATTGCATTATTCCAGATGCCTCATGGCGTTGGCTCTTGCTTGGAATGAGTTCTGTGAAGTGCGCAGCAAGTTCGAGGCTATGATGCAGGTAGACCCTTATGTGCGTATGTTGGCTTTGACTTCCAACTTCTTACTAGTATCATAATCTAAAGATCGGACATGGTTCCTTTAAGATAAACAATAAAGAACTTGATCTCATTCTTGCTGCTGTTGATATTTATCTAGATATACTGTTTGGTTTCCGAGGTATCTAAAACATTTATGTCTTAATTTGTGTCATCGCGATTCAGTAGCTGTATGGGGTAGTTCTAAGCAATATAATTTCTTTGTTTCTCACCATAAATTAAGCTTAGCCAAATACTGGAATAAGATATCAACCACCTTCTAACATGGATGATTTGTGAAACCTTGTGACTTGGCCACCAATATGTACCTTAGAAATTTTGTAATAATTAATCTATTGTTCTTTTGATGAAGCTGGAGGAGCAGATCGCAGCCTATGGTCCTAACTAGTAGCTATGGAAGGAAAAAGAGCGTAGCTCCATGTGATCCCTCCGATGACAGGGTGTATGTATATCTCCAGATGTATACGATGTTCAATAGGTGTCTGGCTTTGGAGAGCGATTATGAAATAACATGAGGAATCTTGCGTAAGAACTCCAGTCTCGCAAGTCTTCAAAAAAAAATATTTTGTCATGTGTCAATGTCTCTATCAACTCTATACCCGGTTGCGTCCGCTGGGCTGCCGCCCCATACAATATTTATACTCTCTACCTGGTTGGTTTTTTACTTGTGAATTGGTTTTGTTGTATGTTGTTGGCTCCCCGGTCTCTTTACTGTCTTTTGGAATGCCGATGTCTCTACTTGAGCAAGGGGAAAGGTTTATGTCATTTCCCCATTGGAGGCATCATTCTTGGAGGTGTGCATCGACTCAAGGGACTAGTGGAACGTTTCTGAGGTGGTATGTGTTCCACGTGACACATCAATGACACGGAGTCTCGACGGCGTGGCGCAACAGGGTCTCAATGAAAGTTGCTTTAGGTTGGATGAGCGTAGGGAGGTGGACCTGTCTTGCGTCATTGCATGGTTGACGTCAGGCCTGGAAAGGTGAATGCTTTCGTGCCTACTCTAAAGATGAATCAGCAGGATTCGGTGGCGGCGGCCTTTGCAGCGTGCGCATGCAGTGCCCGCTGAGACTCCGTTGGACCGGTTTGTGGCCCCAATGCGCTATTTCTCGGCTTTGTTGAGGCCTCCGGTTTTAGATGTTAAGATGGGGTGTGAGGTCTGGGTAGCGGCCCGAGCCATGTGCACCCCCTTTCAACAAGTTTATAGGAGCAACGACATATGTGATAGCGGGCTTAGGCGTCCGGCTGTCCGCCGGGGGTAGCCCGCTCGAGGTGTTGCCACTGAGGCGTACCTTCGGCGGGCTGGAAAAATGCCTTTATAAGTTTCATTTGATGGATATGCTTTCAAAGTCCAAATATGGTTACAATAACGTACCTCCGGGGTGCCGGCTTCTCCCTCCCCAGCTCGAGGAGGTCCTCATCTGACTCGTCGGAGAAGTTAGCCTTCTCTGGCAGGACAGGCTGCCATGCTTCCTCCTCGGCGTCCTCGGATGCTACCCTCTTGCCCTTGAGGGAAGGGTTTCCTTTCCCCCGTGTCCTCCTCCACGTCATCCTCATGGGTGGACGAGGCAGGGGTCTCCTCGGACCAGGTGTCCGAGGTCTCCCATGCTCGAAGACCCGCCCTGCACCTCGGAGGTTTTGACTCCTTGGTGGGCACCACATGCGGCTCCTCGGTTAAGAGGGTCATGGGTTGGGGAGTCCTCTCCACCTCGGGCAGCGGCGTCGGGCACAACATTTGTTGTGCCTTGGAGATCCACTTCTGCAAATATAAAATCAACTGGTCAGCCAAAGTCTATGAGGTTCAAAGAAACACAAAGTGTAGAGCTGTGTATTGAAAATTACCTCAGGGGCTGTCGGTGGGAAACGACACCTATGGGATCACTAGAATCCCTTCTACCGTTGGCAGGCGCGGGGTTGTGAGAAGAGTAGGTCTAATAGGAAGCACACGGATCGTTTACCCAGGTTCGGGCCGCGAGGATGCGTAATACCCTAGTCCTGCTTTGGTGGATGTATTGAGTGTTCTTGTGTTCTTGAGCTAGCTATGGGGTGTAACTTTCCCAAAAGAGCTGAATCCCTCTCCTGTTCGCCTCAGGCCTCCTTTTGTAGGCAAAAGGGGTCGCCACAGTGGCACAGAGGAGGTGGAAAGGTGTACAGCGCACGAGCTTATCGCCCGGCGTTACGGGACAAAGCGCATTCAATGTGCTACTTAGGTGTCCATTAGCTTTATCAGGGACCGGAACGAGGTCCGTCCCGTCCGTCGCCGCTCCGCCTTGCTTCGACACGCGCCTAAGCCAGCGATGCGTGCGGTGCCATGTAGGCAGGCAGGCAGCTGAGGTGGCGCGGTGGTGGAGCCTTCACGAAGATCTGCATGCCACCACGCAGGTGCTTGCTGAGTTGGCGTAGAGGCCCCCCGTCGCCACGCAGGTGCCTGCCCAGCTGGTTGAGCTAGCAGCTGCTTGGGGACGGTGGTGGAGTCTTGGCTGGTGCGGGCCTGGCAGTGGCCCCGTTCATTCCCTCGGCAAGGGTCTTGTCGGGGACCCAGCAAGGATCTTGCCGTGGCATTGCAGTCGTCCCCGGCAAGGCGCTTGCCGGGGGCCTTGTGGATCCCCTCGGCTAGGATCCCGTCGAGGGTCGCCGTCTTCTGGTCCTCATCTGATCGTGTGTTTATGATCTTGACAAAGATCTGCATGCCACCATAGAGGTGCCTCCCGAGCCTTGGTTCCAATGTAGTTGTTGATGGCGTTTGGAACCCTTGGGCTCAAGGGTGGCTCGCTCTGCTGGCGTTGGTTAAGTTGCCCCGGCAAGGCCCTTGTCGGGGCTGCAGAGGCCGCCTCGGCAAGAGCCTTGCCGGGGGAGTCCACCATGCTAATACGTCCATTTTGCATCATGCTTTTATATCGATATTTATTGCATTATGGACTGTTATTTCACGTTATGTCACAATACTTATGGCTATTCTCTCTTATTTTACAAGGTTTACATAAGGAGGGAGAATGCCGGCAGCTGGAATTCTGGGCTGGAAAAGGAGCAAATATTAGTGACCTATTCTGCACAAATCCAAAAGTCCTGAAACTCCATGAAAGTCATTTTTGGAAATAATAAAAAATATTGAGCGGAAGAAGCTCACCAGAGGGGGGGCCACCTGTCCACGAGGGTGGGGGGCACGCCCCCCTACCTCGTGGGCCCCCTATTGGCTCTCCGATGGCCATCTTCTGCTATATGAGGTCTTTCGTCGAGGAAAAAATCGTAAGCAACCTTTCGGGACGAGACTCCGCTGCCACAAGGAGGAAACTTGGCGGAACCACTCTAGGGCTCCGGCAGAGCTGTTCTGCCGGGGATACTTCCCTCCGGGAGGGGGAAATCATCGCCATCGTCATCACCAACGCTCCTCTCATCGGGAGAGGGTAATCCCCATCAACATGTTCTCCAGCACCATCTCATCTCAAAACCCTAGTTCATCTCTTGTATCCAATTCTTGTCTCCAGGTCCGGGATTGGTACTAGTAGTTTGCTAGTAGTGTTGATTAGTCTTTGTAGTTGATGCTAGTTGGTTTATTTGGTGGAAGATCATATGTTCAGATCCTTTATGCATATTATTACCCCTCTGATTATGAACATGAATATGCTTTGTGAGTAGTTATGTTTGTTCCTGAGGACATGGGAGAAGTCTTGCTATTAGTAGTCATGTGAATTTTGTATTCGTTCGATATTTGGATGAGATGTATGTTGTCTAGCTTCTAGTGGTGTTATGTGAACGTCGACTACATAACACATCACCATTATTTGGGCCTAGAGGAAGTCATTGGGAAGTAATAAGTAGATGATGGGTTGCTAGAGTGACAGAAGTTTAAATCCTAGTTTATGCGTTGCTTCGTAAGGGGATGGTTTGGATCCATATGTTTCATGCTATGGTTAGTGATGTCTACTACGCAACCTTTTTCTTGTAGACATTGTTGGGCCTCCAAGTGCAGAGGTTTGTAGGACAGTAGCAAATTTCCCTCAAGTGGATGACCTAAGGTTTATCAATCCGTGGGAGGCGTAGGATGAAGATGGTCTCTCTCAAGCAACCCTGCAACCAAATAACAAAGAGTCTCTTGTGTCCCCAACACACCCAATGCAATGGTAAATTGTATAGGTGCACTAGTTCGGCGAAGACATGGTGATACAAGTGCAATATGGATGGTAGATATAGGTTTTTGTAAACTGAAAATATAAAAATAGCAAGGTAACAAGTGGTAAAAGTGAGCGTAAACGATATTGCAATGATAGAAAACAAGGCCTAGGGTTCATACTTTCACTAGTGCAAGTCCTCTCAACAATAATAACATAATTGGATCACATAACTATCCCTCAACATGCAACAAAGAGTCACTCCAAAGTCACTAATAGTGGAGAACAAACAAAGAGATTATGGTAGGGTACGAAACCATCTCAAAGTTATTCTTTCCAATCAATCCGTTGGGCTATTCCTATAAGTGTCACAAACAGCCCTAGAGTTCGTACTAGAATAACACCTTAAGATACACATCAACCAAAACCCTAATGTCACCTAGATACTCCAATGTCACCTCAAGTATCCGTGGGTATGATTATACGATATGCATCACACAATCTCAATTCATCTACTCAAACCAACACATAGAACCTCAAAGAGTGCCCCAAAGTTTCTACCGGAGAATCACGACGAAAACGTGTGCCAACCCCTATGCATAGGTTCATGGGCGGAACCCGCAAGTTGATCACCAAAACATACATCAAGTGAATCACGTGATATCCCATTGTCACCACAGATACGCACGGCAAGACATACATCAAGTGTTCTCAAATCTTTAAAAACTCAATCCGATAAGATTACTTCAAGGGGAAATCTAAATCCATTACAAGAGAGAAGAGGGGGAGAAGAAACATAAGATCCAACTATAATAGCAAAGCTCGCGATACATCAAGATCGTGCCAAATCAAGAACACGAGAGAGAGAGAGAGAGAGAGAGAGAGAGAGAGAGAGAGAGAGAGAGAGAGAGAGAGAGAGAGATCAAACACATAGCTACTGGTACATATCCTCAGCCCCGAGGGTGAACTACTCCCTCCTCGTCATGGAGAGCGCCGGGATGATGAAGATGGCCACCGGTGAGGGTTCCCCCCTCCAGCAGGGTGCCAGAACAAGGTCCCGAGAGGTTTTTGGTGGCTACAGAGGCTTGCGGCGGCGGAACTCCAGATCTAATCTTCGTTCTGGAAGTTTTACGATACGTGGGTATATATGGGTGAAAGGAGTACGTCGGTTGACCAAAGGGGGGCCACGAGGCAGGGGTGCGCGCCCTAGGGGGGTGGGCGCGCCCCCTACCCTCGTGAGCACCTCCTTGGTCTTCTGACATAGGGTCCAAGTCTATCCGGTAGGTTTCCTTCCAAAAATAACTTCTCCAGTTGATTTCGTTCTCCGTTTGATATTCCTTTTCTTCGAAACACTGAAATAGGCATAAAACAGAAATCTGGGCTGGGCCTCCGGTTAATAGGTTAGTGCCGAAAATAATATAGAAGTGGATAATAAAGCCCAATATTGCCCAAAACAGTAGATAACATAGCATGGAGCAATCAAAAATTATAGATACGTTGGAGACGTATCAAGCATCCCCAAGCTTAATTCCTGCTCGTCCTCGAGTAGGTAAATGATTAAAAAAAGATAATTTTTGATGTGGAATGCTACTTGGCATAATTTCATTGTAATTCTTCTTACTTGTGATGTGAATATTCATATCCAAAAGATTCAAGATAAAAGTTTTTATTGACATAGAAATAATAATACTTCAAGCATACTGACTAAGCAATTATGTCTTCTCAAAATAACATGGCCAAAGAAAGTTCATCCCTACAAAATCATATAGTTTAGTCATGCTCCATTTTTGTCACACAAGAATGCTCTCATCATGCACAACCCCGATGACAAGCCAAGCAATTGTTTCATACCTTAGTAATCTCAAACTCATAAACCTTCACGCAATACATGAGCGTGAGCCATGGATATAGCACTATGGGTGGAATAGAATATGATGAGGGGGTTATGTGGAGAAGACAAAAAGGAGAAAGTCTCACATCAACGAGGCTAATCAATGACCGATGGAGATGCCCATCGATTGATGTTAATGCGAGGAGTAGGGATTGCCATGCAACGGATGCACTGGAGCTATAAATGTATGAAAGCTCAACAAAAGAAACTAAGTGGGTGTGCATCCAACTTGCTTGCTCATGAAGACCTAAGGCATTTGAGGAAGCCCATCGTTGGAATATAGAAGCCAAGTTCTATAATGAAAGATTCCCACTAGTATATGAAAATGACAAAACAAGAGACTCTCTATCATGAAGATTATGGTGCTACTTTGAAGCACAAGTGTGGTAAAAGGATAGTAGCATTGCCCCTTTTTATTTTTTTCTTTTATTTATTTTCTTTCTTTTTTTGGGCCTTCTTTTTTTTCTTTGGCCTTTTTTGGGGACAATGCTCTATTGAATGATGATCATCACACTTCTACTTATTTACAACTCAATGATTGCAACTCGATACTAGAACATAGTATGACTCTATATGAATGCCTCCGGAGGTGTACCGGGATATGCAATGAATCAAGAGTGACATGTATGAAAGAATTATTAACGGTGGCTTTGCCACAAATACGATGTCAACTACATGATCATGCTAGCAATATGACAATGATGAGTGTGTCATGAGGAACGGTATGGTGGAAAGTTGCATGGCAATATATCTCGGAATGGCTATGGAAATGCCATAATAGGTAGGTATGGTGGCTCTTTTGAGGAAGATATAAGGAGGTTTATGTGTGAAAGAGCGTATCATATCACGGGGTTTGAATGCACCGGCGAAGTTTGCACCAACTCTCGATGTGAGAAAGGGCAATGCACGGTACCGAAGAGGCTAGCAATGATGGAAGGGTGAGAGTGCGTTTAATCCATGGACTCAACATTAGTCATTAAGAACTCATATACTTATTGCAAAAATCTACAAGCCATAAAAAACCAAAGCACTACGCGCATGCTCCTAGGGGAATAGATTGGTAGGAAAAGACCATCGCTCGTCCCCGACCGCCACTCATAAGGAGGACAATAAAATAACACCTCATGTTTCAAATTGGTTACATAATGTTTACCATACATGCATGCTACGGGACTTGCAAACTTCAACACAAGCATTTCTCAAATTCACAACTACTCAACTAGCACGACTTTGATATCACTACCTCCATATCTCAAAACAATCATAATCATCAAACTTCTCTTAGCATTCAACACACTCATAAGAATTCTTACAAATCTTTTATGCTTAGCATGTTAGGATTTTAAGCAAATTACCATGCTATTTATGAATCTATAAGTGAAGCATGAGAGTTCATATATTTCTTCAAAATAAAACTACCACCATGCTCTAAAAGATATAAGTGAAGTACTAGAGCAATAACAAAACTACTCCGAAAGATATAAGTGAAGATCAATGAGTAGTCGGATAATTATGCAACCATGTGAAGACACACTCATTTTAAGAATTTCAGATCTTGATACTTTATTCAAACAGCAAGCAAAGCTAAAGAAAATGAAATGATGCTCCAAGCAAAACACATATCACGTGGTGAATAAAAATATAGCTCCAAGTAAAGTTACCGATGAACAAAGACGAAAGAGGGGATGCCTTCCGGGGCATCCCCAAGCTTAGGCGCTTAGTTATCATTGAATATTACCTTGGGGTGCCTTGGTCATCCCCAAGCTTAGTCTCTTGTCACTCCTTATTCCATAGTCCATCGAATCTTTACCCAAAACTTGAAAACTTCACAACACAAATCTTAACAAAAAACTCGTGAGCTCCGTTAGCGAAAGAAAACAAAACACTACTTCATGGTACTGTAATGAACTCATTCTTTATTTACATTGGTGTTAAACCTACTGTATTCCAACTTATATATGGTTTATAAACTATTTTACTAGCCATAGAGTCATCAAAATAGGCAAACAACACAATGAAAACAGAATCTGTCAAAAACAGAACAGACTGTAGTAATCTGTATCAAACGTAAACTTCTGGAACTCCAAAAATTCTAAAATAAATTGGTGGACCTGAGGAATTTTTCTAGTAATTATCTGCAAAAATAATCAACTAAATAGCACTCTCCAGTAAAAAGTTCTAGCTAATCTAATGAGCACTAAAGTTTCTGTTTTTTACAGCATGATCATAAAGACTTCACCCAAGTCTTCCCAAAGGTTCTACTTGGCACAAACACTAATTAAAACATAAAACCACATCTAAACATAAGCTATATGGTTTATTTATTCCTAAACATAAGCAAAAAGCAAGAAACTAAAATAAAATTGGGTTGACTCCCAACAAGCGCTATCGTTTAACGCCCCTAGCTAGGCATTATGATTTCAATGATGCTCGCATAAAAGATAAGAATTGAAACATAAAGAGAGCATCATGAAGAATATGACTAGCACATTTAAGTATAACCCACTTCCTATGCATTGGGGTTTTTTGAGCAAACAACTTATGGGAACAATAATCAACTAGCATAGGAAGGCAAAACAAGCATAACTTCAAGATTTTAAGCACATAGAGAGGAAACTTGATATTATTGCAATATGTATAAGCATATGATCCTCTCTCATAATAATTTTCAGTAGCATCATGAATGAACTAAACAATATAACCAGCACCTAAAGCATTCTTTTCATGATCTACAAGCATAGAAAATTTACTACTCTCCACATAAGCAAAATTCTTCTCATTCAGAATAGTGGGAGTATCATAAGAGACTTGAATACTATAAATTGTTTCCACATTAAAAGAGTAATGTTCAGAGAAAGGGTACTCATAATCATGAAAAGTTTTATAAATATAATCATCGCTACTCTTTATAGCATAAGTTTTATCACAATAATCATCATAAGTAGCAACTTTGTTCTCATCATAATCAATTGAAACCTCTTCCGAAATAGTGGATACATCACTAAATAAAGTCATGAACTCTTCAAATCCACTTTCATAAATATTATAATATTCAACATCCTCCAATATTGTGGGATCACTACTTCCTAAAGTTGACACTCTTCCAAACCCACTTTCATAAATATAATCATCATAGGTAGAAGGTATGCTATCATCATAACTACTTTGCATATCAAAACTTGAGAGGCTAAAAACATTATCATCATTAAGCATAGCATCCCCAAGCTTGGGACAAACATTAATTGCAGCAAATATATTCTCAAATATGTCATCCTCATCAAACATAGCTTCCCCAAGCTTGGGCCTTTTCATATCATAAGCAATAACCACTCTCATCATTAATAGTATGGATAGCACCAATAGGATAGCGTTTATTATATTCCTCCAAGCAAGTGCCAAAAAGATTTTCAAGATCATAAGAAGTATCATTATCTTGCCAATCATAATCATCACAACAAGCAATAGGCATAACGAGATCATCATCAAGTGTATCATTTTCATGAGGCACAACAATAATAGGAGCAACTTTATTTGGGAGAGATACCTTTTTACCTCTCTTCCTTTTTCTTTTCTTCTTCTTCACCACATCATGTGTGGGTTCAATCCTCTTTTTGGAGCTCCTTATTAATGAGATTGGTTGAATAGAAGGCTCCTCCTCGTTACCTGATTCATCATAAGAAATAATAGGAGGATATTGGGAAGTCTCTTCCCTTTCGTTAGCATTTTCTTCATCCTCTATTTGTTTTATTTTCTTTATGTAATTGGCAATATAAGGATTTTCAATACAATTCACCGCACAATACATATAAATTTCATCTAGATTAAAATGAAGAACTTTATCAAGGACAAATTTTGGAATATCCTTAGTTCTACGTTTAATTTCTTCATAACCCAAGAGCAAACTAAGTTCATTATGATGTGCAAGGGAAATAAAGTCATCACAATTTTTGGACACGATACGCTCATGAAACAATTTGCATTGGGTACTAAAATGATCACGTACATTGCAAAGTTCACAAGTAGAGCTAAGAAAAGATAAATTTTCAGCACATTCATCTAGCTCTTCTTGCAACAATTTGGTTTCTAAGTACTTATGCCTCTTGCAATATCTATCTTCCCTATTTGTTGTGTACTTGCAAACCCAATCTACTCCACAAAAATTGACATGTTTATAGGAGGCATTTTCATCATAACTAGTGCAATCATCATTAGCATCATGGATATTCAAAGAATTCGTACTAACAACATTGCAATCATGCTCATCATTCAAATATTTAGTGCCAAACATTTTAGAGATCTCTTCTTCTAGCACTTGAGCACAATTATCCTTTCCATCATACTCACGAAAGATATTAAAAAGGTGAAGCGTATGAGACAAACTCAATTCCAATTTTTTTGTATTTTTCTTTTATAGACTAAACTAGTGCTAAAACAAGAAACAAAAAGATTCGATTGCAAGATTTAAAGATATACCTTCAAGCACTAACCTCGCCGGCAATGGCGCCAGAAAAGAGCTTGATGTCTACTACGCAACCTTCTTCTTGTAGACGTTGTTGGGCCTCCAAGTGCAGAGGTTTGTAGGACAGTAGCAAATTTCCCTCAAGTGGATGACCTAAGGTTTATCAATCCGTGGGAGGCGTAGGATGAAGATGGTCTCTCTCAAGCAACCCTGCAACCAAATAACAAAGAGTCTCTTGTGTCCCCAACACACCCAATGCAATGTTAAATTGTATAGGTGCACTAGTTCGGCGAGGACATGGTGATACAAGTGCAATATGGATGGTAGATATAGGTTTTTGTAAACTGAAAATATAAAAACATCAAGGTAACAAGTGGTAAAAGTGAGCGTAAACGGTATTGCAATGATAGGAAACAAGGCCTAGGGTTCATACTTTTACTAGTGCAAGTCCTCTCAACAATAATAACATAATTGGATCACATAACTATCCCTCAACATGCAACAAAGTGTCACTCCAAAGTCACTAATAGTGGAGAACAAACAAAGAGATTATGGTAGGGTACGAAACCACCTCAAAGTTATTCTTTCCAATCAATCTGTTGGGCTATTCCTATAAGTGTCACAAACAGCCCTAGAGTTCGTACTAGAATAACACCTTAAGATACACATCAACCAAAACCCTAATGTCACCTAGATACTCCAATGTCACCACAAGTATCCGTGGGTATGATTATACGATATGCATCACACAATCTCAATTCATCTACTCAAACCAACACATAGAACCTCAAAGAGTGCCCCAAAGTTTCTACCGGAGAATACGACGAAAACGTGTGCCAACCCGTATGCATAGGTTCATGGGCGGAACCCGCAAGTTGATCACCAAAACATACATCAAGTGAATCACGTGATATCCCATTGTCACCACAGATACGCACGGCAAGACATACATCAAGTGTTCTCAAATCTTTAAAGACTCAATCCGATAAGATTACTTCAAGGGGAAATCTCAGTCCATTACAAGAGAGTAGAGGGGGAGAAGAAACATAAGATCCAGCTATAATAGCAAAGCTCGCAATACATCAAGATCGTGCCAAATCAAGAACACAAGAGAGAGAGAGAGAGATCAAACACATAGCTACTGGTACATACCCTCAGCCCCGAGGGTGAACTACTCCCTCCTCGTCATGGAGAGCGCCGGGATGATGAAGACGGCCACCGGTGAGGGTCCCCCCCCCCTCCAGCAGGGTGCCAGAATAGGGTCCCGAGAGGTTTTTGGTGGCTCTAGAGGCTTGCGGCGGCGGAACTCCAGATCTAATCTTCGTTCTGGAAGTTTTACGATACGTGGGTATATATGGGTGAAAGGAGTACGTCGGTTGACCGAAGGGGGGCCACAAGGCAGGGGGCGCGACCCAGGGGGTGGGCGCGCCCCCTACCCTTGTGAGCACCTCCTTCTTCTTCTGACGTAGGGTCCAAGTCTATCCAGTAGGTTTCCTTCCAAAAATAACTTCTCCAGTTGATTTTGTTCCGTTTCGACTCCGTTTGATATTCCTTCTCTTCGAAACACTGAAATAGGCATAAAACAACAAATCTGGGCTGGGCCTCCGGTTAATAGGTTAGTCCCAAAAATAATATAAAAGTGGATAATAAAGCCCAATATTTCCCAAAACAGTAGATAACATAGCATGGAGCAATCAAAAATTATAGATACGTTGGAGACATATCAGTTAGGTTTACCTTAATACTTTTGTTGTAGTTGTGGATGCTTGCAATAGAGGTTAATCATAAGTGGGATGTTTGTTCAAGTAAGAACAGCACCCAAGCACCGGTCCACCCACATATCAAATTATCAAAGTACCGAACGCGAATCATATGAACGTGATGAAAACTAGCTTGACGATATTCCCATGTGTCCTCGGGAGCGCTTTTCCTTATATAAGAGTTTGTCCAGGCTTGTCCTTTGCTACAAAAAGGATTGGGCCACCTTGCTGCACTTTATTTACTTTTGTTACTTGTTGCTCGTTACAAATTATCTTATCACAAAACTATCTGTTACCACTTTTTTCAGTACTTGCAGAGAATACCTTGCTGAAAACCGCTTATCATTTCCTTCTGCTCCTCGTTGGGTTCGACACTCTTACTTATCGAAAGGACTACGATAGATCCCCTATACTTGTGGGTCATCAAGACTCTTTTTTGGCGCCGTTGCCGGGGAGTGAAGCGCCTTTGGTAGGCGGAATTTGGTAAGGAAAAAATTTATATAGTGTGCTGAAATTTACTGTCACTTGTTACTGTGGAAAGTAATCCTCTGAGGGGTTTGTTCGGGGTATATTCACCCCGACCAGTAGAGCAAAGAATTGCTCCTCAACCTACTGAACCTATTGAAAATGAAATTATTCCCTTTGAAGTTCCTTCGGGTATGTTAGAAAAACTGGTTGATAACCCTTTTACAGGAGATGGAACAAAGCATCCTAATGAACATCTACTCTATGTGGATGAAGTTTGTGGATTATTTAAGCTTGCAGGTATACCCAATGATGTTGTTAAGAAGAAGGTCTTCCCTTTATCTTTGAAGGGAGATGCATCGACATGGTATAGGCTATGTGATGATACGGGATCATGGAACTATAAACGAATGAAGTTGGAATTTCATCAAAAGTATTATCCTATGCATCTTGTTCATCGTGATCGCAATTATATATATAATTTTTGGCCTCGCGAAGGAGAAAGCATCGCTCAAGCTTGGGGGAGGCTTAAATCAATGTTATATTCATGCTCCAATCATGAGCTCTCAAGATAAATAATTCTTCAAAAAATGTATGCTCGGCTTTCTGAAAACGATTGCATCATGCTCGATACTTCTTGTGCTGACTCTTTATGATGAATACTATTCAATTCAAATGGAATTTATTGGATAGAATTAAACGCAACTCTGAAGATTGGGATCTTGACGAAGGAGTCAGGTATGACACCTAAGTTTGATTGTGTTAAATCTTTTGTGGATACCGTTGTTTTTCGTAAATTTAGCACTAAATATGGACTTGACTCTGAGATAGTAGCTTCTTTCTGTGAATCTTTTGCTACTTATGTTGATCTCCCCAAGGAGAAGTGGTTTAAATATCATCCTCCCATAGAAGTAAAAGTAGCTGCACCTATTAAAGTTGAAGAAAAGACTGTCACTTATAATGATCCTATTGTTCCTACTTCTTATGTTGAGAAACAATCTTTCCCTGTTAGGATAAAGGATCATGATAAAGCTTCAACTATGGTTCGTAAAAGCAATATTAGAACTTATACACCTCCTGAGCAAGTTAAAGTTGAACCTAATATTGCTATTGTTAAAGATCGCTTGTCTGATAATATTGATGGGCATGTTATTCAATTCTGCGGTGAAACTGCTAGAATTGCCAAACCTTGTGCTAAAGATAAACATAGACCTGTGGTAGGCGTGCCTGTAATTTCTGTTAAAATAGGAGATCATTGTTATCATGGCTTATGTGATATGGGTGCTAGTGCTAGTGTTATACGCATACTTTATACGAAGAAATTAAGCATGAAATTGCACCTGCTGAGTTAGAGGGTATTGATGTTACAATTAAACTTGCCAATAGAGATACTATATCAGCAATGGGAATTGTTAGAGATGTTGAAGTCTTGTGTGGGAAAACTAAATATCCTGCTGATTTTCTTGTTCTTGGTTCCCCACAAGATAGCTTTTGTCCCATTATTTTTGGTAGACCCTTCTTGAACACTGTTAATGCTAAGATAGACTACGAAAAGAATGTTGTTACTATTGGTTTGGGTGATATGTCTCATGAGTTTAATTTCTCTAAATTTAGTAGACAACACCGTGAAGAAGAATTGCCTAGTAAGGATGAAATTATTGGTCTTGCTTCTATTGCCGTACCTCCTAGTGATCCTTTAGAACAATATTTGCTAGACCATGAAAATGATATGTTTATGAATGAAAGAAGGGAAATAGATGAAGTATTCTTTAAGCAAGAACCTATTCTGAAACACAATTTGCCTGTTGAAATCCTAGGGGATCCTCCTCCACCCAAGGGTGATCCCGTGTTTGAGCTTAAACCATTGCCTGATAATCTTAAATATGCTCATCTTGATGAAAAGAAGATATATCATGTTATTATTAGTGATAACCTTTCAGAGCATGAAGAAGAAAGATTATTGAAAATTCTGAAGAAGCACCGTGCTGCTATTGGATATACTCTTGATGATCTTAAGGGCATTAGTCCCACTCTATGTCAACATAAAATAAATTTGGAAGAAGATGCCAAACCAGTTCGTTATCATCAATGAAGGCTTAATCCTATAATGAAAGAAGTGGTAAGAAAAGAAATACTAAAGCTTCTGGAGGCAGGTATAATTTATCATGTTGCTGATAGCCAGTGGGTAAGTCCTATCCATTGTGTCCCTAAGAAGGGAGGTGTTATTGTTGTTCCTAATGATAAAGATGAATTGATTCCGCAAAGAATTATTACAGGTTATAGGATGGTAATTGATTTCTGCAAATTAAATAAGGCTACTAAAAAGGATCATTACCCCTTACCTTTTATCAATCAAATGCTAGAAAGATTATGCAAACATACACACTATTGCTTTATAGATTGTTATTCTGGTTTCTCTCAAATACCTGTGTAAGCAAAAGATCAATCAAAGACCACTTTTACTTGCCCTTTTGGTACTTTTGCTTAGAGACGTATGCCTTTTGGTTTATGTAATGCACCTTCTACCTTTCAAAGATGCATGATGGCTATATTCTCTGACTTTTGTGAAAAGATTTGTGAGGTTTTCATGGACGATTTTTCCATCTATGGATCTTCTTTTGATGATTGCTTGAGCAACCTTGATCGAGTTTTGCAGAGATTTGAAGAAACTAATCTTGTCTTGAATTGGGAAAAGTGCCACTTTATGGTTAATGAATGTACTGTCTTGGGGCATAAAGTTTCTGAAAGAGGTATTGAAGTTGATAAAGCCAAGGTTGATGCTATTGAAAAGATGCCATGTCCCAAGGACATCAAAGGTATAAGAAGTTTCCTTGGTCATGCGGGTTTTTATAGGAGGTTCATTAAGGACTTCTCCAAAATTTCTCGGCCTCTAACTAATTTATTACAAAAAGATATACCATTTGTCTTTGATGATGATTGTGTAGAAGCATTTGAAATACTTAAGAAACCATTGATCTCTGCACCTATTGTTCAGCCACCTGATTGGAATTTACCCTTTGAAATTATGTGTGATGCTAGTGATTATGCTGTAGGTGCTGTTCTAGGGCAAAGAGTTGATAAGAAATTAAATGTTATCCATTATGCTAGTAAGACTCTAGACAATCCTCAAAGAAATTATGCTACTACTGAAAAGGAACTTTTGGCAGTTGTATTTGCTTGTGATAAGTTCAGACCTGATATTGTTGATTCTAAAGTAACTATTCACACTGATCATGTTGCTTTTAAATATTTGATGGAAAAGAAAGATGCTAAACCTAGACTTATTAGATGGGTTCTCCTGCTACAAGAATTTGATTTGCATATTGTTGATAGAAAAGGAGCGGAGAACCCCGTTGCAGACAACTTGTCTAGGTTAGAAAATGTTCTTGACGACCCACTACCTATTGATGATAGCTTTCCTGATGAGGAATTAAATGTCATAAATACCTCTCGTAGTAGTCCATGGTATGTTGATTATGCTAATTACATTGTTGCCAAATTCATACCACCTAGTTTCACATACCAGCAAAAGAAAAAGTTTTTCTATGATTTGAGACATTACTCTTGGGATGACCCACATCTTTATAAAGAAGGAGTAGATGGTGTTATTAGACGTTGTGTACCTGAGCATGAACACGAACAGATCCTACGCGAGTGCCACTCCGAAGCTTATGGAGGACACCACGCGGGAGATAGAACTGCACATAAGGTATTGCAATCTGGTTTTATTGGCCTACTCTCTTCAAGGATGCCCGTAAGTTTGTCTTGTCTTGTGATGAATGTCAAAGATTTGGTAATATTAGTAGACGTCAAGAAATTCCTATGAATTATTCACTTGTTATTTAACCATTTGATGTTTGGGGCTATGATTATATGGGACCCTTTCCTGCCTCTAATGGATATACACATATTTTAGTTGTTGTTGATTACGTTACTAAGCGGGTAGGGGCTATTCCAAGTAGTAGTGCTGATCATAACACTTCTATTAAAATGCTTAAAGAAGTTATTTTTCCAAGGTTTGGAGTCCCTAGATATTTAATGACTGATGGTGGTTCACATTTTATTCATGGTGCTTTCCGTAAAATGCTTGCTAAATATGATGTTAATCATAGAATTGCATCTCCTTATCACCCACAGTCTAGTGGACAAGTAGAATTGAGTAATAGAGAGCTCAAATTAATTTTGTAAAAGACTGTCAATAGGTCTAGAAAGAATTGGTCCAAGAAACTTGATGATGCATTATGGGCCTAGAGAACTGCATATAAAAATCCTATGGGTATGTCTCCATATAAAATGGTTTATGGAAAAGCATGTCACTTACCTCTCGTACTAGAACATAAGGCATATTGGGCAATTAAAGAGCTCAACTATGATTTCAAACTTGCCGGTGAGAAGAGGTTATTTGATATTAGCTCACTTGATGAATGGACAACCCAAGCTTATGAAAATGCCAGGTTGTTTAAAGAAAAAGTTAAAAGATGGCATGACAAAATGATACAAAAGCGTGAGTTTAATGTAGGTTGTAGGCTGTCCCGTCTCTTTACCTTCTTTTGGAATGCCGACGTCTTCCTTGAACAAGGGGAAAGGTTTCTTGGTTATCAAAAACTACGCTAAAGTAAGTGCATGGCTTGATCTTTAAATTATTTTGTTGGTTGGTACATTGTGAGTGTCGCTTGCTGACCTCCACCACCTCTAGAACCTCCAGAAAACCATCGCTGGAGAATAAACTAGCTCTGCGGGCGAACAAGACACTACTAGGAGGAGGAGGTAAGGTTGAAGGACGATGTGTGGAATGGTGTCTGGTAGAACATCAAGAGGGCCACGAATCAAGTGATCTAGTGGCTGGAGCGGCAAGGTGGCGTGAGGCGCCGGAGTCTCTGAGTGTCTTCAAGGCCTTTCTTGGTAGTGTTGTCCGCTAGGGACTCGGTCACCTGCACCGAGCATGCCGGCCACAAAACCGTTAATACCATATATGCCATCTACGCGATCAAGTGGAGAGCTCCAGTGCTCGTGCCCTCTATGGCTTCCACAGCTAGATCACCAAATTCTTGACCCCCTCGATGTTCTACCATGACAACATTTGACACACCCTTCACCCTTCTCTCCCCCTCCTAGAAATATCTTGTCCTCTCCTCCGCCAGCAGAGTTGGTACATTCTTCGGTGATTTTTTTAGGAGGAGGACATCCCACGGCCTCCGCATCAGAATGATGCATGCAGCCATCTTATTAAACAATGCCAAAACAAAACAATGTCTGCAATTCAATACATCTCACGGAAGGAGCGTAAAATAAATTAAAATAAAAGAAGGCCACAAACGGCGAAAAATAGAACAAGATGATAAACACTTATCCTATTATTGGACCGCCATCCAAACCGGTTGTAAATATCTCGTGCTACCGTCTTCCACCGGTTGCACCAGGTAACCAAAAGCTCCCTGTAATCCATATGAGTGAGTAACAACCACGTACGGATCCAAGCAGTAGCTCTGTAAAACCTGCAAAAAGTTTATATTTTTTTTCTATTAGAGTTCATATCATTTCTGCAGTTCCATATAGCCTAAAGTAATGCGTATATTCCTATCCGAATACGTTCCGCAGTAATTGGCTCCACTCTAGTTAGCCATGTCCCAAAAAACATGTCAATGCTAATTGGAGGGTTAATATTAAAGGCTATAAGAATCGTGCGTCAAAGAAGCTTGGCGAGAGGGCAGCCGATACAGAGGTGTTGTATTGTTTCATCCTGGTTGCAAAAACAGCAATGATAACTACCCACCCACCTACACTTTACCAGATTATCATTGGTTTGAATCACTTCCTTGTGGACAAACCACATGAAGATCTTGATTCTCAACGGAACTGTAATTTTCCAAATATGAATCGATCTCGGGATTGGGCCAGAATCAATTAAGTCCAGGTACATAGATTTCACCGTAAAAGCACCATTCCTAGTTAACTTCCAGTCAAACTCGTCTGGCTGATCGGAAAGTTGAATATCCATCAACCTTCGCACAAGATGTAGCCACGAACTCCAACGTTCCCCCACTAGGGACCTGCTGAACTAGATGTTTAAAGGAGAAAATTGTAATACTGTAGCAATTTAAGCCTCCTTACATTGTATAATATTATATAATGTGGGGTATTGCAATGCTAGAGGCATCTCCCCTAACCATGTATATCCTCCCAGAATCTGGTTGTTCTACCGTCTCCAATAACAAATTTCGCTCTGCGACAAAAGGTATCCTTCATCCTCATTATAGCCCCTTCCTAAACGGCGGCTCATTAGGTCTTACGGTAACCCGGGCTAAAGACTTAGTTTGTAGCTACTTTTTACACAGAATCTGTGTCCACATACCATCAGTCTCAACTGATAACCTATATAACCATTTGCTAAGTAGGCATCTGTTCTTAATATCCAATTTCTCAATCCCTAAACCTCTCTTTGGGTCTGCAAATAATATACCACCTGGTCAATATGTATTTCATCTTAACTTCATCACATTGCAAGAAAAACACAAGGTCAATAAAAATGTAACCATTTCCGTACCCCTATATGTACTTCAAAGAAAGATAACTGGAACATTGGCATACTAGTTAATACTGAATTTATTAACACGAGCCGACCTCTGTAATACATAAGCTTGCCCTTCCAGCAGCTTAGTTTCTTCTCAAATTGATCCTCAATGCATTTCCATTCTTTATTAGATAGTCTATGATGGTGAATTGGAATTCCTAGGTAACTAAATGGAGAGAGCCCATTTCATATTCTAACAATTGTCTATATGCATCTTGTTCGTCTTTGGCTCTTCCAAAGAAAAACAATCCACTCTTGTGAAAATTAATTTTTAACCCTCACAATTGTTCAAAGAGGAATATAACTATTTTCATATTTCTAGCCTTTGCGAGGCTCATGTTCCATGAATATAATAATGTCATCAGCGTATTGTAGAATGGTGACCCACCCATCAAGTATATGAGGGACGAGTCCATCAACTTGATCCTTGTCCTTGGCCCTACCGATAAGAACTCCCAACATGTCTTCCACTAGATTGAACGGAACAGGAGACATCGTATCCCCTTGTCTTAAGCCCTTGTAGGTCCAAAAATAATGACTTGTGTCATCATTCACCTTAATCCCCTCACTAACTTTTTGAGTTAAGGAGTCCACCTGTCTCCTTCAGGTTTCGTCAAACCCCTTCATGCGCATAGCCTGCTGGAGGAAGGGACATTTGACCTTATCATATGCTTTCTCGAAATCCACATTGAAGATTTCCCCATCTAGCTTCTTCGAATGGATTTCGTGAAGAGTTTCGTGCAAGGCTACAACCCCCTCGAAGATGTGTTTCCCGGTCATGAAAGCAGTCTGACTCGGTTGTACAACCAAATGGGCAATCCACGTCAACCTATTTGTGCTGACTTTATTAAAGATTTTGAAGCTCACATTCAAAAGACAAATCGGCCTGAACTACTCAATGCACACAACCTCCTTCTTCTTTCCGAACAACGTTATCGTTCCAAAGTTAAGGTGGAAAAGCTGCAGATGACCATTGAAGAAATAATGGAACATCGTCATGCGGTCACCCTTTATAATGTGCCAGCAGTTCTTGTATAATTATACTGGGAACCCATCTGGTCTGGGTGCCTTATTCTTCTTCATTTGTGTTACTGCCTGAAACACCTCTTTCTTGGTGAACGACGCATATAAAATCTCATTTTCATCTGTCTTAAGCTGAGGTATATCCCCAACTGCGAGCTCGTCGAGCGACACAAAGTTGTCCTCAAGAGGTTCAAAGAGTTTTTTTATAATAGTTTGATATGTACAACTTTAGATTCTCATACCCAACTACCATACTGCATTCTGCTCGAGCTCGATGTTTTCCTTCTTTCTATGTTCCCATTTGCAATCATGTGGAAAAACTGAGTAATGTCATTCCCGTGGATGACTTTTAGCACTTTAGCTCTCAGAGCCCATTTCATTTCTTCTTCTCTAAGAAGAGCATATAATTTCAGTTCGTCCTCATTTTTAACGACCTGCTCGGTCACGTGAAGTAGGTTAGGTTTTGTTTCATATCTAACACACCAATGAGTTGAATAATACCATCTTTTCTCGCTTGTAGATCCCTCTCTCATTTCTGGCCCAACCCCTCAAGAATTGTCGCAAGTGTCTAATCTTATTCTGCCATCTTTTGACGCGCGACTGCCTACCAGTATCCTTGGACCATTCTCTTACAATGAAATCTAAGAAATCCTCCCGCTCTTACCAACTTAGATCGAAAGAGAAGGTGTTCTTATTGCCCATGTGGGTCGCTTCACCTGAATCGACCAACAATGGTGTATGGTCAGAGATCGCCCTTTGTAACGCCTGCACCGCTACAAGTGGGAACTTTTGTTTCCCTTCGACATTGGTAAGAACTCGGTCCAGCTTCTTATATGTTGGATGAGGAAGCGAGTTCACCCACGTGAATTGTCTACCAGTAAGGTCAATCTCCCTCAGATTAAGACTCTCGATGATCGTATTAAACATAAATGAACATCTTCCATTGAAGTTATCATTGCTCTTTTCTTCTCTTCTCCTAATTATATTAAAATCCTCTCCGACTAGGCTCGGTAACCTTTCGTCCCCACAGACCCTTACAAGGTCAACTAGGAAATCAGGTTTAAACTCAGGTTGAGCTGCTCCATAAACAACTGTTACTTGTGAGCTGCGTTGGGATTTTCCTTAAAGAGGAGGGGAGATGTATAATTTTTCATAATGTTATCAAGGAGTTTTGTAGCTTCTCCCAATGTAATTTCCATCAAAGTGCTACCTACAGCAGATTCCAGAAGATTTCTAGAAATAAAGTGTAGCCCACATAGAAATTTCGTATAATCACCCATAAGCTTAAACCATGAGTGGGACAAGTTCTAACCATTAATTTCATTCTCTCCCATGATTGTGCAACATGTTCATGGTTAAGTTACTTAAAATTCATAATTTGATTTCTAAGAGAAATAATCTTAGCGGGAGGAAAATACTCGGCAATAAAAGCATCCTTACACTTATCCCAAGAATCAATACTATTTCGAGGCAAGGATGAAAATGAAGTTTTAGCACAATCTCATAGTGAGAACGGAAATAATTTCAACTTAACAGTATCATTATCATTATCCATATCTTTTTTCGTTTGCATATCACATAATTCAATGAAAGTATTAAGATGGGATGCATCATCTTCATTAGGACTTCCAGAAAATTGTTCTTTCATAACAAGATTTAGCAGAGCAGCATTAACATCACATGACTCCCACTAGTGGAGGGATGAGCAATTGTAATACTAATAAAATCATTATTATTAGTAGTATTAGAAAAATCACACAACTCGATGTTTTCTTGAGACATAGCGACAAAGCAAACTAACGAGCAATCAAACATATTTTTGTGTTTTGTAATTTTTATGAGAAGTGGGGCAGATGAAAACAAGAGGCAAAGGAAAATAAAAAGTAGAGGAAGTAAATGATAGTTTGTCTAAAGGTACTTGATAGGTTTTGATGATGTCTCCCCGCAACGACACCAGAAATTCTTCGTGCTACTTGTGAGCTGTGTTTGGATTTTCCCCGAAGAGGAGGGGAGATGCAGTACAATAGAGATAAGTATTTCCCTCGATGGGAACCAAGGTTTATCAAACCAATAGGAGAATCACACAAAGCCTCGTGAACAGCACCTACACACAAAAAAGCATCGACGGATCGAAGTCTCTATGCTTAAGTGTCATCCCTGGATCGGTATGCTGACACACACAGTACTCGAGGAATTATAACAGAGTTCAATCACACTTTATTACATAGATGTTCTCAAAAGAGTATTTATTACAATAATATGGCCAAAGGCCATCTAAATAGAAATAACTGCGGAAGCTTCAAAGGTAAATGAGTCCATCCAACTCCACGGCAAACTGAGTGCAGAACAACGACCTATCGCACCTTTAATCTTCGTGCGAAAAGTCTGCAACATGAGATGTTGCAGCCGTGTAGGTCAGCACATGGAATATGCTGGCAATTTCACACCATAGAATAATAATAAATGAAAAGACTATCTCTATATGCAAAATTTAGCTCATGGGGGCTCTAAGTTTTATTTTGCATAAAGCTAATTTTACCCTACAACAAAGGAATAATTTTTTTATTACTACTAAGTTAAAAAAATGTCATTACTGAGAAGGTTCCTCCAACTCAATCCCAAAATTCCCAAGTTATTACTCCCTCCGTCACGGTTTAGAAGGCGCGCTTAGAAATTTTCTGGGACCTAGGTGGTTATCTATTGGTTGTGAGATGGGCTAAAAAATAGCATTCACACTACGCATGCATATAAAAATAGTATATCGGAGTACTAATTAGCTACTAGAAATAAATGCAATGCGCCCTAGACCTTGTCTATTGTGGAAACACACGCAAATTTAACTGTGCCTTCTAAACTGTGACGGAGGGAGTAGTAACCCAATAATTTCATTAAATAGAGTGATGAGATCAACTAATAATTCACTTCTAGATACTCAAGTTGTCCATAACCGGGGACATGGCTAATCATGATTAGTTTGTACACTCTGTGCAGAGGTTTGCATTGTGGAAACACACGCAAATTTAACTGTGCCTTCTAAACTGTGACGGAGGGAGTAGTAACCCAATAATTTCATTAAATAGAGTGATGAGATCAACTAATAATTCACTTCTAGATACTCCAATTGTCCATAACCGGGGACATGGCTAATCATGATTAGTTTGTACACTCTGTGCAGAGGTTTGCACACTTTTCTCCACAAGACTCGACCACCTCCATGTTCGGAAGATCGAGACATAGCCTTTCGGAAGCATTTCCCCTTAACCCTGGGTAGACCGGTACACCTACTTTCCCCTACATCAGCTAGTCTACCACGGAAAGAGGTCACACAACTTACTCAACTATGCCAGAGCCCATAATGGCTTGTGGCTGTACATGAAAGTTTCTAGGCCTGAAAATCTTATGATCCCTTTGAGCCTGGGTGGTGGACCTAGGGTAATCACACGGGTACTCCGGGATTCCCCTTAGGCAAGCACTGGTTTCTCCAGGTGCCCCAAACAATCCACCCAGATGTGTATTAAAGTTGCCAGCTTAGGTTATCCCAAAATTATTAACTCTCGCAACTTGCATGGATCACACATACCAATCCCCGTCTATGAGCATGGCTAAGCAATATATGATATAAAGAATATTCCCAGGGTGATCAAAGGTCATAGGTTCCTACCACATGAACTACATAGCATAACCACATGTTCCCAATCCTACTCATGCAATCTTTGAGGGTTAAACTAATGCATAGTAAAATCTGGGTATTAAAAATTATGATCAAAGTGTCAACTTGCCTTGCTGACGTTCGTTGAACTGTAAAGATTCGTAGTAGCAAGCTTCGCACTCCGGATGATCTAGCGTAAGGAAGCAATAACATACATAAGCATACAAGCAAAGATCCAAAAAGAAAACAAATGAAAGACTTCAGAAAACTCCAAAACATCCAAATAAAGTTCTTTGGATCAAAATTCAAAATAAAAGAAATGGGGCAAAAATGCATAAATCATGGATGCATATGAATGATCTATTTTAAACATCCAAATTGAAAATTGGGATGTTACAGGCGGCCTCAGAGGTTTATGCCGGTGGTGGAGGTGTACAAGTCGAAGGTGGCCGCCTGCCACCCCCTACCTCCACGTTGACGGTAATTGGGACGGGAAGCCCCCTCCATGAAGTTGCCCGAAGGACCATAGAAGCCTCGGCCAGCCCTGCCGTTATTCTGCCAAGCATACCCGTGCTCTCCACCCGCCACGGACGAGCCGCGATGCTGACCCCCCCATAGGCATTATAACCGTCGTCACCCTAGTGTCCACGGGGAGGATTGCGTCCGCTGTCCGAGGGACGATAGAACTCCTAGCCCGAGCCGAAGTCGCGACTTTAGCCACCTCCTTGAGCAGCGGCGCTCATGGCCGACGCCCGCCCGTCCCTAGCAGGTGGTGTGGGCTGCTGTGAACTATCGATTCTAGGCGGCGGTGGCTGCCCGTTCCCACGGCTGGCCATGGTTACCGCCGCAACCGCAGGTGCCGATGAGATCCTAGTGGCGTGCCACTGCCTTAGCAAAGGAAAACTAGGGCGAGCAATATGTCGTACCCTAGAGACCGGATGTGCATGAGAATGCACACGATCCAATGCATTCGCATGCAACGTCACTAGGACAGCATCCACTAGGCCGACGGCCTGGGCTGCGTACTAGGCGATATACCCAGTATCAGTCGAGCCCAAGATTGCGATTGCTGCCTCCGACCCACATTGGCCCAGCAGCAGATTCAAATGAGCCACCCTTGCCGCTCGGATCTCCTCAGTCCAGACAACCACTGGCGCTAGCGGCTGCACCGCCGCGCGTCCCTTCTTCTTCTTTTTTATAGTAACCATCGTCCAAGAATCCAGCAATACACAATCTGAGAACATAATTTGTGGGAGACTTACCTTGGGAATTGGCCCTTTCCAAGGCTTGATCATCGACGCCGACGACCTTCCAAGTGTGCCACGGTGAGGTCCCGTCACCTTGCCGTCCTCCCTGTGACCACCGCAACACACCTCCGGCGTCGACGACGACACGGACAGCTGCGACACGATCCGCAGTGTCACGGTGGCTTGAAATCACGCACGAAGTCTTCGTGCTCGTCCACCTCCGCGAAAACACAGAAATGGCCCCCGATCTGCCGGAGATCGGGCTCGGGATTTGGATCCACCGTCGCCAACCGAGAAACCATTCCCTTCAATTCCGCTGCCGGAGACGTCGTACTAAGATCCACGATATCTATCGGGTCGGACTCACATCGCTGCTCCTACGCGATTGGACAACCAATAAAGATCACAAAAACGTCGATCACTATGTGTCCGGTCTCCCCGCAGGTACTGCCCCGCGAGAATGTCCTCCTCTAGATCTCTCACCGTAATCCACCGCGACTGAGGGTGAAGATTGAGGATTCCCCCATGGCGATCTCCCGTTCCCCCGACGAAGGAGATCAAGGCCTTCCACCGCATCGGCTGAACCAGCTCCGGCACTATAAGCACATAGTGAGTGGTGCCGGGGAGCCGTCACCCTTCGGCAGCGGAGGCGTAATCGCCCCGTTGACCCGATCCGTCATCAACAAACCGTCTGTGATGGCCACGTGGCAGGGAACTGTAACGAGTCTTGTTTTCCAGAGGTTCTGATGGTTGTGGAGGCCAACTAGCGCCACTCACATTGTACTAGCCAACATAGGACTTCTAATCTCAAGACATGCACTCACTCTAGTGTAGTTTTAGAGAACCAACAAACATATCCCCTTGCTGAAGGAGAGGCACTAGCATCCCGAAAGACAGGAAACATACGAGAGAGACAACAATGAAGACACCATTAACCAACCAACCAGGTAAAGAGTTCACAAATTGCATGGGCCGGGGAAGCCTAGCGGGCACAACCTGATATAGACTTGAAAGAGACATAGACACATGACAACGATTTTTTTGAAGATTTGCCAGACTAGAGTTCCTACACAAGATTCATCATCTTATTTTATAACCGCCTGAAAGCCAGACACATGTTGAACATTGTTTGCGCCTTGAGAGATAAATACACCCCATCATGGGTGGGATCACACGGGGCTATGTGTCGTGGTTCTAAGTCTGACAGTAAGAATGGGGGGTAAGTATGGAGAGGCAAGATCCTAGCTATGGAGTAGTTGTATGCGCAAGGAGTTTTACGAGTTCGGGCCCTTCTCTGAGGAAGTAACAGCCCTACGTCTCGGAGCCCGGAGGCAGTCGACTGGATTATGTGTGTGTGTTACAAAGTTGCCAACCCTTGTCCTAGTGGAGGGGGGTGGCTTATATAGAGTTCGCCAGGACCCCAGCAGCCCACGTTACAAGGAGTTTAATGTACATAAAGAGAGGGGTTACTGGTAACGCCTGTAATAAAGGACCATGAAGGCCATAAAAGCTACTTATGAGATGACCGTTTGTAGGCAGAGCCTTTAAGTCTTCATATAGTCGAGTGGCTGTCTTCATGGTCGACTGCTTGTGCTTCTGGTCGAGTACTCTCGTGTCCGTCAACTGGGCTGACCAGGTCGACTGACATGTCGATACTTCTTAGAATGTCTTTCATTGTAGGAGTCATGTCCTTGATTGGGTACCTTAGGTATGATAAGCTACCCTACCCTAGGTACGTATCCTCGTCATTGGCCCCCGAATGGGTCAGGGGTTAAGTGAGAATGGGGCCGAGCCTATGCTTTCGACTCAGCCTCCAGGCTTCGGTTGCATCTGTCTTTGGATAAATGGAAGTTACGGTGGGAACCCATTCTTCAGTTGCCTTGATCCATTCAGATGTCCGTCGAGTGGTTTCATATTACCGTCGAGTGTGTTTACGTGACGAGTCTCTTGGGAGACTTAAGGAAACGGATCTTTTCGTCTGACAAACCGTCCTGTCGATCGCGGATCTTGCGGGATTTGAAAATTGGGCAGCGCACCGGACGGAGAAAATCGCGCGAATCGGCTGGATAAGGCAAGGGCGCCTCGATCCCCGCGCCACCTTTTTCGCCACGTACTGCGCGTGCGCCTGTTGCGAGATTTGGCTGGGGGGCGCAGGCCCACTGATCAGCCACTCGGGTGTGGCCTTATATAAGGTGATGATTCCGATTTTTTACTGTGCGCCCTTGTTCTTCTTCTCCCTTCTTCCGTAAGCCTCCGCCTCGCTCTTCGCCGCAATCTTGACACCGCCGCTCGGCCAAGACCTCGTTCGAGACGATGGGGACGGACAAGACGGCGGCGGCGGAACGCGCGAAGAAGGCCGCGGCAAAGGGTAAGGGGAAGAAATCTGGCCGAGGCGGGTCGTCCTCGCGGGCCGCTCTGCCGTCCGGCTGGCTACAGGGGGATTGGATGCCCTCCATCCTTACTCAAGCGGATATCGACGACATGGTGGAGGGGGGACTCATTCCCTACAAGGCTGCTCGCCTCCCTGGGAAGGAGACGGAGTCGGAACCTCGCGAGGGTGAGCGCGTCCTGATAGCCACCCATGTCGACCGGGGGTTTTCCCTGCCCCCGAGTCCTTTTTTAGGGCCTTTCTGAACTTCTTCGGAGCGCAGCTCCACCATTTCACGCCCAACTCCATAGTCTATCTTGCTGCGTTCGTGTCTCTGTGCGAGTGTTTCTTAGGCTGTCGACCTCACTAGGGCCTCTTCAAGCACATCTTCACTTGCCGATCCCAGTCAGTTAAAAGGCTTAACCTGGACGGGGAAAGGACGCAGGTGATCCAGATGTGCGGGGGCCTCGGGATCCAGACGAGGGGTAAGAGTTGTTTTCCTCCTATGACACTTCCCGATTCCGTGCGCGGGTGGCAGTCGACTTGGTTCTACTGCAAGGACCAGCCGACCCCTGGCCACTCGACCGGCCTTCCTCCTTTTACCTTGGACCGAGTGCAGAAACCCGCTTCTTTGAAAGTGGTTCCAGAGGAGAAGGCTCAGGTGAAGGTATTAGTCAGTCGAGTGGTCGAGTTGGTTCGGGAAGGCATGACCGGCATGGACTTGCTCGAAGTCTTCCTCCAGCGACGAATCCAACCTCTCCAGGCTCGGGATCACTCGATGTGGTTGTATTCCGGGCCCGACGACTCCACTCGGATCCACCCGGAGGGGGTCGAGGCTTCTGTGCTGGAGAGCTGGCTGACCAGCATGACCGGGAATAAGGACAACCCCAGGGGTTCTAGGAGGATTGCTCCGCTTGATGGGATGATGGAGACAGACAAGGTACGTTTTACTTCTTCCGACTGAAATTTTCACTCCGTCTAGTAACTGGTTTGCGATAAGTCGACTGATCTTTGCTCTGCCCGTTGTCTTGCAGGAGATCAACGACATGTATTCGATGCCGAATGGGAACCAGGAGCAAGTATCTGAAGGAGGAGGGAGCGGAGGCGAAGAAAGTGAGGATGGAGGTAGACAAGGTGAAGTCGAGGAGTGGGAATCTGATATTGACGTAGAGGAGGAGGCCAGCGACGACTCGGGTGATGAAGAGGAAGAGGTGGAGGTCGACCTTCCTCGACGCGAGAGACGCTCCAAGAACGCTCAGGATCCCGCCGTGGAGCGCAGTCAGTCGAGTGCTCCGGTGGGCCAGTCATCCAAGCGCCCTCGGACCACGTCGCCGACCCCAACTGAGAAGGCACCCAAGCAGCCCAGAGCCATCCCGACCAAGCCGCCCAAGGCCTTGCCCAAGATCAGGGTCGCCATCCCTGTCATCTCTGGGTAAGTGACTGTTTTTATCTTTCTTGAGTCGACTAGAACGGATTCTTAGTCGATTCACTTTCAAATTATTTGCTTGGAATCATGCAGCGCCGCTACTTCCGAGACTTCCATCCAGAATGTCGATGAGACGATGGAGGACGCCGTCACTTCCAACTTAGGTATAATCTTTGACACGATCCGGCTGTTTAACTGCTGAGTCGATTGGATATTCATTTCTGAACTTTTGTAGCTCCGACCAACATTATTGACCTTCCGGATGATGAGGATGAGGCGGAAGTGCCGCTCAGGCCTTTTAGGAGGAGAGGCCGGAGGACCCCGGTCGACAAGGCTCCTCAGACTGTGTCGACTGCTGAGACGGTGGTCCAAGGGGGTGACAACACCGCCCGGACTACTGTGACTTTTGCTGAACCACTGACGACTGCCCGACCTTCGTCGTCGACTGCTCCCCCACTGGTCGACCCGCCCTCGTTCTTCACCGCCTACCAGACCCCGGAGGATCAAGTGAGTGCTGCTAAGGAGGCTATACGTCAGGCGGGGCTCGTGATGGAGCAGACCAAAGCGGCTCGGGATGCCAGTCAAGCGGCCTATGACATCAGCTCGGCGTTGCAGCAGAACGTCCAGGTTAGTTGGTCTTCACTTGCGTTGTACACCCACTGGGTGCTGTTGATCTGAAATTTTTCATTGGTGGGGCACGCTGAGTGCACCCACTGGGTGTAGTCCCCAAGGCCGCGGTCGACTGCTGGCAGTCGACTGCGGTCTTTATGCTTTCAAACTTCCTCACTCGACTGATCGTATGGGGTCGAGTGGAAATCAAGGAAAACCGGTGGGGGCACGCTGAGTGCACCCACTGGGTGTAGTCCCCGAGGCTACTGCCGAATGTTTTGATTCGGCTGTAGTCTTAGAAATGTTGTGCTCTTTCTTTCAGTCACTCGGGAGTAACTTGTCTTTGATACCCTTTGTCGATTGACACTTTGCAGAAGTCTTGTGAGCTTGTTACTCAGCTCGCTGATCTAAAGGATAAGCAGATCCAGCTTAATCTCGATTTACAGTTTGCTCAGGAAAACGTGCAGAAGGCGAAGGATGAAGCAAAAGGTATGGCTGGTGAGGACTCGACGTCTATCTCTGTTCCTCTGTCCGTTCTGAACTCTGTGTCTGTTGTCGCTTTGTAGACGAACTAGAGAAGGCCCTGAAGAAGAAAGATCTTGACCTTGCGGAGGCGCAAAAGGCAGCTGCGGAGAAGTTGAAGCTCGCTGAAGAAAAACTTGCTTCAGTCGGTCAACTTGAGAGCGAGAATGCTAGGCTGAAGTCTGCTCTTGACGCGGCCAATAAGGAAGCGAGTCGACTGAAGACTGACAAGGTTAACCTGACTGACAAGATCGGCCAGATGGCGGGGAAGCACAAAGACTTGGAGCGTTATCTTGGGGGTCTTGCCAAGAAGCTATACCTCATGCTTGAAGGTAATCCCCTTTGCATGACTGACTTGCTGTTGTCGACTCATCATTTGATTACAATTTTGCGTTGTCAAAACTTCTTTCAGAATTCTGTCGGAATTTTGAGGAAGAGACCAGTCGAGTGGAGACCAGCCTGGACCCTATCAATTCTCCTGTGAAGGATGAAGTGGCCATGAATGTCCTCCGGTTGGAATCCCGTATCGCTGGTGTGGTGGACTACCTGGCTCGACTGAAAGCTGCAGTGTCGCGGATCGACTCCGCACTCTGGCCCAAGGAGACGCTTCAGAACGACCTTGAATCCTTGGTCACTCGACTAAGTGAGGTTCCAGGCCGAGTGCAAGAATGGAAGAAGTCTTCTGCCAGGTGTGGTGCCGATGTTGCTCTGTGGCTGGTTCGTGTCCACTGCAAGGAGGCTCGAGAAGAGAAGCTGGCCGCCCTCCAAGTTGCCAATACGAGGAAGCATAACTTTCAGGACTTCATGGAGACCTTCATCGCTGCTGCCACTCGGATCTCTGATGGGATCGACTTGGACGAATTTGTTGCACCATCCAGTCCTCCACCGGAGGAGTAAAAAACTGTTGTTCCTTGCCTTAAATTTGCCTCGGAATGCCGAGTGGTTTATGTAACCGGTAAACTCCGTCGAGCTTATAGCTCGAGTACTTTTATTTGCGATCTAGGATCTTTTTGATTTTATCCGAACATGGCTCGACGTTGAATGTCTTTGTGACTTGATCCGCCGATCTACTATTCGTTGTTCCCTCAGAGGCTGCTATTCGTTGTTCCCTCAGAGGCTGCCTGATTTGCACGATGCTTATCGCCGCGATGGTGTCTGTCAACATGGCTTAGGCGAGCACTGGGCTGCAGCTAAGTCCCCGAGTGGGAGGTTTGCTCTCCACTCGGTAGGATTCCAATTACTTAGGCGAGTGCTTGGACTGCAGCTAAGCCCCCGAGTGGGAGGTTCGCTCTCCACTCGGTAGGATTTCAATTACTTAGGCGAGTATTTGGACTGCAGCTAAGGCCCCGAGTGGGAGGTTTGCTCTCCACTCGGTAGGATTTCAATTACTTAGGCGAGTGCTTGGACTGCAGCTAAGCCTCCGAGTGGGAGGTTTGCTCTCCACTCGGTAGGATTTTAATTTCTTAGGCGAAACGGATTCGCAGCTAAGCCCCCGAGTAGGAGGCTGGCTCTCCACTCGGTAGGATTTTTTCAATTACTTAGGCGAGTACTTGGACTTCAGCTAAGCCCCCGAGTGGGAGGTTTGCTCTCCACTCGGTAGGATTTCAATTACTTAGGCGAGTGCTTGGACTGCAGCTAAGCCTCCGAGTGGGAGGTTTGCTCTCCACTCGGTAGGATTTTAATTTCTTAGGCGAAACGGATTCGCAGCTAAGCCCCCGAGTAGGAGGCTGGCTCTCCACTCGGTAGGATTTTTTCAATTACTTAGGCGAGTACTTGGACTACAGCTAAGCCCCCGAGTGGGAGGTTTGCTCTCCACTCGGTAGGATTTTTTCAAACTTAGGCGAGTACTTGGACTGCAGCTAAGCCCCCGAGTGGGAGGTTTGCTCTCCACTCGGTAGGATTTCAATTACTTAGGCGAGTGCTTGGACTGCAGCTAAGCCTCCGAGTGGGAGGTTTGCTCTCCACTCGGTAGGATTTTAATTTCTTAGGCGAAACGGATTCGCAGCTAAGCCCCCGAGTAGGAGGTTGGCTCTCCACTCGGTAGGATTTTTTCAATTACTTAGGCGAGTACTTGGACTGCAGCTAAGCCCCCGAGTGGGAGGTTTGCTCTCCACTCGGTAGGATTTTTTCAAACTTAGGCGAGTACTTGGACTGCAGCTAAGCCCCCGAGTGGCAGGTTTGCTCTCCACTCGGTAGGATTTTTTCAAACTTAGGCGAGTACTTGGACTGCAGCTAAGCCCCCGAGTGGGAGGTTTGCTCTCCACTCGGTAGGATTTTTTCAAACTTAGGCGAGTACTTGGACTGCAGCTAAGCCCCCGAGTGGGAGGCTGGCTCTCCACTCGGTAGGATTTTTTCAATTACTTAGGCGAAACGGATTCGCAGCTAAGCCCCCGAGTGGGAGACTTGCTCTCCACTCGGTAGGATTTCCTGAAAACTTAGGCGAAGCGGATTCGCAGCTAAGTCACCCACTGGGGGAAATTTAGACAAACAGAAAAAGAAATTCTTGCTTGAAACAAAAGAACTACAGAGGTACTTTTATTACATCTCAGTCGAGTGAGTTTTTAAGTGTAAAAAGGACGGAGCAGGTCCGCGTTCCATGCTCGAGGCTCGTCGATCCGTCGATCGACGTTGTAGAGGTGATACGCTCCGTTGTGCAGGACTTTGGTGATGATGAAGGGGCCTTCCCAGGTCCGGGCAAGTTTGTGAGGTTTTTGCTGATCCACGCGGAGGACCAAATCTCCTTCCTGAAAGGCTCGACCCTTCACGTTTCTGGCGTAGAACCGACGCAACTCTTGCTGGTAGATGGTCGAGCGGATTAGAGCCATCTCTCTTTCCTCCTCTAAGAGGTCGACTGCATCTTGCCGGGCCTGTTCTGCTTCTGCTTCGGAATATAACTCGACTCGAGGCGCGTTGTGGAGCAGGTCGCTTGGCAAAACCGCTTCGGCTCCATAGACCAGAAAGAATGGTGTTCTTCCAGTCGACCGGTTAGGGGTGTTCCTCAACCCCCATAGAACTGACGGAAGTTCGTCGACCCAGGCGCCTGCTGCGTGTTTGAGATCACGCATCAGTCGGGGTTTTAGTCCTTTGAGGATGAGTCCATTCGCGCGTTCGGCCTGTCCATTCGACTGAGGGTGAGCAATTGAAGCGTAGTCGACTCGAGTGCCCTGAGAGGCGCAGAAGGCTTTGAATCTGTCATTATCAAAGTTTGATCCGTTATCCGTGATGATGCTGTGCGGAACTCCATATCTGAATATCAATCCCCTGATAAAACTGATGGCAGTGCTTGCGTCGAGGTCCTTTATGGGTTTGGCTTCTATCCACTTCGTGAACTTGTCGACTGCAACCAACAAGTGGGTGAAGCCACTCCTACCAGTTCTCAGTGGTCCGATCATGTCTAGACCCCAGACAGCGAAAGGCCAGACGAGTGGAATGGTCTTCAAGGCGGAGGCGGGCTTGTGAGACATGTTGGAATAAAACTGGCACCCCTCGCACTTGTCGACTATATCCTTTGCCATTTCGTTCGCCTTTGGCCAGTAAAAACCCGCTCGGTATGCTTTGGCCACGATGGTCCGAGAGGACGCATGATGGCCACAGGTCCCCGAGTGGATATCCTCAAGAATTATCTGTCCTTCTTCAGGTGTGATGCACTTCTGACCAACTCCAGTCGCGCTTTCTCTGTATAGCTGCCCTTTGATTACTGTAAAGGCTTTGGATCGACGGACGACCTGTCGAGCCTCTTCTTCATCTTCTGGGAGCTCTTTTCTCATGATATACGCAATGTACGGCACTGTCCAATCGGGAGTGGTGATCATAACTTCCATAATCAGGTCGACCACAGCTGGAATCTCCACTTCGGTCGAGTCAGAGGCGCTTTTTGGTTGTGGAGGCTCTTCTGTGAAAGGATCTTCTTGCACTGATGGTGTGTGAATGTGCTCCAAACACACATCTTTAGGGATGGCCTCTCTTTTGGACCCTATCTTCGCCAGATCATCTGCAGCTTGATTTTTCAGTCGGGGTATATGATGGAGCTCCAACCCCTCGAATCGTTTCTCCAGCTTCCTCACTGCGCTGCAATATCCCGTCATGGATGGGCTTCGGACGTCCCACTCCTTCATCACTTGATTAACAACCAGATCTGAGCCGCCGTAGACCATGAGGCGACGGACGCCGAGTGAAATGGCCATACGTAATCCGTATAGAAGCGCTTCATACTCTGCCTCATTGTTGGAGGAATCAAAGTGAATCTGGAGGACATACTTGAGCTTATCTCCTCGGGGGGAAACCAGTACAACCCCCGCACCGGATCCGTTCAGCATCTTGGAGCCATCGAAAAACATAGTCCAGTGCTCCGAGTGAACTTGAGTCGGAAGCTCCTGCTCGGTCCACTCGGCGAGGAAATCAGCTATTGCCTGGGACTTAATAGCTTTCTTTGCCTCGAACTTGATATCAAGAGGAAGAAGTTCAATTGCCCATTTCGCCACTCGACCGGTTGCATCTCTGTTATGAAGAATCTCTGATAATGGAGCGTCGCTGACGACTGGGATAGAGTGATCAGAGAAATAATGAGCAACCTTCTTCGTGGTCATGTAAATCCCGTAAACAAGCTTCTGATAGTGGGGATATCTTTGCTTCGACGGGGTCAGAACTTCAGAGAGATAATAAACTGGGCGTTGAACTTTGAAGGTCTTTCCTTCCTCTTCCCGCTCGACCGTAAGAACGGTACTAACGACTTGTCCCGTGGCTGCTATGTAAAGCAACAATGGCTCTTTGCTGACAGGAGCAGCAAGCACCGGCTGGGTGGAGAGCAGAGCTTTTAGCTCTGCAAACGCTGCATCAGCTTCTGGAGTCCACTCGAACGTGTCTGACTTCTTCATCAGTCAGTAAAGAGGCAGCGCCTTTTCACCGAGCCTGGAGATGAATCGACTTAGGGCGGCCAAGCATCCCGTAAGTTTCTGGACATCGTGCACATGCACGGGGCGTTTCATCCGGAGTATGGTGCCAACTTTTTCGGGGTTAGCGTCGATTCCTTGTTCGGAAACAAGAAAACCGAGTAACTTTCCTCCAGGGACTCCAAATGTGCACTTCGACGGATTGAGCTTGATATCATAACTCCTGAGATTGGCAAAAGTTTCAGCTAGGTCAGTCAGCAGGTCAGAACCTTTTCGTGACTTGACCACTATGTCATCCATGTATGCTTCTACATTCCGACTGATTTGAGTGATTAGGCACTTCTGAATCATTCTCATGAATGTAGCTCCGGCGTTCTTGAGACCGAAAGGCATGGTAACATAGCAGAAACACCCAAATGGGGTGATGAAGGCTGTTTTTATTTCATCGGGTCCATACAGACGGATCTGATGGTATCCAGAGTAAGCATCTAAAAAAGATAACCTCTCGCATCCTGCAGTCGAGTCGACTATTTGGTCGATGCGAGGAAGAGGAAAATGATCTTTCGGGCAGGCCCGATTGATATGCTTAAAATCGATGCACATGCGCAACGACTTGTCCTTCTTAGGGACCATTACGACATCGGCAAGCCACTCGGAGTGGTAGATCTCGCGAATGAACTCTGCTGCTAGGAGTCGGGCCACTTCTTCGCCAATGGCCTTTCTCTTCTGAACGGCGGACCGTCGGAGATGCTCCTTGATTGGTTTGACCTTTGGGTCAACTCAAAGGCGGTGCTCGGCCAGTCCCCTGGGCACACCTGGCATGTCAGCAGGCTTCCATGCAAAGATGTCCCAGTTCTCACGGAGGAACTGGACGAGCGCTTCTTCCTATTTGGAGTCAAGTGTAGTGGAGATGTTGGTTGGAGCCGCGTTTGGATCGGTCGGGTGGATGTGGACTTGCTTGGTCTCACCAGTCGACTGAAATGCTGACTCCGTGGCGGGCTTCTTGGCTCGTAACAATTCACTCGGATCCGCAGTCTTCTGGTACTCTTGTATCTCTATCTTGGCCATCTGAGCATCAGCAATTCTGGCGCCTTTCTGGAAGCACTCCTCTGCCTTCTTCCGATTGCCAACGATGGTGATTACACCTTTGGGGCCAGGCATCTTCAGCTTGAGGTATACGTAGCATGGTCGAGCCATGAAACGAGCATAGGCTGGCCTCCCAAGAATGGCGTGGTACGCACTCTGAAAATCCACGACCTCAAAGGTTAACTTTTCTTTCCGGAAATTCTTCGAGTCCCCAAAGACGACGTCGAGAGTGATTTGACCGAGTGACTCAGCTTTCTTCCCAGGAATGACTCCGTGGAAGCTCTTGTTGCTGGGGCTGAGTCGGGACATCGGAATGCCCATCCCCTTCAACGTCTCTGCATACAACAAGTTTAGCCCACTGCCGCCGTCCATCAGAACGTTGGTCAGTCGAGTGCCTTCAATAATTGGGTCGACCACCAACGCTTGCCTCCCTGGGGTGGCAATATGAGTCGGATGATCGGACTGGTCGAATGTGATGGCGGTCTGGGACCACTTCAGGTAATGGGGTGTCACCGGAGCGACCATATTTACTTCGCGATTGATGACCTTCAGTCGGCTCTTACTTTCGACATCAGCGAAAATCATCAGAGTGGAATTGATTTGGGGGTATTCTTCACCGCTGTCTTCCCTGTCTTCAACTTTGTCTGACTCTTTCTCTTTGTCCTTGGCTTGCTTCCCTTGGAACTGTTGCATCAGGAGTCGACATTGTCGAGTGGTATGCTTAGGGTAAATGAGATTTCCCTCTTCATCTTTCTTTGTGTGAATGTGGCATGGTAAGTCCATCACATCGTTCCCGTCCTGGTCTTTCACTTTCTTGGGGTTCCAAGGACCCTTGGGTTTCCCCTTAAACTTCCCTGGGGTCACAGCTAAGGCTTCCCCGGGGGCGACTGGCTCGGCCTTGCGCTTCTGCTTCCGACTGGAGTGTCCTCCGCCGGCCTCATTAGCGGCTGCCTTATACTTGCCACTCCGGAGTCTATCTTCCTCTTCTCCGTTCGCGTACTTGGTGGCGATTTCCATCATTCGACTCAGGGTCATATCCCCGGTTCGACCGAACTTCAAAGTTAACTCTCTGTTTCTGACGCCTTCCTTGAAGGCGCAAACTGCCTGATGATCGGACACATTCTCGACCGTGTGGTTCAGAGTGATCCACCTTTGGATATAATCCCTCAGGGTTTCACTCGACTTCTGAACACATGACTGCAATTCTGTCAACCCTGCCGGTCGCTTGCAAGTCCCTTCGAATGTCCTGACAAACACCTGGGCTAGATCTTCCCAAGTATAAATACTGCTGGGAGCCAACTGATTCAACCACGCTCTGGCTGATCCTTCCAACATGAGGGGCAAATGCTTCATGGCCACCTCGTCATTGCCGCCTCCGATCTGAACAGCCACTCGGTAATCCTCGAGCCATGTGTCCGGCTTGGACTCTCCGGTGAACTTGCTGACTCCAGTCGCCAACCTGAAGTTGGGAGGAATCACTGCAGCTCTGATTGCTCTGCTGAAACACTCGGGGCCTGAGACGTGAACTCTGCTGCTGGACGGCGCGCCTCTGTCACGGTCTTCTCGGTGAGCTCTATTTCGGTCGACCAGATCTTGAACGATGATGGATCTCGCATCAAAGCCTGGTTCCCTGGGGTCGACTGGGACCCTTCGCCCAGTACTGAACTGGCGTCTGTCCTCTTGCCGTCGAGGAACGTACGACCCCGCTCTTGGGGCAGGAGAAGGCACTCGACGTTGATCATTGCGATCGAATCGGTGCTCATATCGCTCGTGCCCTTGGTATTGATCCTCGTGCCGGCCTCTGTGTCCTTCACGCCTCGGGGGCGACCTTGGACTATAAGCCGACTGAACGGAATTCGCAGTGACGGATCGACTATGAATCCTGTTGCGCGACTGAGATACGGCTGAATTCTGGTCACCCGCTGCACGGAGCAAATCTCTGATCTGCAGCAGACCTCTCCCTGCCTCTGACTGTGAAGGCTGGATCGACTCCGCTATGCGAGCCGCAGCTGCCAAATTCTGAATCGGGGTACGGTATACCTGGGTCGACGGCTGGAAGACGCGACGACGACTGGACTCGGGAGCGGGCGGTCGTGCGCGCTCGTCGAGTGCTCTCTGGAGATTCTCCAGTCGAGTACGTTCAGCCAAGTTGGCCAAGCGCACCTCCTCCAGGGCTCGTGCCTCAGGGGTTTCTCCAACGATAGGAGTGTGAAGGGCGTCCATGTTCCGGCGACGGAGTTCCTCCCTCTGCACTGAGGTAAGGGGCTCGGGCCTGTACTCTTCGTGACCCCGCGCCGGAATCCCCCCTGCGGCAACCTCTTCGGTGTGGGGGAATCCGGGGGGACTACGTGGTCCGTCGACCATTAGTACTTCCGCCGCTGGATCGCTGCTGTCGCACTCGGACGCAGTCTCTACGGAGCCAGTCGAACAGGCCGTAGAGTGACTCGTCGGGCCCGATTGCCGCGACTTGGGGGATGGCCGACTGGCGGGCCAGTGCGTGCTTCACCCACCGCTGGAGTCTCGACCGACCGGTGCGCTTGCGCCGGTGGGAAACTGATGACGACGATGGCGAAACAAATGCCGACCCGTACTGGGTCGACGGTTGCCGCAGGAGGACGCCGCGGACGCATGCGCGAAAATGCGTGGCTCCGCGGGCGGGAAGTGCGTCCACGTCGAGTGGAGCCTCCTGCAGCCAAGCAGAGTTGTCGACGATGAAGGAGAGAGCGCCGAGACGGATCTCGCGGCTCTCGACCATGACTCCGCTCGAAAACATGATGTGGGGTGAAAGAATCCCAACTCCTCCAACAAATCGCTAGAACACCTGCCCCAAGGTGGGCGCCAACTGTCGTGGTTCTAAGTCTGACAGTAAGAATGGGGGGTAAGTATGGAGAGGCAAGATCCTAGCTATGGAGTAGTTGTATGCGCAAGGAGTTTTATGAGTTCGGGCCCTTCTCTGAGGAAGTAACAGCCCTACGTCTCGGAGCCCGGAGGCAGTCGACTGGATTATGTGTGTGTGTTACAAAGTTGCCAACCCTTGTCCTAGTGGAGGGGGGTGGCTTATATAGCACTACTAGAAAAAAGCTCATTAGTGGCGCACCACTTTTGGGTATTAGTGGCGCACCTCTGGTGCGCCACTATTACCACGCCACTAGTAATGTGTATTAGTGGCGCACCGGAGGTGCGCCATTACTAATCCAGATATCAGTGGCGCACCACCTGGTGCGCCATTGATATCCCCCCTGGTGCGCCACTGATATTGTATAGGGGTGGCCTGCTGGTGCGCCACTACTAAGTATAAGGGTGCGCCACTGATATTTTTTCAGAATTTTTTTTTCAAATTTTTTTTTCACAGAACAAACTTACTAGTGGCGCACCACACACCAGGTGCGCCACTAGTAAGAAAATAGTAATGGCGCACCTGCTTATGGTGCGCCACTGCTATTTAACTGGGTGCGCCACTAATGTGCAATATGGTGCGCCACTACTATTAATTCTAGGAATTTTTTTTTGCATTTCTGGTATTTGCACAGGTTACAAAATACAATACATCACAGAATATAAACAGCACATAATACAAATCATCACATTAGCAGTCTCCGAATTCGAAATAGCGAACAAAGTTCAAATACTAGACAAGTTTAGGTCTCGAGACCGAGTAGCGAGTTTGTCGTCACATTACAAAGTTGATATCATCTAAACTACCATCACATAGAAGAGAGCTGCGGTCACGATGAGCATCATCGCGATGAAACTAGTCTTCATCCGGTTCCTCCTCCGCTCCCTCCTCTCTCCCTCTAGATAGCTCTCGTATCTAGCTTCCGCCTCCGCCCTAGTGGTGTACCCTTTGTAACTGTTACCGCTGAAACGGTGAACCTGTCTCCGACACTCCTCCCAGTCGTCATAGACTCCGGGAACCCTACCCTTGTACACGACATACGACGGCATCTCTATGCACTAGACAAACAAAACGTTAGTAGCAATTCACAGATAATATATAAGTATGCAACAAAAGGATCGGAAGAGAAAAGCAACACATTAATAGCACGGTTCATGGTCCTACTAATAAATAGCATCGATTACATATAAGTTGAACGACTCTCCAAACTAAAGAGACATACAAGTTCATTAAAGTTTAATTACAACACGAGCTAATCGACATTTCAGAACTATATACCATCAATACTTTCTTCGACTCGACTCAGGGACCGGAGCGTGGATGAAGCCGCCGTCATCCGTCGGCGTCATGAATGTGCGGTAGTTGTCAGCCTGCATTTGTAGCGTTGTTTCTATTTCCCTGTTGGACGGTTGATATTTGAGGTGGAACTGCCCCGAGGTACGAAGTACATCTTGACAGATGATTTCCGCAAACTCCGACTGGATGCGAAAGAATTCTTGTCTGATGTCCATGTCCTGGATTGCCGACAAGCGTGCGGCCCAATCTTGGAGACCCTTTGGTAGCATAAGGTGATTATGGTCCCGTACGATCGCCCGCATGTGATGGAGGGCGTAGTAGGCATCCTTCTGACTGCTAGGCGGCTGCTTAACGCAGGGGAACGTCGTTACGTGGGTGAACACGTGCTTGCCGTACCTACACATTTCCTTCCTGAAGGTGCCTCCAGATTTGGCGTAGCCGGGGAGAGCATCATCAAGAACTTTCTTGATATTTGTGTAGTCTTTCTTCGACTGACGGTCCGAGTCGAAATACGTGGCCGTGGAATATTTCGGGCTTAAGAGGATGAGTGTGCAACGTGTGTCACTGCACAAAACACGGAATGTTAGGAAAAAAAAAGAACGATCGAAATCTAAGAAATCATATGTTACGGGGCGGTGAGGGGATGACTTACTCGGGAAAGTAAGGCACGAGGAAGGTATCCTTATCTTTGTTCGCCATAATGACGCCTTCGAGGTATGAACTCGCGATTTGCCGGTCCCCAGCGCTGTCCAAGTGCTTGGCACGCATGTAGAAGGGGTCGACTATCACGATGTCCGGGGTCTTGTCTCTAATGATCTGCATCTCCATATTGAGCGAAAATAGCCGAATGAAGGTGTAGTGCAGCGGATGAAGGTTAAACATAGCGAAGATGTCATCAAACCGCAGGACGATCATACTCCCGATGGTGCCATCGACAAAGCCCTTGCCCTCTGGCACCTTGGCCACGAAAACCGGGTATGAGTCATCTTTCTCGGAGAGACGCCGCTTCTCCATAGAAAGAACACTGTCATGCAGACTCCGCATAGCACCGGTTGCAGCCTTGAGCAGATTAGCCGGTAGCATCGGCCTACCCGCCACATGCACCGCCCTCATGATATCCTTAGGTATTGGTGGCCCGTCCTGAGCACGGATCGTACTCGGTGCCGGCTGGCTCGCACCCTTGTTAGTTTTTCTTTTCCGTCCCTTCTTTGGCTTCTGCTGATGTAATGGGATCGAGGTCTGCTCAGAGACCACCTTCTTGAGTGTGGTGGGGCTGATAATATTTCCCACCTCGGCTGTTTGAGTCTCGGTGAAGGCGGCAGCTGGAGGCGTCTCCTGAGAACCGAACAGACGACGCCTGTTGCAATTGGGTTTCTCCGCGGTACCAGCTAGATCGCGATCGACTTTTGCAGGGTTGGGTTCTTGAGAAGGAGGCGCCAAGAATTCGTCACCGTACCCACCATGTTCGTTGAAGTAGTCATCGACGTTGACAAATGTACCGTCGTCGACGTCCGGATCCTGTGCCATATGCATGCCCGGATCAACTGACGGCGGTAGCGTTGCGGCGGTCTTGCCATGGCTTGGCGCCGGCAGGACTGGCGGTGTTGTCTGTGGGGTGGTGACCCCCGCCCCCAAACGAATCTGGCTCTTCGGCCAAAGCAATGGCCAGTTGAAGCAGGCGCCAAGGGTCATCACATCCTCTTCGTCGGCCCCATGGGGTCGATACGGAGGTAACAAGTCGTCGCAGCCCCGCAGCACCCGAACCAGTTGAACCCTATACACGGTGGGTGGCATCGGATTATGGTGGAACACGCGGTTGCCCGGTTCAACGATTTTGGCCTTGGCGACATCGATCAACTTGCCGTCCACGAAGTGCAGGAGAGTGCATGGAACTTCGTTGGCGGCGCCCTGCGAAAACATGTAGGGCGTCAGGGATGCCCAGTCAAAGGCAAGGAGATGAAGTCATCGGCCGAGGCTTAGTTACCGTGATGGCGTCGAGCTCGGCTAATGTCGAGGCACCGCCAACGGCGGGCGTGCAAGTGACGGAGGGGCCGCTTGCTGCCGAGGTGCCGGCCGGCGTATTCTTCCCACACCCGGGTGCATCAAGCTCCAATGCCGGCGCCGGCACCGGAGACACCAATGACGCCTCCGCCGGAGACACCACTGCCGGCGCGTTGTGCGAGTTGCTGCCCGTCAAGCTGGGAATCGGGGGCGGCCCCTGTTGGCCGCCCACAAACCACCCCCGCAGCCCCTCAACCAAGGTAGGCATAATGGCGGTGATCGTCGCTCCCAGTTGGTCTCGCACTTGCTCTTCGACTATCTGAGGAATCTGCGCCACTTTTGCCTTGAGTTCTTTAACCTCCTGGCTTTCCAAGCTGGTCTTTCTCTCCTTTCGCCCAGTCTTATAGTATTCCGACCATTTCGTGGACAAGCCTTCGCCGGCCACACGACCAGCTGACGTCGGCTTAGTTAACTTATCCTTCTGTTTCATTACATTCAACGCCCTATTTAAAGTGGTGTCCCAAGGGGCAGACGGGGAGCTCTGAGACCCCGCGCTACTGCTTTCAGTTTCCTGCGGAAGGAACGTGAACCATTTAGAAATTTGGCTTCATTAATTAGAATGCAACCATATGGAGCTAATTACGCGGGGGTGTATTCCTTACCAGAACAAGCTCAAGCGCCTTCACCTTCGGATCCGTGGTAAGCTCCTTTGTTACCGGGTCCTCCTTGTACCGGGCTCTGATATAGTTCCTGGTCTGCTTTTCATGGCGGTATTTATCGAAGAGGGGCGGTAGGCCTTGCTCGACACGCTCCGCGTCCTCCTTGTCCCATTTAGGTTCCGCCACTCTGTAACCGCCGGGACCGAGTTTGTGGACCCCTAAGTTCAATTCCCGCATTTCTTTCCCCCACTGACTTGATTCCACGGATGCGTTGCTCTCGCACTTGGTCTTGAACTCCAGGTAGTCAGCTTTGCTGATCGAAGGATTTTTCTCCTTGATCTTCTCATAACTATCACCTCTTTCAATCATTTTCTTCACCCGGGCTCTCCAAGAAGCCAGGGCCGTGCTCATCTTCGTGAGGGCGGTACTGTTCACTTTATTCCCTGAGAGGCGTGTGTTTGCGAAGTCACCGGGGAACTTGTATCGTTCGTGCAGCTTCGTGAAGAGGAGGATCCGCAAATTCCCTCGTTCACGATGCCTTAGGTTCTCGGTGTTGATCGTGACGGTGCTCCGGACAATGCACCCGAGTTGTCCCGCGTACCCACTGACTAATTCTTTGGGCGCCGTTGGATGCCCACTGGAGGACACTTCAGTAAATTCCTCCTTGACGGTGCCGAGCACGTTCGGGCGCCGGTCCTTCCGTTGCCTCTTCGGTTGGCTGCCATCTGTGCGTTCGCTGCCATCATCAGTGGTGGCATCCCCGGCGGCACCATCAGTGGTGTCATCCCCGACGCCACTATGGGTTGTGTAGTCGGGATCGGTGTCTTCCGCGGCGTCCTCATAGCGGTGAGGGTATTCCTCCATCTCCTGGGACAGCTCCCAGAATGGCTTGCCGCCCGAACCGCCGGCCTCATCGTTGTCGGCCATGTTCGCTCTAAATAGGAAAAAAGTTTGGTCAAAAAGTTGGTTATTGTCAAGGAACAAGATCTCATCATTTAGGGTTTGTGAGGAATTATCATGGTCTCATCACTTAGGGTTTGTCGACACCGAGGCATCCTAAAAGCTACGGTTTTATCATTTAGAGTGCCGTTGATAGAAGCTATTCAGAACTAGTCCTACTTAATTCTTGATCCTACTTAATTAAGTACTAAGATACCCCGGCCCATGCATTAGTCGCAAGTACCCCATATGTCCTATTTTTAGCAAAGTCATGCTAAAATTCACGGAAAATTTCAGCATGACCTTTGCTGAAAATAGGACATATGGAGTACCCGAACTTGCCGGAACGGAAGTTAATCGACATTCCGGCAAACTCAAGGGCCTCTCGGGGTACCTGCAAAATCATCACGACACGATGGTCGGAGACAAAACCCAGCAAACTAGCACCACAATGTGCCTCTACTTTCATATGGATGAAAAGGCCACAGACCATATGGTCCTCTGCTTTCATATGGACAAAAAAGGCCTACACATAGGCACAACAGAGCAGCAAGCCCATCACTCTTTTGGTGAACAGAAGCATATGCAAAAAAAAGTGGTTGTTATTCACAGTACATATACAAGATTTGGTTGTTATGCACAGTACATGTCAATTTCCATCAGAGAAATTTAAAAGCTACTTCACATTGCTACTTGTAAATTTCCATCAATACATACTTTAGATTTGCTACTTGCCAATGTCAATTTCCATGCTTGTCATTGAAATTCAAAACAATACACAGTACATGTCAATTTCCATCAGTATAATTCAAAAACTACTTGTCATTGCAGAGAAGCATCAAACAATATTTACATGCTTTCACTGTACAGTTTTCTTCAGATCTTATATTAAGAGATAACAAGCACAGTACTGAATTAAGAGATAACAAGTACAATATTTACATGTCAATTTCGTTTTTTCCACTGTTCAACCACAGAAATAAGAAAAATAACTAGACCCGAGTAATAGCAGTAGAATCACCTATTGCTCTTTTACCACTAGAATGACCGAAGGCTAACTAATCACAAATACCTACTGATATACCACTAGAGTGGCCTGGCCTTTCAATGAGATAGATACCTTCGATTTTTGGAGGTGATCATTATGATCCAGGCTACAAGTAGAGCTTAATCTGCTGGTTTAGCCAACTGAAAAGAAGATAAATGCACTAGTTTCACAAGCAACACTAAACTGAACTAAAAATAACTAAGTCTTACATATGGAGCCCCCTCCTTTTATAGCCAAAATGTCCTATGCCACATTGTATGTAATTACAGTGCAACTGACAACAACTAATCCGCTAATTTCAAATGGATCCTATTTAATTAATCTGGCTCTAAACATTGGCAATTATATTCAAAGATTCAGGCCATATTCAGGCCATTACTACACCAAATTGGAAATGTTCAGGCCAATTGCCAGGCTAATCAAGATGGCAGATGCTCCAGGCCAGGCTATCATCCAGTACCCAGGGCATGATCCAAACAACATCCAGGCTAGAATCAGGCAAGCTCCAGGCCAGGCATAAAAAGATGAGGAAGCGAACCAAACTGACCCTCAGTTTGCATGATATGGTCTTCAGCAACATTGCTTGCTAAAAAAACAACTGCAGTAACATCAGCACTTGACAGAGTCAAACGCTGTTGACAGGTAGCACTAATCTTTTTTAGGGTGACAGGTAGCACTAATCTTTCTCAGGGTGACAGGTAGCACCAATTAAACACACAAGATTAATTAGGACACACCAGCAGGCCAGCATGCAGAAACCATCATTATATCAATTCTTGGATGACAGAACCACTAACTCTGGATATACTTTCATCGTATGCTCAGCAAGGGTACATCCTTTGAGATGAATTTAAAGAAAGGATCAGAGCTGGGGGAGCAAACTGTAGGGTCCATAAAAACAACAGAGCACATAGGTGATGCTGCAAGAAAATTAGAGGTTCATTACAAAGATAACCCATTCACCTACTTACGAAAGCCAACAACACAGGGAAATTATCAATGCTTAGTGGCAAAAGCCTACAACAATACGAGAACACAAGCACCAAAACAGCTACTACTAAATAGTGATATAATTCACCAAAAGAACCTCATCGCCTCCAATTTGGTCATCTTTCTTGTTGATGAGAGTGGCCTCCTACCCCCTAAACATTGGCAATGTTCGTCCAGCAAATTGGAGAGCTTGCGCTCAAATGACAACAATATGACAGGAATGCTGCCAGATATGGTGGGGAACTTCACCAGCTTGAAGTACCTTTATCTTTATAATAACAGCATTACAGGAACTATACCAACTGGTTTAGTGAATTGTACTAGTTTGCAATTAGTCCTTCTCGGTCTGAACCACTAGCTAGTTTGCAATTAGCTTCAGAGATGAGTTCAACAAATTTCCGAGAACAGCAGCCACTAGCTAGCATCAGCACAATCACCCATCCATGGCACAACAGTAGAGTAGAAGAGGAGCTCACCGTCCGGCGACGAGGCAGATGCAGATCCGCGGGGGCCAGCGTTGGAGAGGAGGCCGATTCGGGTCGTTGGCGAGGAGGGGGCGTCTAGGAGGGCGGTGGCGAGGACATGAGCGTCGAGGAAGAGGGAGGGCGTCGGCGTCCCGCCTGGATGCTCTGCGCCACGGGGGAGGTGGGGCGGCGTCCGGCGGAGGATGCGTGCACTACGGAGGAAGCGAGGGGGCGGCGTCGGAGGATGCGTGCACTACGGAGGAGGCGAGAGGGCGCCGACGGCGGGATCCGGGGGAGCGGCGACCGGCGACCGGCGGCTTGTGGCGGCGCTGGTGGGATTTGGGAACAGCTAGCACGTACTCGTCTGGGGGATTTTTTTCTTTGAAGAAGAAGAAGAAAGGAGTCGGGTGGGGCAGCGCTAACAATGGCGCACCCCTCGCAGGTGCGCCATAAACAGAGAATTTCAATGGCGCATCTCTGGTAGTGCGCCATTACTACTCGTAGTAATAGGTTAAAACTGTCCGCGTCTGTGTTATGGAAAGAACTACTGCCATGGCCTAGTGGTTGGACCCTTGATGCATAACCCAGCCAGCCAGGGTTCGAATCCTGGCGGCCCCATTTTTTTCAATCTTTTAAAAAAATGTTTTTGATGTATATATGTCTATTGGTTGCACTAGTCCGGTCTTTAAACATTTTTTTACCTTTTTCTGTGTTTTTTCTTTACTGTTTTTGTCAGTTCTTTTTTAGTTTTCTATTAAATATATTTGAATGTATTTGAATATTTGAATGTATTTGAATGTAAATATTGTTAAACAACATACATTTGAATGTAAATATTGTTAAACAACATACATTTTAATGTATTTGAATATTTCCTATTAAATATATTTACATCTTTTAGGACAATATACGTGGGCTTATGTGTTTAGATTTAAGATTTGAATCATTGTGATAATTTAAGATTTGAGATAAAAGAATAGGAAAATGCAAATGGAGTGATAAAACCATTGTGCAAAGATTTAGAATTAGATGACATGGTTGAAATCAAGTGATACATGTAATAATTTAGTTGCATGTAATAATTGAGCTTGCCACTAATACACACACACGCGGCCGACACGTCGTGATTCAATCTTAGCTATCTTTTCACAATCTTCTTGCCCTTCTTCCTCGCGGTTGAATAATTTAGCCCCGGAACCCCTTGAATTGATCTTCTCTTGAACGGACGTCCTTTAGGTAGGGTGGTCCTGCTTCTTCTTGTGGTGTATGGTACTTCATCGTCGTCGTCATCTTCCATCTTCGGGTCACCGTACTTGTCAAAGTCTTGCTCATTGGCGACTCCATCCATTCCGATGATGTTCCTTTTGCCTCTCCTCACGACAACACGACTGGGCTTTGGCGGGTCGGTAATGAAGAAACATTGGTCCACTTTGGAAGCCAGTACCCATGGCTCATTTTTCGCGGTGACGTTTGCGCCCGCGGTCTTGGATTTGGCTTCGGGTATAACCATGGTGGTGAAATACCGGTCTTCTTTTAGGACGCTCTTGGCCCATCTGACACGGAACATCGGGACCTTCTCTCCAGCGTAGCTCAGCTCCCAGATCTCCTCGATCCTTCCGTAGTATCTGTCCTTGTCGTTACCGGTGTAGGATTCCATCGTTACCCCGGAGTTCTGATAATCGCTCTTCATGTCCTTTTCCTCGGTGTAGAATGTGTAGCCGTTGATATCGTACGCCTCATAGGTCATCAGGTTGTGCTCGGCGCCCTGTGACAAGGCGAATATGAGTTTTTCTTCCGCGGAAGAATCCTCATGTAAAGGGTACGACAGAAGCTTCTCCTTGAACCAACGCGTGAAACATGAGTTGTGCTCTTTGATTATAGCTCCCTCCGTCCTCTGTTGGCCTCGGTCATTGTACGTCTTCTCAATAAAGATTTTGTGCTCTACCACCCAAGGATCGACCACGTCTATGTGTTGTAGCGCGACTAGGTTTGCTCTTTCAAAGTCGGCGAGTCGACCCATGAAGTCGACATGCATTTCGCGGCGACCCTCGCGGTGACCCCATCCAGCGAGCCTGCCGAGGTGCCTGTTGACGGGCAGACCAACGGGGTTCTCGATGCCTAGATAATTCGTGCAGTACGAGATGCACTCTTCGGTCAGAAAGCCCCTGGCTATGCTTCCCTCTGGACGTGACATGTTGCGAACGTATCCTTTGATGACACCATTCATCCTTTCGAACGGCATCATGCTGTGAAGGAACGTCGGCCCGAGTTGGATGATATCCTCCACTATATGGACCAGCAGATGCACCATAACGTCGAAGAATGCGGGCGGGAAGTACATCTCAAGCTCACATAGTATCACCACGATCTCTTCCTGTAGCCTTCTGAGTTGCCTCACGCCAACCGACTTCCGAGAGATGACGTCGAAAAAGTTGCATAGGCCAAATAGCGTGTCACGGACGTGCGCGTCCATGATCCCACGGATTGCAACTGGAAGTATCTGCGTCATCAGCACGTGACAGTCGTGAGACTTCATCCCGCTGAACTTCTGCTTGGCTGAGTCTAGGTATCTGCTTATCTTCCCTGCGTAACCGTAAGGAAGTTTTACTCCTACGAGGCAGGTGAAAAACTGCTCGATCTCCTTCTGACTTAGAGTGAAGCACGCGGGAGGGTAGTCATATTCGATCTTCTTGGCCTTTTTGCCTTTGCGATGACTTTCCGTGTCCTTCGCCTCATCATCATCATCATCATCATCATCATCATTAGGGCGCCAGAGCTCCTCCCTGATGCCCATTTTTTGCAAGTCTGCCCTTGCTTTCGGCCCATCTTTGGTCCTCTCTGGCATGTTGAGCAGGGTACCAAGCAGACTCTCGCACACGTTCTTCGTGATATGCATGACATCAAGGCTGTGAGGCACACGGAGGATCTTCCAGTACGGCAAGTCCCAGAAAACGGACCTCGTTTTCCATACCTTCAGCAGCGGCTCTGGCGCCTTTCGCTTCTTTCCCGGCGGTGGGCACTCTTTCCAATTTTTCAACAGCTCGTCTATTTCCTCGCCGCTCCTCGTACATGGGGGTCTTCGGGGTTCGGTTTCACCATCGAACAGATCCTTGCGTTTTCTCCATGCGTCATCGTCGCGAAGCCACCTTCGATGTCCCATGAACACGGTTTTCGAAGACCCGGGATCTCTATCTAGCTGGCGATACGTTGTGTCATCCATGCACCGTACGCATCCAGAAAATCCATGGACTACCTGCCCCGCGAGATATCCGTAACCGAGATAGTCGTGCACCGTCGTGAGCAGTGCGGCTCTCATAGGGAAATATTCTTTCTCTGCGGCGTCCCACGTATTGGCTGGCGTTTTCCACAGCGTGTCTAGCTCCTCCTTCAGCAGCCCCAGATACAGATTGATGTCGTTCCCTGGTTGTTTCGGCCCTTCAATTAGCATACTCATGTGAATGTACTTCCTCTTCATGCACAACCAGGGGGGAAGGTTGTACATCCACACAAACACAGGCCAGGTGCTATGTGTGCTTCTCTGGCTGCCAAACGGATTGACTCCATCGGTGCTCGCGCCGAGCACGATGTTCCTTGGATCCTTCCCAAATTCTGGGTATTCAAAATTCAACGCTTGCCACTGGCTCGCATCCTTAGGGTGACTCAGCATCTTGTCTTTTTTATCTATCTCCGGATCATTTGCGTCATCTTCTCGCTTCTTCTCCTCCCTATCCGCGTGCCAACGTAGGAGCTTTGCTACCTTAGGATCCGCGAAATACCGCTGCAGACGAGGAGTGATCGGAAAGTACCACACCACTTTTCGAGGAGCTTTCTTCCTCTTCTTGTATCGAGTGACGCCGCACACCGGACATATGGTAGACTCCGCGTGCTCGCCCCGATAAATGATGCAATTGTTCATGCAGACATGGTATTTCACGTGCGGTAAATCCAGAGGACACACGATTTTCTTCGCCTCCTCCAAACTGGTCGGGCACTTGTTCCCCTTCGGAAGACGTTCGTGCCAGAGTGACATGTTCTCGTCGAAGCATGCGTCCGTCATTTTGTGTTTTACCTTCATCTCCAGAGCCATGAGCGTTACTTTCAGGCGGGTATCCTCGGGCCTGCATCCTTCATACAATGGAGTAACCGCGTCTGTCTCCAGTTGATCCAGCTTGGCTTTCTCTCGGGCGGCAGCTCTTGCGTTACCCGTCTGCTTGCGAAGCAGCTCTTGAATATGAGGGTCATGCACCCAGCCCATCGATGGTCCATCGTCGTCTGCTCCGGCATCTTCATCTTCATGATGATGCCCTTCGTCTTGATCTTCCTCATCATCATGTCCGTGTCCTGCATCTACTTCGTGATCATGTCCTGGAGATTCTTCGTCTTCTCGCCCGCCCTCGCCGCTATTGTCTTGCTGCCCTTCCTTTTTTCTGCTTGCCCGGCCCCCATGGATGACTTCATAGTCATCTTCATCACCTTGCCACCGATAGCCATCCATGAAACCACGCAAGAGCAAGTGGTCCCGCACCTGCCCGGAATCCGGGTCCGCAATAAGGCTCTTCAGCTTGCATCTTCGACACGGACATCTTATCTCCGTCTCGTTCTTTTGAAGCATCTCGGCCTTCGCGGAGCTCAAAAACCTATTTACGATGCCTTCGGTCATCGTGCGGACCATGGTCGCCTGCGGGGTAGAGCAAAATGATATTTTAGAACAAAAAAAAAATTTGGCATGACTTTGCCTAAAAATAGGACCAAAAAGAATGCATATAGTGCCAAATTCTCGCCGAAACGGAAATGAATCAACATTCCAGCAAAATATTGGCAACTATCGCATTTCAAATACCGGTACCTGCAAACACAAACATATGCAACACCACAAACATACGTAGATCTCTAGGCCATAAAAAGTGTGTACGTTGTTGGAGACGGAGAGAAAAGTAGATCTAGAACATAAAGAAAGCTTTCCCCTTACTTACCTATCAAAAAAAGGAAATTTGACCACTTAATTTGGGTGAATCTATGGTGCAAATGAGGTGAGGAGGAGGAGCAAGAAGACCAAATCTGTTTTGGTGGAGGGGGGAAAGTGAGTGTGTGGTAGGTGTGGCTGCCTAATTATAGCTACTGCTCCCAGGTTACCAGTGGCGCACCCATTCAGTGGTGCGCCACTAGTAGCCAGCAATACTAGTGGCGCACCAGTGAAGGGGTGCGCCACTGCTATGTTTTTTTTTGGACCACCATGCCCAGCTTTACCAGTGGCGCACCAGGGCAAGGTGCGCCACTACTATCAAAAATAGTAGTGGCGCACCTTGGCCTGGTGCGCCACTGGTAATCCTGGGCATGGCTGGCTACTGTTCAAAAAAAATAGTAGTGGCGCACCAGGGCAAGGTGCGCCACTACTATCAAAAATAGTAGTGGCGCACCTTGTCCTGGTGCGCCACTGGTAAGCCTGGGCATGGCTGGTTACTGTTCAAAAAAATAGTAGTGGCGCACAGCACACCTGGTGCGCCACTAGTAATGTCACTATTAGTGGAGCACCTGTTTGTGGTGCGCCACTGCTATATATTAGTGGCGCACCACTTCTCTGGTGCGCCACTAATAGTGATATTACCTATAGCCGTTTTTCTAGTAGTGTAGAGTTCGCCAGGACCCCAGCCAGCCCACGTTACAAGGAGTTTAATGTACATAAAGAGAGGGGTTACTGGTAACGCCTGTAACAAAGGACCATGAAGGCCATAAAAGCTACTTATGAGATGACCGTTTGTAGGCAGAGCCTTTAAGTCTTCATATAGTCGAGTGGCTGTCTTCATGGTCGACTGCTTGTGCTTCTGGTCGAGTACTCTCGTGTCCGTCGACTGGGCTGACCAGGTCGACTGACATGTCGATACTTCTTAGAATGTCTTTCATTGTAGGAGTCATGTCCTTGATTGGGTACCTTAGGTATGATAAGTTACCCTACCCTAGGTACGTATCCTCGTCACTATGCTCTTTTTGCTTCGATTGCTACTACTTAGGGCCACAGGCCGCGATCTGCTGCTCCAGCTGCATCAAAAGAAGAACAGAGTAATGATTACAACATGCCTAAGGCACTGCGCATAATGTTTGTCAAGTCACAAGGATTCACAAATCAGCAATGTTACAACGTGTTCGGTATCTTATTCCGGCCCTTCGCCAAGCTTATTTTACGTTGAGAAACAAATAAATTATATGGCTTAAAACTACCCAATATAGCTACAGAAATGTGTTGACGAATATTGAGGCAAAAGCATTTCAGATACTTAAGAAACCAAACAGTATAACAAGATAAATATCAATAGCAAAAAGAAATGAGATCCCATTTTTCCTTTTTATCTTCAAATTAAACAATACATGACCGATTTGTAGAGCATGACACTAGTCAGAAGTTGGAAGTCAAAAGCCAACATAGGCACATAAGGGGCTACCTGCATCATGGTCTGGAACTTGTTGCGCACATCACAGAACTCATTCGTAAGAAGAGCCAACGCCACGAGGCACCTGGAATAATGCAAAAATACCACATTGTCAAATCTGGGAGAATAATTAAGCAAACTGAACTGACATGGTTCCAAAATCGTAAGCCTGTGCATGGAAAAAATACCTCGAGCCATCTCAGACTTAGTCATGCTATAAACGTAAGTCTAGAACTAACAAGTACCAGGAGAATAATCAAAGAGGCATATTCAGATAATGAACTGAGTTCTACCATCACATGGTTGCAAATAAAGTGAACCCTCGTCCTTATAAAAATAATAATATTGATATGGACATAGTATAGTGGTATAAAAGAGGAAATTAGCCCGCAGGCTTACATACAAAATGTGAAGAATGCAGAGTGTGGAGAATAATTATTGTGCAACATATATAGTAACCTACCAAGTGAATAATTATTTTGCAACATATATAATAAAGTACTTAGTATACTGACCCTTCTTTGTTTCTTGCCTCAATGAACTGATGGAAGTGCATGCAGGAGAGGTTCACTTTCTTAGCACCAACACTGATACATGCCAAAAAGAGCAAGATCAGAATACTAGAATTTTCTTAAACTCGTTAAACGCTATGGCTGTAAAAATAATGTTCTCAAGGAGCCATTTGTCTAATGTTTGTGAGCACAATAAATTGTTTGATCAACCAGAAAAATAAATAACAGTAGCCTTAAATGCAATTGTACAAGTAGTACCTGATATATTTACAACACGTTAAAGTTTCACTTGTCAAACAATAACATTTGCGTGACTATCGATGATTTAATTACAAAAAAGACAACTAAATTCGTCTTTTCTAAGTACAGCTATGCGATAGTGCGAACGAGACGAGCCGCATGCCTATAAATTACACACCCCGTGCCAACTCATCCGAATAAAAATAACATCAATAAAGTGGACAAGCTAGAAAATTGACCATTGGCATTATGTAGAATAGCCGCTCATTGATACAATAATAAATGTTTACAGAACAATAAGTCTTTATTGCCAGTCTAGAAAATTGCCATTAGCTAAAAACAATAGCACTAGAAATGTCCTCAAGACGACAAAGTATTCCTTGATGAGCTATAGCATCGCTATGGCACGAATGGTGATAATTCCATGTGTAACACAACTGAACTCAGATCTTATACTTTTGTGTATCCGACAGCCGCAAATGATACCACGCCGACACATCCGAACATAAATGTGGACACACCAGAAAACTACCATGCGCGTGATGCATGGATATCTGTACTTCCATTACATGAAACACAAGCAAACTCGACACTTCTACCTATGACAACATGACAACTTAAATGACAACATAAAATGCTTGCCCAAGACAAACACATCTAAATCAAACTGACATTGATGCGGTGGAGAACAAACATACAGTAGTTATAAATGGGCGGGAGAAGGACAAGGGCTTATCATCATCACCTGCAGCTGCAACCCTTGAGCTTATGCACCAGGTCGTCGACCTTGTTGAAATCTACCACGGTCTGGTTCCTGCGAATTGCAAAGCAGATCGGATGAAATCAATACCCAAGATGAGATGATGAAAGCAGATGGAGAGAGGAGGGATTGGGGGCAGACAGCAGGCCGGCGATGCCGTTGAGGATGCTGTTGGCGTCGTCGATGAAGAGGTTGATGACCTCGGCGACCAAGCCTGGGGCTGAGCTGCCGTCCTCGTCCACCGACTGCAGGTACTGGAAATACTTGTCCACCGTATCCTACATGAATCACATCACATCACGAGAAGGCACAGCCAGACCGTCAGCCCACAAGCACACCGGATCTAGATTTGGATGGACTCACCGTGGTGAACATTGAAGTGACATGGTTGTTCAGTCGGGCCCTGAGCCCGGCGGCCGACATGGCGAGAGATCCGGGGGGGAGAGCAGTGGCGAAGGGATCCGATGGAAGCTGTGGTGCCGGTGACGGAGTGGTCGAGGGAGAGTTGGAGGGGGTTTGGGATCGACGGAGCCCCTTATATATCTGGAAGCACGAGGCTCTGCCCGCGGAGACGTTTGGCTGGGAGTGCCACCATTAACACAACGGGCACGGCTGGGAGCCATTAACTAGCTACAAGGTGGACGACGCCGGATGCAGCCAGATCGGAAGCTGTTGGCGGCGAGTGCTACGTTAGCTCTGCTTGGTTGGCCATGCATGAACGAGCGGGCATGCGTGCAGTGCATGAATGGAGGCCAGCTGCATCCAGATGATCATAGCGATGTGCAGATGGAGTAGGCTTCTTCTTTGGATGGTTCTGTCCCGATGGTCTTGTTTTTACGCACTTTTGTGTGCGAACTCGTGTCTGGTTCTCGTGCGTGCCTGGCCCCTGCGTGGGCACGTTTGTTAGGTTTAAGAATTATCCTATGAGCGGCCTTGCATCTGTGGGTGACGGGAGGATTTCTCAACAACAAAAAAAGTAACGAGAGGCATGGATTTAGAGGTTTCTCTGTAAAACCTGGAGATCAGTGTCATGTGTTTCAGATGAACAAGTTTAGTGGTGGCTCATGGAGCATCATCACCAATCAACAAATTTAGCTAGCAGCAATTATTGGTTATCCCAAGAAATTAGAGCCGGCGGATGGGAGGAGAAGTAGAAGCTCAGCAGAAAGGCTCAGCGGCGCCCAGCCAATAGCTAGCCTAGTTCTTCGATGCCTACACTCACATGCGAATGACGCTTATGTCGGACCCAGCTGTCTCATGTGAACTTTGAGTTGGGCTTCGTTGTCGCTTGGGATGAATGGACCAGTCTTAGGCTTCTGGTGAAATGCCTCATGCAATAGTTCGTGTGACATTCCCCTCCCCTTTAGATTTGGCTTGACCCCAAGCCAATGCTCGAGGGGGCCATGCCGTCAGAGGAATCACGTCTTCCCAGGATGCAAGTGATGCCAGGATGCCGGACCAGTAGATTAGGCTTGCTCTACTTAGTGATGACCCCTCTGCACCGTGCATCGATCAGGGATGGTTGTTGACAGCTGGAACCTAAGGAGAACAACATCGAGAATCAGCAGCTCCGGCTGCATGGTAGTTGCGGAGATATGTTTGACTGGGTGAATACGAGATTGTTCAGGCAAGTCCATTTTATATGCAAACACGTCCACGTGATGCAATACCTAAAAGGGACAAAATTGCGAAAAGCTAATTTGTGGTTAGCACGTGACGAGACGGATGACCGGGCATACAACTTAAACTTCAAATAAACCCAGTCTCGGACAACAAAATACTCTATCCGAGCAACAATAGTCAGCCTTGTCCTTCATTTGTTGTCGACCTTGGTTCAGATGTTATGCAGCCGCTAGATCAGTCACTGCCTCGTCAACGATGTTGTTAAGTCCGAATAAGCGAGGCTTGTGCCTGTAGATGGCTTCAAATGGTGTTGATTTAAGGGTGGAGTGGTATGAGGTGTTGTACACAAATTCGGCCATGGCGATTCAATCATCCCATTTCTTCCGATAATTGCGAACAAAGCAACAAATGCAGAGTTCCAAGCACTAGTTGACTCACTCTATTGTACCATTAGTTCCAAACACATATTTATATCTTCGGATATAATCTTGAACTGAAAATGACATGGTTTTCCTTGCTGCCCTTTCCTTTTTTCGAAAAGGAAGATGACCCCCGGCCTTTGCATAAGGGCGGCACATATAGTCATTTTATTAATTATTCACAAAGTCCTTACAAAGTAATACAAATAAGACTAAAGTCACCATGCTCGCAACATCTGTCGCTGCTCCTATAAACTTGTTAAAAGGGGGTGCACATGGCTAGGACCGCTACCCAGACCTCACACCCCATCCTAACATCACTAGTAGAAAATAGGGCTTTGGTCATAGCTCAATGTACACATTTGTCCCGGTTGCATTACGAACCGGGACTAATGTGAGCATTAGTCCCGGTTCGTGCGGCTACGGCGTCGGGAAGACATTAGTCCTGGTTCAAATTGGACCTTTAGTCCCGGTTTGAGACACGAACCGGGACTAAAGGGTGTGATGCCTGAGGGAGTCCTGTATTAGGGGGTGTCCGGATGGCCGGACTATACCTTCAGCCGGACTCCTGGACTATGAAGATACAAGATTGAAGACTTCGTCCCGTGTCCGGAGGGGACTTTCCTTGGCGTGGAAGGCAAGCTTGGCGATGCGGATATTCAGATCTCCTACCATTGTAACCGACTTTGTGTAACCCTAACCTTATCCTGTGTCTATATAAACCGGAGGGTTTTAGTCCGTAGGACAACAACTCCAAGATACCACAATCATACCATAGGCTAGCTTCTAGGGTTTAGCCTCCTTGATCTCGTGGTAGATCTACTCTTGTACTACCCATATTATCAATATTAATCAAGCAGTACCTAGGGTTTTACCTCCATCAAGAGGGCCCGAACCTGGGTAAAACATTTGTGTCCCTCGTCTCCTGTTACCATCCGCCTAGACGCACAGTTCGGGACCCCCTACCCGAGATCCGCCGGTTTTGACACCGACATTGGTGCTTTCATTGAGAGTTCCTCTGTGTCGTCACTTTTAGGCCCGATGGCTGCTTTGATCATCAACAACGATGTGATCCAGGGTGAGACTTTTCTCCCCGGACAGATCTTCGTCTTCGGCGGATTCGCAGTACGGGCCAATTCGCTTGGCCATCTGGAGCAGATCGAAAGCTACGCCCCTGTCCATCAGGTCATGTTTGGAAGTTTGAACTACACGGCTGACATCCGCGGGGACTTGATCTTCGACGGATTCGAGCCACAGCCAAGCGCGCCGCACTGTCTCGATGGGCATGATCTAGCTCTGCCGCCGAACAATGTCCTGGAGGCCGCACGCGCGTTGGTTCCGACCCTTAATTCGGAGCCTGCAGCGCCGATCGAGGATGAGCGGTTGTACGCCACCTCAGGGGCTGCGATCTCAAAGGCGATCGAGCCGAACACCAGCCCCGCACTCTGCATGGCCCGTGACTCCGAGGATCCGGGTTCCACTCTGGACTCCGAACCCCCCGCTCCCCTGCCGATCGAATCCGATTGGGCGCCGATAATGGAGTTCACCGCCGCAGACATCTTTCAGCACTCGCCCTTCGGTGACATCCTGAACTCACTAAAGTCTCTCTCTTTATCACGAGAGCCATGGCCGGACTACGGTCAGCAAGGATGGGATGCATACGATGAAGAAATTCAAAGCCCACCCACCACCCACTTTGTAGCCACTGTCGACGATTTAACCGACATGCTCGACTTCGACTCCGAAGACATCGACGGTATGGACGACGATGCAGGAGACGAACAAGAACCAGCACCTGTAGGGCGCTGGAAGGCCACCTCATCATATGACATATATATGGTGGACACTCCAAAAGATGGAGATGGAACAGCGGGGGATGACACCTCTAAGAAACATCCCAAGCGCCGGCGTCAACGGCGCCGCTCTAAACCCCGCCAAAGCAAAATTGGTGATTCCGCCACGGGAGATAACACTACTCCGGATAGCGCCGAAGAACACCCCCTCCAACAGGATTCGGCACAGGAAGATGGAGAAGCCAACCCTCATGAGAGAGCGACAGACCGAGAGGTTGAGGATGATAACTATATGCCTCCCCCCGAAGACGAGGCAAGCCTCGACGATGACGAATTCGTCGTGCCATCAGACCCCGCCGAACAAGAGCGCTTCAAACGCAGGGTTTTAGCCACGGCAAGCAGCCTCAAGAAAAAGCAGCAACAGCTTAGAGCTGATCAAGATTTGCTAGCGGACAGATGGACTGAAGTCCTTGCGGCCGAAGAGTATGAACTCGAACGCCCCTCCAAGCGTTACCCAAAGTGCAGGCTGCTACCCCGATTAGAGGAGGAAGCACCTACATCACCAGCGCATGACATGGCCGACCGGCCACCTCGTGGCCGCGACAGAGAGGCCTCTATGCCCTCCACTCAAGCCATGCCCCGACGCCGCTCCAAACATGCTAAGGCACGGGAAAACGCGCCAGACCTACGAGATATACTGGAGGACAAGGCAAGGCAAACAAGATCGATCTACGGATCGCGCGGGCGCCCCATGGCACGTGACGGTGATCGTGACTCCGGATACAATAAATTCGGCCGGGCCGAACACAATAGACAAAGCTCCTTTGAGCTGCGTCGTGATATAGCCTAGTACAGAGGCACTGCACACCCACTATGCTTCACATATGAAGTAATGGATCATAAAATCCCTGAGGGCTTCAAACCCGTAAACATCGAATCATACGATGGCACAACAGATCCTGCGGTATGGATTGAGGACTATCTCCTTCATATCCACATGGCCCGCGGTGATGATCTACACGCCATCAAATACCTCCCACTCAAACTTAAGGGATCGGCCCGACATTGTCTTAAAAGCTTGCCAGCAGACTCAATCGGTTCTTGGGAGGACCTGGAAGCCGCATTCCTTGACCACTTCCAGGGCACTTATGTGCGACCACCGGACGCCGATGACCTAAGCCACATAATCCAGCAGCCAGAGGAATCGGCCAGGCAATTCTGGACACGGTTCCTAACAAAGAAAAATCGAATAGTCGACTGTCCGGACGCAGAGGCCCTAGCAGCCTTCAAGCATAATATCCGCGACGAGTGGCTTGCCCGGCACCTGGGACAGGAAAAGCCGAAAACTATGGCAGCCCTCACGACACTCATGACGCGCTTTTGCGCGAGAGAAGATAGCTGGCTAGCTCGTAGCAATAACTTAACCAAGAACCTTGGTAATTCGGATACCAAGGACAAAAGTGGCAGGTCGCGCCGGAACAAGCAAAAACGTCGCGTTGGCAGCGACAGCAATGAGGATACGGCAGTTAATGCCGGATTCCGAGGCTACAAATCCGGTCAGCGGAAAAAGTCATTCAAAAGAAATACTCAGGGCCCGTCCAGTTTGGACCGAATACTCGACCGCTTGTGCCAGATACATGGCACCCCCGAAAAGCCAGCCAATCACACCAACAGGGATTGTTGGGTGTTCAAGCAGGCAGGCAAGTTAAGAGCCAAAAACAGAGACAAGGGGCTGCATAGCGATGACGAGGAGGAGCCCAGGCCGCCGAACAACAGTAGATAGAAGGGTTTTCCCCCACAAGTGCGGACGGTGAACATGATATACGCAACCCACATCCCCAAAAGGGAGCGGAAGCGTGCGTTACGGGACGTATACGCGCTGGAGCCAGTCGCTCCAAAGTTAAACCCATGGTCCTCCTGCCCGATCACTTTTGATCGAAGGGACCACCCCACTAGCATCCGTCATGGCGGGTTCACCGCATTGGTTCTTGACCCAATCATTGACGGATTTCATCTCACAAGAGTCCTTATGGACGGCGGCAGCAACCTGAACCTTCTTTACCAGGATACAGTGCAGAAAATGGGCATAGATCCCTCAAGGATCAAGCCCACCAAAACGACCTTTAAAGGCGTCATACCAGGTGTAGAGGCCAACTGTATAGGTTCGGTCACACTTGAAGTGGTCTTCGGATCTCCGGATAACTTCCGAAGCGAGGAGTTAATCTTCGACATAGTCCCGTTCCGCAGTGGCTATCACGCACTGCTCGGGCGAACCGCATTCGCAAAGTTCAATGCGGTACCGCACTATGCATACCTCAAGCTCAAGATGCTAGGCCCTCGAGGAGTAATCACGGTCAACGGAAACACCGAGCGCTCCCTCCCAACGGAGGAGCACATGGCAACGCTCACAGCAGAAGTACAAAGCAGCCTCGCTAGGCATTTCTCCAATCCGGCCCTTAAAAAGCCGGACACTGTCAAGTGCACCCGGAGTAACCTACAACAAGATCGGCCGCCTGGCACGTTCCGAGCTAGCATAGCAATGCGGCCCAACCCTTGCCCTCGCGATATAGCAAAACCAGTGCTTCTCGTACATAACTACGCTCTCGAAATACCATGGGCACAAGGGGAGGGGCACTGAGGGAGTCCAGGATTAGGGGGTGTTCGGGTAGCCGGACTATACCTTCAGCCGAACTCGAGGACTACGAAGATACAAGATTGAAGACTTCGTCCCGTGTCCGGATGGGACTTTCCTTGGCGTGGAAGGCAAGCTTGGCGATGCGGATATTCAAGATCTCCTACCATTGTAACCGACTCTGTGTAACCCTAACCCTATCCGGTGTCTATATAAACCGGAGGGTTCTAGTCCGTAGGACAACAACTCTAACATACAACAATCATACCATAGGCTATCTTGTAGGGTTTAGCCTCCTTGATCTCGTGGTAGATCTACTCTTGTAGTACCCATATCATCAATATTAATCAAGCAGGAGTAGGGTTTTACCTCCATCGAGAGGGCCCAAACCTGGGTAAAAACATCGTGTCCCTTGTCTCCTGTTACCATCCGGCCTTGACGCACAGTTCAGGACCCCCTACCCGAGATCCGCCGGTTTTGACACCGACATTGGTGCTTTCATTGAGAGTTCCTCTGTGTCGTCTCTTTTGGGCTCGATGGCTCCTTCGATCATCAACAACGATGCGGTCCAGGGTGAGACTTTTCTCCCCGGACAGATCTTCGTCTTCGGCGGCTTCGAACTGCGGGCCAATTCACTTGGCCACCTGGAACAGATCAAAAGCTACACCCCTGGCCATCAGGTCAGGTTTGGAAGCCTAAACTACACGGCAGACATCCGCGGAGATTTGATCTTCGGCGGATTCGAGCCACAGCCAAGCGCGCCGCACTGTCTCGCGGGGCATGATCTAGCTCTACCGCCGAACAGTGCCCTGGAGGCCGCAAACGCATCGGCTCTGACCCTTAATTCGGAGCCCGCTGCGCCAATCGAGGGTGAGTGGTTGGACGTCACCTCGTGGGCTGCGATCTCAAAGGCGATCGAGCCGAACGCCAGCCCCGCACTCTGCATCACCCGTGACTCCGAGGATCCGGACTCCGAACCCCCCGCGCCCCTGCCGACCGAATCCGATTGGGCGCTGATAATGGAGTTCACCGCCGCAGACATCTTTAAGCACTCGCATTTTTGCGACATCCTGAATTCCCTCAAGTCTCTCTCTTTATCAGGAGAGCCCTGGCCAGAGTACGGTCAGCGAGGATGGGATATGGACGATGAAGAAATTCAAAGCCCGCCCACCACCCACTTGGTAGCCACTGTCGACAATTTAAACGACGTGCTCAACTTCGACTCCGCAGACATCGACAGCATGGATGACGATGCAGGAGATACGGATGAAACAACGCCCATAGGGCATTGGATAGCCACCTCATCTCACGATGTGTACATGGTGGATACCCCTAAAGGGAGCGACAACGAGGAAAAAGGGGATGGAACGGGAGATCGACCCCCCGAAAAGCAATCAAAGTATCGGCGTAAATGCCGACCCAAGCCCCGCCTCGATAAAGACCCAGCCATAGAGCAGGATGAGCCGGTAGACGATGAGCAGGCCTTAGAGCAACCGTCCGAATAGGGCAACACGGATAGAGAAACCGAACATCCCTCCCCCGGCGAAAACGGCATTCCGGACGATCTTACGCCAGATAAACCAACGAAGAAGAAGAATCTCCACCAGAGGCTCGTTGCAACAACACGTAGCCTAAACAAGCAGAAGCGGAAGCTAAAAACAGCGGAGGATGCACTCAGGATTAGATGGAGCAAACTAATCAATACCACAGATAAATACGGTGATAGTCGCCGCACTAAAAGCTATCCGAAGAGAAAGCTACTGCCTGAATTCGACGAAGAGGCCCTAGAGCCCTCGCATTCAAAAAATAAGAAAGCCACACGGTCGGATAGACGACCCCATGGCCTGCATAAAGCGGCAAGCGGCGCCGCACTTAAATCGGCATGCGACCCACTTAAGGATTCGCATTATGGCCCAGTCAGGTCCATTTACGGGCCCAGAAAGCAAGCTCTCGTGAGCAATGTAATAAAGCCATCATCAGAATCCGGCACACCCAAATACAGGGGCGCCGCACACCCCCTATGTTTCACTGATGAGGTCCTGGACTATGAATTTCCAGAGGGATTCAAACCCGTAAACATAGAGGCATATGATGGAACAACAAACCCTGGAGTATGGATTGAGGACTATATCCTCCACATACATATGGCTAGAGGAGATGATCTTCACGCCATAAAATATTTACCCCTTAAGCTTAAAGGGCCAGCCCGGCATTGGCTTAAAAGCCTTCCTGAAAACACAATTGGAAGTTGGGAAGAGCTCGAGGATGCTTTCCGAGCAAATTTTCAAGGGACCTATGTCCGCCCTCCGTATGCAGACGATCTTAGTCACATAACTCAATAGCCCAGAGAATCAGCTCGGCTTTAACGCGGCCAGGCACATACGCGCCCCGAACTCGGGCGAGCGCAGTCGCCACCAAGGGGCTACCTAAATATTCGCACTGTCAAGCTCCTATATGGCTAAGTGAAAGTGTTAAAGCATTATAGTCCGGTTGCCTGGCCCGCTGCGCTATCACCTCCTTTGTAGGACCAAGACGTTGGGTTAAGTGTGAAAATGCGTCTTCTGCAAGCACCCCCGCACTATGTGCGTGGGGGCTGAAGCCAACGACTGCCATCTTTCAGATTTTGTATATATCAAAATACTTGAAGGAACAAGTATAAAAGGCCAGTACAATTTATCAAAATATTCCTTTATAATTACATATGCTATCATAACATAGCATCCTTCGAGCACTGCGTCTCTATTACACGAGCGCCTTCAAGGACTTCCTGAAAATAGTGCTCGGAGGGTACTCGGCTTTTGTCCGAGTCTCGGGACGCAACAACGGTGGTATCCATCTCTGCCCAGTATGTTTTGACACGGGCAAGAGCCATCCGTGCGCCCTCTATGCATGCTGACCTCTTCATCGCACCAATACGCGGCACCGCGTCAAGGAATTGCTGCACCAAGCCGAAATAACTCTTCGGCTCCGATCTCCCTGGCCACAGATGACCCATGACGTACTTCATGGCGAGTCCGGACAACCTATTTAGTTCGGCCCATTGAGCCAAACGATCGTCCACTGCTAGTGGACGCTCTGTATTGTGAAACTGCGACCAGAATCCACTTCGCGATCTTTTTGATCTCGAAAGTGTTCGGTTGCATTAGCAGCACTTGCTGCCAAATCCAGATAGGTGTCCTCCACACTCCACATCCGGTCCAACGGAGAAAACTTCGGATCACAAAACTTCCTCCGCAGCATAAAGGGCTTTCCAGCCGCAATCTGTGCGGCCTGACGCCGCTCCTCCTTCGCAGCTCTCATCGCAAAGCGAGTGTCCTTGGCATCGGCAACGTCCTTCTCTAAGTCCGTCTGTCTCGCCCGGTCTTCTTTCTCAAGAAGTTTGCAACGGTCTGCAGCGCCCTTTAACTTTTCGGCCATCTCGGCCATCTCTTCCTTGCTTCGGCAGTGAGCAGCCTGTTTGCCTCTCAGCTCTTCAAGGGCTTTCTTGGCAGCTGCATCGCCTTTTCTGGCTTGATCCTTAGCTCGGGCAAGTTCTGCCCTGAGACTCTCCACGGCGGCCGCACCATCTGCGTCAAGCACACACATCGTAAGACACTGGCATAAAACTCTTCTTACCTGACGCCACCCGAGGAATTACATACCTTGAGCCTCATCAAGCCGCTTGTTGACAAGCGCGATGTCGGCATCTGCCACGTCCAGTTGCCGCTTTAGTTCGGCAAAATCATCAGTTCGGCTCGATTCCGGACACCCTGCCGCCTACATTCAAAGGCGACATCTTAGACCTGGGATTATGATCCTCTGCGTGCCGTCATTTCTTGACGATGCACAGAGTCTCAGGGGCTACTATCTACACAGGGCGCATCTTACTTATGCGCAACTGACAAAAGCGTACATTATCTAACGTACCTCAAAACCCGTCAGTAAGCTTTTGACGGCCTCGTGCAATCCGCTCTCTGTGGATGAAATCCTTTCAATCACCGCGCCCATCAATGCACGGTGCTCCTCTGAGATAGAAACTCGCTCCAGCCTTTAGCTCCTCCGGCCGAGCACCAGACAGTGCCGGACTTGTCCCATGGCCTCTTTCGAAGGCCGGACGCGGAGAACCTCGGGGGGCCACATAGCTATCTTCCGCCCCTACCGGATTCGGAGAAACCCTCCGCGACGACACCTCCTCACTAGGCGGCACGACAGGGGGAGGCGTCCCGCTCTCCATCATCTCCGAAAGAAGATCCCCCGAAGACGAGCTCTGCTGAGAAGGACTGAGGTCCGAACTACAAGGTAAAATTTCGGTTAAGTCTTCTTAGATATAAAATGAAGGATTTCTCTAATCCCTCAAAAGGAAAACCTTTCTCTACTTACGGCTCGCTGGAGGGCTGATCCCTGTGAGGGCGTAGTTCGGCCGAGGAACTCCCCGGTGTCGGACCCTCTGATGAGGATTTTCCCCCCGCTTCGAGGCCATGGTCTCCTGGTCGTCAGAGGCGGCCCTCTTCTTCCCCTTAGGAGAGGAATTGTCGGTTCCTGCCTTCGGAGCAGCCTCCTTCGAGGAGGCCATAGTTTCCTTGTTCTCCCCCATACTTCCCTCTAAAGGCATTATCTTCAACATCCTGACAAGCACGGGATCCGGCCTAGTTTCGGGAAGGGGAGCCGGACACCTGATCAGCTTTGCCTTCGCTATCCACTCCTGTTTAAAAGGACGGCTCTTTTAGGGGCAAGTTTATGACAATTATATGGATAACAGGTCCGGGCACAGGGTTACTTACTTGAGTATCCGGGCGATTGCAGCTTAGGCCTGCATCCTCGGTTAAATCCGGACACATCTCTTGTGATCCAAAGAACAGTTTATACATCTCCGTGGGCGTTGCGCCCATGAAACTCTGGAGAGCTCGCGGTCCCTCTGGATTAAACTCCCACAGGCGAAGGGAGCGACGTTTGCTGGGCAATATCCGACGAATCAGCATGACCTGCGTCACTTTGACCAGGCTGAGGTCTCCTTCAAAGAGATCCCTAATGCGGCCCTGCAACAGGGGCACGTATTTGGGTAACCCCCAATCTAACCCTTTGCTGACCCATGACGCTAGCCGTGGTGGGGGACCCGAGCGAAAGGCAGGAGGCGCCGCCCACTTGGTGCCCCGGGGAGCGGTGATATAAAACCACTCTCGTTGCCACAAGCCTAGCCCCTCTTGAAAAGAGCCCTCGGGCCATGGAGCATCAGCATTTCTGCTTATGACAGCACCTCCGCACTCTGCGTGCCGTCCCTCGATCATCTTCGGCTCCACTTTAAAGGTCTTGAGCCATAGTCCGAAATGAGGGGTAACCCGGAGGAACGCTTCACACACAACAATGAATGAGGAGATGTGGAGGATGGACTCCGGAGCTAAGTCGTGGAATTCCAGCCCGTAATAAAACAACAACCCTCTCACAAAGGGATCCATTGGGAAGCCTAACCCCCGAAGGAAGTGAGACATGAACACCACGCTCTCGCCAGGCTGGGGACTGGGAATGGCCTGCCCTTGAGCAGGCAACCTGTGCGAAATTTTGCCGGTCAAGAACTTAGCCTCTCTCAACTTTAGCACGTCCTCCTCCGTGACGGAGGAAGGCGTCCATCGGCCTTGAAGGTCAGAGCCGGACAATGTCGAAGGTCCGAAGCGCCTGGAATCTAGAGCCTAGGGTGTTGGAACTTGAGGCGACGGGCGAATTCGTTTGATATTGAAAGGTGTAAGGCCTTGGTCTCTGAGGGAGTCCTGGATTAGGGGGTGTTCGGATAGCCGGACTATACCTTCACCCGGACTCCAGGGCTATGAAGATACAAGATTGAAGACTTCGTCCCGTGTCCGGAAGGATCTTTGCTTGGCGTGGAAGGCAAGCTAGGCGTGCGGATATTCGAGATCTCCTACCATTGTAACGACTCTGTGTAACCCTAACCCTATCCGGTGTCTATATAAACCGGAGGGTTGTAGTCCGTAGGACAACCATCATCATACACATTCATACCATAGGCTAGCTTCTAGGGTTTAGCCTCCTTGATCTCGTGGTAGATCTACTCTTGTACTACCCATATCATCAATATTAATAAAGCAGGAGTAGGGTTTTACCTCCATCGAGAGGGCCCGAACCTGGGTAAAAACATCATGTCCCTTGTCTCCTGTTACCATCCGGCCTTGACGCACAGTTCGGGACCCCCTACCCGAGATCCGCCGGTTTTGACGCCGACAGGCACAATCACGGCACGCCCAAAACACGGCTTAAACCGTACTAGGGGCTGTCGGATTCTTTTTTAAATTTTCTCTTACTTTCAGGACTCCATACTTCGGACGGCCTGTTCGGCAATTCAACTGCCGCACAAACGATGCAAGATCCAGGACAGCAGACAAGCCATGCCGCATTATGGAACTCCCAGGTGGTCTCTATTACGAGCAGTATACCTGTTTTGAATACAATTCCGCGGCCTGCCCCTGGCCCGGACATGTTAAATAGTCCAATTTGTTTTGCTTATCGCACTATTTGTATCGTTCTGCTTTGATAGCAGCCTTTCTATAAACAATGCATAGCTTTTGTCTATTTTTTGCATTAACTTTATATATATATATATATATATATATATATATATATATATATATATATATGTTTATTCGTGACATGTTACACCCGTATATTGTGGTACGGGAAAATACGCCAGGGGCTTCAGTACCCCTTAATACGGTGTGAGAAGACCGAACACTTTCACAAGTGCGGCACCCCGAACTTATAGCACTATATGCACCGGCTCCAAATCATGATTTGGGTCAATAGTTGGGTTTGCCTGGCTCCTATGTTTTGGTGCCTTACGTTCCGCTATATCGGCTAAGGTAGCACTAGGAGAACTACTGCGATTGTGCCCCAGTTGAGCTGGGCTGAGCACCTCAGTAGAGAAAGCTAAAACTGACTGTCATGATGAGGCGAGAGACCGGTCGCTGTTCGAGAGGTTTTTCGAGTCCCTAAAGACTTATGCCGCTTCGAGCGAGGAACCGGCTTTGTCCGGCCAAGGCGTGGATAGCGCCCCGAACTCGGTCTTCCGAATACTAGGGGCTTCGCCGAAATTTAAAATTATAGAGTTTTATGGCTAAGTGAGAGTGTTCAAGCATTATAGTCCGATTGCCTTGTTCGTTGTGCTGAGCGCCTCCCTCGAAGGACCCAAACATGGGAAAAAGAGTGCTCAGGTTTATCCCGAACACCCCAGCACTAGTGGCATGGGGGCAGAAGCCGACGACTGGCCATCTCTCAATTTTTTGATAAACGGACGCACAAAAAGTAATATTTTAAATTCAACAAGAATTGCTTAGCACATATGAACAATTTTTCAGCGCACAGGATAAACACGAGCAAGTTCATTCAAAAAGTACATCCTTGGTACATTCATCCGCCATAAGGCGGGCACCAGCAAGAACATCCTTGTAATAGTTCTCGGGCCTGCGATGCTCCTTCCTCGGCGGCAGCCCGTCCCTCACAAGCTTCTCACCGTCCAGCTTACCCCAGTGCACCTTTGCACGGGCAAGGGCCCTACGGGCACCTTCAATGCAGACGAAGCGCTTGATGACCTCGAGCCTCGGACAGGCCTCCACCAGCCGCCGCACCAGCCCGAAGTAGCTCCCAGGCAGTGCCTCTCCAGGCCACAGCCGAACTATGAAGTCCTTCAGGGCCTGTTCGGCCGCCTTGTGGAGCTCGACCAGCTGCTTCAGCTGCTTCTCCATCGAGCCGCCTTCCTCGGCTCGGTAGAATGCGGCGGCATCGGATACGCTACGGGGAAGATCTGCGAATGCCCCTGGAGAACTCCGGATTCGGGTAAGTAACAAGTAGTTTACTTTTATATGTCTGCTTTGCATAAAGAATGCCTTACCCGCCGCTATCTTTTTCACCTCCTCCAACTCTTGGAGGGCCTTCTGGGATTCGGCCTTGGCAGACTCGGCAGTTTTAAGGGCCGCAGCAAGCTCGGACGCTCGCGTCTTCGAGTCAAGCTCCAAACTCTCATGTTTTTCATGAGAGACTGAAGTTTTTGCTGCACCTTGCCAATCTGGGCCTCAAATTTCTCTCGCTCGATGCGCTCCGTGGCCGCTCTCTTTTCGGCCTCGGACAGCGCCTGCTTGACGGTCGCCACCTCAGTCGTGGCCCCTACAATAAGCAGTACAATCCTGTTATTTTTGCAATTGCATCTTTTTTGTATATATTTTTTCTATAAGGTATCTCTTACCTTCTTTCTCCTCGAGCTGCCGCTTGGCACGGCCGAGCTCTTGCTCGGTCCGCTCGAGGCCCTTCTTCAGGGCACCCACCTCCGCAGTCAGTGCGGCGGTGGCTAGCAGCGAAGCCTGGATACACATATTGACTCCTTTTTGTTAGACTCCTGCGAAATTTAATAGATCCTCTATTCGGCTTTTCTTTCCGAACGCCAAACAAAGCATCAGGGGCTACTGTCTATGCGGTAATATTTTTACATATTTTACTTACCTCGAAGCCTGTTAGAAGGCTGGCACAAGCTTCAGTCAGTCCGCTCTTGGCGGACTGAACCTTCTGGATCACCGTACTCATAATAGTACGGTGCTCCTCGTCGATGGAGGCGCCGTTAATCACCTCCAGCAGATTGTCCGGCACCTCCGGCTGGACGGAGGCTGCCGGCTCAGAAGGCTTGCTCCTCTTAGAAGGAGTTCGCCTACCGCGGTCCGGAACTATTGAGGATTCCGGCGCGGTGTCCGGCTCAAAGCCGGACTTGGAGCCCTGGGGGGTCTTGTCCCCTTTACTCCTGGAGTCCAAGAGGTCACCTCGCGGCTCCTCCAGGACCATCTCCTCTTGCCCCGGAGCTTGTCGCGATGCCACTTCGGCGTCACCCGCAGTGTGGGGGGAGACAGCGGGCAGAACGGAGTTCACGTCCGATGAATCCAGGGAGCCGCTCGACGACTCGTCGGGTCCGGCCCGGGGCGGCCTGCATAATTACATTCGACATTAGGGAAGAGCTATGCAACAACAGGGATATTATGAGCTACTCTGGTATCCAAATACTCACGATTTCGCTGGACGCTTGGTCCTGTCCGGCCACTCCTCTTCGTCCTCGTCGGCGTCGAGGGAGTAGTCCGGTGGAGGGGTCTTCCTCTTCCTGGACCCTTCGGCCTCCCCTGCTGGGGAGGCCTTCCTCTTCTTTCCTCCCCCGCTGGAGGGGGGGAGGGTTCTTCTTCCTCCTCGTCGTCATCACGGGAGGAGTGCGTCTCGGATTCGTCGGACGACGAATCCGACACCACCACATGACGGGAACTCTTTCGAGTCCCCGTGGCCTTCTTCTTCTTGGCCTTCTTCTCTGGCACCACGTAAGGCGCCGGAGCCAGCAGCTTCGATAAACGAGCGTCTGCTGGGTCTTCGGGCAAAGGAGCCGGACAGTCGATCTGCTCGGACTTCACCTGCCATGCCTGTTAAAGGTAAAGGGGTTTAAGATCCCGCATAGAGTCAAACAATGAGAAACAGATGTCCTGTAAAAGGTAAAAAATAACTTACCTCGTCAGCGTGACGCTGCGAGCTGAATCCGCGGTCCTCGGAAGCAGACGCGGGAGCCTCGGCGCCTTTGAATAGCACCTTCCAGACATCTTCGTACGTCGTGTCGAAGAGCCTGCTCAGGGTTGGGTGCTGCGCCGGGTCGAACTCCCATAGATTGAAGACTCGTTGTTGACACGGGAGGATCCGGCGGACGAGCATAACCTGGACTACATTGATAAGCCTTAACAGCTTGTTCACCAGGGTTTGGATGCATTTTTGCAGTCCGGTCACCTCTTCTTTGTAGCCCCACGATAGGCCCGTCTCTTTCCAGGACGTGAGCCGCGTGGGGGTCCGGACCGGAATTCAGGGGCTGCGATCCATTCCGGATCGCGCGACTCGGTGATGTAAAACCACCCTGATTGCCACCCCTTCAAGGTCTCCACAAAGGAGCCCTCGCCATAGGACGTTGGCCATCTTGCCCGCCATGGCGCCTCCGCACTCCGCCTGGTTGCCGCGCACCACCTTAGGCTTGACGTTGAAGGTCTTGAGCCAGAGGCCAAAATGGGGGCGGATGCAGAGGAAAGCCTCGCACACGACGATAAACGCCGAGATGTTGAGGATGAATTTCGGGGCCAGATCGTGGAAATCCAAGCCATAGTAGAACATGAGCCCCCGGACAAATGGGTGGAGAGGAAAGCCTAGTCCGCGGAGGAAGTGGGGAAGGAATACGACCCTCTCATGGGGCTCTGGGGTGGGGAGAAGCTGCCCCTTTTCAGGAAGCCGATGCGCGATGTCTTTGGACAAATATCCGGCCTTCCTCAGCTTTTTTACATGGCCCTCCGTGACGGAGGAGACCATCCACTTGCCTCCCGCTCCGGACATCCCTGGAGAAGGTTGAGGTGGGAAGTGCGGGCTTGGGCGCTGGAGCTCGAGTGCGCAGAAGATGGATAGGCAAAGGAGGAAGAAGGCGTAGGTAAAAAAGGTGGATCCTTATCCCCTTATATGGGCGGATGCGGCTATGCGTCCCCACCAGCCTAGTAAAACTCGCTTGCCTCCCAAGCACCGTGATAAATGGTGCGGTTGGGTTACCCACATCCGTATTGATGAGAATCCCGTAAATGGGGGACACGGTCTCTGCTTTGACAAGACGTGCCAAGGAAACCGCCTCGCAAAACGCGCTGAGGTGGAGAAGTGAAAACGATTCGAATAAAGGCTTGGCCGCAGTGTGATGTCACGCTACGAAATACATCAGCAGAGTAGATTTGTGTTAACTTTATTCTCTCTATGGCAATATGTGGAAAGTTTTTTTGCAGAGCCGGACACTATTCTTGGAGTTTACAATCTTTTATGAAGAACTTGGAGGAGGAACCCGCCTTGCAATGCTGAAGACAATCTACGCGCCGGACTCGTCGTCATTGAAGCCTGGTTCAGGGGCTACTGAGGGAGTCCTGGATTAGGGGGTGTCCGGATGGCCGGACTATACCTTCAGCCGGACTCCTGGTATGAAGATACAAGATTGAAGACTTCGTCCCGTGTCCGGAGGGGACTTTCCTTGGCGTGGAAGGCAAGCTTGGCGATGCGGATATTCAGATGTCCTACCATTGTAACCGACTTTGTGTAACCCTAACCCTATCCGGTGTCTATATAAATCGGAGGGTTTTAGTCCGTAGGACAACAAATCCAACATACAACAATCATACCATATGCTAGCTTCTAGGGTTTAGCCTCCTTGATCTCGTGGTAGATCTACTCTTGTACTACCCATATTATCAATATTAATCAAGCAGGACGTAGGGTTTTAGCTCCATCAAGAGGGCCCAAACCTGGGTAAAACATTGTGTCCCTCGTCTCCTGTTACCATCCGCCTAGACGCACAGTTCGGGACCCCCTACCCGAGATCCGCCGGTTTTGACACCGACAATGCCCTTTAGTCCCGGTTCGTGTCTCAAACCGGGACTAAAGGGGTTCGTGAATCGAACCCCCCCCCCCCCCCCCGACCCCCCGCGCGTGTATCGCCATTTTAGTTCTGAAAAAATGATAAAAACTTCAAAAATTAAAATCCTTCGAGATATAGTTATATTACTACATCTACTAGTTAGGAAATTTTAAAACTTAAATTTGGACATGTTTCACAAAAAAGTGTTATGAAAAAGTAAAACGGCTATAACTTTTGCATACGATGTCGGAAAAAAAGTATAATATATCAAAATGTTCAGCACGAAATCCGGTTCCGATTTCGACCGCCGTAAGCCGTTTTGCAAATTTCTAGAATCCTCAAATTTCATTCTTTTTTTTGAACTTTTGGTCAAACTATGGTGAAACTACTTATTCAAGAAATATTAGTGTTACTAATTAATTGTTGTTTTTTAGAATAATAGTTTCAAACTCAAATGGTTCTTCATGCTCAAGTTCAACTCCTAAGGGTTAATAGGATTGACAGCTTACTATTGTCAGGAAAACAATAAGTGTAGACTTGGAAACGAGGGGAAATAGAACTCGGAAGTTAAGCGTGCTTAGGCTGGAGTAGTGAGAGGATGGGTGATCGGGCGGGAAGTTAGATGATTCGAAATGATGAGGGGTGATTAGAGATTAGAGGTTAAATTGAGCAGTGGTGAGGGGTGATTAGAGATTAAATTGTCAAATAATTCAAAATTTTGAAAATCGGGAAAAAAATTTCCTATAGTCCCGGTTGGTGTTCTCAAACGGGACTAAAGTGGAGCTCTAGACAGCGGCCACGTTGCGAACTGGGACTAATGGTTTTGGGTTTTAGTCCCGACCCTTTAGTCCCGGTTCCAGAACCAGGACTAAAGGCCCGTTTTCTACTAGTGCATCTAAAACCAGAGGCCTCAACAAAGCCGAGAAACAGCGCATCGGGGCCACAAACCGGTCCAGCGGAGTCTCAGCGGGCACCGGATGTGCACGCTGCAAAGGCCGCCGCCACCGACTCCTGCCGATTCATCTTTAGAGTAGGCACGAACGCATTCACCTTTCCAGGCCTGATGTCAATGATGCAATGACGCAAGACAGGGCCACCTCCCTATGCTCATCCAACCAAAGGCAACTTTCGTTGAGACCCTGCTGCGCCACGCCGTCGAGACTCCGCGTCATTGATGTGTCATGTGGAACACATACCACCTCAGAAACGTTCCACTGGTCCCTCGAGTCGATGCACAACTCCCAGATTGATGCCCCCAATGGGGAAATGACACAAACCTTTCCCCTTTGTCAAGGAGAGACATCGGCATTCCAAAAGATAGTAAAGAGATCAGAGAGCCAACAACATATAACAAAACCAGTTCACCATTAAATAACCAACCAGGTAGACAGTTTAAATATTGTAGGGGGCGGCAGCCCAGCGGACACAACCGGGTATAGAGTTGACAGAGACATTGACACATGACAAAATGTTTTTTTGAGGACTTGTGAGACTGGAGTTCTTACGCAAGATTCCTCATGTTATTTCATAATCGCTCTCCAAAGCCAGACACCCATTGAACATTGTATACATCTCAAGAGATACATACACCCCGTCATGGGAGGGATCACATGGAGCTACGCTATTTTCCTTCCATAGCTACTAGTTAGGACCATAGGCTGCGATCTGCTCCTCCAGCTTCATCAAAAGAACAATAGATTAATTATTACGACATTTCTAAGGTACATATTGGTGGACAAGTCACAAGGTTTCACAAATCATCCGTGTTACAAGGTGGTTGATACCATATGCAGCAATTGGCTAAGTTTAATTTACACTGAGAAACAAATAAATTATAGTGCTTCGAACTACCCCATATAGCTACAGAATCGTGATGACAAAAATTAAGACAGAAACATTTTAGATACCTCAGAAACCAAACAGTATATCTAGATAAATATGAACAGCAACAAGAATCAGATCAGGTTCTTTCCTTTTTATCTTAAAGGATCCATGTCCGTTCTTTAGATTATGATACTAGTAAGAAGTTGGAAGTCAAAGCAAACATACACACATAGGGGGCTACCCGCATCATAGCCTCGAACTTGCTTCGCACATCACAGAACTCACTCCAAGCAAGAGCCAACGCAATGAGGCACCTGGAATAAATGCATCATACCACGCAGTCAAATTCTAGACAGAGTGATCACGTGAACTGAACTAACAGTGGTTCGGAAATCATAACCCTCTGCTTGGAAAAAGAACTCTAGCCATCTCAGATTTAGTCATGCTATAAACATAAGTCATCAAAAAAGTTATACCATCACAAGTTAAAGTAGAATAATCAAAGAGGCATATTTAGATAATGAACCGAGTTATACCATCACAGGGTTGCAAATGAAGTGAACGAGCAGGTTAATGCTATGAGCTAAATATAGTGTCATCAAAAAAGGAAATCAGTCTTCTGGTTTACAATAATGTAAACAATACAGGGTGTGGATAATAATGATTGTGCAACATATATAACTAGATGATACCCCGCGCGTTGCTGCGGGGCTTCATAGGCAAATGATGTAAAACTATAAAGCTAAATTATAGAAGTGATCATATTATAATAGACATGGTGATGGAGTATAGTTGTGGACAACACTATGACACCTGGTTATAAAATTTATTACATGTACTAATGGATAGAAATTTGTCTATGATACTAAGATGACATAATATGTATGTTTATTTATTTAAAACAATAAGGGGACGATTTAAAATATAAGGTGTAATCCTTGTGTCTTGGTAGTGCTTGTAGATAGATTTTCCTTATTATGACTGACAAATAACAAAAGCTTAAGAATGTATGCATGATTAGTGTAATAAAATGCTCCATATTCTGATGCCTGCTACATACCTCTCCTGTTGTTCGTTGGTTTGCACTTCTGCATAGTAAAATATGGAATAAATACAGCAAATACAATTCAGCAGATGCACCCGGTACATGCTGCATATTCTGATGTCTGATACATACCTCTCTTCTTGTTCGTTGGTTTGCACTTCTGCATCAGTATATGTTTGTTCAGTATGTACCAGATTCAGATCATTACCCTATCGAAATCTAGCTATGAGGGCCAAAACGTACCATGCTATGAGTTTATGACGCAAACCATGATAGGAGAGATAGTGACATGTGTGACCAATAACAGAGGTAGAGAAGATATGGTCAATGATCAAATAGATAAATATCTTGTTGCTGTAGATAAAAATTATTCTGCACAAACAAATAGACATTCAACCAGTTTGGATTTTGAACAAATGCCTTGTTGACATAGATTTTGGAAAGGCAGTATAGGGGATTAAATCTCGAAGAGGGCTGCAGCATGACATGTTGTGTTATTTGCTGCATAAAGAAAAAAGGATATTTGAATCTCTAATGGAAATACATATCAAAACTTCTCCTGGACTGGGCTCACATCAACAATCAAAGAAGATCCCAGCTGCAGCTCACGTATAAAAACTTGGCTCACGCAGCCCAGGCTCATGGAGTTCATTCGGGAACACAACCATAGTTTGATCGCGAGGATGGCACTGCCTGCAGGAAAAGAACCGAGAGGAAAGAACGGACGTTAATAAGGCCACCATCGCTGCCTAGAAAAGGCCACCATTGCTGCAATACAATGGTGTATCTGAATCAGCCGGGTGGGTCGGAGGAGGTCGATCGGACGCCCCTGCAAGCGGTGGCTCTCAATGGAGGCCCTACCCAGTGTCACCATCAGCTGAGGCCTTCGAGGCCAAAACTGGCCGGCACGGCATCAACTCCGTGGGTGAGTCACCGGGTTGCCAATGGAGGTCTCTGTAGATGTTCGTGAGCTGAAGCTAGTAAGATCGCGCAACAACCACAATATTTAGCCGGTGTGACGTATGGCAGGCAAAACGCTCAAAAGGAGAGGAAGACCAACGAGGCTGTAGAGCTATATAATATGGGCGAGGTCACTACTTCGGCCGGCCGCTCGAATGCCTTGTCAATTAATCTCATAGAACGTGTGGGATAATGGGAATTAAATGGAGGTGCGTAGTGGATGGTAGCTTGAAGAACAAAGGAAGAGACGCGCTGTTTAAAAATCTTCCGGCGGTAAATATGCTACGTGAGTGTGGAGAAGAAAAAGAATGGAGAGATGAAGTGACATGGGTGGAAATTGCTGAGGTGGCTAGATGATGATGTGGATAGGCTGCATGTTGAGAGAATTGGTATTAGTGGGGATCAACTTTTTAAGAATGTAAGATAAGGTACTAAGTACTGACCTTTCTTTGCTTCTTGGCTCATTGAACCGACGGAATTGCATGCAGGATAGGTTCACTTTCTTAGCACCAACACTGATACATAAAAAGAAGAGGAAGATCAGGACACCAGGAATTTTTCAAGCTTATTAAACGCTATTGTTCCATGTTGATCCGCATAACCATACTAGCGATAATAATCACGGTTGTCGAACCAATATATTGTTTGATAAACCCAAAAGATAAATAGCATTAGCTAAATGTGGTAGTAGATCAGTAGTACTGAAGATATTTATAGTACGGTAAAGTTTCACTTGCCGAACCATGAACGGCATGCCCATGACAATCACGTCTGAATCACATGATATGGATGCAACAGAGAAACAATCATATATAAAACAGTTAAAACTGAGCAGGGAAAGAAAGCGTTCATCATCATTATACCTGTAGCTGCTCCCCTTGAGCTGACGCACGAGGACGTCCACCATGTCGTAGTGCACCACAGGTTGGTTCCTGTGTGAATCGCAAAGCAGAGAAGACAAGATGGATGAGTACCCGATCGAGCGAGCCGAGATAATTGAAGCAGACGAAGAGAGGAGGGATTCAGGGCGGACAGCAGGCCGGCGATGTCGTTGAGGATCCTCTTGGTTTCTTTGATGAAGAGGTTGATCATCTCGGCGACGTAGCGCGAGGCTGTGGTCTCATTCTTCCCCATCGACTGCAGTTGCTGGAAATTATCGTCCAGCATGCCCTAGATGAATCACAAGATGCGAAGGCAAAGATAGACTAGTCAGCCAGCCGCCGGAACAACCACACGGCCTAGGTGTTCATGTGATGGGACGACGAGGGCATGCACTCACCGTGGCGAACATGGATGTGACAAGGTTGTCTAGCCGGGCCCTGAGCGCGGCAGCCGCCATTGTTGAGGATGTGCTGGGGCGGATGACCTGCTGATGCGAAGATGTAGTGGTGGTGGCGGAGTAGCCAGGGGATGGAAACCTTTATGTGGCCGGACGCACGAGACTCTCCCGCAAAAGCGTTTGGCGGCGAGTGCTACGATCGAGGTTGGAGCCTTGGAGACGGCATGCGTGCATGCAGTGCATGAATGCAGCTACAGGTTGAGGATGGCAGCTGCAGCCAGATAGTCTGGAGATGGAGTGTAGGGCGTCTTCTTTGGATGGTTCCGTCGTTCATCTGCGATACTCTTGTTTTACTTTCATGTGTGTGAACTGTCTGGTTGTCGTGCCTGGTTTTTCTTTTCTTTTGAGCACCAAAATGCTTTCCGTGTGGGTTTTGTTCGGTTTAAGATTCTCTCAGTGGCCTTGCCAAAGGTGCCACCAGGCCGGTACTTGGGCTGTGGGTCACGGGCTTGGCCTAGCTCACAATACCGAACTATAAGACTAAGAGCATCTCTAGCAGAACTTGTCTCAAAAAATCTCTAGCAGAACAGATACCGCAAAATCTGTTAAATTTTCTATCCGTAAAATTGTTTGACGGTTCGCTCTAAGATAATTTTGCGCGGAGTTCATCCCCAGCCCCGGATAGATACCGCAAATAGTACCTTAAAATTTGAAAACTTAAACTTGAATCATTCTCCTGCTACATAGATAGTCCAGACCTCGCCGGAGTTCATCACACACATATGGACAAACTAAAATTAAAAATACAAATCGACTGAGGAACAGCGGAAGCCCACGGCTACACGTCGAGAAGGAACTCGCACGCCGAGCAGTAGAGGGTCTGGGTGAGCACGTTGTCCGCCTTCGCCGCATGGAAGCGTTCGGCGGTGCCCTCTTTGCCAGCCTCCAGCGCCTCATTCGCGCCATGGTGCGCGATCTCAGCCTCGTGGAGGTTCTTCGTTGCCGGCCAGAGTGCCTCGGAGCTCATTGAAGTGTTGCCACACACAGTTGCCGCTGCTGCCGGAGAGGGCGCCGTGGTTTCGTGCCTGCGCTGAGCCCCAGCTCGACGGCAGGCCGACTGGAGCTGCCAGACTCTTCGTCGTGCCGGCCGAGTTTGCGCGGCAGTGGCGGCGCCCACGTCCGCGACCTTCTCCCGACAAGATCACGCTTGAGAGGGAAAAACTGTCCGGATGCGTTCGCCGGAGCTAAGAAAAGAAGATGGTGAAGGGGAAGTGGACTGCAGCGGAGGGGCGCGGATCTATCTGACATGGGAACCTTAAAACACCCCCATCCTCACACATATAGCGGCGGAAGTGGTAGTTTGCGGGCCGCCCGTATATTTTTTACTGGACGGTGCAAATATATCGCTTCTGTTCCGGCCCGAAAAAGCGTGGAAACGCTAAATTGGACGAAAATATACGGGCGGGCGGTGGGACAGAATATCTGTTAGAGATGCTCTAACTCACGAGAGGCGTCGATTGATGCCGGAGACTATATCTTGCATTAAGAGAGATGGTAGGAAGTCTCGCTGAAGGTTCTACAGTAATTGGGCTGGCACATTCTGTTGGCGAACACAGTAATTTCAAAAAAATTCCTACGCACACGCAAGATCATGGTGTTGCATAGCAACGAGAGGGGAGAGTGTAGTCCACGTACCCTCGTAGACCGTAAGCGGAAGCGTTATGACAACGCGGTTGATGTAGTCGTACGTCTTCACTATCCGACCGATCCTAGTACCGAAAGTACGACACCTCCGCGATCTGCACACGTTTGGCTCGGTGACATCCCACGAACTCTCGATCCAGCTGAGTGTCGAGGGAGAGCTTCGTCAGCACGACGGCGTGATGACGGTGATGACGAAGCTACCGGCGCAGGGATTCTCCTAAGCACTGCAACGATATGACCGAGATGGATTATGGTGGAGGGGGCACCGCACACGGCTAAGACAATGTTTGTTGTTATGTTCTAGGGTGCCCCCTTGCCCGCATATATAAAGGAGCAAGGGGGAGGTCGGCCGGCCCTTGGAGCGCGCCAAGGAGGGGGGAGGAGTCCTCCTCCTAGTAGGAGTAGGACTCCCCTTTCCTAGTCCAACTAGGAGAAGGAAGCGGGAAGGAAGAGGTCGGCCGGCCCTTGGAGCGCGCCAAGGAGGGGGAGGAGTCCTCCTCCTAGTAGGAGTAGGACTCCCCTTTCCTAGTCCAACTAGGAGAAGGAAGGGGGAAGGAAGAGGTCGGCCGGCCCTTGGAGCGCGCCAAGGAGGGGGAGGAGTCCTCCTCCTAGTAGGAGTAGGACTCCCCTTTCCTAGTCCAACTAGGAGAAGGAAGGGGGAAGGAAGGAGAGGGAGAGAGGGAGGGAAAGAGGGGGCGCCGCCCCCCCCTCCTTGTCCAATTCGGACTCCTAAAGGGGGGGGCAGCCCAATGGCCCCCTCCTCTCTCTCACACACACAAAAGGCCCATGTTGGCCCATTAGTCCCCCAGGGGTTCCGATAACCCCCGGCAGTCCGATAATTATCCGGTGACCCCCGAAACTCATCCGGTATCCGAGTATACTCATCCAATATATCAATCTTTATGTCTCGACCACTTCGAGACTCCTCGTCGTGTCGGTGATCACATCCGGGACTCCGAACTATCTTCGGTACATCAAAACACATAAACTCATAATACTGATCGTCACCGAACGTTAAGCGTGCGGACCCTACGGGCTCGATAACTATGTAGACATGACCGAGACACCTCCCCTGTCAATAACCAATAGCGGAACCTGGATGTTCATATTGGCTCCCACATATTCTACGAAGATCTTTATTGGTCAAACCGCATAACGATATACGTTGTTCCCTTTGTCATCGGTATGTTACTTGCCCGAGATTCGATCATCGGTATCTCAATACCTAGTTCAATCTCGTTATCGGCAAATCTCTTACTCGTTCCGTAATGCATCATCCTGTAACTAACTCATTAGTCACATTGCTTGCAAGGCTTATAGTGATGTGCATTACCGAGAGGGCCCAGAGATACCTCTCCGTCAAACGGAGTGACAAATCCTAATCTCGATCTATGCCAACTCAACAAGTATCATTGGAGACACCTGTAGACCACCTTTATAATCACCTAGTTACGTTGTGACGTTTGGTAGCGCACTAAGTGTTCCTCCGGTATTCAGGAGTTGCATAATCTCATACTCATAGGAACATGTATAAGCCATGAAGAAAGCAATAGCAACATACTAAATGATCAAGTGCTAAGCTAACGGAATGGGTCAAGTCAATCACATCATTCTCTAATGATGTGATCTCGTTAATCAAATGACAACTCATGTCTATGGCTAGGAAACTTAAACATCTTTGATTCAACGAGCTAGTCAAGTAGTGGCATACTAGTGACACTCTGTTTGTCTATGTATTCACACATGTACTAAGTTTCCGGTTAATACAATTCCAGCATGAATAATAAACATTTATCATGATATAAGGAAATATAAATAACAACTTTATTATTGCCTCTAGGGCATATTTCCTTCAGTCTCCCACTTGCACTAGAGTTAGTAATCTAGATTACATAGTAATGATTCTAACACCCATGGAGTCTTGGTGCTGATCATGTTTTGCTCGTGAGAGAGGCTTAGTCAACGGGTCTGCAACATTCAGATCCGTATGTACCTTGCAAATCTCTATGTCTCCCTCCTTGACTTGATTGCGGATGGAATTGAAGCGTCTCTTGATGTGCTTGGTTTTGTCAAGGCAATTGCACCAGTATTGTCACAAAAGATTTTCATTGGACCCGATGCACTAGGTATGACACCTAGATCGAATATGAACTCCTTCATCCAGACTCCTTCATTTGCTACTTCCGAAGCAGCTATGTACTCTGCTTCACATGTATATCTCGCCACGATGCTTTTGCTTAGAACTGCACCAACTGACAGCTCCACCATTCAATATAAATACGTATCCGGTTTGTGACTTAGAGTCATCCGGATCAGTGTCAAAGCTTGCAGCGACGTAACCATTTACAACGAGCTCTTTGTCACCTCGATAAATGAGAAACATATCCTTAGTACTTTTCAGGTATTTCAGGATGTTCTTGACCGATGTCCAGTGATCCGCTCCTGGATTACTATGGTACCTCCCTTCTAAAGTAATAGCAAGGCACACATCAGGTCTGGTACACAGCACTGCATACATGATAGAACCTATGGCTGAAGCATAGGGAATGACCTTCATTTTCTCTCTATCTTCTGAAGTGGTTGGGCATTGAGTCTGACTCAACTTCACACCTTGTAACACAGGCAAGAGCCCTTTCTTTGCTTGATCCATTTTGAACTTCTTCAAACCTTTATCAAGGTATGTGCTTTGTGAAAGTCCAATTAAGAATCTTGATTTCTCTCTCTATAGATCTTGATGCCTAATATATAAGCAGCTTCACCGAGGTCTTTCAATGAAAAACTATTATTCAAGTATCCTTTTATGCTATCCAGAAATTCTATATCATTTCCAATCAACAATATGTCATCCACATATAATATCAGAAATGCTACAGAGCTCCCACTAACTTTCTTGTAAATACAGGCTTCTCCAAAAGTCTATATAAAACCATATGCTTTGATCACACTATCAAAACTTTTATTCTAACTCCAAGATGCTTGCACCAGTCCATAAATGGATCGCTGGAGCTTGCACACTTTGTTAGCATCCTTTGGATCGATAAAACCTTCAGGTTGCATCATATACAACTCTTCTTCCAGAATTCCATTCAGGAATGCGGTCTTTACATCCATTTGCTAAATTTCATAATTATAAAATGCAGCAATTGCTAACATGATTTGGACGGACTTAAGCATCGCTATGGGTGAGAAAGTCTCATCGTAGTCAACTCCTTGAACTTCTCGAAAACCTTTTGCAACAAGTCGAGCTTTGTAGAGAGTAACATTACCGTCAGTGTCAGTCTTCTTCTTGAAGATCCATTTATTCTCGATGGCTTGCCGATCATCGGGCAAGTCAACCAAAGTCCACATTTTGTTCTCATACATGGATCCCATCTCAGATTTCATGGCCTCAAGCCATTTTGCGGAATCATGGCTCATCATCGCTTCCTCATAGTTCGTAGGTTCGTCATGGTCAAGTAACATGACCTCCGGAACAGGATTACCGTACCACTCTGGTGCGGATCTTACTCTGGTTCACCTACGAGGTTCCATAGTAACTTGATGTGAAGTTGCATGATCATCATCATTAGCTTCCTCACTAATTAGTGTAGGTGTCACAGGAACAGATTTCTGTGATGAACTACTTTCCAATAAGGGAGCAGGTACAGTTATCTCATCAAGTTCTACTTTCCTCCCACTCACTTCTTTTGAGAGAAAATCCTTCTCTAGAAAGGATCCATTCTTAGCAACGAATGTCTTGCCTTCAGATCTATGATAGAAGGTGTACCCAACAGTCTCCTTTGGGTATCCTATGAAAACACATTTCTCCGATTTGGGTTCGAGCTTATGAGGTTGAAGCTTTTTCACATAAGCATCGCAGCCCCAAACTTTAAGAAATGACAACTGGGGTTTCTTACCAAACCACAATTCATAAGGTGTCGTCTCAACGGATTTAGATGGTGCCCTATTTAACGTGAATGCAGTAGGTGATAATATAGCATGGAGCAATAAAAAATTATAGATACGTTGGAGACGTATCAAGCATCCCCAAGCTTAATTACTGCTCGTCCTTGAGTAGGTAAATGATAAAAAAGATAATTTTTGATGTGGAATGCTAGTTGGCACAATTTCAATGTAATTATTCTTAATTGTGGTATGAACAGAGCCAAAAGATTGAAGACAAAAGTTTAATATTGACATAAAAATAATAATACTTCAAGCATACTAACAAAGCAATCATGTCTTCTCAAAATAACATGGCGAAAAAAAGTTATCCCTACAAAATCATATAGTCTGGCTATACTCTATCTTCACCACACAAAGTATTTATATCATGCACAACCCCGATCACAAGCCAAGCAATTGTTTCATATTTTTGACATTCTCAAAACTTTTTCAATCTTCACGCAATACATGAGCGTGAGCCATGTATATAGCACTATATGTGGAATAGAATGGTGGTTTTGGAGAAGACAAAAAGGGAGAAGATAGTCTCACATCAACTAGGCGTATCAACGGGCTATGGAGATGCCCATTAATAGATATCAATGTGAGTGAGTAGGGATTGCCATGCAACGGATGCACTAGAGCTATAAGTGTACGAAAACTCAAAAAGTAACTAAGTGGGTGTGCATCCAACTCGCTTCCTCAAGAAGACCTAGGGCATTTTGAGGAAGCCCATCATTGGAATATACAAGCCAAGTTCTATAATGTAAAATTCCCACTAGTATATGATGGTGACAACATAGGAGACTCTCTATCATGAAGATCATGGTGCTACTTTGAAGCACAAGTGTGGTAAAAGGATAGTAGCATTGTCTCTTCTGCCTTTTTTTCTCATTTTTTTTGGCCTTCTCTGTTATTATGGCCTCTTTTTTCCCTTTTTTTATTTGGGCTTCTTTGGCCTCTTTTATTTTTTTCGTTCGGAGTCTCATCCCGACTTGTGGGGGAATCATGGTCTCCATCATCCTTTCCCACTCGGACAATGCTCTAATAATGATGATCACCGCACTTTTATTTACTTACAACTCAAGAATTACAACTCGATACTTAGAACAAAATATGACTCTATATGAATGCCTCCGGCGGTGTACCGGGATGTGCAATGACTCATGAGTGACATGTATGAAAGAATTATGAACGGTGGCTTTGCCACAAATACGATGTTAACTACATGATCATGCAAAGCAATATGACAATGATGGAGCGTGTCATAATAAACGGAACAGTGGTAAGTTGAATCGCAATATATCCCGGAATGGCTATGGAAATGCCATAATAGGTAGGTATGGTGGCTGTTTTGAGGAAGGTATATGGTGGGTGTATGATACCGGCGAAAGGTGCGCGGTATTAGAGAGGCTAGCAATGGTGGAAGGGTGAGAGTGCGTATAATCCATGGACTCAACATTAGTCATAAAAAACTCACATACTTATTGCAAAAGTCTATTACTTATCGAAACGAAGTACTACGCACATGCTCCTAGGGGGATAGATTGGTAGGAAAAGACCATCGCTCGTCCCCGACCGCCGCTCATAAGGAAGACAATCAATAAATAAATCATGCTCTGACTTCATCACATAACGGCTCACCATACGTGCATGCTACGGGAATCACAAACTTTAGAACAAGTATTTCTCAAATTCACAACAACTACTCAACTAGCATGACTCTAATATCACCATCTTCATATCTCAAAACAATCATAAGGAATCAAACTTCTCATAGTATTCAATGCACTTCGTATGAAAGTTTTTATTATATCCCTCTTGGATGCCCATCATATTAGAACTAAATTCATAACCCAAGCAAATTACCATGCTGTTCTAAAGACTCTCAAAATGATATAAGTGAAGCATGAGAGTTCATATATTTCTTCAAAATAAATCCACCGCCGTGCTCTAAAAGATATAAGTAAAGCACTAGAGCAAACAACAAACTACTCCGAAAGATATAAGTGAAGATCAATGAGTAGTCGAATAATTATGCTACTATGTGAAGACTGTCTAACATTTGTGGTGCGCGGGAGCCGTCACCCTCCGGCGACGGAGGCGTAATCGCCCCGTTCACCCAATCCATCATCAACAAACCGTTTCTGATGGCCACGTGGCAGGCAACTGTAACGAGTCTTGTTTTCCAGAGGTTCTGATGGTATTGGAGGCCAACCAGCGCCACTCACATTGTACTAGCCAACATAGGACTTCTAATCTCAAGACATGCACTCACTCTAGTGTAGTTTTAGAGAACCAACAAACATATCCCCTTGCTCAATGAGAGGCACCCGCATCCCGAAAGACAGTAAACATACGAGAGAGACAACAATGAAGACACCATTAACCAACCAACCAGGTAAAGAGTTCACAAATTGCATGGGCCATGGAAGCCCAGCGGGCACAACATGATATAGACTTGAAAGAGACATAGACACATGACAACGATTTTTTTTGAAGATTTGCCAGACTAGAGTTCCTACACAAGATTCATCATCTTATTTTATATCCGCCTGAAAGCTAGACGCATGTTGAACATTGTTTGCGCCTTAAGAGATAAATACACCCCATCATGGGTGGGATCACACGGGGCTATGCTCTTTTTGCTTCGATTGCTACTACTTAGAGCCACAGGCCGCGATCTGCTGCTCCAGCTGCATCAAAAGAAGAACAGAGTAATGATTACAACATGCCTAAGGCACTGCGCATAATGTTTGTCAAGTCACAAGGATTCACAAATCAGCAATGTTACAACGTGGTCAGTATCTTATTCCGGCCCTTCGCCCTGCTTATTTTACGTTGAGAAACAAATAAATTATATGGCTTAAAACTACCCAACATAGCTACGAAAATGTGTTGACGAAAATTGAGGCAAAAGCCTTTCAGATACTTAAGAAACCAAACAGTATAACAAGATAAATATCAATAGCAAAAAGAATGAGATCCCATTTTTCCTTTTTATCTTCAAATTAAACAATACATGACCGATTTGTAGAGCATGATACTAGTCAGAAGTTGGAAGTCAAAAGCCAACATAGGCACATAAGGGGCTACCTCCATCATGGTCTGGAACTTGTTGCGCACATCGCAGAACTCATTCATAAGAAGAGCCAACGCCACGAGGCACCTGGAATAATACAAAAATACCACATTGTCAAATTCTGGAGAGAATAATTAAGCAAACTGAACTGACATGGTTCGAAAATCGTAAGCCTGTGCATGGAAAGAAAATACCTCGAGCCATCTCAGACTTAGTCATGCTATAAACGTAAGTCTAGAACTAACAAGTACAAGGAGAATAATCAATATTCAGATAATGATCCGAGTTCTACCATCATATGCTTGCAAATAGTGAACCCTAGTCCTTATAAAAATAATAAGATTGATATGGACATAGTATAGTGGTATAAAAGAGGAAATTAGCCCGCAGGCTTACATACAAAATGTGAAGAATGCAGAGTGTGGAGAATAATTATTGTGCAACATATATAGTAAGCTACCAAGTGAATAATTATTGTGCAACATATATAATAAAGTACTTAGTATACTGACCCTTCTTTGCTTCTTGCCTCAATGAACTGATGGAAGTGCATGCAGGAGAGGTTCACTTTCTTAGCACCAACACTGATACATGCCAAAAAGAGCAAGATCAAAATACTAGAATTTTCTTAAACTCGTTAAACGCTACGGCTGTAAAAATAATGTTCTCAAGGAGTCATTTATCTAATGTTTGTCAGCACAATAAATTGTTTGATCAACCAGAAAAATAAATAACAGTAGCCTTAAATGCAATTGTACATGTAGTACCTGATATATTTACAACACGTTAAAGTTTCACTTGTCGAACAATAACATTTGCGTGACTATCGATGATTTAATTATAAAAAAAGACAACTAAATTCGTCTTTTCTAATTACAGCTATGCGGTAGTGCGAACGACACGAGCCGCATGCCCATAAAGTACACACCCCGTGCCAACTCATCCGAATAAAAACAACATCAATAAAGTGGACAAGCTAGAAAAATGACCATTGGCATTACGTAGAATAGCCGCTCATTGATACAATAATAAATGTTTACAGAACAATAAGTCTTTATTGCCAGTCTAGAAAATTGCCATTAGCTAAAAACAATAGCACAAGAAATGTCCTCAAGACGACAAAGTATTCCTTGAAGAGCTATAGCATCGCTATGGCACGAATAGTGATAATTCCATGTATAACACAACTGAACTCAGATCTTATACTTTTGTGTATCCGACAGCTGCAAACGATACCACGCCGACACATCCGAACATAAATGTGGACACACCAGAAAACTACCATGCGCGTGACGCATGGATATCTGTACTTCCATTACATGATACACAAGCAAACTCGACACTTCTACCTATGACTACATGACAACTTAAATGACAACATAAACTGCTTGCCCAAGACAAACACATCTAAATCAAACTGACATCGATGCGGCAGAGAACAAACATACAGTAGTTATTGATGGGAATAAGCCATGCTCAGGTCCGTGGTGACCAGCGAGTGTACGCGTACGTGCCAGGTCTGGGGCGACCGGGCGTGCGCAGGTGTGTGCGTGAGTGCATGTTCGTTAGAGATAGTCACGGGATAGGGGTAGACGCTAGCGATCCATGCGGGTTCCAGCCGCGCCCAGCGCGTAGGAGCGCGTCGTGAGCGCAGGCAGCGCATGCAGATCGTGGGGCGTGTACGTGCGCATCGTGGGTGTGTGAGCAGTGCGTGTATAAGGTCTCCCTCGGCCTGTGTAACTTGGTGTGGTGCCTGGGAACGAGTTCGTGCTCGTGGTAGTGGCGTTCGACCGCCGGAAACCTCCTGTGTCCACCCGTGTCTTCTTCTTCCCTTCTTCTTCTACCTCGGTCTGCTGCAGAACAAGAGAGCTGCGGAGAGGTAGGCGAGAGCTAGGGCTAGACGGCAACAACAATTGGTATCAGAGCATTGGGTTCGGAGGAGCTCGCCGGCGATGGCACTCGTCCCGTGCGGCGGCGGAGGACGGTGATGCCGGGCATGCGAAGAGCGTGGCGGCCGCGGCAGACCTGCGCGGTGGCGCAGAGGCTGCGGAGGCGCGGCGTGGCTCGGCGGAGGGAAGGCCAAGCTCCGGGACACGCCGGATCGGCCGCGTTGGTCGCGTCGGAGCGCGATCATGGCGCGAGCTGGAGACGAGCGAAGCGTGGTGAATGAGGCGCGGCGGCGAGCCGGGCGCGACCGGTGCGTGTTATGGGTGCGCACCGGACGCGTCGGGCGCGTCGAGACCGCGGGCGTGGACTGCGTCGAGGCGCTGGATCTGGTTGCGCAGATCGCGTACGTGCGCGACGGGAGTGCGGGCCGGGAGCGCGGCGACGTGGGGAGTGCGCGCGAAGGGCACGGCAGTCGCGGAGACGAGGAGGTCGCGAGGGACCTGCGTGGTGGCGCAGAGGTCGCGACGGCTCGACGCGACAATCGTGGAAGGTGCGTGGCACGGAGACGCAGCGTGGCGGCCCACGGGACTGCGGGCTGCTGCAGCGGGAGCGAGCGGAGGCTTGTGACGGAGACGCTGCGGAGGCGTACATGGCGACGTGATGACGACAACGACGGAAGCTGCACCAACTCCGGCGACGGCAGATCATGGCTTAGGGCGTGAATGATGGGAATAAGCCATGCTCAGGTCCGTGGTGACCCGCGAGTGTACGCGTACGTGCCAGGTCTGGGGCGACCAGGCGTGCGCAGGTGTGTGCGTGAGTGCATGTTCGTTAGAGATAGTCATGGGATAGGGGTAGACGCTAGCGATCCATGCGGGTTCCAGCCGCGCCTAGGAGCGCGTCGTAAGCGCAGGCGGCGCATGCAGATCGTGGGGCGTGTACGTGCACATCGTGGGTGTGTGAGCCGTGCGTGTATAAGGTCTCCCTCGGCCTGTGTAACTTGGTGTGGTGCCTGGGAACGAGTTCGTGCTCGTGGTAGTGTCGTTCGACCGCCGGAAACCTCCTGTGTCCACCTGTGTCTTCTTCTTCCCTTCTTCTTCTACCTCGGTCCGCTGCAGAACAAGAGAGCTGCGGAGAGGTAGCCGGAAGCTAGGGCTAGACGGCAACAACAGTTATAAATGGGCGGGAGAAAGACAAGGGCTTATCATCATCACTTGCAGCTGCAGCCCTTGAGCTTATGCACCAGGTCGTCGACCTTGTTGAAATCTACCACGGTCTGGTTCCAGCGAATCGCAAAGCAGATCGGATGAAATCAATACGCAAGATGAGATGACGAAAGCAGATGGAGAGAGGAGGGATTGGGGGCGGACAGCAGGCCGGCGATGCCGTTGAGGATGGCGTCGTCGATGAAGAGGTTGATGACCTCGGCGACCAAGCCTGGGGCTGAGCTGCCGTCCTCGTCCACCGACTGCAGGTACAGGAAATACTCGTCCACCGTATCCTACATGAATCACATCACATCACGAGAAGGCACAGCTAGGCCGTCAGCCCACAAGCACACCGGATCTAGATGGGGATGGACTCACCGTGGCGAACATTGAAGTGACATGGTTGTTCAGTCGGGCCCTAAGCGCGGCGGCCGACATGGCGAGAGATCTGGTGGGGGGGAGGGGGGGCAGGTGGCGAAGGGATCCGATGGAAGCTGTGGTGCCGGTGGCGGAGTGGTCGAGGGAGAGTTGGAGGGGGTTTGGGGTCGACGGAACCCCTTATATATCTGGAAGCACGAGGCTCTGCCCGCGGAGACGTTTGGCTGGGAGTGCCACCATTAACACAACGGGCACGGCTGGGAGCCATTAACTAGCCAGATCGGAAGCTTTTGGCGGCGAGTGCTACGTTAGCTCTGCTTGGTTGGCCATGCATGAACGAGCGGGCATGCGTGCAGTGCATGAATGGAGCTACAGGTTGAGGAGGCTTCTTCTTTGGATGGTTCTGTCCCGATGATCATAGCGATGTGCAGATGGAGTAGGCTTCTTCTTTGGATGGTTCTGTCCCGATGGTCTTGTTTTTACGTACTTTTGTGTGTGAACTGGCGGTGTCTGGTTCTCGTGCATGCCTGGCCCCTGCGTGGGCACGTTTTGTTAGGTTTTAGATTGATCCTATGAGCGGCCTTGCATCTGTGGGTGACGGTAGGATTTCTCAACAAAGAAAAAAGGTCACGAGAGGCATGGACTGATCAGGCATCCAGAAGGATCACGGCCACGGAATGGCACGACAGAGGCTCGTTCTCCACCTCCTGCAACATCCCCTGCTCTCCTCGTCTCATGCATGCACCGCACAAAATAGTCACGTCGTCCACAAATCCCCTCCTTTCAGCATGTAGCCGCGCCCGACGGCCGTGGACAGGGAGCACCGGCCCCGGAGCGTGCCGCCCGCCATCTCGCGGAGTAACGACCGCAGTGCTGCCCGCCGAGATCTCGCCTCACCATGTCCTGCTACCTCCCAACCATTCCTGCGGCTGTTCTGCTCCAAGCCTCCAACTCCATTCCAAGGCTCCAACACGGCAACATGTCAAGCAGGGGACTGAGAGTAAAAGTCCTACTGTGCTCTACGATTTGATTGATGAGTTACTTCTTTTGTTCATTGCCCTTTTAGTTTCTACACAGAGGGTTGAATGTGTATTTTCTAGTATGAAGGCCATTAAGACAAGATTAGGCAATAAGATGGAAGATGGAAATCTTGCTAATAACCTGTTAGTTTACGTAGAGGGTGGAATCCAGAAGAACTACAACCACGAAGATGTTAACGCATATTTTAGAAGCAAAAAGGATCGGAGAGTTGATTTTAGAAGCAAAAAGGATCGGAGTAGTAACTTACCAGTTTTCATGGTTGAACTGACTTTTTGGAATGGAATCATTTACATATATACACATATGTGCTATCTCCATCTTGTAACATGTGCTCGTGATATAATATTTTTTTTAAGTTCTACTCCTCTTCAATGTGGCCTGCCCAACTCTTTCTTTCAAGCTCCGCCACTCGCTATGACCACATGTTCGGTGCTCCACTGGCCGGCCATGATGGCATCTCTCTACAACCTGGAGATCAGTGTCATGTGTTTCAGATGAACAAGTTTAGTGGTGGCTCATGGAGCATCATCACCAATCAACAAATTTAGCTAGCAGCAATAATTGGTTACCCCAAGAAATTAGAGGCGGTGGATGGAAGGAGAAGTAGAAGCTCAGCGGAAAGGCTCAGCGGCGCCCAGCCAATAGCTAGCCTAGTTCTTCTATGCCTACACTCACACGAGAACGACACTTATGTCGGACCCAGCTGTCTCCTATGAACTTCGAGTTGGGCTTCGTTGTCGCTTGGGATGAATAGACCAGTCTTAGGCTTCTCGTGAAATGCCTCATGCAATAGTTCGTGTGACATTCCCCTCCCCTTTAGATTTGGCTTGACCCCAAGCCAATGCTCGAGGGGGCCATGCCTTCAGAGGAATCACGTCTTCCCAGGATGCAAGTGATGCCAGGATGCCGGACCAGTAGATTAGGCTTGCTCTACTTAGCGATGACCCCTCTGCACCATGCATCGATCAGGGATGGTTGTTGACAGCTGGAACCTAAGGAGGACAACATCGAGAATCAGCAGCTCCGGCTGCATGGTAGTTGCGGAGATATGTTTGACTGGTGAATATGAGATTGTTCAGGCAAGTCCATTTTATATGCCAACACGTCCATGTGATGCAATCACTAGTGGAAAAGGGGGCAACGGTCCAGGGTGGGTTAGCCCATTAGTCCCGGTTCAATCTTGAACCGGGACCAATGGGGGCATTGGACCCGGTTCGTGAGCCCAGGGGGCCGGCCGGGCCACGTGGGCCATTGGTCCCGGTTCGTCTGGACCTTTTGGTCCCGGTTGGTGGGACGAACCGGGACCAATGTGCCTGGCTCCTGGCTCACCACCATTGGTCCCGATTCGTGGCATGAACCGGGACCAAAAGCTCCCATTTAGTCCCGGTTCATGCCACGAACCGGGACCAGTGGTGCCGCCTATATATACCCCTCGCGCTAGAGCAGAGCACTGAGTGCTCTGTTTTTCTGGGCCAGCGAGAGGAGGGGCTTGTGGTGCTCTAGCTCACCTCCTTTGCACATGAGGTGTTCGATGAAATGCCCGAGCCACACTAGTTAAGCTTTCTCCTCTCGAAGCTCGACCTCAAAGCTCCATTTTCTTCGAGATTTGTCTAGATTTAGCGGTCCGTCACGCCCCACCCCTGTCTTCACCGCCGTCGATCACCCGCGCCGATCTCATCACCGACACCACCGTGGTGAGCCTCTTGCTCTTATCTTCTTTCTGAAAGGAAAAATATTCTTACTTGTATGTTTAGATAGATACTTGTATCATTTTCTTACTTTTATTATTGCACCTTATATAGTGCGATGGTTTTGGTATCCGCCCCCGTCGGCCCTCGTCCTGTCTATGATTCGGATGTGGTATATATATTAATCTTTATAACTATTGGTTCATTTATTGTTTAAGATAATTATGCGGACCAACGTGACATAGATTTTATTTATCTAGGATGTATGTGAACCGGAAATTCCAACCGACCCTATTGTCGAGAGGTTAAATTTAGTTGAAGAAGAAAACAATTTCTTGAAGGAAAAAATAAAAAAAATTGAGGAGGAGAAGATGATATTGGAGTTGCATGTTGCGGATGTCGTCGATGATCACAAGATCAAAATGGATGCAATGCGCTTGAAGATTAGAAAGATTAGAAAATATGACATTCATACCGAGGCTTGGTATCATTATGCCGTTGGATCAATTGTTACCTTGGTTGCGATTATGATCGCCTTTGTTTTAATTAATGTATGGTTTAATTAATTAGATGCTCTGGAGAGCTATATGTTGTTAGATGAGAACTATGTATGTACTTTGATTTCAATGTGATGATGAACTTTTATTAATTTGAAGTCTTAATTATATATAATGTATGCAGATGAACCGGCAATGGATGTACGGTGACAGACACACCTCCGAGTACATTAAGGGCGTGCATGAGTTTCTCGATGCGGCTGAGGCAAACAAGCAGAATGGTTTTATGTGTTGTCCCTGCACTAACTGTAGGAATACGATGTCTTACTCTAACCGGAAAATCCTTCACACCCACCTGCTTTACAAGGGTTTCATGCCACACTATAATGTTTGGACGAGGCATGGAGAAATAGGGGTTATGATGGAAGACGACGAAGAAGAAGAGTACGATGACAACTACGTTCCCGCTGAATACCGTGATGCTGCAACGGGGGGAGCTGGTGAAGATGAAGAGGAACCAGACGATGTGCCCAATGATGCTGCAACGGGTGAAGCTGCTGAAGATGAAGAGGAACCAGACGATGTGCCCGATGATGATGATCTCCTCCGGGTAATTGTCGATGCAAGGACGCAATGCGAAAGTCAAAAGGAGAAGCTGAAGTTCGATCGCATGTTAGAGGATCACAAAAAAGGGTTGTACCCCAATTGCGAAGATGGCAACACAAAGCTCAGTACCGTACTAGAATTGCTGCAGTGGAAGGCAGAGAATGCTGTGCCTGACAAAGGATTTGAGAAATTACTGAAAATATTGAAGAAGAAGCTTCCAAAGGATAACGAATTGCCCGATAGTACATACGTAGCAAAGAAGGTCGTATGCCCTCTAGGATTGGAGGTGGAGAAGATACATGCATGCCCTAATGACTGCATCCTATACCGCGGTGCATACAAGGATCTAAACGCATGCCCGGTATACGGTGCATTGCGGTATAAGATCAGACGAGATGACCCTGGTGATGTTCACGGCGAACCCCGCAGGAAGAGGGTTCCTGCGAAGGTGATGTGGTATGCTCCTATAATACCACGGTTGAAACGTTTGTTTAGACACGGAGAGCATGCCAAGTCGATGCGATGGCACAGTGAGGACCGTAAGAAAGACGGGAAGTTGAGAGCACCCGCTGACGGGTCGCAATGGAGAAAAATCATGAGAAAGTACTGGAATGAGTTTGCAAAGGACCCAAGGAACGTAAGGTTTGCTTTAAGCGTGGATGGCATTAATCCTTTCGGGGAGCAGAGCAGCAATCACAACACCTGGCCGGTCACTCTATGTATGTATAACCTTCCTCCTTCGATGTGCATGAAGCGGAAGTTCATTATGATGCCAGTTCTCATCCAAGGTCCTAAGCAACCCGGCAACGACATTGATGTGTACCTAAGGCCATTAGTTGAAGAACTTTTACAGCTGTGGAATGGAAATGGTGTACGTACGTGGGATGAGCACAATAAAGAGGAATTTAACCTAAAGGCGTTGTTGTTCGTGACCATCAACGATTGGCCCGCTCTCAGTAACCTTTCAGGACAGACAAACAAAGGATACCACGCATGCACACACTGTTTAGATGACACTGAAAGTATATACCTGGACAAATGCATGATGAATGTGTACCTGAGCCATCGTCGATTTCTTCCGACCAACCATCAATGCCGAAAGAAAGGCAAGCATTTTAAAGGCGAGGTAGATCACCGGAGGAAGCCCGCCATGCGTACCGGTGAACACGTACTTTCTATGGTCAATGATTTACACGTAATCTTTGGAAAGGGTCCCGGCGCACTAGCTATTCCGAATGACGCTGAGGGACACGCACCCATGTGGAAGAAGAAATCTATATTTTGGGACCTACCCTACTGGAAAGACCTAGAGGTCCGCTCTTCAATCGACGTGATGCACGTGACGAAGAACCTTTGCGTGAACCTGCTAGGCTTCTTGGGCGTGTATGGAAAGACAAAAGATACACCCGAGGCGCGGGAGGACCTGCAACGTTTGCACGAAAAAGACGGCATGCCTCCGAAGCAGTATGAAGGTCCTGCCAGCTACGCTCTTACGAAAGAAGAGAAAGAAATCTTTTTTAAATGCCTGCTCAGTATGAAGGTCCCGACTGGCTTCTCGTCGAATATAAAGGGAATAATAAATATCCCAGAGAAAAAGTTCCAGAACCTAAAGTCTCATGACTGCCACGTGATTATGACGCAACTGCTTCCGGTTGCATTGAGGGGGCTTCTACCGGAAAACGTCCGATTAGCCATTGTGAAGCTATGTGCATTCCTCAATGCAATCTCTTAGAAGGTGATCGATCCAGAAATCGTACCAAGGCTAAGGAGTGATGTGGCGCAATGTCTTGTCAGTTTCGAGCTGGTGTTCCCACCATCCTTCTTCAATATCATGACGCATGTCCTAGTTCATCTAGTCGACGAGATTGTCATTCTGGGGCCCGTATTTTTACACAATATGTTCCCCTTTGAGAGGTTCATGGGAGTCCTAAAGAAATATGTCCGTAATCGCGCAAGGCCAGAAGGAAGCATCTCCATGGGCCATCAAACAGAGGATGTCATTGGGTTTTGTGTTGACTTCATTCCTGGCCTTAAGAAGATAGGTCTCACTAAATCACGGTATGAGGGGAGACTGACTGGAAAAGGCACGCTAGGAGCAGACTCAATAATATGCAGGGACGGGCATTCTTGGTCTCAAGCACACTACACAGTCCTACAGAACTCTACCTTGGTGACCCCGTATGTCGATGAACACAAGAACAGTCTGCGCTCCAAACAACCGGAGTAGTGCGACGACTGAATTACATGTGAACACATCAGGACTTTCAACAGTTGGTTGGAAGCACGTATCAAAGGTGACAACACTGTTTGTGATGAGTTGTACTTGTTGTCCAGGGGACCATCTTTGACTGTATTGATTTGGAAAGGATACGAGATAAATGGGAATACATTTTACACGATTGACCAAGATCAGAAGAGCACCAACCAAAACAGCGGTGTACGCTTTGATGCATCAACCGATAACGGAAAGGACACATATTATGGTTACATAGTGGACATATGGGAACTTGACTACGGACAAGATTTTAAGGTCCCTTTGTTTAAGTGCAAATGGGTCAATCTGTCAGGAGGCGGGGTACATGTAGACCCACAGTACGGAATGACAACAGTCGATCTGAAAAATCTTGGGTACAATGATGAACCATTCGACCTAGCCAATGATGTGGCACAGGTTATCTATGTGAAGGACATGTCTACCAGATCAAGAAAAAGAAAAGATAAGGAAACGAATACATCATACGATGAGCCAAAGCGCCACATAGTTCTTTCAGGAAAAAGGGACATCCTGGGAGTGGAGGGCAAGACAGACATGTCTGAAGATTATGAAAGGTTTCATGAAATTCCTCCCTTCAATGTCAAGGCTGACCCAAGCATCATGATAAACGATGAAGATTATCCATGGTTACGGCGCAATAAGCAAATGACACAAGCGAAGAAAAAGTGAAGACTTTCTCCCGCAACTATTATGATGATACCATGCCAAATTTGTAACAGACGAGTATGTTATGCCAAGTATTTTAGAGTTCATTTGAAAACAGACGAGTAGGTGCATCTATGTTAATTTTTTTTATTAAAGTTAATCACAAACTTGTGATTCACACAAATTTCAAAGAAATTCAAATTTTAACTATTCAAATTTGAAAACTAATGGCACTAACAGAAAGTTATAATTTTGCTGACCTAAAAGCAAAAAGAATTAAAAAATATAGCAAAAACAAAATAAAGCAACAAAGAAAACAAAAAAACTAAAAAAGTGTTTTCAAATTTGAAATCTAATGGCACTAACAGAAAGTTTATATTTTTTCTAAAACTAAAAGCAAAAAGAATTAAAAAATAAAGTAAAAAACAAAAGAAAATAAATAATGCAGAAAACAAAATTAAAAAACTGGAAAAAAATAAAAATAGCAACAATAAGTATTTTGTTGTAAGTAGAAACAAAATAAAATAAATAAAGCAACAAAGAAAAAAAGTGTTTTCAAATTTGAAAACTAATGGCACTAACAGAAAGCTTATAATTTTAGAAAAACTAAAAGCAAAATGAATTAAAAAAATAAAGCAAAAAACAAAAGAAAATAAATAATGCAGAAAACAAAATAAAAAACTGGAAAAAAATAAAAATAGCAACAATAAGTATTTTGTTGTAAGTAGAAACAAAATAAAATAGATAAAGCAACAAAGAAAACAAAAAAACAAAAAAGTGCCACCTACTAGGCCCCCACGGCCTGAATACGACTAGAAACCCTACCATGGGCCAGGATTCAGGCCCGCAGGAGGCCCAGTAGGCCCACAGGCAGATAAAGTGACTTTAGGCCCGTAAGCCTGCATTTGAGAGGAGCTCGAAGTGGTCAGCGCAGCATCGCTTATAAACCACTGTTGAAGCCTCTCGGCTAGTGAGGTGGGACTGAACATACCACTGCACCGCGCTAGTTCCAGCACAAGGCCATTGGTCCCGGTTCGTCCCACCAACCGGGACCAAAGGGGAGCATTGGTCCCGGTTCGTCCCACTAACCGGGACCAAAGGGGGGCATTAGTCCCGGTTGGTGCCACCACCCGGGACCAAAGGCCGCCGCTTCCCGCCCTTTGGGTTGCTGAAAAGAAGTCTTTGGTCCCGGTTTGTGGCACCAACCGGGACTAAAGGGGGGCATTGGTCCCGGTTGGCACCATGAACCGGGACCAATGCGCTTTCTATATATAAAGGACTTTGCGAAAATTTCATTTAGTTCCTCATCCCCGCCGCAGACGCCGCCCTCTGCCCCGACGCCCTGCTCCTCGTCGTCGTCGCCCGTGCACGTCATCGCCGCCCGCGCCCCGCGCCGCCCCGTCGTCGCCCGTGCCGCCCCGATGTCGTCGCCGCCCCCGCCGTCGCCCCTGCCCCGCGCCGCCCTGAGCCCGCCGTCCCCGTCGCCGCCCCGATCGAGCCCGTCGTCGCCGTCGCCGTCACCCCTGCCCCGCGCCGCCCCGATGTCGTCGCCGCCCCGGCCGTCGCCCCTGCCCCGTCGCCGCCCCGATCGAGCCCGTCGTCGCCGTCGCCGTCGCCCCTGCCCCGCGCCGCCCCGATGTCGTCGCCGCCCCGGCCGTCGCCCCTGCCCCCCGCCGCCCCGAGCCCGCTGTCCCCGCGCCGCCCCGAGCCCGTCGTCGCCGTCGCCGACGCCCTCGCCGCCGCCGCCGTTGCCCTCGCCGGCAGCACCCGTTGTGAGCCGCCGCCGTCGAGCCTCTGCTCATAGCAATTTTTTATATATATGTTTTTTCATATATGTATTAATTTTTTTGTTTATAGCTATATGATGAATGGATGTGGCTATATATGTATGTATGAATATAATGTTCATAGCATTTTTTGTTTATATACGTTTTTTCATATATGTATTAATTTTTTATTTAGGTTGTTAGTAGATATCGATTTTAGGTTAGTGCATTTTAATTAGGTTAGTGTAGAGGAAAACGTAATATAAGGAAAAGGAAGAAAAGAGGAAGAAGGAAGAAGAAGAAGAAAAAGAATGAGAGGAAAAAGAAGAAAAAGAAGAGGAGAAGAAGAAAGGAATAGAGGAGAAGAAGAAAAAATAGAAAAAAATTCTATTTTTTCTTCTTCTCCTCTTTTTTTTCTTCTTTTTTTCTTCTTCTTCCTTCTTCCTTCTTCCTCTTTTCTTCCTTTTCCTTATTTTCCTTTCTCGAGGGATAAGAAGAAAAAGAAGAGGAGAAGAAGAAAGAAAGGAATAGAGGAGAAAGAAGAAAAACTTCAACACGAGGGGGGGGTACCGATACCCCCTCCCCGATAACATTATTTTCCCATGTATATGTATGCCGCGTCGTTGTCGATATAACGAGGGTGTCGAGGATCGCCGAGGGGTCGAGGGTCGGGAACTAGGGTAGAGGGTCGAGGGTCGTTAAGGGGTCAAGGGTCGAGGGTTTCAGGGTCGAGGGGTCGAGGGTTCCAGGGTCGAGGGTTCCAGCAGGGTCGTCTAGGGGGCGAGGGTTCCAGGGTCGTCGAGGGTTCGAGGGGTCGAGAGATGTTTCCTAGTGTCAAAGTATTGAAGAAATCCATGGCTTCATCATTAGCCGGAAGTAACCAGGGCATGATGGTACGAAGTACTCCAAAGTTATTTTGGAATGGTGTCCCGGATAGGATAATTTGCCTTTTTGTATGAATTTCAGCAAAGGCCTTCCAAATAACGATATTTGGAAGGTTCTTGCTGATCTTTGTACCAAAAAGCGAATTATCCTACCTGGGACTCCGTTCCAAAATAACTTTGGAGAGCTTCGTACCATCATGCACCTGTTACTTTCGCCTAATGATGAAGACATGGTTTTGTTGAATCCTTTGACACTAGGCAACCTCCCGACCACTCGGCGATCCTCTCGAACATGAGAGGAAGAAGAGGATAAAAAAAGAAGAGGAAGAAGAAAAAAAGAGGAGGAGAAAGAATAGAGGAGTTCTTTTTTTGTTCTTCTTCCTCTTTTTTTTTCTTCTTCTTCCTCTTTTTTTTATCAGGAACGAGGGACATAGATGTAGTGTCGTCGTTGTCGATATACCCCCTCCCGATAGCTTCAACACGTGGGGGGGGGGGGTCGATATTACCCCCTCCTTGAAGCGTTGTCGAGGCCACCCCAAACCCTTGAAGCGTTGTCGAGGCCACCCCAAACCCTAGAGAAGCAGCGCCTAGGCCACTAATTAATATATATGATTCCTTACTATGATTAGCTAGCTAGTTCTACGTTTGCCACTAATATAAACATTTGTCATGTTTGAATAATAATTGCCATGTTGTAAATATTTGTAGAAACTATGGACACTATCGCCCGAGACGAAGCAAGAGAAGCGTTGTTGAGGGACATAATCGCAGAAGGAAGTGATGCCGTATCGTTGTATCTCAACGACACCGATGGTACTCTGGAAGGAGAGGGTGAAGAAGCTGGCTCTGGTGACCTAATGCTGGTGCAAGAAGAAGAACGTGACAACGGGTCCGGTGACCGAAACGAGTCCGGCGACCGAGCCGAGTCCGGCCAGGTATATATATTAGTTAAGCCTGTGTTGACTAGCTAATTGATGCATTCATTGTTTTGGTATGTATACAATTAATTAAGTCTTTGTTCTTTTTTCTATCCCTCCGGATCGAGCACAACTGAGGTAAAGAGACGAGGCCCGAAGAGAAAGTTGAGCTCGGATGAAAGGTTTGAGATCATAGAAATCGCGCCCGACGGCCAACCTATTGAACCCATCCGAACAAAGAAGGCATTTGTTGCTCAGTGCGGGGTTCTGGTTAGGGACAAGATCCCGATCAGCATCCAGCAATGGAATATGCCAAATAACGAAGACCCTGAGGTGTCTTATGTCAATGATCTGCAGAAAAATGATCTTTGGACTGAGCTGAAGTCAAATTTCACCCTACCACCAGAGGATGATCCGGAGAAGCCAGTTAAAGAGCAATTAATCAAGTCTTTTGCTCTTAAGAGGATGGCAGACCTATTCAGGAGGTGGAAGAAAGACCTGAATAGGTTTGTCGAGAAAAAAAGAGACACCAGAATTCAAGGGCATATATGAGAAGATCAGAGATGACTGGCCTGCATTTGTGGCCCACAAGACATCGGAAAAGAGTAAGAAGATGTCGGAGACAAACAAGAAAAATGCTGCGAAGAAGAAGCTTCACCATCGCACGGGGTCAGGTGGCTACCTGTAGCCCGGCCTAAGTGGGCCAAGGCTGAGAATGATCTGGTTGAAAAAGGGATCGAACCAGAGACAATGAGCTAGCCAGACCGTTGCCGGACTTGGTTCTTCGGGGCTGGCGGAACCTTGGACCCTGTAACAGGGAAGTGCATTTGGACAGAGGAGCAACTTGACATTCCCTTGAAGAAGCTTCGATACTATATCAAAGCAGCGCAGGAAGGGACATTCCTTCCAGACAGAGAGAACGACAAGCTCACAAAGGCCCTCGGGAATCCTGAGCACCCTGGACGGACACGAGGCACGCCAGGCTCCATTCCGTGGAAGGCTGGGTTTCCGGACGCAGGCGGTTACAAAAGCCAGGAGAGGAGAAAGAAAGTGCAGCAGTCCAAACTGTAGGCGCTTAAACAAAGGGTACTCGGGATAGAGGAACGAGAAGCAGACCGGGAGAAACGAACTGCCGAAGCTTCCCCTGAAGCTACCCCGCCATCTCAGCGGAGAAGCATCGTGGCTTCCACCGAGCTGCTTCAGCCAGAGCTTGTCTTGACGGCTCCTACCAGCTATCCCGTGGATGCTATCACGGAGGCTCAAAATTGCCACCTTATGACGCAGTGGATGAATATGAAGGTTAAGGCGGCTGTTGGCTCTGTTTATCCTAATGAACCCGGCGCAACTTTTCACTGCCGGCCGATTACAGAAGGATATGCTAAGGTGATGGTGGATGAAATAACGGAGGGATTTGAGGACCTCCCGCTTCACCACCCTATCGGAGAAGGTGAGACTCGGCTGGGTTCTGCTTTGAAGACTCCATGCCTATGGCGGAAGGAGCTCATCAACCTTCCAAACTGGACGCCTCTGCCGCCTCCTCCTCCTCCGGCGAGTCAGGGGACTCCGCCTCCTCCACCGCCTCCTCCTCCGGCGAGTGACGATCAGGGCCCTTGGCCGGCTCCTTCTCCGGCGCGTGGCGGCACTCCACCTCCTTCTCCGCCTGCGCCGGCGCGCCCGAGCAGCCAGCCTACTCCTTCTCCGCCTCGTCAGCAAGGGCAGAAGAGACCCGCCGCCGCTCCGGCAGCTGCTCCGGCGCGTTGTAGTCCTTCTCCTCCGCCTTGTAAGCAAGTCAAGAAGACTGCCGCTCCGTCTGCTCTGCCGGCGTCTAGCAGTACAGCCAGAGGCGGGAGAAAATACAAATTCGGTCCTTCTCTGAAGTCTCCAGAGAAGTTACCATACGAGATGAGCCCGGAGGAGAACGCGAGGATCGCGCGAACCGAGAAGGATGACTGGTTTCAAGGGTTGAAAGCACAGAGACATCCACCTCCGAAGGAGAAGGTAGATTCGGTGAAAGTGAAGCGCACTCTGGCTGCCCTGGCAAAACCACCCAAGTCTCCGCCGAAAGGCAACTATGAGCTCATTATTGTAAAGACATGGGCCAAAGCGTCGCGGTCGGGAAGTACAGCCAGTGATCAAAGGCTGAAAGAATGACGAGTAGCTGGGAAACAAATTGCCCAGCTCGGCGAAGAAGCAAAGCAATCGTGCCCCCCGCTCAAGGTGCCTAGCGTCGATCCGAGGATGGCGCCCGGTTATACCAATCTTGACGATTACCTGCCCGACAATGTAGATTATGATTTCCTGGACGTGCAGATACACAGATACGAGTACGGGAAGCCTCTCGTCAAAGATGAAAGATCTCTAACAACGATGATGCGAAGATTGCATGATTGGTACATGAAAACCTGCAGAGAGTCTGGGGGGAGGAATACTTTGTATATGAGAGTTAAACCGGAGCATGACCTCGTTGGAATTGAACTGTTGCATGTTCCATTTGAGAAGTTATATTAGTTTTTCAATCAATTGGCCCTCGATAAAGCAACGGTCACCTGCTACTGTCTGTAAGTACTACTACTTCTGTCATTAAGTCTCTCTACATAGCTCAGCTCTTTCATTGCATGTATTTATAATTATCCTCACTATATTATGCAGATTGAAGATTGCCAAATTGAAGAAAAGACAAATCGGTGATATTGGGTTCATTAACACAAATCTCATAGATGCAGTTCAGGTTAAAGATCATGCCGCAGAAACCGAGGCCAACTTGCTACGATCATTCAAAATAAATGAACACAAAAACATAATACTCTTTCCTTACAACTTCAAGTGAGTGTTGTCTTGTGCATATTCGGTTTCCCTTATATATTAGTCCAGGTTATAGTAATGTAATTGATGAGTTATGCATGCGTGCGTAGTTTCCACTATATTCTCCTGGAGATTAGGCTTGAGAAGGGAGTAGTAACTGTCTTGGACACGAGACGAAAAGATCCCCAGGAGTATGCGGACATGACTGAAATCCTCAAGAAGTAAGTTAAATCGATCATTATCCACCATATCAGCAAATTTGTTCATTTCCTGATATCAAGTAATTGTTTTCTTTTCTCTGGCAGTGTTTGGAGAAAATTCAGCACAAATTCCCCGGGACTCCCGAAGGAGATGGAATTTAGATACCCGAAAGTAAGTACTATAGTACCATGTTCCGCGCGTCTCCTAGCTATTGATTCAAGCGCTAGTTTCGTCAATACCATCTGGCATTCTTACTTATCTGTTTGATTGACCTCTATTTCTTGTAAAGTGGTTGTGGCAGGAACAAGGGAATGATTTCTGTGGATACTACGTCTGCGAGTCCATCCGCCACACGACCTGTGAGCGGGGGCGGGTACTCTGAGAAACAATATGAAGTGCGTAAGAAATAATATTCACAATTTTTGTTTATTACCATCATTTGTGTTGAGTTTCATTCATTCATATATATATATATATATATATATATATATATATATATATATATATATATATATATATATATATATATATATATATATATATATATGTATTGACCCCCTTCTTCAAATTAGATGTTTCGGCAGCGGAATGAACTCCTAGGACTAGATCGCATGCGAGCAATTCAAGAGGAAATGGCGGCATTCTTTCTTGACCACGTGATCGCTGAAGACGGAGAATACTATATGGACCATGCGTCCATAATTTAAGAGATTATATTTGTAAAAGATAATTATTGTATATATGTAGCCGGTAGTGTCGGACGACAGATATACGAGAACTTGTTGTTCGACCAATCTCTCGGAGAAGGAGAGGTGGTCGATATCACTTCTCTCTGTATGCATATATGTTCATGACGATCTTCTGTTTCCTTCGTTTGCTTAGCTAGCTAGCATATGCCTAGTCTTCTATATACGTATGTTTAGTACATAACGTCGACCAAGTACGTACATAAGAGAGGACACATCTCTCTATTAATTAGCTATCTAGCTAACACAATATATGAAATACCTAAATTAACCCCCCAAAACCCCCAAACCCCCTCCCCCCTTTCAAAAAAAACAAAAACCCCAGCCACAAAAATGCTGACGCGTGGATGCCTATTGGTCCCGGTTGGTGCTACCAACCGGGACCAAAGGGCCTCCTGCCTGGGCTCGGCGCATAGGCCACGTGGAGGCCCATCCGTCCCGGTTCTGGTTTGAACCGGGACAAAAGGGTGAGGTATTAGTAACGACCCTTTAGTCCCGGTTCAGGAACCGGGACTAAAGGCCCTTACGAACCGGGACAATAGGTCGGTTTTCTACTAGTGAATACCTAAAAGGGACAAAATTGCGAAAAGCTAACTTGTGGTTAGCGCGCAACGCGACGGATGACCGGGCATACAACTGAAACTTCAAATAAACCCAGTCTCGAACAACAAAATACTCTATCCAAGCAACAATAGTTAGCCTTATCCTTCATTTGTTGTCGACCTTGGCTAAGATGTTATGCAGCCGCTAGATCAGTCACTGCCTCGTCAACGATGTTGTTAAGTCCGAATAAGCGAGGCTTGTGCCTGTAGATGGCTTCAAATTGTGTTGATTTAAGGGTGGAGTGTATGAGGTGTTGTACCCAAATTCGGCCATGGCGAGTCGATCATCCCATTTCTTCGGATAATTGTGAACAAAGCAACAAATGCAGAGTTCCAAGCACTAGTTGACTCGCTCTATTGTATCATTATTTCCAAACACATATTTATATCTTCGGATATAATCTTGAACTGAAAATGACATGGTTTTTCTTGCTGCCCTTTCCTTTTTTCGAAAAGAAAGATGACCCCCGGCCTTTGCATAAGGGCGGCACATATAGTCATTTTATTAATTATTCACAAAGTCCTTACAAAGTAATACAAATAAGACTAAAGTCACCTTTCTCGCAACATCTGTCGCTGCTCCTATAAACTTGTTAAAAGGGTGTGCACATGGCTGGGGCCGCTACCAAGACCTCACACCCCATCCTAACATCACTAGTAGAAAATAGGGCTTTGGTCACATCTCAATGTACACATTAGTCCCGGTTGCATTACGAACCGGCACTAATGTGAGCATTAGTCCCGGTTCGAACGGCTTCGGCGTCGGGAAGGCATTAGTCCCGGTTCAAATTGGACCTTTAGTCCCGGTTCAAATTGGACCTTTAGTCCCGGTTTGAGACACGAACCGGGACTAAAGGGTGTGATGCCCTTTTTAGTCCCGGTTCGTGTCTCAAACTGGGACTAAAGGGGTTCGTGTCTCAAACTCTACCCCCCACCCCCCCACGCGTATCGCCATTTTAGTTTTGAAAAAAATGATAAAAAATTCAAAAATTAAAATCCTTCGAGATGTAGTTATATTACTACATCTACTAGTTAGGAAATTTAAAAACTTAAATTTGGACATGTTTCACAAAAAAGTGTTATGAACTCTGCATTTTTGATGAGACATGTTTCACAAAAAAGTGTTATAGCCGTTTTACTATGTCACTTTTTTGTGAACCGGTCCAAAATGCATACGATGTCGGAAAAAAAAGTATAATATATTAAAATGTTCAGCACAAAAATCCGGTTCCGATTTCGACCGCCGTAGGCCGTTTTGCAAATTTCTAGAATCCTCAAATTTCTTTTTTTTTTGAATTTTTGGTCAAACTATGGTCAAAGTACTTATTCAAGAAATATTAGTGTTACTAATTAATTATTGTTTTTAGAATAATAGTTTCAAACTCAAACGGTTCTTCATGCTCAAGTTCAACTCCTAAGGGTTAATAGGATTGACAGCTTACTATTGTCAGGAAAACAATAAGTGTAGACTTGGAAACGAGGGGGAATAGAACTCGGAAGTTAAGCATGCTTAGGCTGGAGTAGTGAGAGGATGGGTGACCGGGCGGGAAGTTAGATGATTCGAAATGATGAGGGGTGATTAGAGATTAGAGGTTAAATTGAGCAGTGATGATGGGTGATTAGAGATTAAATTGTCAAATAATTTAAAATTTTGAAAATCGGGAAAAAAATTCAAGTTTTTACAAAAAAAATCATTTTTTTCCAAAAAAATTTCAAAAAATCAACCGGGACTAAAGGTGGAGCTCCAGACAGCGGCCACAAGGAGAACCGGGACTAAAGGTTTTGGGTTTTAGTCGCGACCCTTTAGTCCTGGTTCCAGAACCGGGACTAAAGGCCCATTTTCTAATAGTGCATCTAAAACCGGAGGCCTCAACAAAGCCAAGAAACAGCGCATCGGGGCCACAAAACGGTCCAATGGAGTCTCAGCGGGCACTGCATGCGCACGCTGCAAAGGCCGCCGCCACGGACTCCTGCCGATTCATCTTTAGAGTAGGCACGAACGCATTCACCTTTCGGCCTGATGTCAATGATGCAATGACGCAAGACACGGCCACCTCCCTACGCTCATCCAACCTAAAGCAACTTTCATTGAGACCCTGCTGCGCCACGCCGTCGAGACTCCGCGTCATTGATGTGTCATGTGGAACACATACCACCTCAGAAACGTTCCACTGGTCCCTCGAGTCGATGCACACCTCCAAGAATGATGCCCCCAATGGGGAAATGACACAAACATTTCCCCTTTCTCAAGGAGAGACATCGGCATTCCAAAAGATAGTAAAGAGATCGGAGAGCCGACAACATACAACAAACCAATTCACCATTAAAAAACCAACCAGTTAGAGAGTTTAAATATTGTATGGGGCGGCAGCCCAGCGGAGACAACCGGGTATAGAGTTGACAGAGACATTGACACATGACAAAATTGTTTTTGAGGACTTGCGAGACTGAAGTTCATACGCAAGATTCCTCATGTTATTTCATAATCGCTCTCCAAAGCCAGACACCCATTGAACATTGTATACATCTCGAGAGATACATACACCCCGTCATGGGAGGGATCACATGGAGCTACGCTATTTTTCCTTCCATAGCTACTAGTTAGGACCATAGGCTGCGATCTGCTCCTCCAGCTTCATCAAAAGAACAATAGATTAATTATTACAACATTTCTAAGGTACATATTGGTGGCCAAGTCACAAGGTTTCACGAATCATCCGTGTTACAAGGTGGTTGATACCATATTGCAGCAATTGGCTAAGTTTAATTTACACTGACAAACAAATAAATTATACTGCTTCGAACTACCCCATATAGCTACAGAATCGTGATGACAAAAATTAAGACTGAAACATTTTAGATACCTCAGAAACCAAACAGTATATCTAGATAAATATGAACAGCAACAAGAATCAGATCAGGTTTTTTCTTTTTTATCTTAAAGGATCCATGTCCGTTCTTTAGATTATGATACTAGTAAGAAGTTGGAAGTCAAAGCAAACATACACACATAGGGGGCTACCTGCATCATAGCCTCGAACTTGCTTCGCACATCACAGAACTCACTCCAAGCAAGAGCCAACGCAATGAGGCACCTGGAATAAATGCATCATACCATGCAGTCAAATTCTAGACAGAGTGATCACGTGAACTGAACTAACAGTGGTTCGGAAATCATAACCCTCTGCTTGGAAAAAGAACTCTAGCCATCTCAGATTTAGTCATGCTATAAACATAAGTCATCAAAAAAGTTATACCATCACAAGTTAAAGTAGAATAATCAAAAGCTAGATGATGATGTGGATGGGCTGCATGTTGAGAGAATTGGTATTTGTGGGGATCAACTTTTTAAGAATGTAAGATAAGGTACTAAGTACTGACCTTTCTTTGCTTCTTGGCTCATTGAACCGACGGAATTGCATGCAGGATAGGTTCACTTTCTTAGCACCAACACTGATACATAAAAAGAAGAGGAAGATCAGGACACCAGGAATTTTTCAAGCTTATTAAACGCTATTGTTCCATGTTGATCCGCATAACCATACTAGCGATAATAATCACGGTTGTCGAACCAATATATTGTTTGATAAACCCAAAAGATAAATAGCATTAGCTAAATGTGGTAGTAGATCAGTAGTACTGAAGATATTTATAGTACGGTAAAGTTTCACTTGCCGAACCATGAACGGCATGCCCATGACAATCACGTCTGAATCACATGATATGGATGCAACAGAGAAACAATCATATATAAAACAGTTAAAACTGAGCAGGGAAAGAAAGCGTTCATCATCATTATACCTGTAGCTGCTCCCCTTGAGCTGACGCACGAGGACGTCCACCATGTCGTAGTCCACCACAGGTTGGTTCCTGTGTGAATCGCAAAGCAGAGAAGACAAGATGGATGAGTACCCGATCGAGCGAGCCGAGATAATTGAAGCAGACGAAGAGAGGAGGGATTCAGGGCGGACAGCAGGCCGGCGATGTCGTTGAGGATCCTCTTGGTTTCTTTGATGAAGAGGTTGATCATCTCAGCGACGTAGCGCGAGGCTGTGGTCTCATTCTTCCCCATCGACTGCAGTTGCTGGAAATTATCGTCCAGCATGCCCTAGATGAATCACATGATGCGAAGGCAAAGATAGACTAGTCAGCCAGCCGCCGGAACAACCACACGGCCTAGGTGTACATGTCAGCCGCCGGAACAACCACACGGCCTAGGTGTACATGTGATGGGACGACGAGGGGATGCACTCACCGTGGCGAACATGGATGTGACAAGGTTGTCTAGCCGGGCCCTGAGCGCGGCAGCCGCCATTGCTGAGGATGTGCTGGGGCGGATGACCTGCTGATGCGAAGATGTAGTGGTGGTGGCGGAGTAGCCAGGGGATGGAAACCTTTATGTGGCCAGACGCACGAGACTCTCCCGCAAAAGCGTTTGGCGGCGAGTGCTACGATCGAGGTTGGAGCCTTGGAGACGGCATGCGTGCATGCAGTGCATGAATGCAGCTACAGGTTGAGGATGGCAGCTGCAGCCAGATAGTCTGGAGATGGAGTGTAGGGCGTCTTCTTTGGATGGTTCTGGGGATGGAAACCTTCATGTGTGTGAACTGTCTGGTTGTCGTGCCTGGTTTTTCTTTTCTTTTGAGCACCAAAATGCTTTCCGTGTGGGTTTTGTTCGGTTTAAGATTCTCTCAGTGGCCTTGCCAAAGGTGCCACCAGGCCGGTACTTGGGCTGTGGGTCACGGGCTTGGCCTAGCTCACAATACCGAACTATAAGACTAAGAGCATCTCTAGCAGAACTTGTCTCAAAAAATCTCTAGCAGAACAGATACCGCAAAATCTGTTAAATTTTCTATCCGCAAAATTGTTTGACGGTTCGCTCTAAGATAATTTTACGCGGAGTTCATCCCCAGCCCCGGATAGATACCGCAAATAGTGCCTTAAAATTTGAAAACTTAAACTTGAATCATTCTCCTGCTACATAGATAGTCCAGACCTCGCCGGAGTTCATCACACACACATGGACAAACTAAAATTAAAAATACAAATCGACTGAGGAACAGCGGAAGCCCACGGCTACACGTCGAGAAGGAACTCGCACGCCGAGCAGTAGAGGGTCTGGGTGAGCACGTTGTCCGCCTTCGCCGCGTGGAAGCGTTCGGCGGTGCCCTCTTTGCCAGCCTCCAGCGCCTCATTCGCGCCATGGTGCGCGATCTTAGCCTCGTGGACGTTCTTCGTTGCCGGCCAGAGTACCTCGGAGCTCATTGAAGTGTTGCCACACACAGTTGCCGCTGCTGCCGGAGAGGGCGCCGTGGTTTCGTGCCTGCGCTGAGCCCCAGCTCGACGGCAGGCCGACTGGAGCTGCCAGACTCTGCGTCGTGCCGGCCGAGTTTGCGCGGCAGCGGCGGCTCCCACGTCCGCGACCTTCTCCCGACAAGATCACGCTTGAGAGGGAAAAACTATCCGGATGCGTTCGCCGGAGCTAAGAAAAGAAGATGGTGAAGGGGAAGTGGACTGCGGCGGAGGGGCGCGGATCTATCTGACACGGGAACCTTAAAACACACCCATCCCCACACATATAGCGGCAGAAGTGGTAGTTTGCGGGCCGCCCGTATATTTTTTACTGGACGGTGCAAATATATCGCTTCTGTTCCGGCCCGAAAAAGCCTGGAAACGCTAAATTGGCCGAAAATATACGGGCGGGCGGTGGGACAGAGTATCTGCTAGAGATGCTCTAACTGACGAGAGGCATCGATTGATCACGGAGACTATATCTTGCATTAAGAGAGATGGTAGGAAGTCTCGCTGAAGGTTCTACAGTAATTGGGCTAGCACATTCTGTTGGCGAACACAGTAATTTCAAAAAAAATCCTACGCACACGCAAGATCATGGTGATGCATAGCAACGAGAGGGGAGAGTGTAGTCCACGTACCCTCGTAGACCGTAAGCGGAAGCGTTATGACAACGCGGTTGATGTAGTCGTACGTCTTCACTATCCGACCGATCCTAGTACCGAAAGTACGGCACCTCCGCGATCTGCACACGTTTGGCTCGGTGACATCCCACGAACTCTCGATCCAGCTGAGTGTCGAGGGAGAGCTTCGTCAGCACGACGGCGTGATGACGGTGATGACGAAGCTACCGGCGCAGGGATTCTTCTAAGCACTGCAACGATATGATCGAGATGGATTATGGTGGAGGGGGGCACCGCACATGGCTAAGACAATGTCTGTTGTTATGTTCTAGGGTGCCCCCCTGCCCCCATATATAAAGGAGCAAGGGGGAGGTCGGCCGACCCTTGGAGCGTGCCAAGGAGGGGGAGAAGTCCTCCTCCTAGTAGGAGTAGGACTCCCCTTTCCTAGTCCAACTAGGAGGAGGAAGGGGTAGGACGGAGAGGGAGAGAGGGAGGGAAAGAGGGGGCGCCGCCCCCCCCCCCTTGTCCAATTCGGACTCCTCAAGGGGGGGCAGCCCAATGGCCCCCTCCTCTCTCACACACACACAAAAGGCCCATGTTGGCCCATTAGTCCCCCCAGGGGTTCCGATAACCCCCGGCACTCTGATAATTATCCGGTGACCCCCGGAACTCATCCGGTATTCGAATATACTCATCCAATATATCAACCTTTATGTCTCGACCACTTCGAGACTCCTCGTCGTGTCCGTGATCACATCCGGGACTCCGAACTATCTTCGGTACATCAAAACACATAAACTCAAAATATTGATCGTCACCGAACGTTAAGCGTGCGGACCCTACGGGCTCGATAACTATGTAGACATGACCGAGACACGTCCCCTGTCAATAACCAATAGCGGAACCTGGATGTTCATATTGGCTCCCACATATTCTATGAAGATCTTTATCGGTCAAACCGCATAACGATATACGTTGTTCCCTTTGTCATCGGTATGTTACTTGCCCGAGATTCGATCATCGGTATCTCAATACCTAGTTCAATCTCGTTACTAGCAAATCTCTTACTCGTTCCGTAATGCATCATCCTGTAACTAACTCATTAGTCACATTGCTTGTAAGGCTTATAGTGATGTGCATTACCGAGAGGGCCCAGAGATACCTCTCCGTCAAACGGAGTGACAAATCCTAATCTCGATCAATGCCAACTCAACAAGTACCATTGGAGACACCTGTAGACCACCTTTATAATCACCTAGTTACGTTGTGACGTTTGGTAGCGCACTAAGTGTTCCTCCGGTATTCAGGAGTTGCATAATCTCATACTCATAGGAACATGTATAAGCCATGAAGAAAGCAATAGCAACATACTAAATGATCAAGTGCTAAGCTAACGGAATGGGTCAAGTCAATCACATCATTCTCTAATGATGTGATCTCGTTAATCAAATGACAACTCATGTCTATGGCTAGGAAACTTAAACATCTTTGATTCAACGAGCTAGTCAAGTAGAGGCATACTAGTGACACTCTGTTTGTCTATGTATTCACACATGTACTAAGTTTCCGGTTAATACAATTCCAGCATGAATAATAAACATTTATCATGATATAAGGAAATATAAATAACAACTTTATTATTGCCTCTAGGGCATATTTCCTTCAGTCTCCCACTTGCACTAGAGTTAGTAATCTAGATTACATAGTAATGATTCTAACACCCATGGAGTCTTGGTGTTGATCATGTTTTGCTGGTGAGAGAGGCTTAGTCAACGGGTCTGCAACATTCAAATCCGTATGTACCTTGCAAATCTCTATGTCTCCCTCCTTGACTTGATTGCGGATGGAATTGAAGCGTCTCTTGATGTGCTTGGTTTTGTTAAGGCAATTGCACCAGTATTGTCACAAAAGATTTTCATTGGACCTGATGCACTAGGTATGACACCTAGATCGGATATGAACTCCTTCATCCAGACTCCTTCATTTGCTACTTCCGAAGCAGCTATGTACTCTGCTTCACACGTATATCTCGCCACGATGCTTTTGCTTAGAACTGCACCAACTGACAGCTCCACCGTTCAATATAAATACGTATCCGGTTTGTGACTTAGAGTCATCCGGATCAGTGTCAAAACTTGCATCGACGTAACCATTTACAACGAGCTCTTTGTCACCTCGATAAATGAGAAACATATCCTTAGTCCTTTTCAGGTATTTCAGGATGTTCTTGACCGATGTCCAGTGATCCACTCCTGGATTACTTTGGTACCTCCCTTCTAAAGTAATAGCAAGGCACACATCAGGTCTGGTACACAGCAGTGCATACATGATAGAACCTATGGCTGAAGCATAGGGAATGACCTTCATTTTCTCTCTATCTTCTGAAGTGGTTGGGCATTGAGTCTGACTCAACTTCACACCTTGTAACACAGGCAAGAGCCCTTTCTTTGCTTGATCCATTTTGAACTTCTTCAAACCTTTATCAAGGTATGTGCTTTGTGAAAGTCCAATTAAGCGTCTTGATTTCTCTCTCTATAGATCTTGATGCCTAATATATAAGCAGCTTCACCGAGGTCTTTCATTGAAAAACTATTATTCAAGTATCCTTTTATGCTATCCAGAAATTCTATATCATTTCCAATCAACAATATGTCATCCACATATAATATCAGAAATGCTACAGAGCTCCCACTAACTTTCTTGTAAATACAGGCTTCTCCAAAAGTCTATATAAAACCATATGCTTTGACCACACTATCAAAACGTTTATTCTAACTCCAAGATGCTTGCACCAATTCATAAATGGATCGCTGGAGCTTGCACACTTTGTTAGCATCCTTTGGATCGATAAAACCTTCAGGTTGCATCATATACAACTCTTCTTCCAGAATTCCATTCAGGAATGCAGTCTTTACATCCATTTGCTAAATTTCATAATTATAAAATGCAGCAATTGCTAACATGATTCGGACGGACTTAAGCATCGCTATGGGTGAGAAAGTCTCATCGTAGTCAACTCCTTGAACTTGTCGAAAACCTTTTGCAACAAGTCGAGCTTTGTAGACAGTAACATTACCGTCAGTGTCAGTCTTCTTCTTGAAGATCCATTTATTCTCGATGGCCTGCCGATCATCGGGCAAGTCAACCAAAGTCCACACTTTGTTCTCATACATGGATCCCATCTCAGATTTCATGGCCTCAAGCCATTTTGCGGAATCTAGGCTCATCATCCCTTCCTCATAGTTCGTAGGTTCGTCATGGTCAAGTAACATGACCTCCGGAACAGGATTACCGTACCACTCTGGTGCGGATCTTACTCTGGTTCACCTACGAGGTTCCGTAGTAACTTGATGTGAAGTTGCATGATCATCATCATTAGCTTCCTCACTAATTGGTGTAGGTGTCACAGGAACAGATTTCTGTGATCAACTACTTTCCAATAAGGGAGCAGGTACAGTTACCTCATCAAGTTCTACTTTCCTCCCACTCACTTCTTTTGAGAGAAAATCCTTCTCTAGAAAGGATCCATTCTTAGCAACGAATGTCTTGCCTTCAGATCTATGATAGAAGGTGTACCCAACAGTCTCCTTTGGCTATCCTATGAAGACACATTTCTCCGATTTGGGTTCGAGCTTATCAGGTTGAAGCTTTTTCACATAAGCATCGCAGCCCCAAACTTTAAGAAACGACAACTTGGGTTTCTTACCAAACCACAATTCATAAGGTGTCGTCTCAACGGATTTAGATGGTGCCCTATTTAACGTGAATGCAGTAGGTGATAATATAGCATGGAGCAATCAAAAATTATAGATACGTTGGAGACGTATCAAGCATCCCCAACCTTAATTCCTGCTCGTCCTTGAGTAGGTAAATGATAAAAAGATAATTTTTGGTGTGGAATGCTAGTTGGCACAATTTCAATGTAATTATTCTTAATTGTGGTATGAACAGATCCAAAAGATTCAAGACAAAAGTTTAATATTGACATAAAAATAATAATACTTCAAGCATACTAACAAAGCAATCATGTCTTCTCAAAATAACATGGCGAAAAAAAGTTATCCCTACAAAATCATATAGTCTGGCTATACTCTATCTTCACCACACAAAGTATTTAAATCATGCACAACCCCGATGACAAGCCAAGCAATTGTTTCATATTTTTGACATTCTCAGAACTTTTTCAATCTTCACGCAATACATGAGCATGAGCCATGGATATAGCACTATATGTGGAATAGAATGGTGGTTTTGGAGAAGACAAAAAGGGAGAAGATAGTCTCACATCAACTAGGCGTATCAACGGGCTATGGAGATGCCCATTAATAGATATCAATGTGAGTGAGTAGGGATTGCCATGCAACGGATGCACTAGAGCTATAAGTGTATGAAAACTCAAAAAGTAACTAAGTGGGTGTGCATCCAACTCGCTTGCTCACGAAGACCTAGGGCATTTTGAGGAATCCCATCATTGGAATATACAAGCCAAGTTCTATAATATAAAATTCCCACTAGTATATGATGGTGACAACATAGGAGACTCTCTATCATGAAGATCATGGTGCTACTTTGAAGCACAAGTGTGGTAAAAGGATAGTAGCATTGTCCCTTCTCCCTTTTTCTCTCATTTTTTTATTTTTATTTTTTTGTTTGGGCCTTCTCTGTTTTTATGGCCTCTTTTTTTCCCTTTTTTTTATTTGGGCTTCTTTGGCCTCTTTTATTTTTTTCGTTCGGAGTCTCATCCCGACTTGTGGGGGAATCATGGTCTCCATCATCCTTTCCTCACTCGGACAATGCTCTAATAATGATGATCACCGCACTTTTATTTACTTACAACTCAAGAATTACAACTCGATACTTAGAACAAAATATGACTCTATATGAATGCCTTCGGCGGTGTACCGGGATGTGCAATGACTCATGAGTGACATGTATGAAAGAATTATGAACGGTGGCTTTGCCACAAATACGATGTCAAGTACATGATCATGCAAAGCAATATGACAATGATGGAGCGTGTCATAATAAACGGAACTGTGGTAAGTTGCATCGCAATATATCTCGGAATGGCTATGGAAATGCCATAATAGGTAGGTATGGTGGCTGTTTTAAGGAAGGTATATGATGGGTGTATGATACCGCCGAAAGGTGCGCGGTATTAGAGAGGCTAGCAATGGTGGAAGGGTGAGAGTGCGTATAATCCATGGACTCAACATTAGTCATAAAGAACTCACATACTTATTGCAAAAATCTATTAGTTATCGAAACGAAGTACTACGCACATGCTCCTAGGGGGATAGATTGGTAGGAAAAGACCATCGCTCGTCCCCGACCGCCGATCATAAGGAAGACAATCAATAAATAAATCATGCTCTGACTTCATCACATAACGGTTCACCATACGTGCATGCTACGGGAATCACAAACTTTAGAACAAGTATTTCTCAAATTCACAACAACTACTCAACTAGCATGACTCTAATATCACCATCTTCATATCTCAAAACAATCATAAGGAATCAAACTTCTCATAGTATTCAATGCACTTCATATGAAAGTTTTTATAATATCCCTCTTGGATGCCCATCATATTAGAACTAAATTCATAACCCAAGCAAATTACCATGCTGTTCTAAAGACTCTCAAAATGATATAAGTGAAGCATGAGAGTTCATATATTTCTTCAAAATAAATCCACCGCCGTGCTCTAAAAGATATAAGTAAAGCACTAGAGCAAACAACAAACTACTCCGAAAGATATAAGTGAAGATCAATGAGTAGTCGAATAATTATGGTACTATGTGAAGACTGTCTAACATTTGTGGTGCCCGGGAGCCGTCACCCTCCGGCGACGGAGGCGTAATCTCCCCGTTCACCCGATCCATCATCAACAAACCGTTTCTGATGGCCACGTGGCAGGGAACTGTAACGAGTCTTGTTTTCCAGAGGTTCTGATGGTTTTGGAGGCCAACCAGCGCCACTCACATTGTACTAGCCAACATAGGACTTCTAATCTCAAGACATGCACTCACTCTAGTGTAGTTTTAGAGAACCAACAAACATATCCCCTTGCTCAATGAGAGGCACCAGCATCCCGAAAGACAGTAAACATACGAGAGAGACAACAATGAAGACACCATTAACCAACCAACCAGGTAAAGAGTTCACAAATTGCATGGGCCATGGAAGCCCAGCGGGCACAACCTGATATAGACTTGAAAGAGACATAGACACATGACAACGATTTTTTTTTGAAGATTTGCCAGACTAGAGTTCCTACACAAGATTCATCATCTTATTTTATATCCGCCTGAAAGCTAGACGCATGTTGAACATTGTTTGCGCCTTAAGAGATAAATACACCCCATCATGGGTGGGATCACACGGGGCTATGCTCTTTTTGCTTCGATTGCTACTACTTAGAGCCACAGGCCGCGATCTGCTGCTCCAGCTGCATCAAAAGAAGAACAGAGTAATGATTACAACATGCCTAAGGCACTGCGCATAATGTTTGTCAAGTCACAAGGATTCACAAATCAGCAATGTTACAACGTGGTCAGTATCTTATTCCGGCCCTTCGCCCTGCTTATTTTACGTTGAGAAACAAATAAATTATATGGCTTAAAACTACCCAACATAGCTACGAAAATGTGTTGACGAAAATTGAGGCAAAAGCCTTTCAGATACTTAAGAAACCAAACAGTATAACAAGATAAATATCAATAGCAAAAAGAATGAGATCCCATTTTTCCTTTTTATCTTCAAATTAAACAATACATGACCGATTTGTAGAGCATGACACTAGTCAGAAGTTGGAAGTCAAAAGCCAACATAGGCACATAAGGGGCTACCTCCATCATGGTCTGGAACTTGTTGCGCACATCGCAGAACTCATTCATAAGAAGAGCCAACGCCACGAGGCACCTGGAATAATACAAAAATACCACATTGTCAAATTCTGGAGAGAATAATTAAGCAAACTGAACTGACATGGTTCGAAAATCGTAAGCCTGTGCATGGAAAGAAAATACCTCGAGCCATCTCAGACTTAGTCATGCTATAAACGTAAGTCTAGAACTAACAAGTACCAGGAGAATAATCAATATTCAGATAATGATCCGAGTTCTACCATCATATGCTTGCAAATAGTGAACCCTAGTCCTTATAAAAATAATAAGATTGATATGGACATAGTATAGTGGTATAAAAGAGGAAATTAGCCCGCAGGCTTACATACAAAATGTGAAGAATGCAGAGTGTGGAGAATAATTATTGTGCAACATATATAGTAAGCTACCAAGTGAATAATTATTGTGCAACATATATAATAAAGTACTTAGTATACTGACCCTTCTTTGCTTCTTGCCTCAATGAACTGATGGAAGTGCATGCAGGAGAGGTTCACTTTCTTAGCACCAACACTGATACATGCCAAAAAGAGCAAGATCAGAATACTAGAATTTTCTTAAACTCGTTAAACGCTACGGCTGTAAAAATAATGTTCTCAAGGAGTCATTTGTCTAATGTTTGTGAGCACAATAAATTGTTTGATCAACCAGAAAAATAAATAACAGTAGCCTTGAATGCAATTGTACATGTAGTACCTGATATATTTACAACACGTTAAAGTTTCACTTGTCGAACAATAACATTTGCGCGACTATCGATGATTTAATTAAAAAAAGACGACTAAATTCGTCTTTTCCAATTACAGCTATGCGGTAGTGCGAACGACACGAGCCGCATGCCCATAAAGTACACACCCCGTGCCAACTCATCCGAATAAAAACAACATCAATAAAGTGGACAAGCTAGAAAAATGACCATTGGCATTACGTAGAATAGCCGCTCATTGATACAATAATAAATGTTTACAGAACAATAAGTCTTTATTGCCAGTCTAGAAAATTGCCATTAGCTAAAAACAATAGCACAAGAAATGTCCTCAAGACGACAAAGTATTCCATGAAGAGCTATAGCATCGCTATGGCACGAATAGTGATAATTCCATGTATAACACAACTGAACTCAAATCTTATACTTTTGTGTACCCGACAGCTGCAAACGATACCACGCCGACACATCCGAACATAAATGTGGACACACCAGAAAACTACCATGCGCGTGACGCATGGATATCTGTACTTCCATTACATGATACACAAGCAAACTCGACACTTCTACCTATGACTACATGACAACTTAAATGACAACATAAACTGCTTGCCCAAGACAAACACATCTAAATCAAACTGACATCGATGCGGCAGAGAACAAACATACAGTAGTTATTGATGGGAATAAGCCATGCTCAGGTCCGTGGTGACCAGCGAGTGTACGCGTACGTGCCAGGTCTGGGGCGACCGGGCGTGCGCAGGTGTGTGCGTGAGTGCATGTTCGTTAGAGATAGTCACGGGATAGGGGTAGACGCTAGCGATCCATGCGGGTTCCAGCCGCGCCCAGCGCGTAGGAGCGCGTCGTGAGCGCAGGCAGCGCATGCAGATCATGGGGCGTGTACGTGCGCATCGTGGGTGTGTGAGCAGTGCGTGTATAAGGTCTCCCTCGGCCTGTGTAACTTGGTGTGGTGCCTGGGAACGAGTTCGTGCTCGTGGTAGTGGCGTTCGACCGCCGGAAACCTCCTGTGTCCACCCGTGTCTTCTTCTTCCCTTCTTCTTCTACCTCGGTCTGCTGCAGAACAAGAGAGCTGCGGAGAGGTAGGCGAGAGCTAGGGTTCGGAGGAGCTCGCCGGCGATGGCACTCGTCCCGTGCGGCGGCGGAGGACGGTGATGCCGGGCATGCGAAGAGCGTGGCGGCCGCGGCAGACCTGCGCGGTGGCGCAGAGGCTGCGGAGGCACGGCGTGGCTCGTCGGAGGGAAGGCCAAGCTCCGGGACACGCCGGATCGGCCGCGTTGGTCGCGTCGGAGCGCGATCATGGCGCGAGCTGGAGACGAGCGAAGCGTGGTGAATGAGGCGCGGCGGCGAGCCGGGCGCGACCGGTGCGTGTTATGGGTGCGCACCGGACGCGTCGGGCGCGTCGAGACCGCGGGCGTGGACTGCGTCGAGGCGCTGGATCTGGTTGCGCAGATCGCGTACGTGCGCGACGGGAGTGCGGGCCGGGAGCGCGGCGACGTGGGGAGTGCGCGCGAAGGGCACGGCAGTCGCGGAGACGAGGAGGTCGCGAGGGACCTGCGTGGTGGCGCAGAGGTCGCGACGGCTCGACGCGACAATCGTGGAAGGTGCGTGGCACGGAGACGCAGCGTGGCGGCCCACGGGACTGCGGGCTGCTGCAGCGGGAGCGAGCGGAGGCTTGTGACGGAGACGCTGCGGAGGCGTACATGGCGACGTGATGACGACAACGACGGAAGCTGCACCAACTCCGGCGACGGCAGATCATGGCTTAGGGCGTGAATGATGGGAATAAGCCATGCTCAGGTCCGTGGTGACCCGCGAGTGTACGCGTACGTGCCAGGTCTGGGGCGACCAGGCGTGCGCAGGTGTGTGCGTGAGTGCATGTTCGTTAGAGATAGTCACGGGATAGGGGTAGACGCTAGCGATCCATGCGGGTTCCAGCCGCGCCTAGGAGCGCGTCGTAAGCGCAGGCGGCGCATGCAGATCGTGGGGCGTGTACGTGCACATCGTGGGTGTGTGAGCCGTGCGTGTATAAGGTCTCCCTCGGCCTGTGTAACTTGGTGTGGTGCCTGGGAACGAGTTCGTGCTCGTGGTAGTGTCGTTCGACCGCCGGAAACCTCCTGTGTCCACCTGTGTCTTCTTCTTCCCTTCTTCTTCTACCTCGGTCCGCTGCAGAACAAGAGAGCTGCGGAGAGGTAGCCGGAAGCTAGGGCTAGACGGCAACAACAGTTATAAATGGGCGGGAGAAAGACAAGGGCTTATCATCATCACTTGCAGCTGCAGCCCTTGAGCTTATGCACCAGGTCGTCGACCTTGTTGAAATCTACCACGGTCTGGTTCCAGCGAATCGCAAAGCAGATCGGATGAAATCAATACGCAAGATGAGATGACGAAAGCAGATGGAGAGAGGAGGGATTGGGGGCGGACAGCAGGCCGGCGATGCCGTTGAGGATGGCGTCGTCGATGAAGAGGTTGATGACCTCGGCGACCAAGCCTGGGGCTGAGCTGCCGTCCTCGTCCACCGACTGCAGGTACAGGAAATACTCGTCCACCGTATCCTACATGAATCACATCACATCACGAGAAGGCACAGCTAGGCCGTCAGCCCACAAGCACACCGGATCTAGATGGGGATGGACTCACCGTGGCGAACATTGAAGTGACATGGTTGTTCAGTCGGGCCCTGAGCGCGGCGGCCGACATGGCGAGAGATCTGGTGGGGGGGAGGGGGGGCAGGTGGCGAAGGGATCCGATGGAAGCTGTGGTGCCGGTGGCGGAGTGGTCGAGGGAGAGTTGGAGGGGGTTTGGGGTCGACGGAACCCCTTATATATCTGGAAGCACGAGGCTCTGCCCGCGGAGACGTTTGGCTGGGAGTGCCACCATTAACACAACGGGCACGGCTGGGAGCCATTAACTAGCCAGATCGGAAGCTTTTGGCGGCGAGTGCTACGTTAGCTCTGCTTGGTTGGCCATGCATGAACGAGCGGGCATGCGTGCAGTGCATGAATGGAGCTACAGGTTGAGGAGGCTTCTTCTTTGGATGGTTCTGTCCCGATGATCATAGCGATGTGCAGATGGAGTAGGCTTCTTCTTTGGATGGTTCTGTCCCGATGGTCTTGTTTTTACGTACTTTTGTGTGTGAACTGGCGGTGTCTGGTTCTCGTGCATGCCTGGCCCCTGCGTGGGCACGTTTTGTTAGGTTTTAGATTGATCCTATGAGCGGCCTTGCATCTGTGGGTGACGGTAGGATTTCTCAACAAAGAAAAAAGGTCACGAGAGGCATGGACTGATCAGGCATCCAGAAGGATCACGGCCACGGAATGGCACGACAGAGGCTCGTTCTCCACCTCCTGCAACATCCCCTGCTCTCCTCGTCTCATGCATGCACCGCACAAAATAGTCACGTCGTCCACAAATCCCCTCCTTTCAGCATGTAGCCGCGCCCGACGGCCGTGGACAGGGAGCACCGGCCCCGGAGCGTGCCGCCCGCCATCTCGCGGAGTAACGACCGCATTGCTGCCCGCCGAGATCTCGCCTCACCATGTCCTGCTACCTCCCAACCATTCCTGCGGCTGTTCTGCTCCAAGCCTCCAACTCCATTCCAAGGCTCCAACACGGCAACATGTCAAGCAGGGGACTGAGAGTAAAAGGCCTACTGTGCTCTACGATTTGATTGACGAGTTACTTCTTTTGTCATTACCCTTTTAGTATCAGACAGAGGGTTGAACGTGTATTTTCTAGTATGAATGCCATTAAGACAAGATTAGGCAATAAGATGGAAGATGAAAATCTTTCTAATAACCTGTTAGTTTCGTAGAGGGTGGAATCCAGAAGAACTACAAACACGAATATGTCATCGCATATTTTAGAAGCAAAAAGGATCGGAGAGTTGATTTTAGAAGCAAAAAGGATCGGAGTAGTAACTTAACAGTTTTCATGGTTGAACTGACTTTTCGGAATGGAATCATTTACATATATACACATATGTGATATCTCCATCTTGTGACATGTGCTCATGATATAATATTTTTTTAAGTTCTACTCTTCTTCAATGTGGCCTGCCCAACTCTTTCTTTCAAGCTCCGCCACTCGCTATGATCACATGTTCGGTGCTCCACTGGCCAGCCATGATGGCATCTCTCTAAAACCTGGAGATCAGTGTCATGTGTTTCAGATGAACAAGTTTAGTGGTGGCTCATGGAGCATCATCACCAATCAACAAATTTAGCTAGCAGCAATTATTGGTTATCCCAAGAAATTAGAGCCGGCGGATGGGAGGAGATGTAGAAGCTCAGCGGAAAGGCTCAGCGGCGCCCAGCCAATAGCTAGCCTAGTTCTTCGATGCCTACACTCACAGGCGAACGACGCTTATGTCGGACCCAGCTGTCTCCTGTAAACTTCGAGTTGGGCTTCGTTGTCGCTTGGGATGAATGGACCAGTCTTAGGCTTCTCGTGAAATGCCTCATGCAATAGTTCGTGTGACATTCCCCTCCCCTTTAGATTTGGCTTGACCCCAAGCCAATGCTCGAGGGGGCCATGCCTTCAGAGGAATCACGTCTTCCCAGGATGCAAGTGATGCCAGGATGCCGGACCAGTAGATTAGGCTTGCTCTACTTACACTGGTGGAAAAAGGGCCTTTGGTCGCGGTTCGCAACTGCCATTAGTCGCGGTTGCGCAACCGCGACCAAACAGGCGGGACTAAAGGCTCCACCCTTTAGTCGCGGTTGCTTAAGAACCGCGACTAAAGGCCCGTCCACGTGGGCGCCAGGTGGCCGTCGGGGCGGAGGACTTTTAGTCGCGGTTCTTCTGGCCAACCGCGACTAAAGACCGCCGCAGGTTTAGGGTTTTAGCCCCCCCCCTAAACCTGCCCCCCCCCTAAACCTGTTTTCTGTTTAATTTGTATTGTTTTATTTCTTTTATGCTTTATTTTAATTTTGAAGGAGTTTCACATATTCTACGCTACTACATACATGCATATGATTGTACAATTTCAAACAAATTTGAAATTAGAGCCAAAAAGAATTCAAGAGGAATATACAGTATATATTAAATATCATCGGATGACCATATACAATTTTGAACAAGTTTCCATACATAATTTAAGGCATATAAAGTTCTACGTCCTCGTAATGGTGTTCTCCTTTAGGATGGAGGACTTCCCTCCTGAACCATCCAGCTAGTTCCTCTTGAAGTGGTCGGAAGCGAGCTTCTGGACTAAGCATCATCCGGAGGTTATTCCTCTGAGCATTGGTATCACTCGGAACCCGCTCAGAGGTGTATCTCCGGATCATCTCACAGACATAGTATCCACATAGATTGGTCCCCGCTGGCTGAATATCCCCAGCATTCTTAGCCTTTGACTTTTTGAATTCTAGCTCTTTTTTGAATTCACCGACCTTTGTATCTACGAACCGTCTCCAAACCCTACGAGGCAAAGAAAATTAAATGAACAAGAGAGTTATTAGTTACTTGATATTAGGAAATGAACGAAATAGGCCGATCGATATAGAGCGCAAATGAATGAAAATAATTACTTCTGCAGCATTTTTCTCAGGTCGCCCCAAAGCTTTGGATCCATATTCAGAGAGTCGTGGACGAGACATTCTGAGGTGTCAACTTTAATTACTAGCAGAATCCAGTGGAACCTGCGGACACGATACATGCACAGTACGTCATGTATAACTCATCGATTAGCCGGCCACATACCATGCATGGAGTAAACAAAAGAGAATGTGCTCAAGACAGAAACACTCACCCAAAATGGTAAGGAAATAGAATATCACTTTTGAGTTCCTGCTTTGTAAGAAACTGCCACAGGTCTGCCTCCATGTCATCGGGGTGATGCCGCAACACATATCCATTAACGATGTGTGGGTCAATGAACCCAACATCATGGATGTTCCTTACTCTGCATTCCTTAATCTTCATTCTGCATGTATAATAGCGGACACAACAATATAGTTAGGACATATATATAGTGCAGGCAATATGAACGAGATGGGGTAGAAATAAATCACTTACAGAATGTAGCAACTGATGATAGATTTGTCGAGCTCGCGCAGATTGAAAAGCTGGAACAATTCACTCAGATGAATTTGTACATAGTAATGTTTGAAGTGATGCTCATATCTAACTTCCGCATAAATATATTCGTTGGCGTTTTTATTTTTTATGTAACCCTTGTACCATTTCAGCAGACCTTTCATTTGTGGAGGTAGATCCTGTTCCTGCGCAGGCTCGACGAGAGGCCCATTCTTCACATATGTAATTACTACCTCCTACACTGGCGCCTCATCAAGGCCTAACAGTTCACGAAGAGTAATACCTAAGTTGGCCGCTTGTTCTCTGGCACTCGTTGCAGTCAATCCAAGTGCTGCCGCAGCTGCTATGATATCGGGGTCATCCGGACCGGCGGCTTTCACTATAAGCGGGGCAATTGATTGTTTACTTTGTTCCCCGAGCTGGGCAACTCGTTTACTTTGTTCCGGATCGGGGTCATCCGCCCGCCCTTTCTTCTCCTTCAACATGAGTGCCTGCCTACGAAGTTCACGTGCATAGTCCTCAGGCAGATTCTTCGCGGCTTGGGACGGTGTGCTCAAAAATGACTTAGCCCACTTCTTTTGCTCATCAGAAAATACTGGCTTGGGCTCGGGCTCTCTTTTCTTCTTGCAGTCCGCCTTCCATTTCTCAAGATCAGCAGCCGCGGCCGCGGCAGTTTCCTCGGCACTACGTTCCCAAGGCCTTGTGGGGAGAGGCTTCAGTGATGGCTCCGGTACCTTTGTGGTCTTAGGTACATAAGGGTCCGGGTTAATAATCCAGGACTGCTTCTGCTTCTTTGCCGGAGGTGGATTGGGGGGCGGCGTCTGATCACCCGCCGGACGAGGACTGGGGGGCGGCGTCTGATCACCCGCCGGACGTTGTGGACTGGGAGGCGTCGGCTGACGTGACGGAGGTGTAGGTGAACCGCCACCACCACCACCACCACCGCCGCCGCCACCGCCACCACCACCACCGTAGGGGGGTGGACTTGTTGTCCTTGGCGCCTCGCCTGGAAACTTGATAAACTTCTTTTGCCATAGAATGAAATGGCGCTTGACATCTCCAAGTCTTTTCTCCCCTTTAGGTGTAGCAATGTCAATCTCCAGGTCCTCAAACCCTTGGACTATGTCCTCCACCGTGACACGAGCATAGCCATCTTGAATGGGGTTGTTGTGGTGGAGTGCTCCAGGTAAACATGGTAAAGCACTGCCGATGGCTACCTTCATGGACATGTTCCCGATAGGATAATACAGATGACATTCTTTCCTCTCCTTTATATCGTCCACGGGGTAGCGAGGAGGCTCCGGTGCAGTAATTTCGATCGTCGGTGCATCTGCACCAGCCGGTGGGGCCTCCGTGGAAGCCACGCTGCTTCTCCGCTGCTGGCTATCGAGATCCGCTGGATGATCTTCATGCTGCGCCCAAGCTGCATCTCTTTCGGCTACTAGTACACTCACGGTTTTCTTCATCACATCCATTTCCGATGGCAACCGCGCCACAACATCTGCTTCCCGATCCATCTTTCTCTTACGGCTTCTGTAACCGTACGGGTCATCGTTCTGGGGGAACCCTATTTTCCACGGAATGTGCCCCATGCCTCGTACACGTCCTCCGTGTTCAGGATTCCCGAGGGCTTTTGTCAGTGTGTCGTTCTCTCTGTTGAACTTGATCTTCCCCTCTTGAGCATCCCTCATTGCGTCAATAAGGGCTTGGGTGGGTTTCATTATTTTGCCCTGGTAAACACACTCCCCTGTCTCCGGGTTCAGCGTTCCCCCATGCCCGTACCACCAGCTTTTGGCCCTTGGGTCCCATCCCTCCGTACCTGGACGGATTCCTCGCGCCCTCAGCTCGTTCTCCATCTTCGCCAACCTAGGCTGCCAAAGGCGATACCCTCCTGGCCCCATAATATGATTGTACTCCTTCTTAGCCGCATTTTCCTTATTTTTTTTCGATATTTGAATGAACTGCTCCGATTTCTTTTGCTTCACAAATTCTGGCCAATCATGTTTCAGTTTCTCATATTGTCCTTTGAAATCCGGAGTCTTGTTCTGCTTGACAAAGTCATGGTTTAGATTTTGCTTGAATTTCCAGAATGCGTCGGCCATCTTATGAAGAGCGAACTGTTTGACTAGCCTCCTCCTCTCCTTGTTTTCCTCAATCTTGTTACCCTCCTCATCGAATTTGTTGTATTCCGGAGGTAGAACGAAATGTTCCATAAGCTTCTTGAAGCAATCTTTTTTTGTTCTCTTATCGACAAAAGTGAAACCAGCAATTCGTGCCTTCTTTGGCTCATTCCACTCCTGGACGGTGATCGAGACGTTGTCTCTAACAACGGCTCCGCATTGGCTGACAAACTTGATGGCGTTCTTGCGGGGCTCCAGCGGCCTGCCGGTTGCACTGTCGACAACCTCGATGGTGCATGTTTCCCCTTGTTTCATCGTCTTGGTTGCGCCACGCTTTGACGACGTACTCGATTGTTTCGACGATCCGGCCGAGGGCTAAAATAAGAAAGAGAGTCGCGCCCGTTAGTACACACATATTTATTCAAATCAGTTAGTTTGTATCACCAGAGGCTCAATGTATATATATACCTCGGCGCCGGAGGTGGTTGCTACTTCCATTTGAAGATCGTCGTTTATCGACGTTTGTTCGGCATCATCTTGCTGACGGCGCCCTTCATCTTCACCGTCAAGGTTCAGATAAGAAGAGACATCATCTTCTTCTTGTCCGGTCGGCACATATTGAATATCGCCGTTTATGATGCCGAACATATGTGCTTCACCGTCCGGATCATAGTTGTCCATAATCGGGTCAACTCTATCGTCCGCCATTATGTCAGTCCTGAAAACATGTAGTAAAAACAAATTAATTAAGTGAAGAAGGGGGGCGGTGGCGGTGGCGGTGGCGAAAGGGCGGTGGCAAAAGGAGGGGGCGAGGAAGGGGTGGGAGAGGGTGTCGCGGTAGAGCGCGAGACGGGGCGGCAGACGACGGCGCCACGGAGAGGGAGGCGAGGACAACACACATGTATAACCCTCGCCATTTGGTTAATTATCAAATTTTACGGTTTTTTGTTAATTATCAAGTTTTAAGTTACTTATTTTCTTCTTCCTTTTTCCTTCTTCTTTCTTTTGGTTTTCATTTGGTTTTCATTTGGTTTTCATTTTTTTTCTTCTTCCTTTTTCTTTCTTGTTTTTTCTTCTTCCTTTTTCTTTCTTCTTTCTTTCTTCTTTCTTCTTCTTCCTCTTTCTTCTTTCTTCTTTCTTCTTTCTTCTTCTTCCTTTTTCCTTTCTTCTTCTTTCTTTCTTCTTCTTCCCTTTCTTCTTCTTTCTTTCTTCTTCCCTTTCTTCTTCTTTCTTCTTCTTTCTTTCTTCTTTCTTTCTTCTTCTTCCTTTTCTTCTTATTCCTTTCTATTCTTTCTTTCTTCTTCTTTCCTTTTTCTTTTTTCTTTCTTTCTTCTTCTTCCTTTCTTCTTCCTTTCTTCTTCTTTTTTTCTTCTTCCTTTTTCTTTCTTCTTTCTTTTGGTTTTCATTTGGTTTTTATTTGGTTTTTATTTGGTTTTCATTTTTTTTCCTTTTTCTTTCTTGTTTTTTCTTTTTTTCTTCTTCCTTTTTCTTCTTTCTTTTTTTCTTCTTCCTTTGTTTTTCTTCTTCCTTTCTTTTTTCTTCTTTCTTTTTCTTTCTTGTCTTTTTTCTTTCTTCCTTTTTCTTTCTTCTTCCTTTGTTTTTCTTCTGTTTTTTTGTTTTCTTTTGTTTTTTCTTCTGTTTAATTTGTTTTTCTTTCTTCTTCTTCCTTTTTCCTTTTTCTTTTTCTTCTTCTTCTTTTTCCTTAAGCAGGGCCGGCCGGCGCCGGCCAGCAGGCGGACGGCAGGGCGCGCGACGGGCGGCGGGCGGCAGGGCGTCGGACGGCGGGCGGCAGGGCGTCGGACGGCGGGCGGCAGGGCGGCGGGCGGCGCGCGGAGGACACGGCAGGCAGGGCCAGCGGGCGGCGGGCGCGGCGGGCAAGGGCGGCAGGGCGTCGGGCGGCGGGCAAGGGCGCAGGGCACGGGCGGCGCTCACTGGGGACGGGGGGCGGCGGCGCGCAGGGCTTCGGCGTCGGGGCAGGGCTTCGGCGTTGGCGTCGGCGTCGATCGGCGTCGGGGCAGCGCTTCGGCGTCGAGAGAGAGGAGAATGGGAAGTGGCAAAACTGCCAAGTGCAGTATTTATAGACGCACCTTTAGTCGCGGTTGGTGTGGCGGACCGCGACTAAAGCCTAGCTTTAGTCGCGGTCCGGCACACCAACCGCGACTAAAGCTAGCCTTTAGTCGCGGTCCGCCACACCAACCGCGACTAAAGGGTTTTGGCGCCGCTTCGTTCCCGCCCAGGAAGAGCCTTTAGTCGCGGTTGGTGTGGCGGACCGCGACTAAAGGCTAGCTTTAGTCGCGGTCCGCCACACCAACCGCGACTAAAGGTCTGTGCTGGCACTGGCGCGGTGCGGTGGGATGTTTAGTCCCACCTCGCTAGACGAGAGGCTTCGACAGTGGTTTATAAGCGCGGCTGCGCTGACCACTTCGAGCTCCTCTCAAATGCACGCTTATGGGCCTATTCTGTTACTACTAGCCTGTGGGCCTACTGGGCCTTCCTGTGGGCCTGAATCCTGGCCCAATAATGGGTTTCTACTCGTATTCAGACCGTGGTGGCCCAGTAGGTGGCATACTTTTTATTTTTTGCCTGTTTTTTGTTTTCATTTTTGCTTTATTTATTTTGTTTTGTTTCTACTTACAACAAAAAACTTATTTATTTTATTTTATTTTGTTTCTAATTACTTAATTATTTTACTTTATGATAATTATTTTTGCTATTAAAGTTTCTAATTACTTATTTATTTATGTTATTAAAATCTTAAAAATACAATTATATATAAAAAAACAGAAAATAAAACTAATTCATTTTAAATTCTTGTTTTTCTTCTGTTTTTTTCTTCCTTTTTTCTTCTATTTTTTTCTTCTGTTTTTTTCTTCCTTTTTCTTGTTTTTCTTCTTTTTTTTCTTCCTTTCTTTCTTTTTCCTTTTTTCTTCTGTTTTTCTTCTGTTTGTTTTTTTCTTATGTTTTTCTTCTGTTTGTTTTTTCTTCTGTTTTTCCTTTTTTCTTCTGTTTGTTTTTTTCTTCTGTTTTTCCTTTTTTCTTCTGTTTTTTTCCTTTTTCCTTCTTTCTTCTTCTTCCTTTTTCCTTTTAAAATCAGAAAAATAAAACTAATTCATTTTAAAATCTTAAAAATACAATTATATATCAAAAAAATCTGAAAAATAAAACTAATCCCTTGAAGGTTTGACAAAAGGTTTGATACATCATTCAGTTCATCGACCAAATACAAAGTTTGGTACAATAAATTATTACACATCAATTCTTCCCTTGTGTCCCTGCTTGCTTACGATTGTGCCGTATCCATGGAGCATCCTCATCATTTAACTTAATGCTTGGGTCGGTGTTCACTTTGAAGGGCGGAATTTCACCAAACATATTATAATCTTCTGACATGTCTGTCTTGTCCTCCACTCCCACGATGTTTCTTTTCCCTGAAAGAACAATGTGGCGCTTTGGATCATCGCATGATGTACTGATCGTTTTCTTATCTTTCCGTTTCCTCGGTTTGCTACTCATGTCCTTCACATAGAAAACCTGAGCGACATCTTTCGCTAGGACGAATGGTTCGTCAAGGTAACCAAGATTGTTGAAATCCACCATTGTCATTCCGTATTGCTGGTCCACCTTTACCCCACCTCCTGTTAGCTTGAACCATTTGCACCGGAACAAAGGGACCTTAAAGGAGGGTCCATAGTCAAGTTCCCATATCTCCTCTATGTAACCATAATATGTGACCTTTTGCCCATTCTCGGTTGCTGCATCAAAGCGGACACCACTGTTTTGGTTGGTGCTCTTTTTATCTTGGGCGATCGTGTAAAATGTATTCCCATTTATCTCGTACCCTTGGAAAGTCGTTATAGTCGAAGATGGTGCCTTGGCCAACATGTACAGCTGATCTACAACATCATTGTCATTCATTAAATGTTTTCTCAACCAACTGCCGAAAGTCTCCATGTGGGCCTTCCTAATCAAGGATTCAGGCTTCCCCGGGTTGTCCGAGCGTAAAATATTCTTGTGTTTCTCAAAGTACGGAGCCACCAAGCTGGAATTGGTCAGTACAGTGTGGTGTGCTTCAGTCAGAGAATGGCCGTCCATACATATCGTTGATTTCCTTCCGATCGTGCCTTTTCCACTTAGTCTCCCCTCGTGCCGCGATCGAGGAAGGCCAATCGGCTTAAGGTCAGGAACAAAGTCAACACAAAACTCAATTACCTCCTCATTTCCATAGCCCTTGGCGATGCTTCCTCCTGGCCTAGCACGGTTACGAACATATTTCTTTAATACTCCCATGAACCTCTCGAAGGGGAACATATTGTGTAGAAATACAGGACCGAGAATGAAAATCTCTTCGACTAGGTGAACCAGGAGGTGCGTCATAATATTGAAGAAGGATGGCGGGAACACCAACTCGAAACTGACAAGACATTGGACCACATCGTTCTGTAACCGTGGTAGATCTTCTGGATTGATTACCTTCTGAGAGATTGCATTGAGGAATGCACATAGCTTCACAATGGCTACTCGAACATTTTCCGGCAGGAGCCCCCTCAAAGCAATCGGAAGAAATTGCGTCATAATCACGTGGCAGTCGTGAGACTTCAGGTTTTGGAACTTTTTCTCCGCCATGTTTATTATTCCCTTTATATTGGACGAGAATCCAGACGGGACCTTCATACTGCTCAGGCATTCAAAAAAGATGACCTTCTCTTCTTTGGTCAGAGCGTAGCTGGCACGACCTTGAAACCATTCCGGATGCCGGTCATCAGGGTCTTTCAAACGTTGCTGGTCCTGCCGTGCTTCCTTTGTATCATTTGTCTTCCCATACACGCCCAAGAAGCTTAGGAGGTTCACGCAAATATTCTTCGTAACGTGCATCACGTCGATTGCAGAGCGGACTTCTAGGACTTTCCAATATTCTAGCTCCCAGAATATAGATTTCTTCTTCCACATGGCTGCGTGCCCGTCAGCTCCCTTCGGAACTGATTGTCCGCCAGGACCCTTTCCAAAGATGACTTTCAAATCCTTGACCATATCAAATACCTCAGCACCAGTGCGTTCTGCAGGCTTCGGCCGGTGATCTGCCTTGCCGTTGTAATGCTTGCCTTTCTTTCTTACTGGATGAATTTTCGGAAGAAATCGACGATGCCCAAGGTACACGTTCTTCTTACAATTTGGCAAATGTACACTTTCAGTCTCATGTAAGCAGTGCGTGCATGCATTGTATCCTTTATTTGACAGTCCCGAAAGGTTACTAAGAGCAGGCCAATCGTTGATGGTTACGAAAAGCAACGCTCGTAGGTCAAATTCCTCTTGTTTGTGCTCATCCCACACACGGACACCAGGTCTGCCCCACAGCTGTAAAAGTTCATCAACTAATGGCCTTAGGTACACATCGATGTCGTTGCCGGGTTGCTTAGGACCTTGGATGAGCACTGGCATCATAATGAACTTCCGCTTCATGCACAACCAAGGAGGAAGGTTGTAGATGCATAGAGTCACGGGCCAGGTGCTATGGCTGGAGCTCTGCTCGCCAAAAGGATTCATGCCATCTGTACTTAGACCAAATCTTATGTTCCTTGCGTCAGCTGCAAAATCTTTGAACTCTCTGTCGATCTTTCTCCATTGCGTTCCATCTGCGGTGTGTCTCAACTCCCCATCCGACTTACGGTCCTCTTTGTGCCATCGCAACAACTTGGCATGCTCTTTGTTCCTGAACAGACGTTTCAACCGTGGTATTATAGGAGCATACCACATCACCTTGGCGGGAACCCTCTTCCTGGGTTTCTCGCCCTCAACATCGTCACCAGGGTCATCGCCTCTGATCTTATAACGCAATGCAGTGCATACCGGGCATTCATTCAAATTCTCGTATTCACCGCGGTAGAGGATGCAGTCGTTGATGCATGCATGTATCTTCAGAACCTCTAAACCTAGAGGGCAGACAACCTTCTTTGCTTCGTACGTACTGGCGGGCAACTCGTTATTCTTTGGAAACATATTCTTCAACATTTTCAGCAAGTTTTCAAATGCCGAGTCAGCTACACCTGCCTGTGCCTTCCATTTCAGCAAATCCAGTGTGCAGCCCAGCTTTTTCAGACCATCATCGCATCCGGGGTACAACGACTTTCTGTGATCCTCTAACATGCGATCCAAATTCTCCCTCTCCTTTTCAGTTTCGCAGCGTCTCCGTGCATCAGCAATGGTCCGACCAAGATCATCAACGGTCTCATCACGTGCCTCTTCTTCACCTTCACCTTCCCCTTCACCTTCCCCTTCACCTTCCCCTTCACCTTCAGCATCCTCCATGAAAGTATCACCGAAATCAGCGAGATAGCTTTCATCGATGAAATCATCCCCTTCTTCATCTTCTTCCATTATAACCCCTCTTTCTCCATGCTTGGTCCAACAATTATAGCTTGGCATGAAACCGTGCCGAAGCAGGTGCAGGTGAACTTCTCTTGAGGAAGAGTAACCCTTCTGATTATTACAGTCAACACATGGACAGATAACAAAACCCTTCTGCTTGTTCGCATTAGCCACTACGAGGAAATCTTTCAAACCCGTAGTGAACTCGCGGGAGAGTCGGTTACCGTACATCCATTGCCGATTCATCTGCATTATTATAATATAAAATATATAATTAACCATCATGCATTTGTTAAACTAACTAGCTATAAACAATAGAAATTAAACAATGAACAACACACATGCATATTTAATCAATGACACACATGCATGAAAGGTTCAAGTTGCTAACCGCGATCGAGGAGGAAAAAAATGAATGAGGAACCTCAAGTGTGGCTCTTGGGGCATTTCATCAAACACCTTGTGTGCATAAGAGGAACCAAAAGCAAACCTACACCCCCTTGTGAAGCTTGTGAAGAGAAGTGGCACCAAATGGCTAAGTGAGTGTGCTGAACTGGTATATATAGGGGAGGAGCTTTAGTCGCGGTTGGCCTGGCCAACCGCGACTAAAGGCCTTTGGGCACCTTTAGTCGCGGTTGGCCTGGCCAACCGCGACTAAAGCCCCTCACGTGCACCAGCTGGCCACCGAGCGCCCTGGGCGTAGGCATTTGGTCGCGGTTCGTCTGCCGAACCGGGACTAAAGGCTTCATTAGTCGCGGTTCCTACAGTTCCGCGACTAATGGGGCTGGACGGAAGCCTCTTTTTCTACCAGTGTTAGTGATGACCCCTCTGCACCGTGCATCGATTAGGGATGGTTGTTGACAGCTGGAACCTAAGGAGGACAACATCGAGAATCAGCAGCTCCGGCTGCATGGTAGTTGCGGAGATATGTTTGACTGGGTGAATACGAGATTGTTCAGGCAAGTCCATTTTATATGCCAACACGTCCACGTGATGCAATACCTAAAAGGGACAAAATTGCGAAAAGCTAACTTGTGGTTAGCACGTGACGCGACGGATGACCGGGCATACAACTTAAACTTCAAATAAACCCAGTCTCGGACAACAAAATACTCTATCCGAGCAACAATAGTCAGCCTTGTCCTTCATTTGTTGTCGACCTTGGTTCAGATGTTATGCAGCCGCTAGATCAGTCACCGCCTCGTCAACGATGTTGTTAAGTCCGAATAAGCGAGGTTTGTGCCTGTAGATGGGTTCAAATGGTGTTGATTTAAGGGTGGAGTGTGGTATGAGGTGTTGTACCCAAATTCGGCCATGGCGAGTCAATCATCCCATTTCTTCGGATAATTGTGAACAAAGCAACAAATGCAGAGTTCCAGGCACTAGTTGACTCACTCTATTGTACCACTAGTTCCAAACACATATTTATATCTTCGGATATAATCTTGAACTGAAAATGACATGGTTTTTCTTGCTGCCCTTTCCTTTTTTCAAAAAGGAAGATGACCCCCGGCCTTTGCATAAGGGCGGCACATATAGTAATTTTATTAATTATTCACAAAGTCCTTACAAAGTAATACAAATAAGACTAAAGTCACCATGCTCGCAACATCTGTCGCTGCTCCTATAAACTTGTTAAAAGGGGGTGCACATGGCTGGGACCGCTACCAGACCTCACACCCCATCCTAACATCACTAGTAGAAAATAGGGCTTTGGTCATAGCTCAATGTACACATTTGTCCCGGTTGCATTACGAACCGGGACTAATGTGAGCATTACTCCCGGTTCGTGCGGCTACGGCGTCGGGAAGGCATTAGTCCTGGTTCAAATTGGATCTTTAGTCCCGGTTTGAGACTCTACCCCCCCCCCCCCGCGTGTATCGCCATTTTAGTTTTAAAAAAATGATAAAAACTTAAAAAATTAAAATCCTTCGAGATATAGTTATATTACTACATCTACTAGTTAGGAAATTTAAAAACTTAAATTTGGACATGTTTCACAAAAAAATGTTATGAAAAAGTAAAATGGCTATAACTTTTGCATACGATGTCGGAAAAAACGTATAATATATCAAAATGTTCAACACGAAAATCCGGTTCCGATTTCGACCGCCGTAGGCCGTTTTGCAAATTTCTAGAATTCTCAAATTTCATTTTTTTTAATTTTTGGTCAAACTATGGTCAAACTACTTATTCAAGAAATATTAGTGTTACTAATTAATTATTGTTTTTTATAATAATAGTTTCAAACTCAAAGGGTTCTTCATGCTCAAGTTCAACTCCTAAGGGTTAATAGGATTGACAACTTACTATTGTCAGGAAAACAATAAGTGTAGACTTGGAAACGAGGGGGAATAGAACTCGGAAGTTAAGCATGCTCAGGCTGGAGTAGTGAGAGGATGGGTGACCTGGCGAGAAGTTAGATGATTCGAAATGATTAGGGGTGATTAGAGATTAGAGGTTAAATTGAGCAGTGATGACGGGTGATTAGAGATTAAATTGTCAAATAATTCAAAATTTTGAAAATTAGGAAAAAAAATCAACTTTTTTTCCTCCAGACAGCGGCCACATGGTGAACCGGGACTAAAGGTTTTGGGTTTTAGTCCCGACCCTTTAGTCCCGGTTCCAGAACCGGGACTAAAGGCCCGTTTTCTACTAGTGCATCTAAAACCGGAGGCCTCAACAAAGCCGAGAAACAGCGCATCGGGGCCACAAACCGGTCCAACGGAGTCTCAGGGGGCACCGCATGCGCATGCTGCAAAGGCCGCCGCCACCGACTCCTGCCGATTCATCTTTAGAGTAGGCATGAACGCATTCACCTTTCCAGGCCTGATGTCAATGATGCAATGACGCAAGACAGGGCCACCTCCCTACGCTCATCCAACCTAAAGCAACTTTCGTTGAGACCCTGTTGCGCCACGCCGTCGAGACTCCGCATCATTGATGTGTCATGTGGAACACATACCACCTCAGAACGTTCCACTGGTCCCTCAAGTCGATGCACACCTCCAAGAATGATGCCCCCAATGGGGAAATGACACAAACCTTTCCCCTTTCTCAAGGAGAGACATCGGCATTCCAAAAGATAGTGAAGAGATCGGAGAGCCAACAACATACAACAAAACCAATTCACCATTAAAAAACCAACCAGGTAGAGAGTTTAAATATTGTATGGGGCGGCAGCCCAGCGGACACAACCGGGTATAGAGTTGACAGAGACATTGACACATGACAAAATGTTTTTTTAGGACTTGCCAGACTAGAGGTCTTACGCAAGATTCCTCATGTTATTTCATAATCGCTCTCCAAAGCCAGACACCCATTGAACATTGTATACATCTCGAGAGATACATACACTCATAGCTACTAGTTAGGACCATAGGCTGCGATCTGCTCCTCCAGCTTCATCAAAAGAACAATAGATTAATTATTACGACATTTCTAAGGTACATATTGGTGGCCAAGTCACAAGGTTTCACAAATCATCCGTGTTACAAGGTGGTTGATACCATATTGCAGCAATTGGCTAAGTTTAATTTACACTGACAAACAAATAAATTATACTGCTTCGAACTACCCCATATAGCTACAGAATCGTGATGACAAAAATTAAGACAGAAACATTTTAGATACCTCAGAAACCAAACAGTATATCTAGATAAATATGAACAGCAACAAGAATCAGATCAGGTTCTTTCCTTTTTATCTTAAAGGATCCATGTCCGTTCTTTAGATTACGATACTAGTAAGAAGTTGGAAGTCAAAGCAAACATACACACATAGGGGGGCTACCTGCATCATAGCCTCGAACTTGCTTCGCACATCACAGAACTCACTCCCAGCAAGAGCCAACACCATGAGGCACCTGGAATAAATGCATCATACCACGCAGTCAAATTCTAGACAGAGTGATCACGTGAACTGAACTAACAGTGGTTCGGAAATCATAACCCTCTGCTTGGAAAAAGAACTCTAGCCATCTCAAATTTAGTCATGCTATAAACATAAGTCATCAAAAAAGTTATACCATCACAAGTTAAAGTAGAATAATCAAAAGCTAGATGATGATGTGGATGGGCTGCATGTTGAGAGAATTGGTATTAGTGGGGATCAACTTTTTAAGAATGTAAGATAAGGTACTAAGTACTGACCTTTCTTTGCTTCTTGGCTCATTGAACCGACGGAATTGCATGCAGGATAGGTTCACTTTCTTAGCACCAACACTGATACATAAAAAGAAGAGGAAGATCAGGACACCAGGAATTTTTCAAGCTTATTAAACGCTATTGTTCCATGTTGATCCGCATAACCATACTAGCGATAATAATCACGGTTGTCGAACCAATATATTGTTTGATAAACCCAAAAGATAAATAGCATTAGCTAAATGTGGTAGTAGATCAGTAGTACTACCGATATTTATAGTACGGTAAAGTTTCACTTGCCGAACCATGAACGGCATGCCCATGACAATCACGTTTGAATCACATGATATGGATGCAACAGAGAAACAATCATATATAAAACAGTTAAAACTGAGCAGGGAAAGAAAGCGTTCATCATCATTATACCTGTAGCTGCTCCCCTTGAGCTGACGCACGAGGACGTCCACCATGTCGTAGTCCACCACAGGTTGGTTCCTGTGTGAATCGCAAAGCAGAGAAGACAAGATGGATGAGTACCCGATCGAGCGAGCCAAGATAATTGAAGCAGACGAAGAGAGGAGGGATTCAGGGCGGACAGCAGGCCGGCGATGTCGTTGAGGATCCCCTTGGTTTCTTTGATGAAGAGGTTGATCATCTCGGCCACGTAGCGCGAGGCTGTGGTCTCATTCTTCCCCATCGACTGCAGTTGCTGGAAATTATCGTCCAGCATGCCCTAGATGAATCACATGATGCGAAGCAAAGATAGACTAGTCAGCCAGCCGCCGGAACAACCACACGGCCTAGGTGTACATGTCAGCCGCCGGAACAACCACACGGCCTAGGTGTACATGTGATGGGACAACGAGGGGATGCACTCACCGTGGCGAACATGGATGTGACAAGGTTGTCTAGCCGGGCCCTGAGCGCGGCAGCCGCCATTGCTGAGGATGTGCTGGGGCGGATGACCTGCTGATGCGAAGATGTAGTGGTGGTGGCGGAGTAGCCAGGGGATGGAAACCTTTATGTGGCCGGACGCACGAGACTCTCCCGCAAAAGCGTTTGGCGGCGAGTGCTACGATCGAGGTTGGAGCCTTGGAGACGGCATGCGTGCATGCAGTGCATGAATGCAGCTACAGGTTGAGGATGGCAGCTGCAGCCAGATAGTCTGGAGATGGAGTGTAGGGCGTCTTCTTTGGATGGTTCTGGGGATGGAAACCTTCATGTGTGTGAACTGTCTGGTTGTCGTGCCTGGTTTTTCTTTTCTTTTGAGCACCAAAATGCTTTCCGCGTGGGTTTTGTTCGGTTTAAGATTCTCTCAGTGGCCTTGCCAAAGGTGCCACCAGGCCGGTACTTGGGCTGTGGGTCACGGGCTTGGCCTAGCTCACAATACCGAACTATAAGACTAAGAGCATCTCTAGCAGAACAGATACCGCAAAATCTGTTAAATTTTCTATCCGCAAAATTGTTTGACGGTTCGCTCTAAGATAATTTTGCCCGCAGTTCTTTCCCGCCCCCGATAGATTGTGACGCCCCCGATTCAATCGTACACTAATCATGCACGCAAATGTGTACGATCAAGATCAGGGACTCACGGGAAGATATCACAACACAACTCTACAAATAAAAATAAGTCATACAAGCATCATAATACAAGCCAGGGGCCTCGAGGGCTCGAATACAAGTGCTCGATCATAGACAAGTCAGCGGAAGCAACAATATCTGAGTACAGACATAAGTTAAACAAGTTTGCCATAAGATGGCTAGCACAAACTGGGATACAGATCGAACGAGGCGCAGGCCTCCTGCCTGGGATTCTCCTAACTACTCCTGGTCGTCGCCAGCGGGCAGCACGTAGAAGTAGGCACCTCTGGGGTAGTAGTAGCCGTCGTCGAAGGTGGCGTCTGGATCCTGGGCTCCAGCATCTGGTTGCGGCAACAGGGTAGAAGGGAAAGGGGGAAAAGGGGGAGAAATGCAACCGTGAGTACTCATCCAAAGTACTCGCAAGCAAGGAGCTACACTACATATGCATGGATATATGTGTAAAGGGCCATATCAGTGGACTGAACTGCAGAATGCCAGAATAAGAGGGGGATAGCTAGTCTTATCGAAGACTACGCTTCTGGTCGCCTCCGTCTTGCAGCATATAGAAGAGAGTAGACTGAAGTCCTCCAAGTAGCATCGCATAGCATAATCCTACCCGGCGATCCCCTCCTCGATGCCCTATCGGAGAGCGATCACCGGGTTGTATCTGGCACTTGGAAGGGTGTGTTTTATTAAGTATCTGGTTCTAGTTGTCATAAGGTCAAGGTACAACTCCGGGTCGTCCTTTTACCGAGGGACACGGCTATTCGAATAGATAAACTTCCCTGCAGCGGTGCACCACATAGCCCAACACGCTTGATCCCATTTGGCCGGACACACTTTCCTGGGTCATGCCCGGCCTCGGAAGATCAACACGTCGCAGCCCTACCTAGGCACAACAGAGCGGTCAGCACGCCGGTCTAAACCTATGCGCGCAGGGGTCTGGGCCCATCGCCCTGAGCACACCTGCACGTTGCGTACGCGGCTGGAGAGCAGACCTAGCAACCTCCATTTCAAAGGAAGTCACGTTACGCGGTCCAACCCGACGCGCGCCGCTCAGTCGCTGACGTCACGAAGTGCTTCGGCTGATACCACGACGTCGGGATACCCATAACTACTCCCGCGTAGGTGGTTAGTGCGTATAGACCAAATGGCCAGACTCAGATCAAATACCCAGATCTCGTTAAGTGTGTTAAGTATCGCGAACGCCGACTAGGTCCAGGCCCACCTCTCTCCTAGCTGGTCTGTACCTGCCCTGTCGCTCCGCCACAAAGTAACAGTCGGGGGCCGTCGGGAACCCAGGCCCACCTCTACCGGGATGGAGCCACCTGCCCCTTCAGCCCCCATCTCCGAACGGTATCACATGTAATGTAACAGTGTATAGTATATAGTATATGCCCGTGATCACCCCCGAGTGATCACGGCCCGATAGTATAGCATGGCAGACGGACAAGAGTGTAGGGGCACTGATGGAACACTAGCATCCTATACTAAGCAGTAGGATTGCAGGTAAAGGTATCAACAGCAATATCAAAGACAGGCTATGCATCAGGATAGGAATAACGAAAGCAGTAACATGCTACACTACTCTAATGCAAGCAGTATAGAGAAGAGTAGGCGATATCTGGTGATTAGGGGGGGGCTTGCCTGGTTGTTCAGACAAGAAGGAGGGGTCGTCGGTGTAGTCGATCACAGGGGGTACCGTCATCGGTCTCAGGGTCTACCGGAAAGAAGTAACGGAGGGGGAACACAATAAATAACAGAGCAATCAAATGTATCAAAAAGCAAGAAGCGGCAATACGTTGTGGTAGAGGTGACCTAACGTAGGGATAGGTGATACCGGCGAAGGGGGAAAACATCCGGGAAAGTATTCCCGGTGTTTCGCGTTTTTGGACAAATGAATCGGAGGGGAAAAGTTGCGAGTTTGCTATGCTAGGGATGTGTGGTGGACGAACGGGCTGCGTATCCGGATTCGTCTCGTCGTTCTGAGCAACTTTCATGTTGAAAATATTTTAATCCGAGTTACGGATTAAAAGATATGATTTTCTAAAGTCTTTATTAATTTCTGGAATTTAATTAATTAATTGATTAATTCGAAAAAGGAATTAATGACATCAGCATGATGTCATGCTGACGTCAGCAGTCAACAGGGTTGACTGGTCAACCTGACCAGTGGGCCCCACTAGTCAGTGACACGTTTTAATTAAACAGATTAATTAAAATTAATTAGGGGGGTGGGCCCCACTGTCATACTAATTAATTATCTAATTAACAGTAGTTAATTAGGTTAATTAACCATTAGGTTAATTAACACTAACTAGTTAATTTAATCAGAATTAATTAAGTTAATTAATTATTTATTTTATTATTATTATTATTTTATTACTATATTTTTTCATTTTCATTTCACACGGGGGTGGGGCCCCAACGTCATAGGCCCAGGGGCCTAGCGGGCGTAACGGGTTGTGGGCACGCGCCCGAGCCCACCCGGGATGGGGGCGACGGGCGCCTGTGGTGGCGCTCGCACGCAGGGAGCGGCGGGGCGAGGCCAGAGGCCAGGGCGGCGTCCACGGCGGGACACGGCGAGGTGCGGGAGCATGCACGCGGCGGTGCAGCAGCTCGGCAGGCGCGGCACGAGGAGCATCGCAAGCAGGGGCGCCAAGGGGCAACGCCAGGCGGCTATAGCCATGGGCGCAGGGGACGAACGCGGGGGGGGGGGGGAGAAGGCGTGCGGGGACGGGCGGCCGCCGACGGGTGCGGCGCAGCAGCTATGGTCGTCGGCGGCGCGGCGGCTGCGAGCGGCAGCAGGGGGTTCGCGGGCGGCGCGAGGCCGGGGGGGTTGCGGACGAGCCGGAACGAGGCGGGGCGCGTGCACGCGCGCGCGAGGCGGCCAGGCATGAGCGAGCGGCGCCGGCGCCTGGGTGTAGAGAGAGAGAGGGACGGAATCGAGGGGCGCTCACAGGGGGGCGGTAGGGGTTTCGGGCAGCGGTGCTCGGGGAGGGGACGGGGATGACGGCGCCGGAAGAGAAGCAGGCCGGCGAGGACGAGGAGGCAGGCCAGCGTAGGGGACGGCGGGGGCTCCGGGCGGCGGCGTCCTGGTGAGGGGCGGCGCGGGGGTCGATCCCGATCCAGTTCGGATCGGGAGGGGGGAAGTGGGGACGATGGGGGAATGTGGGGTGGCGCTAGGGTTCGGCTGAGTGGGGAGGGGGTTATGCAGGGGGCGACTGGGCCAGCCTGGGGGCCCGATGGCCTGCTGGGCCGAGGCCCGGTTGGGGGGGTCCTTCTTCCTTTTTTTTGTTTTCTGTTTGTTTTATTTTATTTCTTTACTGTTTTCCTTTAAAGCTTCATTTAATTCTTGTTTTATAAAATACGAAGTGAGCAACTAAATTAGTATTACTAATTGGTCTACTGCCACGATTATTTTGGCACACTACTAAATTAGTTATATAAATGTAACTTTATAAAAGGCATTAATTTAATTATTATGCCCTCTGTTTTGGTTATTTTAGTGCATTAAGATATTATATGAAATGTTGGTTTCTCCAACATTATTACATAAGATTTATTTGACACCACCCGAACATTTTAGTTTTAATTTTTGAAAACTTTTGTGGTTTGCCTAAAATTCAAATTTGAATTTGAATCGGCTTTGAATTAACGCGAGATTATCAACAATAATCGAGGTGACGTGGCATCATTACCAGAGGGTTACTGTAGCTTGATTACCCGGGCGTCACATAGATACCGCAAATAGTACCTTAAATTTTGAAAACTTAAACTTAAATCATCCTCCTGCTACATAGATATTCCAGACCTCGCCAAAGTTCATAACACACACATGGACAAACTAAAATTAAAAATACAAATGGACTGAGGAACGGCAGAAGCCCACGGCTTCACGTCGAGAAGGAACTCGCACGTCGAGCGGTAGAGGGTCTGGGCAAGCTCGTTGTCCGCCTTCGCCGCGTGGAAGCGTTCGGCGGTGCCCTCTTTGCCAGCCTCCAGCGCCTTATTCGCGCCATGGTGTGCGATCTCCGCCTCGTGGAGGTTCTTCGTGGCCGGCCAGAGTGCTTCGGAGCTCATTGAAGTGCTGCCACACACAGTTGTCGCTGCTGCCGGAGAGGGCGCCGTGGTTTCGTGCCTACGCCGAGCCCCAGCTCGACGGCAAGCCGATTGGAGCTGCCAGACTCTACGTCGTGCCGGCCGAGTTTGCGCGGCAGCGGCGGCTCCCACGTCCACGACCTTCTCCCGACAAGATCACGCTTGAGAGGGAAAAACTGTCCGGATGCGCTCGCCGGAGCTAAGAAAAGAAGATGGTGAAGGGGAAGTGGAGTGCGTCGGAGGGGCGCGGGTCTATCCGACACGGGAACCTTAAAACACTCCCATCCCCACACATATAGCGGCGGAAACGGCAATTTGCGGGCCGCCCATATATTTTTTACTGGACGGTGCAAATATACCGCTTCTGTTCCGGCCCGAAAAAACCTGGAAACGCTAAATTGGCCGAAAATATACGGGCGGGTGGTGGGATAGAGTATCTGCTAGAGATGCTCTAACTCACGAGAGGCGTCAATTGATCACGGAGACTATATCTTGCATTAAGAGAGACGGTAGGAAGTCTCTCTAAAGGTTCTACAGTAATTGGGCTGGCACATTCTGCTGGGGAACGCAGTGATTTTAAAAAAATCCTACGCACACGCAAGATCGTGGTGATGCATAGCAATGAGAGGGGAGAGTGTAGTCCACTGCTACCTCTTGAGGATTGCGTTGGTTTTCCGTTGAAGAGAAAAGGGTGATGCAGCAAAGTAGCGTAAGTATTTCCCTTAGTTTTTTAGAACCAAGTTATCAATCCAGTAGGAGGCCATGCTCAAGTCCCTTGTACCTACACAAACAAATAAGAACCTTGGAACCAACGCGATAAAGGGGTTGTCAATCCCTTCACCACCACTTGCAAAAGTGAGATCTAATAGAGATGATAAGATAATATTTTTGGTATTTTTATGATAAAGATAAAAAGTAAAGATTGCAAAATAAACGGCGCCAGAAATAGCTCGTTGAGGGGAGATTAATATGATGGAAAATAGACCCGGGGGCCATAGGTTTCACTAGTGGCTTCTCTCAAGATAGCATAAGTATTACGGTGGGTAAACAAATTAATGTCGACCAATTGATAGAATTGAGCATAGTTATGAGAATATCTAGGTATGATCATGTATATAGGCATCACGTCCATGACAAGTAGACTGACTTCTGCCTGCATCTACTACTATTACTTCACACGTCGACCGCTATCCAGCATGCATCTAGAGTATTAAGTTCATAAGAACGGAGTAACGCTTTAAGAAAGATGACATGATGTAGAGGAATAAACTCATGCAATATGATATAAACCTCATCTTTTTAACCTTGATGGCAACAATACAATGTGTGTCGTTTCCCCTACGGTCACTGGGATTGAGCACCGCAAGATTGAACCTAAAGCTAAGCACTTCTCCCATTGCAAGAAAGATCAATCTAGTAGGCCAAACCAAACTGATAATTCGAAGAGACTTGCAAAGATAACCAATCATACATAAAAGAATTCAGAGAAGATTCAAATATCGTTCATAGATAATCTTGATCATAAACCCACAATTCATCGGATCTCGACAAACACACCACAAAAGAAGATTACATCGAATAGCTCTCCAAGAGAATCGAGGAGAACTTTGTATTGATATCCAAAGAGAGAGAAGAAGCCATCTAGCTAATAACTATGGATCCGAAGATCTGAGGTAAACTACTCACACATCATCATAGAGGCTATGGTGTTGATGTAGAAGCCCTCCGTCATCAATGCCCCCTCCAGCGGAGCGCCGGAAAAGACCCCAAGATGGGATCTCACGGGTAAAGAAGGTTGCGGCGGTGGAAATAGGGTTTTGGCTCCTCTGTTGATGGTTTGGGGGTACGTAGGTATATATATAGGAGGAAGAAGTAGGTCGGTGGAGCCACGAGGGGCCCACGAGGGTGGAGGGCGCGGCCCCTGCCTCGTGGCTTCCTTGTCGGTTGCTTGACGTCCACTCCAAGTCCTCTGGATCACGTTTGTTCCAAAAATCACGTTCCCGAAGGTTTCATTCCGTTTAGACTTCGTTTGATATTCTTTTTCTGCGAAACACTGAAATAGGCAAAAAAAACAACAATTTGGGCTGGGCCTCCGGTTAATAGGTTAGTCCCAAAAATAATATAAAAGTGTATAAATAAGCTCATTGAACATCCAAAACAGAATATATAATAGCATGAAATAATCAAAAATTATAGATACGTTGGAGACGTATCAAGCATCCCCAAGCTTAATTCCTACTCGTCCTCGAGTAGATAAATGATAAAAATAGAATTTTTGATGTGGAATGCTACTTTGCATAATTCTCAATGTATTTTTTTTATTGTGGCATGAATATTTAGATCTGAAAGATTTAAGATAAAAGTTTAATGTTGACATAAAAACAATAATAATTCAAACATGCTAACCAAGCAATTATGTCTTATCAAAATAACATAGCCAAAGAAAGCTCATCCCTACAAAATCATATAGTTAGGCCATGTTTCAATTTCGTCACACAAAACGTTCTCATCATGCATAACCCCGATAACAAGCCGTGCAATTGGTTCATACTTTTTAACGCGCTTCAGCCTTTTCAACCTTTACGCAATACATGAGCGTAAGCCATTGATATAGCACTATGGGTGGAATAAAATATAATGATGGGGGTTTATACAAGAAGACAAAAAGGTAGAAAGTCTCACATTGACGCGGCTAATCAATAGGCTATGGAGATGCCCATCGATTGATGTCAATGAGAGGAGTAGGGATTGCCATGCAACAGATGCACTAGAGCTATAAATATATGAAAGCTCAACAAAAAAACTAAGTGGGTGTGCATCCAACTCGCTTGCTCACGAAGACCTAGGGCATTTTGAGGAAGCCCATCATTGGAATATACAAGGCAAGTTCTATAATGAAAAATTCCACTAGTATATGAAAGTGACAACATAGGAGACTCTCTATCATGAAGCTCACGGTGCTACTTTGAAGCACAAGTGTGGAAAAAGGATAGTAACATTGTTTATATATATATATATATATATTTCTTGGGCCTTCTCTTTTTTTTTGCCTCTTTTTTTCTCTCTTTTTTGTTGAGTCCGGAATCTCATCCCGACTTGTCGGGGAATCATAGTTTTCATCATCCTTTCCTAACATGGGACAATGCTCTAATAATGATGATCATCACACTTTTATTACTTACAACTCAAGAATTACAACTCAACACTTAGAACAAAATATGACTCTATGTGAATGCCTCCGGCGGTGTATCGGGATATGCAATGAATCAAGAGTGACATGTATAAAAAAATGAAAGGTGGCTTTGCCACAAATACGATGTCAACTACATGATCATGCAAAGCAATATGACAATGATGAAGCGTGTCATAATAAACGGAACGGTGGAAAGTTGCATGGCAATATATCTCAGAATGGCTATGGAAATGCCATGATAGGTAGGTATGGTGGCTGTTTTGAGGAAGATATAAGGAGGTTTCTGTGTGATAGAGTGTATCATATCACGGGGTTTGGATGCACCGGCGAAGTTTGCACCACCTCTCAAGGCGAGAAAGGGCAATGCATGGACTCACATTAGTCATAAAGAACTCATATACTTATTGCAAAAGTTTATTAGCCCTCGAAGCAAAGTACTACTACGCATGCCCCTGGAGGGATAGATTGGTAGGAAAATACCATCGCTCGTCCCCGACCGCCACTCATAAGGAAAGCAATAAAATGACACCTTGTGTGTCAAAATTGTCACACAACTTTTACCATATGTGCATGCTACGGGACTTGCCAACCTTAACACAAGAATTTCTCAATTTCACAATTACTCAACTAGCACACTCTAATATTACCATCTTTATATCTCAAAACACTTATCAAGTATCAAACTCCTCATGATATTTGATGAACTCAATACGGTAGTTTTTATTATGCTTATCTTGGATACCTATCATCTTTGGATTAATTTCACAATTAAAGAAAATTACCATGCTGTTTAAGAATCTCAAAATAATATAAGTGAAGCATGAGAGATCAATAATTTCCATAAAATAAAACCACCACCGTGCTCTAAAAGATATAAGTGAAGCACTAGGGCAAAAACTATATAGCTCAAAAGATATAAGTGAAGCACATAGAGTATTCTAACAAATTCCGATTCATGTGTGTCTCTCTCAAAAGGTGTGTACAGCAAGGATGATTGTGGTAAACTAAAAAATCAAAGACTCAAATCATACAAGACGCTCCAAGCAAAACACATATCATGTGGTGAATAAAAATATAGCCCGAAGTAAAGTTACCGATAGACGAAGACGAAAGAGGGGATGCCTTCCGGGGCATCCCCAAGCTTAGGATTTTGGTTGTCCTTGAATTTTACCTTGGGGTGCCTTGTTCATCCCCAAGCTTAGCCTCTTGCCAATCCTTGTTCTATAATCCATCAAATCTTTACCCAAAACTTGAAAACTTCACAACACAAAACTTAACAGAAAATCTCGTGAGCTCCATTAGCGAAGGAAAACAAAACACCACTTCAAGGTACTGTAATGAACTCATTATTTATTTATATTGGTGTTAAACCTACTGTATTCCAACTTCTCTATGGTTTATAAACTCTTTTACTAGCCATAGATTCATCGAAATAAGCAAACAACACGCGAAAAACAGAATCTGTCAAAAACAGAACAGTCTGTAGTAACGCAAACTTCTGGAACTCCAAAACTTCTACCAAAATAGGACGACCTATATAATTTGTTTATTGATCTACTGAAATTGGAATCAATATTTTATCACGTTCTGGTGATTTTTAACAATTGTTTTTGTGAACAGAAAGTTTCTGGAATTTCCAGCCAGATCAAATAACTATCACCCAAGAAGATCCTATAGGTTTAACTTGGCACAAACACTAATTAAAACATAAAAACATCTAACCAGAGGCTAGATCAAAGATTTATTACTAAACAGAACCCAAAAGCAAGAAAACTAAAATAAAGTTGGGTTGCCTCCCAACAAGCGTTATCGTTTAACGCCCCTAGCTAGGCATTGAGATTTCAATGATGCTCACAAGAAAGACAAGAGTTGAAGCACAAAGAGAGCATCATAAAACACGTGACAAACACATATAAGTCTAACATACTTCCTATGCATAGGAATCTTATAGGCAGACAAATTATGATAGCAAGCAAAAACTAGCATATGCAAGGAAGTGGAAAGAAACAATAGCAATCTCAACATAACGAGAGGTAATTTTGTAACATGAAAATTTTTACAACCATATTTTCCTCTCTCATAATAATTACATGTGGGATCAAAACCAAATTCAACAAAATATCTATCACGTAAAATATTTTCAACACGATCCACATGCATGCAAAGTTGACACTCTTCCAGAATAGTGGGATTAACATTAACTAAAGTCATGACCTCTTCAAACCCACTTTTATCAAAAACTTCATAAGATTGATCAAAATCCAAATATGTGGGATATAAAGTTGACACTCTTCCAAACCCACTTTCAATACTATTGCAAACATTATTATTAATCTCATATTCATCATGGGGCTTAAATAAATTTTCAAGATCATAAGAAAAATCACCCCAATCATGATCATTACAACAAGTAGTAGACATAGCAAACTTAGCATCCCGAAGCTTAGGGTTTTGCATATCATTAACACAATTAACATTAATAGAATTTATAATAACATCATTGCAATCATGATTTTCATCGAAGGACTATCAAGTATGGGTGCAATAGCAACGATCTCATGTTTAACATATGGGACTATAGCAAATTCATCTTTATAAATATTGGCATGATGGCCACAAGAATAGCAAGCATCATGTTCATCAAGGGATATTTCAATCAAATCATCGGAATCATAATTATCTATAGATTCATGCATATCATTATTTTCTTCCTCCGTAGACTCCTGCAAAATATCAGCCTCTCCTTGGACAGCGGAGGAGTCCTCAATATATGGTTTAACATAGGCATTGGAAGCATAATTATCATAACAATATTTAAGTATGGCAAAAATTTCAGATTTGTAAAGGGTAGCATCATACGTTTCAATCAAAGAAGCAATTTTATAAGCACCTTAAAAGCAACAGATTCTTCAATTTGTTGAATATCATAGCAATTATAAACACCCTTAGCATACAAAGATATGATTCCATTATCACTAAACTCACATTGGTAGGGAAGGTGTTTCTTAATGTTTTGAGAGCAACAAGTAAAATCATAAATTTCACGAAGATTCCAAGCATAACACATCAATCTGTTTATTTTATCCCATAAGAGTCTCCCCTTTTCAGACAAAGGATGACGCACAAAATGAGCATGCTCATCTAAAGATTTCCCATCAACTAAGCTAGTTGGGGTTTCAGCACGAGCGCATAAGGATCAAAGATGATCCAAGTAGAACACTTTAAGTGGATCCATATCAATAGATTCTTAGCAAGCAAAGATGCAAGCAAATAGAAGGCACATGGTAACACAAGCAAACAATAGATCTGACGAAAAAGAAGGTGAATAAAACGGGAAGGGTGAAGTGGGGGAGAGGAAAATGAGAGGCAAATGGCAAATAATGTAATGCGAGGGATAAGAGTTTGTGATGGGTACTTGGTATGTCTTGACTTGTGCGTAGACTCCCCAGCAACGGCGCCAGAAATGGCTCATTGACGGGAAATCAAATCTTGACTTGACTTCGTGCACACCTCCCCGGCAAGAGCGCCAGAAATCTTTCTTGCTACCTCTTGAGCACTGCGTTGGTTTTTCCTTGAAGAGGAAAGGGTGATACAAGAAAGTAGTGTAAGTATTTCCCTCAGTTTTTGAGAACCAAGGTATCAATCCAGTAGGAGGCCACGCTCAAGTCCCTTGTACCTACACAAACAAATAAGAACCTTGCAACCAACGCGATAAAGGGGTTGTCAATACCTTCACGGCCACTTGCAAAAGTGAGATCTGATAGAGATGATAAGATAATATTTTTGGTATTTTTATGATAAAGATAAAAAGTAAAGATTGCAAAATAAACGGCGCCAGAAATAGCTCATTGACGGGAGATTATGTGATGGAAAATAGACCCGGGAGCCATAGGTTTCACTAGTGGCTTCTCTCAAGATAGCATAAGTATTACGGTGGGTAAACAAATTAATGTCGAGCAATTGATAGAATTGAGCATAGTTATGAGAATATCTAGGTATGATCATGTATATAGGCATCACGTCCATGACAAGTAGACTGACTTCTTCCTGCATCTACTACTATTACTCCACACGTCAACCGCTATCCATCATGCATCTAGAGTATTAAGTTCATAAAAACGGAGTAACGCTTTAAGCAATGTAGAGGAATAAACTCATGCAATATGATATAAACCCCGTCTTTTTATCCTCGATGGCAACAATACAATACGTGTCGTTTCCCCTACTGTCACTGGGATCGAGCACCGCAAGATTGAACCCAAATCTAAGCACTTCTCCCATTGCAAGAAAGATCAATCTAGTAGGCCAAACCAAACTGATAATTCGAAGAGACTTGCAAAGATAACCAATCATACATAAAAGAATTCAGAGAAGATTCAAATATTCTTCTGAAGGAAATATGCCCTAGAGGCAATAATAAAGTTATTATTTATTTCCTTATTTCATGATAAATGTTTATTATTCATGCTAGAATTGTATTAACTGGAAACATAATACATGTGTGAATACATAGACAAACAGAGTGTCACTAGTATGCCTCTACTTGACTAGCTCGTTGATCAAAGATGGTTAAGTTTCCTAGCCATAGACATGAGTTGTCATTTGATTAACGGGATCACATCATTAGGAGAATGATGTGATAGACATGACCCATTCGTTAGCTTAGCACCCGATCGTTTAGTATGTTGCTATTACTTTCTTCATGACTTATACATGTTCCTATGACTTTGAGATTATGCAACTCCCGTTTACCGGAGGAACACTTTGTGTGCTACCAAACGTCACAACATAACCGGGTGATTATAAAGGTGCTCTACAGGTGTCTCCGAAGGTACTTGTTGGGTTGGCGTATTTCGAGATTAGGATTTGTCACTCCGAATGTCGGAGAGGTATCTCCGGGCCCTCTCGGTAATGCACATCACTTAAGCCTTGCAAGCAATACAACTAATGAGTTAGTTGTGAGATGATGTATTATAGAACGAGTAAAGAGACTTGACGGTAACGAGATTGAACTAGGTATTGAGATACCCATGATCGAATCTCGGGCAAGTAACATACCGATGACAAAGGGAACAACGTATGTTGTTATGCGGTCTGACCGATAAAGATCTTCGTAGAATATGTGGGAGCCAATATGAGCATCCAGGTTCCGCTATTGGTTATTGACCGGAGACGTGTTCGGTCATGTCTACATTGTTCTCGAACCCGTAGGGTCCGCACGCTTAAGGTTTCGATGACAGTTATATTATGAGTTTATGAGTTTTGATGTACCGAAGGAGTTCAGAGTCCCGGATGAGATCGGGGACATGACGAGGAGTCTCGAAATGGTCGAGACTTAAAGATCGATATATTGGACGACTATATTCGGACATCGGAAAGGTTCTGCGTGGTTCGGGTATTTTTCGGAGTACCGGGGAGTTACGGGAATACGGGGGAAAAGTATTGGGCCTTATTGGGCCATACGGGAAAGAGAGAGGGGCTGCCTAGGGCAGGCCGCGCGCCCCCCCAAGGCCTAGTCCGAATTGGACTAGGGGGAGGGGCTGCGCCCCCTCCTTCCTTCCCTTCTCCTTTCCCCTTCCTTGTTTCCTACTCCTACTACATGGAAGGACTCCTAGTTGGACTAGGAAAGGGGGAATCCTACTCCCGGTGGGAGTAGGACTCCCTAGGGCGCGCCATAGAGAGGGTCGTCCCTCCCATCCTCCACTCCTTTATATACGGGGGCAGGGGGCACCCCATAAACACACAAGTTGATCTTCGTGATCGTTCCTTAGCCGTGTGCGGTGCCCCCCTCCACGATATTACACCTCGGTCATATTGTAGCGGTGCTTAGGCGAAGCCCTGCAACGGTTGTACATCAAGATCGTCACCACGCCATCGTGCTGACGAAACTCCTCCCCGAAGCTTTGCTGGATCGGAGCCCGGGGAACGTCATCAAGCTGAACGTGTGCAGAACTCGGAGGTGCCGTCCTTTCGGTGCTTGGATCGGTCGGATCGGGAAGACGTACGACTAATTCCTCTATGTTGTGTCAACGCTTCCGCTTCGGTCTACGAGGGTACGTAGACAACACTCTCCCCTCTCGTTGCTATGCATCACCATGATCTTGCGTGTGCGTAGGAATTTTTTTGAAATTACTACGTTCCCAAACAGTGGCATCCGAGCCTAGGTTTTTATGGTTTGATGTTATATGCACGAGTAGAACACAAGTGAGTTGTGGGCGATATAAGTCATACTGCTTACCAGCATGTCATACTTTGGTTCGGCGGTATTGTTGGATGAAGCGGCCCGGACCGACATTACGCGTACGCTTACGCGAGACTGGTTCTACCGCCGTGCTTTGCACACAGGTGGCTAGCGGCTGTCAGTTTCTCCAACTTTAGTTGAACCGAGTGTGGCTATGCCTGGTCCTTGCGAAGGTTAAAACAGCACCAACTTGACAAACTATCGTTGTGGTTTGATGCGTAGGTAAGATTGGTTCTTACTAAGCCCATAGCACCCACGTAAAACTTGCAACAAACAAAGTAGAGGACGTCTAACTTGTTTTTGCAGGGCATGTTGTGATGTGATATGGTCAAGACATGATGCTAAATTTTATTGTATGAGATGATCATGTTTTGTAACTGAGTTATCGGCAACTGGCAGGAGCCATATGTTTGTCGCTTTATTGTATGCAATGCAATCGCCCTCTAATGCTTTACTTTATCACTAAGCGGTAGCGATAATCGTAGAAGCATAAAGATTGGCGAGACGACAACGATGCTACGATGGAGATCAAGGTGTCGCGCCGGTGACGATGGCAATCATGGAGGTGCTTCGGAGATGGAGATCACAAGCACAAGATGATGATGGCCATATCATATCACTTATATTGATTGCATGTGATGTTTATCTTTTTATGCATCTTATCTTGCTTTGATTGACGGTAGCATTATAAGATGATCTCTCACTAAATTTCAAGATAAAAGTGTTCTCCCTGAGTATGCACCGTTGCCAAAGTTCGTCATGCCCAGACACCACGTGATGATCGGGTGTGATAAGCTCTACGTCCATCTACAACGGGTGCAGGCCAGTTTTGCACACGCAGAATACTCGGGTTAAACTTGACGAGCCTAGCATATGCAGATATGGCCTCGGAACACGGAGACCGAAAGGTCGAGCGTGAATCATATAGTAGATATGATCAACATAGTGATGTTCACCATTGAAAGCTACTCCATTTCACGTGATGATCGGTTATGGTTTAGTTGATTTGGATCACGTGATCACTTAGAGGATTAGAGGGATGTCTTTCTAAGTGGGAGTTCTTAAGTAATATGATTAATTAAACTTAAATTTATCATGAACTTAGTCCTGGTAGTATTTTGCAAATTATGTTGTAGATCAATAGCTCGCGTTGTTGGTTTCATATGTTTATTTTCATATGTTCCTAGAGAAAATTGTGTTGAAAATATGTTAAGTAGCAATGATGCGGATTGTATCCGTGATCTGAGGTTTATCCTCATTGCTGCACAGAAGAATTATGTCCTTAATGCACCGCTAGGTGACAGACCTATTGCAGGAGCAGATGTAGACGTTAGGAACGTTTGGCTAGCTTAATATGATGACTACTTGATAGTTTAGTGCACCATGCTTAACGGCTTAGAATCGGGACTTCAAAGACGTTTTGAACGTCATGGACCATATGAGATGTTCCAGGAGTTGAAGTTAATATTTCAATCAAATACCCGAGTTGAGAGATATGAAGTCTCCAACAAGTTCTATAGCTAAAAGATGAAGGAGAATCGCTCAACTAGTGAGCATGTGCTCAGATTGTCTGAGTACTACAATCGTTTGAATCAAGTGGGAGTTAATCTTCCAGATAAGATAGTGATTGACAGAATTCTCTAATCACCATCACCAAGTTAGTAGAACTTCGTGATGAACTATAGTATGCAAGGGATGACGAAAACGACTCCCGAGCTTTTCATAATGATGAAATCAATGAAGGTAGAAATCAAGAAAGAGCATCAAGTGTTGATGGTTGACAAGATCACTAGTTTCAAGAAAAGGGCAAAAGGAAAAAAGGGGGAACTTGAAGAAAAACAGCAAGCAAGTTGCTGCTCAAGTGAAGAAGCCCAAGTCTGGTCCTAAGCCTGAGACTAAGTGCTTCTACTGCAAAGGGACTGGTCACTAGAAGCGGAACTACCCCAAGTAATTGGTGGATAAGAAGGATGGCAAAGTGAACAAAGGTATATTGGATATACATGTTATTGATGTGTACTTTACTAGAGTTTATAGCAACCCCTCGGCATTTGATACTGGTTCAGTTGCTAAGAGTAGTAACTCGAAACAGGAGTTGCAGAATGAACATAAACTAGTTAAGGGTGAATTGACGATGTGTGTTGGAAGTAGTTCCAAGATTGATATGATCATCATCGCACACTCCCTTTACTTTTGAGATTAGTGTTGAACCTAAATAAGTGTTATTTGGTGTTTGTGTTGAGCATGAATATGATTTGATCATGTTCATTGCAATACGGTTATTTATTTAAGTAAGAGAATAAATTGTTGTTCTGTTTACATGAATAAAACCTTATATGATTACACACCCAATGAAAATGGTTCGTTGGATCACGATCATAGTGATACACATATTCATAATATTGAAACCAAAAGATGCAAAGTTAATAATGATAGTGCAACTTATTTGTGGCACTACCGTTTAGGTCATATTGGTGTAAAGCGCATGAAGAAACTCCATGCTGATGGGCTTTTGGAATCACTTGATTATGAATCACTTGATGCTTGCGAACCATGTATCTTGGGCAAGATGACTAGAACGCCGTTCTCTGGAACAATGGAGCAAGCAACAGATTTGTTGGAAATCATACATACTGATGTATGTGGTCCGATGAATATTAAGGCTTGCAGCGGGTATCATTATTTTCTGACCTTCACAGATGATTTGAGCAGATATGGGTATATCTACTTTATGAAATAAGAAGTCTGAAACATTTGAAAAGTTCATATAATTTCAGAGTGAAGTGGAAAATCATCGTAACAAGAAAATAAAGTTTCTACGATCTGATCGTGGAGAAGAGTATTTGAGTTACGAGTTTGGTCTTCAGTTAAAACAATGTGAAATAGTTTCACTACTCACGCCACCTGGAACACCACAGCATAATGGTGTGTCCGAACGTCATAACCGTACTTTATTGGATATAGTACAATCTATGATGTTTCTTACCGATTTACCACTATAGTTTTGGGGTTATGCATTAGAGACAGCTGCCTTCACGTTAAAAAGGGCACCATCTAAATCCGTTGAGATGACACCTTATGAACTGTGGTTTGGCAAGAAACCAAAGTTGTCATTTCTTTAAGTTTGGGGTTGCGATGCTTATGTGAAAAAGTTTCAACCTGATAAGCTCAAACCCAAATCGGAGAAGTGCGTCTTCATAGGATACCCAAAAGAAAATGTTGGGTACCCCTTCTATCACAGATCCGAAGGCAAGATATTCGTTGTTGAGAATGGATCCTTTCTAGAGAAGGAGTTTCTCTTGAAAGGAGTGGGAGGAAGTAGAAAACTTGATAAGGTAATTGTACCTTCTCCTTTATTGGAAAGTAGTTCATCACAGAAATCTGTTCTTGTGACTACTACACCAATTAGTGAGGAAGCTAATGATGATGATCATGTAACTTCAGATCAAGTTACTACCGAATCTCGTAGGTAAACCAGAGTGAGATCCGCACCAGAGTGGTACGGTAATCCTGTTCTGGAAGTCATGTTACTAGACCATGACGAACTTGCGAACTATGAGGAAGCGATGATGAGCCCAGATTCCGTGAAATGGTTTGAGGCCATGAAATCTGAGATATGATCCATGTATGAGAACAAAGTATGGACTTTGATGAATTTACCCGATGATCGGCAAGCCATAGAAAATAAATGGATCTTCAAGAGGAAGACGGACGCTGATAGTAGTGTTACTATCTACAAAGCTAGAATTGTCGCAAAAAGTTTTCGACAAGTTCAAGGTGTTGACTACGATGAGAGTTTCTCACTCGTATCTATGCTTAAGTCTGTCCGAATCATGTTAGCAATTGCCGCACTTTATGAAATCTGGCAAATGGATAAACAAAACTGCATTCCTTAATGGATTTATTAAAGAAGAGTTGTATACGATGCAACTAGAAGGTTTTGTCGATCCTAAAGGTCTTAACAAAATATGCAAGCTCCAGCGATCCATCTATGGAATGGTGCAAGCATCTCGGAGTTGAATATACGCTTTGGTAAGTTGATCAAAGCATATAGTTTTATACAAACTTGCGGTGAAGCCTGTATTTACAAGAAAGTGAGTGGGAGCACTACAGCATTTCTGATAAGTATATGTAAATGACATATTGTTGATCGGAAATAATGTAGAATTATTCTGCGAAGCATAAATGAGTATTTGAAAGGAATTTTTCAAAGAAGGACCTCGGTGAAGCTGCTTACATATTAAGCATCAAGATCCATAGAGATAGATCAAGGCGCTTGATAAGTTTTCAATGAGTACATACCTTGACAAGATTTTGAAGTAGCTCAAAATGGAACAGTCAAAGAAAGAGTTCTTGCTTGTGTTACAAGGTGTGAAATTAAGTAAGGCTCAAAACCCGACCACGGCAGAAGATAGAAAGAGAATGAAAGTCATTCCCTATGCCTTGGCCATAGGTTCTATAAAGTATGCCATGTTGTGTACCAGATCTATTGTATACCCTACACTGTGTTTAGCAAGGGAGTACAATAGTGATCTAGGAGTAGATCACTGGACAGCGGTCAAAATTATCCTTAGTGGAATAAGGATATGTTTCTCGATTATGGAGGTGACAAAAGGTTCGTCGTAAAGGGTTACGTCGATGCAAGTTTTGATACTAATCTAGATGACTCTAAGTCTCGGTCTAGATACATATTGAAAGTGGGAGCAATTAGCTAGAGTAGCTCCGTGCAGAGTATTGTTGACATAGAAATTTGCAAAATACTTACGGATCTGAATATGACAGACTAGTTGACTAAAATTATCTCACAAGCAAACATGATCACACCTTAGTACTCTTTGGGTGTTAATCACATAGCGATGTGAACTAGATTACTGACTCTAGTAAACCCTTTTGCTGTTGGTCACATATCGATGTGAACTATGGGTGTTAATCACATGGTGATGTGAAATATTGCTGTTAAATCACATGGCGATGTGAACTAAATTATTGACTCTAGTGCAAGTGGGAGACTGAAGAAAATATGCCCTAGAGGCAATAATAAAGTTATTATTTATTTCCTTATTTCATGATAAATGTTTATTATTCATGCTAGAATTGTATTAACCGGAAACATAATACATGTGTGAATACATAGACAAACAGAGTGTCACTAGTATGCCTCTACTTGACTAGCTCGTTGATCAAAGATGGTTAAGTTTCCTAGCCATAGACATGAGTTGTCATTTGATTAACGGGATCACATCATTAGGAGAATGATGTGATTGACATGACCCATTCGTTAGCTTAGCACCCGATCGTTTAGTATGTTGCTATTGCTTTCTTCATGACTTATACATGTTCCTATGACTATGAGATTATGCAACTCCCGTTTACCGGAGGAACACTTTGTGTGCTACCAAACGTCACAACGTAACTGGGTGATTATAAAGGTGCTCTACAGGTGTCTCCGAAGGTACTTGTTGGATTGGCGTATTTCGAGATTAGGATTTTTCACTCCGAATGTCGGAGAGGTATCTCTGGGCCCTCTCGGTAATGCACATCACTTAAGCCTTGCAAGCAATACAACTAATGAGTTAGTTGTGAGATGATGTATTACAGAACGAGTAAAGAGACTTGCCGGTAACGAGATTGAACTAGGTATTGAGATACCGACGATCGAATCCCGGGCAAGTAACATACCGATGACAAAGGGAACAACGTATGTTGTTATGCGGTCTGACCGATAAAGATCTTCGTAGAATATGTGGGAGCCAATATGAGCATCCAGGTTCCGCTATTGGTTATTGACCGGAGACGTGTCTCGGTCATGTTTACATTGTTCTCGAACCCGTAGGGTCCGCACGCTTAAGGTTTCGATGACAGTTATATTATGAGTTTATGAGTTTTGATGTACCGAAGGAGTTCGGAGTCCCGTATAAGATCGGGGACATGACGAGGAGTCTCGAAATGGTCGAGACGTAAAGATCGATATATTGGACGACTATATTGGGACATCGGAAAGGTTCTGTGTGGTTCGGGTATTTTTCGGAGTACCGGGGAGTTACGGGAATACGGGGGAAAAGTATTGGGCCTTATTGGGCCATACGGGAAAGAGAGAGGGGCTGCCTAGGGAAGGCCGCGCGCCCCCCCAAGGCCTAGTCCGAATTGGACTAGGGGGAGGGGCTGCGCCCCCTCCTTCCTTCCCTTCTCCTTTCCCCTTCCTTGTCTCCTACTCCTACTACATGGAAGGACTCCTAGTTGGACTAGGAAAGGGGGAATCCTACTCCCGGTGGGAGTAGGACTCCCTAGGGCGCGCCATAGAGAGGGCCGACCCTCTCCTCCTCCACTCCTTTATATACGGGGGGCAGGGGGCACCCCATAAACACACAAGTTGATCTTCGTGATCGTTCCTTAGCCGTGTGCGGTGCCCCCCTCCATGATATTACACCTCGGTCATATTGTAGCGGTGCTTAGGCGAAGCCCTGCGATGGTTGAACATCAAGATCGTCACCACGCCGTCGTGCTGACGAAACTCCTCCCCGAAGCTTTGCTGGATCGGAGCCCAGGGAACGTCATCAAGTTGAACGTGTGCAGAACTCGGAGGTGCCGTCCGTTCGGTGCTTGGATCGGTCGGATCGGGAAGACGTACGACTACTTCCTCTACGTTGTGTCAACGCTTCCGCTTCGGTCTACGAGGGTACATAGACAACACTCTCCCCTCTCGTTGCTATGCATCACCATGATCTTGCGTGTGCGTAGGAAATTTTTTGAAATTACTACGTTCCCCAACATGTTCATAGATAATCTTGATCATAAACCCACAATTCATTGGATCTCGACAAACACACCGCAAAAGAAAATTACATCAAATAGATCTCCAAGATAATCGTGGAGAACTTTGTATTGAGATCCAAAAAGAGAGAAGAAGCCATCTAGCTAATAACTATGGACCCGAAGGTCTGAGGTAAACTACTCACACATCATCGGAGAGGATATGGTGTTGATGTAGAAGCCCTCTGTGATCAATGCCCCCTTCAGCGGAGCGCCAGAAAAGGCCCAAAGATGGGATCTCACGGGTAAAGAAGGTTGCGGCGGTGGAAATAGGGTTTTGGCTCCTCTGCTGATGGTTTGGGGGTATGTAGGTATATATAGGAGGAAGAAGTAGGTCGGTAGAGCCACGAGGGGCCCACGAGGGTGGAGAGCGCGCCCAGGGGGGTAGGCGCGCCCCCTGCCTTGTGGCTTCCTCGTCGGTTGATTGACCTCCACTCCAAGTCCTCTGGATCAAGTTTGTTACAAAAATCACGTTCCCGAAGGTTTCATTCCGTTTGGACTCCATTTGATATTCTTTTTCTGTGAAACACTGAAATAGGCAAAAAAACAACAATTTGGGCTGGGCCTCCGGTTAATAGGTTAGTCCCAAAAATAATATAAAAGTGTATAAATAAGCCCATTGAACATCCAAAACGGAATACATAATAGCATGGAACAATCAAAACTTATCGATACGTTAGAGACGTATCATCCACGTACCCTCGTAGACCGTAAACGGAAGCGTTATGACAACGCGGTTGATATAGTCGTACGTCTTCACGATCCTAGTACTCAAAGTATGGCACCTCCGCGATCTGCACATGTTCGGCTCGGTTACGTCCCACGAACTCTAGATCCAGCTGAGTGTCGAGGGAGAGCATCGTCAGCACGACGGTGTGATGACGGTGATGACGAAGCTACCGGCGTAGGGCTTCGCCTAAGCAATGCAACAATATGACCGAGGTGGATTATGGTGGAGGGGGGCACCGCACACGGCTAAGACAATGCCTGTTGTTATGTTCTAGGGTGCCCCTGCCACGTATATAAAGGAGCAAGGGGGAGGTCGGCCGGTCCTTGGGGCGCGCCAAGGAGGGGGGAGTCCTCCTCCTAGTTGGAGTAGGACTCCCCCTTTCCTAGTCCAACTAGGAGGAGGAACGGGGAATGAAGGAGAGGGAGAGAGGGAGGGAAAGAGGGGGCGCCCCCCCCCCTCCTTGTCCAATTCGGACTCCTCAAGGGGGGAGGTGCAGCCAACCCAATGGCGCTGATACGTCTCCGTCGTATCTATAATTTTTGATTGTTCCATGCCAATATTACACAACTTTCATATACTTTTGGAACTTTTTATACTATTTTTGGGACTAACATATTGATCCAGTGCCCAGTGCCAGTTCCTGTTTTTTGCATATTTTTGTCTCACAGAAACCCCATATCAAACGGAGTCCAAACGGGATAAAAACGGATGGAGAATATTTTTGGAATATTTGTGAAATATGGGAAGAAGAATCAACGCGAGAAGGTGCCCGAGGGGGCCACGAGGCAGGGGGCGCCTGCCCCCCTGGGCACGCCCCTGACCCTCGTGGGCACCCCGTAAGGCAGTTGCTGCTATTCTTTGGCCGCAAGAAAGCTAATTTTCGGGAAAAAAAATTGGGCTTAGGTTTCAACCCAATCGGAGTTACAGATCTCCGGATATATAAGAAACGGTGAAAGGGCCGAATCCCAGAGCGCAGAAACAGAGAGAGACGGAGAGACATGTCCAATCTCGGAGGGGCTCTCGCCCCTCCCACGCCATGGAGACCATGGACCAGAGGGGAAACCCTTCTCACATCTAGGGAGAAGGTCAAGGAAGAAGAAGAAGAAGTAGGGGTCCCCTCTCCCCCTCTCTTCCGGTGGTGTCCGAACGCTCCCGTGGCCATCATCATCATCACCGCGATCTTCACCAACACCTCCGCCATCTTCACCAGCAACTCCATCACCTTCCACCCCTATCTACAGCGGTCCACTCTCCCGCAACCCGTTGTACCGTCTACTTGAACATGGTGCTTTATGCTTCATATTATTATCCAATGATGTGTTGCCATCCTGTGATGTTTGAGTAGATTTTCGTTGTCCTATCGGTATTTGATGAATTGCTATGATTGATTTAATTTGCTTATGTTTATGTTGCTGTCCTTTGGTGCCCATCATATGAGCGCGCGCGTGGATCACACCACAGGGTTAGTTGTATGTTGATAAAACTATGAATTGGAGGGCAAGAGTGGCAGAAGCTTCTACCTGTCATAGAAATTGATGCATACGGGATTGAAGGGGGACCAATATATCTTAATGCTATGGTTGGGTTTTACCTTAATGAACATTAGTAGTTGCGGAAGCTTGCTAATAGTTCCAATCATAAGTGCATAGAATTTCAAGTCAGGTATGACATGCTAGCAGTGGCGTGCCTCTCCCACATAAAACTTGTTATCGGTCTAGTAAAGTAGTCAATTGCTTAGGGACAATTTCGCATCTCCTACCACCACTTTTCCACACTCGCTATATTTACTTTATTGCTTCTTTATCTAAACAGCCCCTAGCTTTTATTTACGTGCTCTTTATATTCTTGCAAACCTATCCCACAACAGCTACAAAGTACTTCTAGCTTCATACTTTTTCTAGGTAAAGCGAACGTTAAGCGTTCGTAGAGTTGTATCGGTGGTTGATAGAACTTTAGGGAATATTTGTTCTACCTTTAACTCCTAGTTGGGTTCGACACTCTTACTTATAGAAAGAGGCTACAATTGATCCCCTATACTTGTGGGTTATCAGGCCCCCTCCTCTCTCTCTCACAAGGCCCATGTTGGCCCATTAGTCCCCCCGGGGGTTCGGATAACCCCCCGGCACTCCGATAATTATCCGGTGACCCCCAGAACTCATCCGGTGTCCGAATATATATAGTCATCCAATATATCAATCTTTATGTCTCGACCATTTCAAGACTCTTCGTCATGTCCGTGATCACATCCGGGACTCCGAACTATCTTCGGTACATCAAAACACATAAACTCATAATACCGATCGTCAACGAATGTTAAGCGTGCGGACCCTACAGGTTCGAGAACTATGTAGACATAACCGAGACACGTCTCCGGTCAATAACCAATACCAGAACCTGGATGTTCATATTGGCTCCCACATATTCTACGAAGATCTTTATCGGTCAAACCGCATAACGATGTACGTTGTTCCCTTTGTCATCGGTATGTTACTTGCCCGAGATTCGATCGTCGGTATCTCAATACCTAGTTCAATCTCGTTACCGGCAAATCTCTTACTCATTCCATAATGCATCATCCCGTAACTAACTCATTAGTCACATTGCTTGCAAGGCTTATAGTGATGTGCATTACCGAGAGGGCCCAGAGATACCTCTCCGTCAAACGGAGTGACAAATCCTAATCTCGATCTATGCCAACTCAACAAGTACCATTGGAGACACCTTTAGAGCACCTTTATAATCACCCAGTTACGTTGTGACGTTTGGTAGCACACTAAGTGTTCCTCCAGTATTCGGCAGTTGCATAATCTCATAGTCATAGGAACATGTATAAGTCATGAAGAAAGCAATAGCAATATACTAAACGATCAAGTGCTAAGCTAACGGAATGGGTCAAGTCAATCACATCATTCTCTAATGATGTGATCCGTTAATGAAATGACAACTCATGTCTATGGCTAGGAAACTTAACCATCTTTGATTCAACGAGCTAGTCAAGTAGAGGCATACTAGTGACACTCTGTTTGTCTATGTATTCACACATGTACTAAGTTTCCGGTTAATACAATTCCGGCATGAATGATGGACATTTATCATGATATAAGGAAATATAAATAACAAATTTATTATTGCCTCTAGGGCATATTTCCTTCAGTCTCCCACTTGCACTAGAGTCAATAATCCAGATTACATAGTAATGATTCTAACACCCATGGAGTCTTGGTGCTGATCATGTTTTGCTCGTGAGAGAGGCTTAGTTAACGGGTCTACAACATTCAGATCCGTATGTACCTTGCAAATCTCTATGTCTCCCTCCTTGACTTGATTGCGGATGGAAGTAAAGCGTCTCTTGATGTGCTTGGTTCTTTTGTGAAATCTGGATTCCTTTGCCAAGGCAATTGCACCAGTATTGTCACAAAAGATTTTCATTGGACCCAATGCACTAGGTATGACACCTAGATCGGATATGAACTCCTTCATCCAGACTCCTTCATTTGCTGCTTCCGAAGCAGCTATGTACTCTGCTTCACACGTAGATCCCGCCACGCCGCTTTGCTTAGAACTGCACCAACTGATAACTCCACCGTTCAATATAAATACGTATCCGGTTTGTGACTTAGAATCATCTGAATCAGTGTCAAAGCTTGCATCGACGTAACCATTTACAACGAGCTCTTTGTCACCTCCATAAACGAGAAACATATCCTTAGTCCTTTTCAGGTATTTCAGGATGTTCTTGACTGTTGTTCAGTGATCCACTCCTGGATTACTTTGGTATCTCCCTGCTAAACTAATAGCAAGGCACACATCAGGTCTGGCACACAGCTTTGCATACATGATAGAACCTATGGCTGAAGCATAGGCAATGACCTTCATTTTCTCTCTATCTTCTTCAGTGGTCGGGCATTGAGTCTGACTCAACTTCACACCTTGTAACACAGGCAAGAACCCTTTCTTTGCTTGATCCATTTTGAACTTCTTCAAAACTTTATCAAGGTATGTGCTTTGTGAAAGTCCAATTAAGCGTCTTGATCTATCTCTATAGATCTTGATGCCTAATATATAAGCAGCTTCATCGAGGTCTTTCATTAAAAAACTATTATTCAAGTATCCTTTTATGCTATCCAGAAATTCTATATCATTTCCAATCAACAATATGCCATCCACATATAATATTAGAAATGCTACAGAGATTCCACTCACTTTCTTGTAAATACAGGCTTCTCCAAAAGTCTATATAAAACCATATGTTGTGATCACACTATCAAAACGTTTATTCCAACTCCGAGAGGCTTGCACCAGTCCATAAATGGATCGCTGGAGCTTGCACACTTTGTTAGCTCCCTTTGGATCGATAAAACCTTCAGGTTGCATCATATACAGCTCTTCTTCCAGAAATCCATTCAGGAATGCAGTCTTTACATCGATTTGCCAAATTTCATAATTATAAAATGCAGCAATTGCTAACATGACTTGGACGGACTTAAGCATCGCTACGGGTGAAAAAGTCTCATCGTAGTCAACTCCTTGAACTGGTCGAAAACCTTTCGCAACAAGTCGAGCTTTGTAGACAGTAACATTACCGTCAGCGTTAGTCTTCTTCTTGAAGATCCATTTATTCTTGATGGCTTGCCGATCATCGAGCAAGTAAACCAAAGTCCACACTTTGTTCTCATACATGGATCCCATCTAAGATTTCATCGCCTCAAGCCATTTTGCGGAATCTGGGCTCATCATCGCTTCCTCATAGTTCGTAGGTTCATCATGGCCAAGTAACATGACCTCCAGAATAGGATTACTGTACCAGTCTGGTGCGGATCTTACTCTGGTTGACCTACGAGATTCGGTAGTAACTTGATCTGAAGTTACATGATCATCATCATTAGCTTCCTCGCTAATTGGTGTAGGTGTCACAGGAACAGATTTCTGTGATGAACTACTTTCCAATAAGGGAGCAGGTACAGTTACCTCATCAAGTTCTACTTTCCTCCCACTCACTTCTTTCGAGAGAAACTCCTTCTCTTGAAAGGATCCATTCTTAGCAATGAATGTCTTGCCTTCGGATCTGTGATAGAAGGTGTACCCAACAGTCTCCTTTGGGTATCCTATGAAGACACATTTCTCCGATTTGGGTTCGAGCTTATCAGGTTGAAGCTTTTTCACATAAGCATTGCAGCCCCAAACTTTAAGAAGCGATAACTTGGGTTTCTTGCCAAACCATAGTTCATAAGGTGTCATATCAACGGATTTAGATGGTGCCCTATTTAACATGAATGCAGCCGTCTCTAAAGCATAACCCCAAAACGATAGCAGTAAATCAGTAAGAGACATCATAGATCGCGCCATATCTAATAAAGTGCGGTTACGACGTTCGGACACACCATTACGTTGTGGTGTTCCAAGTGGCGTTAGTTGCGAAACTATTCCGCATTGTTTCAAATGAAGACCAAACTCGTAACTCAAATATTCTCCTCCACGATTAGATCGTAGAAACTTTATTTTCTTGTTACGATGATTTTCCACTTCACTCTGAAATTCTTCGAACTTTTCACATGTTTAAGACTTATGCTTCATCAAGTAGATATACCCATATCTGCTTAAATCATCTGTGAAAGTGAGAAAATAACGATACCCACCGCAAGCCTCGACATTCATTGGACCACATACATTATTATGTATGATTTCCAACAAATCTGTTGCTCGCTCCATTGTTCTGGAGAACGGCGTTTTCGTCATCTTGCCCATGAGGCATGGTTCGCAAGTACCAAGTGATTCCAAAAGTCCATCAGAATGGAGCTTCTTCATGCGCTTTACACCAATATGACCCAAACGGCAGTGCCACAAATAAGTTGCACTATCATTATCAGCTCTGCATCTTTTGGCTTCAATAGTATGAATATGTGTATCACTATTGTCGAGATTCAACAAAAATAGACCACTCTTCAAGGGTGCATGACCATAAAAGATATTACTCATATAAATAGAACAACCATTATTCTCTGATTTAAATGAATAGCCGTCTCGCATCAAACAAGATCCAGATATAATGTTCATGCTTAACGCTAGCACCAAATAACAATTATTCTGGTCTAAAACTAATCCTGAAGGTAGATGTAGAGGTAGCGTGCCGACGGCGATCACATCGACTTTGGAACCATTTCCCACGCACATCGTCATCTCGTCCTTAGCCAATCTTCGCTTAATCCGTAGTCCCTGTTTTGAGTTGCAAATATTAGTAACAGAACCAGTATCAAATACTCGGCACTAATGCGAGCATTAGTAAGGTACACATCAATACCATGTATATCACATATACCATTGTTCACCTTTCCATCCTTCTTATCTGTCAAATACTTGGGGCAGTTCCGCTTCTAGTGACCAGTCCCTTTGCAGTAGAAGTACTCAGTCTCAGGCTTAGGTCCAGACTTGGGCTTCTTCACTTGAGCAGCAACTTGCTTTGCCATTCTTCTTGAAGTTCCCCTTCTTCCCTTTACCCTTTTTCTTGAAACTGGTGGTCTTGTTGACCATCAACACTTGATGCTCCTTCTTTATTTCCACCTCCGCGGCCTTTAGCGTTGCGAAGAGCTCGGGAATTGTCTTATCCATCCCTTGCATATTATAGTTCATCACGAAGCTCTTGTAGCTTGGTGGCAGTGATTGAAGAATTCTGTCAATGACACTATCATCGGGAAGATTAACTCCCTGTTGAATCAAGTGATTGTTTTAACCAGACATTTTGAGTATATGCTCACTGACGGAACTATTCTCCTCCATCTTGCAGCTGTAGAACTTATTGGAGACTTCATATCTCTCAATCCGGGCATTTGCTTGAAATATTAACTTCAACTCCTGGAACATCTCATATGCTCCATGACGTTCAAAACTTCATTGAAGTCCCAGTTCTAAGCCGTAAAGCATGGCACACTGAACTATCGAGTAGTCATCAGCTTTGCTCTGCCAGACATTCATAACATCTGGTGTTGCTCCTGCAGTGGGTTTGGCACCTAGCGGTGCTTCCAGCACGTAATTCTTCTGTGCAGCAATGAGGATAATCCTCAAGTTACGGACCCAGTCCGTGTAGTTTCTACCATCATCTTTCAACTTAGCTTTCTCTAGGAACGCATTAAAATTCAACGGAACAATAACACGGGCCATCTATTTACAACAACATAGACATGCAAAATACTATCAGGTACTAAGTTCATGATAAATTAAAGTTCTATTAATCAAATTACTTAAGAACTCCCACTTAGATAGACATCCCTCTAATCATCTAAGTGAACACTTGATCCAAATCAACTAAACCATGTCCGATCATCACGTGAGATGGAGTAGTTTTCAATGGTGAACATCACTATGTTCATCATATCTACTATACGATTCACGCTCGACCTTTCGGTCTCAGTGTTCCGAGGCCATATCTGCATATGCTAGGCTCGTCAAGTTTAACCCGAGTATTCTGCGTGTGCAAAACTGGCTTGCACCCTTTGTATGTGAACGTAGAGCTTATCACACCCGATCATCACGTGGTGTCTTGGCACAACAAACTTTCGCAACGGTGCATACTCAGGGAGAACACTTTTATCTTGAAATTTAGTGAGAGATCATCTTATAATGCTACCGTCAATCAAAGAAAAATAAGATGCATAAAGGATAAACATCACATGCAATCAATATAAGTGATATGATATGGCCATCATTATCTTGTGCCTTTGATCTCCATCTCCAAAGCACCGTCAAGATCACCATCGTCACCGGCTTGACACCTTGATCTCCATCGAAGCATCGTTGTCGTCTCGCCAACTATTGCTTCTACGAGTATCGCTACTGCTTAGTGATAAAGTAAAGCAATTAAATGGAGATTGCATTTCGTACAATAAAGTGACAACCATATGGCTCCTGCCAGTTGCCGATTACTCCGTTACAAAACATGATCATCTCATACAATAAAATTTAGCATCATGTCTTGACCATATGACATCACAACATGCCCTGCAAAAATAAGTTAGACGTCCTCTACTTTGTTGTTGCAAGTTTTACGTGGCTGCTACAGGCTGAGAAAGAACCGTTCTTACCTATGCATCAAAGCCACAATGATTTTTCATCAAGTATGTGTTATTTTAACCTTCAATAGGGACGGGCGTAGCCACACTCGATTCAACTAAAGTTGGATAAACTGACACCCGCCAGCCACCTGTGTGCGAAGCACGTCGGTAGAACTAGTCTAGCGTAAGCGTACGCGTAATGTCGGTCCGGACCACTTCATCCAACAATACCGCCGAATCAAAGTATGACATGCTGGTAAGCAGTATGACTATTATCGCCCACAACTCACTTGTGTTCTACTCGTGCATATAACATCTGCGCATAGACCTCGCTCGGATGCCACTGTTGGGGAACGCAGTAATTTCCAAAAATTTCCTACGCCCACGCAAGATCATGGTGATGCATAGCAACGAGAGGGGACAGTGTAGTCCACGTACCCTCGTAGACCGTAAGCGGAAGCATTATGACAACGCGGTTGATGTAGTCATACGTCTTCACGATCCGACCGATCCTAGTACTGAAAGTACGGCACCTCCGCGATCTGCACATGTTCGGCTCGATGACGTCCCACGAACTCTCGATCCAGCTGAGTGTCGAGGGAGAGCTTCGTCAGCATGACGGTGTGATGACGGTGATGATGAAGCTACCGGCACAGGGCTTCGCCTAAGCACTGCAACGATATGACCGAGGTGGATTATGGTGGAGGGGGGCACCGCACACGGCTAAGACAATGTTTGTTGTTATGTTCTAGGGTGCCCCCTGCCCCCGTATATAAAGGAGCAAGGGGGAGGTCGGCCGGCCCTTGGGGCGCGCCAAGGAGGGGGGAGTCCTCCTCCTAGTAGGAGTAGGACTCCCCCTTTCCTAGTCCAACTAGGAGGAGGAAGGGGGAATGAAGGAGAGGGAAAGAGGAAGGGAAAGAGGGGGCGCCCCCCCTCCTTGTCCAATTCGGACTCCTCAAGGGGGGTGCGCGGCCAGCCCAATGGCCCTGATACATCTCCGTCTTATCTATAATTTTTGATTGTTCCATGCCAATATTATACAACTTTCATATACTTTTGGCTACTTTTTATACTATTTTTGGGACTAACATATTGATCCAGTGCCCAGTGCCAGTTCCTGTTTGTTGATTTTTTTGTCTCGCAGAAACCCCATATCAAACGGAGTCCAAACGGTATAAAAACGGACGGGGAATATTTTTGGAATATTTGTGAAATATTGGAAGAAGAATCAACGAGAGAAGGTGCCTGAGGGGGCCACGAGGCAGGGGGCGCCTGCCCCCTGGGCGCGCCCCTGACCCTCGTGGGCACCCCGTAAGGTGGTTTCTGCTATTCTTTGGTCGCAAGAAAGCTAATTTTAAGAAGAAAAAATTTGGGCGAAGGTTTCAACCCAATCGGAGTTACGGATCTCCGGATATATAAGAAACGGTGAAAGGGCAAAATCGCAGAGCGCAGAAACAGAGAGAGACGAAGAGACAGGTCCAATCTCAGAGGGGCTCTCGCCCCTCCCACGCCATGGAGACCATGGACTAGAGGGGAAACCCTTCTCCCATCTAGGGAGAACGTCAAGGAAGAAGAAGGAGGAGGGGGCTCCTCTCCCCCTCTCTTCCGGTGGTGCCAATCGCTGTCGTGGCCATCATCATCACCGTGATCTTCACCAACACCTCCGCCATCTTCACCAACATCTCCATCACCTTCCCCCCTCTATCTACAGCGGTCCACTCTCCCGCAACCCGCTGTACCCTCTACTTGAACATGGTGCTTTATGCTTCATATTATTATCCAATGATGTGTTGCCATCCTGTGATGTCTGAGTAGATTTTCGTTGTCCTACCGGTAGTTGATGAATTGCTATGATTGATTTAATTTGCTTGTGGTTATGCTGCTGACCTTTGGTGCCCATCATATGAGCGCGCACGTGGATCACACCACAGGGTTAGTTGTATGTTGATAGGACTATGTATTGGAGGGCAAGAGTGGCAGAAGCTTCTACCTGGCATAGAAATTGATGCATACGGGATTGAAGGGGGACCAATATATCTTAATGCTATGGTTGGGTTTTACCTTAATGAACGTTAGTAGTTGCGGATGCTTGCTAATAGTTCCAATCATAAGTGCATAGAATTCCAAGTCAGGTATGACATGCTAGCAGTGGCGCGCCTCTCCCACATAAAACTTGTTATCGGTCTAGTAAAGTAGTCAATTGCTTAGGGACAATTTCGCATCTCCTACCACCACTTTTCCACACTCGCTACACTACAAAAAAATACACTTCCGTGATGATACGTGTTTGTCATAGTAGGTCACTTTTTTTTTTCATGCATGTACATCCATGAAAAATTTATGACAGAATCAAGATAGCCATACCTGTGCTGTCGTAGAAGTGTTCCATGACATTACCAAAATTATCATCACGAAAGTGTCCACTTCAATGACGATAAATCGCGCGTCACAGAAGTGCTTTCGTCAAGGGTGACAGACACGTGGCATCCACCATAACGGAACACCATTAAGCTATCGGGTCGGGTTTTGGATCCGATAACCTGTTAACAGCCCCGACCAATGGGAAATTTCCACGTGTAAAATTCTTATTGGCCGGACGAAACACGTGTCAGCTCGTCAGTGGGTCAGATAGGCGCCTATGATACGTCGACACGTGGCATGGCCCAACAGAGGCCCATTCCTGTGAAAAGGCCGGCCTGTTTGACTTGGTCAAAAGCTGGCGGGCCAGCCCATGGAAAGCCTGTTAACGGCCTGTTCGCATATAGCCCATTTATAGCCCGCTAACCCAAGGCCCGTTACGCCCTATCCGAATTAGGCCCAGTAGCGTCATCTGGGCCATCCAATATGATTCCAGCCTGTTTTCACTTCTGGCCCATGTATGGCCCATGACGTCTTTCGGCCCATATGAGGCCCTATGTAACTCTTGGCCTATTAACGGCCTGTGGTGAAACTGGCCCGTAATGAACAGTGTATCACTTTACACCCATTAACGGCCCGTGGTGAAACTGGCCCGTAATGAAAAGTGTATCACTTTATACCCATTAACGGCCTGTTATTCCGTTGGGCCGTTTCCGCCCCATGTTATCTTTCGGCCTTCTCAGAGCCCATTTATTCTTGGGCTCATTTCCAGCATTCGTTTACTTATGGCCTGTTACTGTCATTTTCTGCTTGTGGGCCAAATTCAGCCCGTGGTTATAGTCGGCCCGTTTGTGGTCCGTTAATTCGTTGGGCTGTTTTCATAGCATCATCAAATACGGCCTATTAACGATGGCCCGTTACGGTCGGCCCAGAACGGACGATTCCAACTCTAGACCGTTTACGGCCATAATGCGGCATGTTATTGGCCCATGTTTGGCCAATCGATCATACGGCCCGTATAAGGCCCATTGATGATACGGCCCGTAGAAGGCCCATTGTTTCTACGGCCCGTGGAAGGCCTATTGTTTCTATGGCCCGTAAAAGGCCCACTGTTTCTACGGCCCGTAGGAGGCCCAGTGTCACTACAGTAAATATTAGCCCATGGTTATTGTGGCCTAGTTTTAAAAAATAGGTTATTGCAGCCACTAGTTAACCGCGGAAAAAGAACTGCAATGACTACAAGCAAACAAATAAACAAGACAACAAGGAAATAAATAAGCAAGCAACTAACGCTAGGCTATCACGGCTATTACACATATTACATCCACTGGGCATCAAAGTTCGCCACCAGTGCAAATATAGGGAACAAAGCAGCATATCATATACACTGGCCGTCAAAATTGGCCACCGGTGCAAATAAACGCGGCAGCAAAACAAGAGCATAACTGAAACAACTTCAGAAGAGCTCAAGAAACGTTATCCTGGGTATCCACCATGCTGGCAAAATAAGCTTAGCAAGCTGATTAGCTTTGTCCTGTTTGGCGCTAAAATCCTCCAACGCTTGCTGTTGCACCAGAAAGTATGCATCTGAATGCTCCAGGGACTTCCGCAGTCCTTCCGCTTCTTGTCGCAGCACAGCTGATCGATGCCTTTCAGCTTGTAGTTGAGACTCAAGAAATAGAACTGATTCAGACAGTGAGTTTGAATAGCCTGTGCAAGCGGTAGTGGCCAGTAACTCCAACAATAAACCAAGACAGGATGTGTTTCCTTTACCGTTGCTTAATAAGGCACTCTTCCCCAATATTCTGTCAGCATTCTAAAAGAAGAAACAAGCAGACACATAACAAGTTTAGCATGTACTAGTATATGAAACTCATTTCGGTGAACCAATTCATTAGTAAGCTGGACAGGATTAAACTATCAAGTCTTCTATTGCCAAGTACTAGTACATAATAAAAGCATCAAACAAACATATATCTATGTCCTATGGTAGCAATGGAATCTTAAATTAGAACAGTTGTTCTTTAGGTTTAGGCACTTGTTCTACATGAACAGAGTACAGTAAAACGCAAGAATATAATACTTAAAAATAGAAAATGAGCTCATAGACCTTACCACATTCTTGGTTCGGGACCAGTACAGAACAAGGCGTTCCCAGTCATCGTCCAGTAAATGTGTCTCAGAAGAACGTAAGGGAATTTGATGAGTTTCTTTGCCGGTGAAGTACGTTTTCTTCAGGTAATTCCGATACTGCCACCAAGCATTCTTGAAGATAGCAGAGGTATTAGCACAGTTACCTCATCCTGAGTTTCCAAATCGGTCCTTCTCTATAGAGAAAAATGGGAAAATTTGTTGTATTATAACCATCATGGAGGTAGGATGTATGGCACGAAGCAAAGTAATTGCCATGAATAACATTACTTACACATAACTCCTGGACAAACACCTGCAACTGGCATTTTCCTTCATCTTCAATATAATATTTCCAAGATGGGAAGATGCGCACATACGATTTAACAACATCAAATGCGATAGATGCTAAACTACGACTAGCTGGTTGTGCTTCCTCCACAGGAATAGGCGTACTAACTGGTGGAGTTGGGGTTCGCCGTGATAGTACTGGCCCTTTGGGCACTGGAGCTACCTTACTAACTGCTCTTGTTTGGGATCTCTGTGGTGGAGATGGTGCTGTGTCAACAGGAACTGGGTTACTATCGGCTGGGGTTGGGGTTAGATTGGGTGAAGCTGGTTCTCTGTCCATCGTAGTAGGGGTACAATCTGCGAGAGTTTGGGTTATGTGCGGTAGGGCTGGTTCTTGTGCATGTACAACCGGGGTGCTATCTCCACCAAGAGGTAGCACTGTTTTATTTGAAGACCGTGTTTTTAGTCCGCTAGATACTGGCATCACCCGCTCCAATTCAAATGGCTGATAAACAGGAAACATAGTTGAATGTACAGACATTGTATGAGAGACAGATGCAATAGATAGTGTGGAAAAAAGAGGGCATGAAATAGTTGACATGTATATTGTTTAACTAAAACGGATAGCATGACATAATTTCACATATATGATGTCTATCTAAACTGGATAGCATAGCATAACATAATTCAAAGATACGATGAATAACTAAACAGGATCACATGACATAATTCACCTACATGTTATCTAAGTAATCAGGATCGCATCATTTAATTCACATATGTGATTTATATGCTAAACAGAGGGCATTCGATATGATGTCTGAACTAAGAACATGGTGTTGAATATTGTGTATATGATGTCTAAACAATGCATGATATGAACAGTATAACCGTGCCAAGTTAGAGCATACACCTCGGTGGGGCAATAGGACTGGTCATCTGTCTCTGAATCCATCTCTGAGGAGCTATCGGGACCCAACAAGAGATCTACTTCGACAGGTAGCACTGTCTGCTCTGAAGGCCTTGTTTTCACTCCAGATTTTTCCATCTCCCACCCAAATGGCTGATTCACAGGAAGAGTAGTTTAATATACAAACATTGTCAACAAATGGAAATATAATGAAGAAAAGGAAGGGCAATATATCATTCAAATATATGATGCCTGGTTAAACAGGATGGCATTGCACATTTCACATATATTATGGCTAGCTAAAAGACATGAGACTGCATAATTCCCATATATGATATAGAAACTAAATAGGTGGCATTACAGAACATGTAAACTAAGAAGATGACATATGATGTCAAAAGTAGGCACTGCAAGGCAACATATGCATGATATGACTAACATCATCATGCCAATGTAGAGCAAACACCTTGGGGGGTAAATAGGAGTGGTCAGCGGCGTCCGAATCCGCCTCAGAATAGATATCTTCCTCTGGATTACAATCTGGAGAGGGGTGGGAAGGTTTTGCCATTGAACCCACCATGGAGCGATGTCGGCATGACATTGTATTGCCGGGCAAAACTCTTCTCTTTTTCTCTACATGTTCAGCATGATTGTGTACAATATCTGACATGCATACGAAAAAATATGGTGAGATTATGTAAGGAGAGCATGCAAAAATTTAGAGTGATGGTAACAACCAGTGGATCGAAGTTTTTCCGTTGAACCAAAATAGCCCTAATGGATCGACGTGAATGTATAGTAATAAGTGATGCAACAAGTGTACAACCTCTTTGTCGTAGCCGTGTCGACCTCAGCATCATTGGGTTGGTCGCTGAAGCAGTTGAGGTAGAGGTGGCTGTCGGAGGTGTGGAGGAAGATCTGAGGAATCTGTAGACGGCGTCTAGGGCATTGCTCTGTTGTGATGGATCGTTCTGTCATTGGAGCAGCTCTGGTGAGCCATAAGACGTCAAGGATGAAGCAGCACAAGACAGACATCGTCAATCTCAAGTGGGATTCTAATAGCATCTCCAATAGATGATGTAAAATGGATGTAAAATTAACATCATCAAAAACCACCTGACAACAACAGATGAGGTAAAAACTGTTGACTCTGAACTTAACTGTCGAAACTAAAATTTACTATGGAATCTGAATGCTACTGTCGAAACTGAACGCAATGGTAGCAGAGAGGCACTTGACATGCAGTTTAGGGAGGGCATGCAGTTCATCTTCAACCTGCACCCCCCTGACCCGCCAGCCGCCATCGGCCGAACCGCCGGCCCCAGCGCCGCCTCGCCGCCCCGAAACAACTCGCCACCACCGCCCCGGCCAGCCCTCTAGGCCCCCCCACCCCCACCCTGAACCCTAAGATAGATAGTGGGGTACCTCTCCAGCGAGCCGCCGTCCCCATTGCGGGTGGTTCTTCCTTAACTCCGGCGAGCCCCCCCCCCCCCAACCCCTAAAAATTGACTGACCCAAAATTCATTCAGTCGACTGAAGTGTGGCTTAATTGGAGCAGAGCAGCAGCACGAGCAAGGGGGAGAGCAGCAGCAGCAGCAGATCCGGCTGGTATGGACGCCGCTGCCGAAGGGGCCTCGCACTGGGGGAGAGCCGCTGTGGAGATGTCGCTCGCGGCGCCGGCTTCAAGGTAGCCGCTCCATGGGGGTGCAGGATGGATCACCGTCGGCGCCGGGAGGTCGAGTTAAGGAGAAGGTGCGATGCGATGAGTGTACAACCTCTTTGGTGGCGCCGAGTAGGCCTCGGCTTCGTCCGAGGAGTCGGTGAGGATGTTGCGATTCCAGTGGAGCAGGTTAAGGCGGCGTTGTGGGGATGGAGCAGCCACGATAGACGAGGCGATCATCGAAGCAGCTCCTTGGAGGTGGAGGACGGGGCGGCTGAACCGGCGGGACGGCGAGATGGACGACGGATCCTCATCCGGGGAGGTGGATGAGGGACGTCGAGCTATTGCGGTGGACAACATCGTCGAGGAAGGGTCTCCGGCTGGGCAGCGGTGACGTGGCGGACGGAGGAGGGTGGGGTTTCGCAGCTGGAGCAGAGAGATTATGGCGGCCTGGGATTTCGAATGGCATAAAGGGGGTGATGGGAGGGGGTGAAGCATGACTTAGGAACGCGCTTGTCCAAAATGTAGGGTGTGTTACAAAAGTACCCCCCACCGATTTAAACTAGCGGCGCTTTCGGCTCAGGGTTAGAAGGGGGATTTCGCGTGTCGGGATTTGGCAGCTGGAGGGAGTTTTCGTGCGCGTTGTAATTTCAGGATAGCAAGGCGCGGGTTGTGAAGGCGCCAGTTTTGGGAGCACGATATCTGAATTTTCGGGATATAACAAGACGCGGGTTGAATTTCAGGGACAAGCCTAACGTGTCGTAATATTGTACTTGTACGTACCAAATCAATTCGCACTTCCCTCAACCAAAAAGAAAACAAAAAAAATAAAACTATTCACACCACACAAAGAGAGAGTCTTGCCCCATTTTACTACACAAATGCTATTCAAAGCTACTCACTCCTTCCATCTATATAGGGCCTAATGCGTTTTTTGATGCTAACTTTGACCAAATATTAGAGCAATGATATATGACATGCAACTTACACAAAGCACACTGTTAAATTCGTCTGTGAAAGGTTCTTTCAATGATATAATTTTCACATTGTGCATGTCATGTACTATTTATCTTGTCAATAGTCAAAGGCGGTCTTGAAAATCTCATTACACCCTATGTAGATGGAAGGAGGGAGTATGAATCCATGTTATGTCCGATTAAATTTTTTCGCTTGCTGTATAATGCATGTAACCTACTCATACCAACATTTTAGTGCATTCCAAATGTCTACTACCGCTGCAATTCGAACTAAATTTGAATTCGTTTCTCTATTTCAATAAGAATCTACAATCATGATTGTTGCCAACTTCAACCATCAAAGTTTCCTTGCTATCCGCCAGATATAAATCAGACGGCCTATAATGCAGGATGGCAGGCACACCATCATCAGCAACTCCGTTTTTTATAATAGTAGAGATAAAATATATTAAATGTAGTATACCATGTTCATAACCACACCATGTTTATCACCATTATATATATTCACACATCCGTCGGTTTTAAACACTATGATGAATTCTTCTAATATCCGAATTCGCTTTTTATAATGAAGTATATATGATCTCTATTCGTCTTTTACACCCACACAACCCTCTTATCTTTGTAGCTAGCGCTAACTTTCTCTTGTGCATGCACACGCCCGCATCCCTCTAACCCTCCCTCAGCATTCCCTAGCTCCATCGCGCAAATTCGTCTTTTCACTTTAGGTCGTTCACCCACGGTGTGTGTAGGCCCCCCCAGCTCCTTCTTTACGGCACACATCGATCGATATCCCTCTCTAGCCAGGTGTGCCTAGCACAAACACAAGCTTCCCCTCTTCTCTTGTCACCGTCCATGCCTCACTCCCACCACTCTTTTCATCGTTCTCGTACTCGCACACTCCTCCCCCTCGATATAGTATGCCTCTCGTACCACCTCCTACATGCATCCCTCTCTCTATCCTTCTCCGCGTGCCTCATTTGCTTCTAACACACACATGCATGTATACCGATCGATCTCCCAACATATACCTAGATCGACTTTAACTACCCCCCCCATCGATCGACGTACCTCACAAGTTATGTCTCTCCTTTCTCTTACAAAGGGCGATTGATCTTCCTATGTAGTTACGTCTGCTTACCACAGCCACATCGTCCCCCCTCATCATTCGTGCATGCCTCCTGACCCGTCTCTCACACGCACGTGCACAGAAAACAAGCAGCCATCTCCTCTCTTATTGATATTGCGGGCGTGCCCTCCGTTTGTCTAGCAAGCCTATCTGACCATTTGTTAGAAGCAACTCCGCTACCACCCCCTCCAACACTCTAGCTCTGTCTCTCTCCCTACCTTATTCATCTCCTGCACATATGCATGGATGCTGATCGATCTCCCTTAATACATGAGGCAGATCGATCTCCTTAATACATGAGGTAGGCCTCTCTCCTCCTCCACACATACACCAGCCATTGTACCTCTATAGTTAATTGGGCCTCCCTCTTCCCCCACCACACACCAATAGTCGAGCGCTACAGGTAGGTATCCATGCCACAGAGACAAACTGCACATGTCCCATCTCACATTCCAGTAGGCCAGCAACTCTATATCTTTGACGTGGGCACACACAAATTCGATGGCACTCTTTATCGATCCCCCCCCCCCCCCGCGCGCACACACACACACATCATCCCTCTCTTCGATTCTATAGACACCTCAAGCCGATGATACCTCCACTCTCTTCTCGTGGATCGCCCCCTCTATATATATGTTATATTCAGGACTCTATTTCACACACATTGCATATGTTAAATTTTTTTGATTGACCCCCCCCCCCCCAAAAAAAACTCTCAAGAACCCACACACTATATCTCTCTAGGTTTGTATCTCTCTCAGACAACCCCACGTAGGTGGTATACGTATACAAGAAGAGAATATGTGCACCGTGCACGTACTCACGCTTCGTGCCCAGCCACACCCGCGCGGGTACATGGTGGAGCTCATTTCTTTACGAAATGGCAGCCCACGTGCTAATTTGAATGCCTGTAGCGGTTGTTTACCTAGGGAGGTCGTGTACCACGCGTGCACGAAACAAAGTTCGACTTGACGCGTTGTCGCGTTATTTTTAAATAAAGTTATAGAGCTCAATGGCACGTACACAGAATATTAAACGATTTTTATGGAGGAAAAGGTAGTCCGCTCTTCAGAGTATCTCACAAAAGGCACCGGTGGCCTCTCTCTCTCTCACCGTTGGTCACTGATCCGGCCGCATCCCGTCCGCCGGGGGAAAGGGAGTGTGGTGGCCTCTCTCTCACACACCGTTGGTCACTGGTCCGGCCGCATCCCGTCCGCCGGGGGAAAGGGAGTGCGGTGGCCTCTCTCTCTCTCTCTCTCTCTCTCTCTCTCTCTCTCTCTCTCTCTCTCTCCCTCTCTCTCTCTCTCTCACCGTTGGTCACTGATTCGGCCGCATCCCGTCCGCCGGGGGAAAGGAAGGAAGTGCATCGTTTCTCCGTTCGACGGCGCCGAGGCAGCACGTCCTGATTTGCGGTACACGCCGTTCTCTCTGACCAAGCTCCGGCGCGGCAGGGCCTATGCCACCTGCTCGCAGATTCCGCCCGCCGCCGCTCACCTAGTTACATCCCGACGACCTCCAGGTATCCCCTCCGGCCTTTCTCCACTGCCCGTTTTCCCACGTCGCTGCATGTGGATCTTCCATAGTTCTTTGCCCAAAACGTAGCTCGTCCGGCGTACTTTCCATATTGCATTCTCGTCCTCACACCGTTTTAGACAAACACAACCGTGTTGTTATCTTCCCTTAGAACAAGGAATATGCTTCTTTTTTGTCGTCGCATGTGTCATCAACTGTCATTGGCCAGTAATTGTTTCCTTTCTACCTCTTTTTTGCAAACAGGGCTATCCATTTCACATCGTTGCCATTGCGACCTTTTGGTGAACCGCACAAATCACTTTTTTCTTAAGAGTGTTTTGTGCAGTTGTACTAAAATATCACACGGGCAACGTCTCTACATTTCAATGCGACTGCACAAAGGGAGATTGGTTTTGCTCTATCCTCCTCATCCAACTCCGAGCCTAATCTTCTCCAACTAGTTAGTCTTAAGAGAGACAGCAAAGGTGACCGGCTTCTAATTGTGTGTTTATTGTTTCATCAGCAGTCCTCTATTATCGTAATCACACTTGATATCTTTGGAACAGGGACGCTCAGCTCTATTTTAGTGGAACTGCACAAAATGATCGGAATGTTGCAAGCTCCAGACAGCTACTTTTTTTCCCAACATGCCTTGTTGATTTAGACAGAGCTGGGGGGACGTTGCTGCCAATGAAAGCATGGATCAATTTTAATTTAACACCTTCTCACAACTTTGTCTTCAGTTGTGATGTAATTATTAGCTCTGATCTGCTAATAATTGACATGCATTAGCAAGGAAGTTAGTTTTTATTGTTTCCGAAAGAGCATCGATGGCAAGACACGCGAAACAAAAGCTGAAAGCTCACACCATTGTACAATTTCATGTCGCTGGAAAATTATTTGTATAGTACGTCAATTATGTAAACAAATGATGGAAGCTTGATAGCATTGCCAGAAGCCTCTTCATCATCCGGGTCCATGTGCCATGCACGAAATTATACTCCTTCGTTCCTAAATATTTCTCTTTTTACAAATTTCAAACGGGCATATTTTAGAGTGTAGATTCACTCATTTTGCTTCGTATGTGTACTCCCTCCGTTCCTAAGTATTCTATTCGTCTTAACAGAGATCTCAACATATTTTAGAAAGACAAATACTCCGGAGTATATATAAGAACCGAGGGGGTAGTGCACAACCGCATGGGAGACTCAGCCCGGTCGTTGCGCCGCATTAATAGTGAGTAATGAGCAGTCAAATCATAAGCCCCACCTTTCCCACTGTAAGTTGCTCTAAAGAAGCAACCATCAATACGTTATTCTTTGAATCCGCTCATACTACTCCATCCGTCACTGTTTATACAGCGCGCTTCAGAAAAAAGAAAAAAATATGTGGGACCAAGGCGACTAGCGATCGGCCTGAAAAATAGCATTGGTAGTTATAGCACGGCGTCTATTACTAGAGGGAATAATGCGTACACACATGCATGCAGTGCTTCCACCCCGGGTACACACATGCATGCACTCCGTAGTAGTATAGTACATGGAGAGAAAATTGTGGACTTGTTTGCGGTTACCACGTCGTAATTAATTGAGCATTAAACCAAACGTGCCTAAAGTCTCTCTGGTGGTGGAAATGCATTGAGAGAAATGCATCATAATGAAGCGCGCCCTGTAAACTGAGACGGAGGGTGGAGTAGTATGAAGGTGCAAAACCAAGTAGAGTACGCGTACTACTGCGCTTGGCTCTTCTCCCCTTCGTGAAGTCGAACAATGATGGTACTCCACATGTTGGGTACTACAGTGTATGCCTCTGACAATCTGACACCGAATGGACTGACGCATGTCCACCGAGGGTAGGTTGCATTAGTCAAAAGGCGTAAGCGAGCTTCACCTTGTCCTGCAAGCTTCTCCTCGTTCTGCGAGTTGACGGGACACACCAAAAAGTAGTGCTAGTCCATACTCCCTCCTTTCCGGTTAATATGGCTTAATCTTTTTTGCGGGTAAATGAGAGAGCTTTATTCATATATAAGCATTATTAGGACGATCAGCCAAGACACTGGTCACTAGGAAGCCAAAAAAAGAAGTAGGAAGCGAGGTGTTTCATCAAGCCAGCTCTCGGCCACATTCAAAGTGCAGCAACCACGGTTCGCACGAAGATGTGCCACAAGGTTTGCCAACCTATTTGCATGCTGAATAACAAAAAAAAAGAGGAAATATTACTGAGCGCTACTATTTGTAACAGGATATGAGCCAGAATTAAGCGAGAATTGTGGCAAGTGTTCCATGCAATCAACTTCCATTATCACATGCGAGAACCCTCAAAGAGAACCAAATGTGTTGAAGATTGCTTTATAACATTTTAAAATTATAATAAGAGTGCAGACGCTCCTCCATCCGGTTCCTAGTAGTATAGTGTAGTATACTTCTGGCAATCTGACACCGAATTAACTGTTGCACGTCCACCGCCTGAGCGAGGGAGAGCTTGCATTAGTCAAAAGTTTCTCCTTGTCCTGCAAGCCACCACGCGCAAGCTTCTCCCGTCCTGCAACCTTCTCCTCGTTCGAAAAGTTGACAGGACACAGCAAAGTAATGCTAGTCCATTCTGCCTCCTCTCCGGTTAACATGGCTTAATTTCAAACGAGATAAATACACTATTTGTCACTGTATATTTGTAAAAATATAGTCAGTGGACTTCATAATACGCTCATTGCGCACAATATATATATATATATATATATATATATATATATATATATATATATATATATATATATATATATATATTCCGGTGTTCATACGGTCACTAGCTCACCCTGACTGAGTATGTGTGTGCATGCACGTGTAGGTTGAGCACTTGAGCGTCACCGTGTGTGTTCCGTCGTGTGCTCGGACATGCATGCATTAGGGCGTCGCGCGCGTTTTTGCGTCCATGTGTACGTGTGACTGTTGCATACACGTAGGGGGAGTACGTGTAGGGGCCACTAAGGAGCAGTCAAATCACACAGTAAGTTAGTCGGAAGAAGCAATAATCATTTCATTCTTGAATGACACGTACGCAATATAAAATGGTTGATATGGAGAGAAAAAGAAAACCACTATATATACACTAGCAGGGTGCGTGTGAGAGACGGGTCAAGAGGTGAATGACACTTCGCCCCAGGGGGTGGCTGGCCCACCTATCATACAGCCAAAGGCAGGTGTAGTAGAGGGCCGAGGAGTAGTACGAAATCCTACGCATCTACAAACGCTAACCAAGGGCTGAGTGATCACTCAAATCGCAAGATCAGTTGACTAGAAGCTACGCTAGACCCATGGAGGCGATGAGCGCGAGCATCAGCCGGCTGTGCCAGATGGTCCACGACGCCGGCCTGTGGCCCGGCAGGTAGTATTTCTTGAGGCCGCCAGGGCGAGGGGCCGCTTGGACGACAGCTTCGTCTCCTTGTTCGACGAGGTCCTCGTTGGTTTCCTCGACAAGTTCACCATCGTCAAGAAGCTTGCGGACGACTTTGACGTAAGCCTCCAGCCGACGCGCCCAGGCTCTGCGATGCCCGCCATCCTCAATGGCCACTATGGCAACAACCTCTTTGACGCACTGGTGGCCCTGCGACTGCCCGCCGTCGCGCCGGAGAATGTCCACCTCGAGGTCGCGCTCGCCACGCAGCGCGTGGCGCAGCAAGACACCATCGACATAATCACCCACGTCTACGCGCAAATCGTCCACAAGGACTAGTACATGCAAGAGGAGGACGATAGGACGCTGGCCTTCTTGGAGCGCAGGGCAACCTTGGATGGCACTGTTCAGAAGCACGTTGAGCTCGCCGCCAACGCCGCTGCTCCTCACACGTCGGTTGGTGACCCGGCGCACTAGGGCGTGAGGATGTCATTGAACGTTGATGGATCCATATGTATTTTTATCCTTCCGTCAAATCCATGTAGTAGTATATGATACTACAGTAATTATCTTACCTTTCGCATCAACTTCTTAATTTTCATACGTACTCCATGCATGAACGGCGCCAGAAGCAAACTTCTCATTACTCTAGGCAAAATCGTTATTTTCTATCTATCGGTCGCGCCATGGAGCAGAACCAAATTTTACAAGTTACGAGTTGAAAAGGAAAAGCCTACCGTGCTCGCGTCGCACCCCCACATGGTTGGTCCGGCACGCCGCTCAAGCGGGAATGCGTGCGGTGTTGCATTTTCACTTGCAAGTGGGACCGCAGTTGAGCAAACCGACTATCGGCAAACCCCCGCCCCGCCCACCGCGCGATGGCTGAGAAAAGAGGACAGGAGGGAGAAGAGATGGATGTAGCATGGACTCCAAGAAAATTGGTGTCGGATGGGACTCGTGTGGGTGGCGTGTGTCGTACTGCTAGACGTGAATGCTAGTTATGGCCCATGCCACCCCACTATATCGAACCTATATCGAGGTAAGTAGAACAAATTTCCTGCAGTCCGTGCTCAACCCTCCTCTATCTCTCTTCTTAGCCAGCCAGCGGACGCGCGGATCCCATCGTCTGTTTGCTCACATGCGGCCCCACATGTCAGTGAAAACGCAAGAGGACCCACTGAACCTGCACATCTTTCACCTCGATGTGCTGGTGATGAAAAACAAATCCAATAAAGATCTTCGATGGCCGCTTTTGGAGTTACTCAAGAGTAGTGAGATTCTATTTACAGTTTAACCCAAGATGCACATCTCGTGGCTTCAACTACCACTCTATTTTCTTTCATGACACGACCTGGATGCTGGATGTCCCACGTGTCGGCAAAAGGAGGAAGAACCCGACCAAATCTTCGGTTCTGCTCTCGGATTAGACTAGTTGTGCTAACTTAAAAATTTTATTGTGTACTCCCTCCGTTCCAAAATACTTGACTTCCATTTGTCCAAAAATGGATGTACTTATACACTAAGACATGTCTACATACATATATATTTTGACAAATAGAAGGCATGTATTGTGCAACGGGGGGAGTAGAATGGAAGTACCTATATACTAAGACATGTCTAGATACATATATATTTTGACAAATAGAAGGCATGTAGTATTGTGCAACGGAGGGAGTAGAATGGATGCAAGTTTTTGTATTGGGAAGAAGAGTACATCCATATATTGATAGAGCGCAATTTAGTAGATGTTCTATCACTTTTAGTTAGTATAGAATAGAGGCTAGACATGAGACTAGATGCGAGGAAGCAACGTCTACTTCTTTACACTCGAAGAAGAAAGAAGCACGCAAGATCGAGCCTCCGCAGATCAACAATGAATGCATCGAGAAGGCACTAATCCAACTTACTACGGGAGTAGTCAAATGTATTCTTGTGGTTCTTGTTTTCTTTGGTCTTGCTTTTCCAGTCAAAATTATCGTTGGAGCTCATGCAAAACGGAGGTCCGTTTGGGGTCGTGCGTTGGAGTTGGCCTTACAAGTGGGACCGCAGTTAAGGAAACTGACTATCGGCAAACCCCCACCTCGCCCGCCGCGTGATGGCTGAAGTTAGAGAAACGAGATGGCCCTGTTTGGATACTCTAACTCAGTTAGAGGTTAGAGTTAGATTCTAACCCTTAACTAACCCTAAACTAACTCTAGCCAAAGAGGTGTTTGGATGGCAGGGTTAGATGGAACGCGGATACGGCGAGGCGCCTTCACGGGCGATGCGAGAGGGAGGGAGGGAATGGAAGAGAAGCTTCGAGGAAGTGGAGAGGGATCTGCTATGGGGAGAGCGAGAGAAAAAATGTGTTTTTTAATGATCCCAAGAAGAACTAACCCAAATAAACACCTCTTGGATGGGTTAGACTTTTTGGATGGGTTAGATGCATCTAACCCAAACTAACCCTCCCGTTTGGATACTTTTGAGTTAGTTGAGTACAAACTAACTCAAACTAACTCTAACCCATGGATCCAAATAGGGCCGCAAGGTTGAAGAGATTGCTCTCGCACGGACTTCAAGAAATAATATGGTGTCAGATGGATGTCGTGGTGGTGGCGTGTGCCGTACTCCTGGACGTGAATGCTTATTCTGGCCCATGCCACCCTACTACTCCTACTACTTACTCCTACTATATACTATACTACTAGTATATCGAGGATTCGAGGTGCTGGTTACGTACAACGAACACATTAACATATGGCTATAGTAAAAACACCCGCCCGACGCGCGAAGCATGTGAAGCTAGTACAAATAGTGTACTACTATTTTTGATTGGCCTCATCCGATAACCTGTTGCAATGCACGTACAATTATGTATTCGGAAAAAAAAATTGCCTCATCGCACCACTCACTCAGAGAAGCGACTCGAAAGCCATTCATAAATTTAGTACAATAAGTTTATCACAGGCATATCATTTTATTACATAGAACAACAGGTCATCAACCCACATCGACAACGAGGATACATTATAAATACTAAAGTTTTCACCACACAACAAATAACAAGCCAAGAAATGAACTTCAACTCAACCATTCCGCGGCATTGGAAACGCTTGCTTTGAACCACAAGTGATTCTCTGGGACGGGCCATCCGTTGTCGATCTGGAGACCAATGCAGGACTGATCATCCAGGCTGAAGCGGCCTACTATATCAGTACCAGGGAAGGGAACCACCCAAATGTCCGAGGTATAGACACAGTTGCTTCTCATAAATGTGTCAACAGCAGTTGGATCGCCTTTCACCATCATCGGATAGTTTTGTCCAAGGAAGAGCGAGTTTTCTCCAAGACTATCAATTATGTGCCAAGGAGAAGGAGTTGGCGCTAGCACACTAGTATCCATCCCGAATACCATGCAACGGGTGTTGGAATAGGTCCGGAGAGTGCGACCATGGGAGACTACACCTGCTTCCTTACCAGTAACATCATCAGTGGGTTGTATACACACAAGAAGAGGTGATCCATCAGAATTAGTTGCCAGGCGCCACACAGTATATCGGCGCTGCTCGTGCTCATGCTCGTGATCATCACCATCGAAATCTCCCCCTTGGTTATCAAAATCTTCAAGTATAGGTGGTGGGATGTTCACAGGACCTTGGAAACACAAGAAGAAGGTTAATTGGTAAAGGGAAACTTGCTAACCCGCATGCATGTGGATGAAACAATTATAATTAGGGTGGAAGACAAACGTACCGAAACAACGAGGATGCCATGCATAAAGCGTGCCACAAGTGGTGGCAGCAAACACAAGGCCCTCGTATTGAATTGCATCACAGTACTCCTTCGTGCATAAAAACTGATTTTTGAGCAATATCCATCGAGTGAAACCATCAATGACGGAAACAAGCTTGTCGAAGATAGCAACAACATCATACTTTTTGTAATTCCAAGAGCGGTTGGGAACTCGACAAATTGCTATCTTCGTAGAAGACAGTCACCATGATCATATTTGAACGTGCGTACATTACCGGTGTGATCAACGTCTGGGCAGTGTGCTGAGATTTTTGGAAGTGGAACCCGGTGACGAGTGTACACATTCACAAGTTCCCACTCGTAGCTGTACCCAATGTAAACAACCCAATCTCCATTTGCGCCAGCCCAAGCCTTGCCCTCAAGCGATGGCATCTTAACATCACACGTATCATTATCAAGCGGCATCAACTTGCACAGGGCGAGGTCTCCATCGTCCCGGCGCCAGTCATCAGGGTCACGGCGAAGAGATAGGGGAGATCAAACCGCTCCTTGACCCTTGGGTTCCTTGCAATGATGTTATTAGTTGAGTCGAGAATGGGCTTGAACGAACCTGCCATGCTAGCCGAGGTGATGACGTCGCAACAATCAATGAGTTCCTCCACCACGTCATCTTTCAGATCGGGGCAAGAATAACGGGGTCGTTCCCGACCTGTTCCCTCCATGGAGAAGACGATCGAACAATGGCAGAAGAAAGGGTGAAGGGCTGAAGGAAAATGGAGTAGGGAGAGGAAGAGCGTGCGACAGCATTTCCAAATCGAGAGGGAAAGGCGAAGAGTCGGTGGACGGTTGCGAGTTTGCCACGGTTCACGAAGAGGCGCCCCGGCCTACACGTCCGTTCGGAAATACTCCTACTACTCGCCGTCGTCTCACTGATATGTTGGAACGGGACCACATGTCAACGAAACATCGTGTGTAATTTCTCGTGCAAAATGCGATCTGGCCGCGTTGGCCCGAGGTGCCGCATTAGTTATCGACCTTTATTTTTTAATGGCGTGTCGATCAGTTTTGAAGCACGACTAACTGTTACTGTACGCAGAGAAAATATAAACTACTCTACCACTCCCCCACCTCCAGTACTAGTAGTATAAAAAAATATATAGGCTAGAGCTTCGGCGCTTTCTTGCTAAGGGCTGCCCACTTGCTTCTCACACTACCACCCTCTCTCCAGATCTAAAAAAGATGGCCCCTCTCTCCCTCCTCACCGGTGGTCACAGATCCGCCGGGGAAGAGAAGGACGTGCAGCGTTGATGTACTCGTCGTCGGCGAGCGAGGTCACGCACTGACGACAAGGCCGTCCTCTCAGACCTAGTGCCCGCGCGGGATGGCCTCCGTCCCCAAGCTCGCTGCCGTAGTGTGTGCGGAGGACGACGACCACGAGCGAAGCCACTTCCCGCCAACCCTCAGGTATGCTACCTCTTTTCGAGCCATAACCTTGTTCTATTGCCCCATCTGCTAAGGGGAAAATCAGTAGCTAAGGAACGAGTCTCGTGTCTCTTGGTTGAAGAAGGGTAGAAAGGCATGACAACGCAATAGAGAATGACCAGGTCGATCGGTTTGTTGTCCTCGCATAGGAAAAAGGTGGCTAAAGAGAACAAAAATGGGACCGTAATCCACATATGCTGCCTGGATGTTTGTTGCTCTCGGCAACCATACCTCCCTCACCACTCTGCGTTCGTGGAGGTACATCGTACTGGTGCCTCCCATGCTCTTATTGCCACTTTTTTTGCTATTAGTATAACGTCAGCAGTCAAGTCAAGCAATGCTACTGCTAAAGTGATGCCACATTTAACTAATGCCGCTCTCACTCTAATGCCACCCATAAATTTAAGCAATGCCATTTAATGTCACTGGATTATTTCAGGGTTAGCTGTTGATTGTGGATGTATTAAAGATTTTTCAGCTATAAGGCATTCTAATGCTGTTGCACAGCCAGTATACCAACGATGAAACTTGTTACTCCCGTTAGATTTTTGCACTGTTAATGCTTATAGATTACATACCTCACTTTCATGAGATAAGTTATTTTTTTCTACAGTGTCACCAAAATGCCAAGGCGCTGATGACATCTTATTTTGGTTAAACTGCACAGACAATTATGAAGACAAAAGGAAAGGTCAAGAGTGGGCACCTCCTCCTCCTCCGGCTGTTCTCTTGAGGAGGTTTGTATGTTTGTCTCTAATGCTTGTCGACTACATACCTGACATCATGATGTAATGTTAAGTCATTTCCTTTTGTACAGTGTCACTGAATTGTCAAGGCGGTGATGGCATTTTATTTTAGTAGAACTGCACAAAATTTGCTTAAAAGAAGAGGAAAGGTCAAGAATGGCTCACTTTTCCAGAAAAAACTATATATGCCTTCCTCACATCAGCCGATGTTGCTTTATTTATTCCTTCAAACATGTGGTTAGAAACAGTCTTGCTACCTTTTCCCATTAAGAAATTGGAATGCTTATATTTGTGAGTCTATGCTTCAACTAGTGCCACTTTTAGAGTAATCACACTTTCAATATCTATGCAAACAGGCATGCTAGATTTTAGTGGAACTGCACAAAAAGTCCAACTGGTTCAACATTAGGAGCATGTTTTTTTCCCAACCTTTATATCCAATTGGTGGCACTATGAGCTGTTCATTACGAAGGTACATGGTTTGCTACTATCTTGCTACTCTTTTTGCACTGTCATTAGATAGTAATACTAGTGCTTTGCATGTGCATTTATTGGCAGGGTGGACCTACATTGGAGGTGCATGACAGGATTCAATGATTGGATGCTCAATTTCGGTTTAATCGATTTCACCTCTTCCATCACTGCGAACATGGATATCCTTGGTCTGATGAAGAATAGACGCTATATTTCTGCTCTGAACCAGCAAACCAATTCAGTATGAAATTGTCCAGGGCAAAACATAACTGTATCAGATTGTCCAGTGCAGAACATGACAGATGCTAAGCGGAAGAGACATGTTTAAACCGAAAATACAAGGTGTGGTATATGTTTACTAGCTACTTGATATTTGTGCAGACAGAGATGTCTGCCTGTTGCTATTTGGCAAACCAACAAAGTGCCCGCAATTTTGGTTGAACTGCACAAGAGAATAGTATAGTCACTGCATGCAGTGCCATTTGAAAATAGACACAGAAAGATTGGATAGTCACTTCATGGGCTGCAGAAAAGTAGTACTGTACTATTTATTGGCCAACACTAGGTGCTTCATTGCTTTGGTCTGATTATACAATGGACATCGTTTTGCCTAAGTTAAAGTTTGTATTCCGAAAATAGTCTCGCAGTGTGATCGAGGGAAGACCAAATCATATTGCAGTGCATGTTCCTCCATCATGTCTGGTTCATTCTCATGGTTCCAGCTGTTGGTGAAACCACTTAAGTTTGCAAGAGGAATTGTAGACTTCACAAACAAATTTGTCTTTCAGTCTGTACTGAATGTTGGCCAATAGAAGCATCCATGTTAGTAGGAAGAATAGATATTTTTTCTAGATCTTTGCTTTTGGAGCTACATATTTGTATATGATCTGTGAGTCATTGAGATGCATTAACATGTTGATCTTATGTATGGGAATCGTACTAGTTAGTTTTAGTTGCGACGCAAGATCTGAAGTGGCTGATCTTTGCTTTTGGAGCTACATATTAGTATATGATCTGTGAATCATTGAGATGCATTAACAGTTACTTATTTCTGTTCGCTCAGTGTTTACAAGTTACTGATCGATCACTAGCTAGCCTACAAATGCGCTCCTGGCAGTTTTATTTGCGATGCAAGATGCGAAGTGGCAGTTTTTTGAATAAAAATGCCTACCTCTGAAGAAACTGACAAGCTCGTACGCAAGCAAGTGCCTCCTTATTTCAAGCCAATAGAAAAAATGGCTCCTCCTAGTGGATTTCTGACATCTGGGTCCCATGCCATTGTCAACGTAGTCAATAAACGAGAGAATTGCACAACGAGCGGCTGACACCAGGGACCCAGCAGCTCGCCCAGTTATTTTTGTTTTGGGTTAATTTGACAAATGCCACTCCAAATCTGGTGTATCCGAGAAATGCCACTGCAGTTTCCAAACTTTGAAAAATGCCATTTCTAGTGGCATTTTTCGAAGTCTGGAGTGGCGTTTTTCAAAGTTTGCAAACTGTAGTGGCGTTTTTCAAAGTTTGCAAAAATTGCAGTGGCATTTTTCAAATTTGGAAATTGCAGTGGCATTTTTATGAATCGCCATAATTGGAGTGGCATTTATCTAATTTATTTTTGAGACGGAAGCAGAGTGTCAACTGGGCTGTGCGGGACACTCTGGCCTGTCTAGACAGCCTTTTCTTTTATGTTTACCATGGACCAGCCCAGTAGTTTTTTTTTCTTTCTGAAAATGGCTAGCCCAGTTTTTTGTGATTTGTCAAGTAAGTCGCTCTATCAGGCCTGTTGGGCTGCAAATCTTTCAAGATGAGGAGAGCTTCATTCAGCTGGCCGAGAAAATGGCCTATCAGTAATGAGAAATGGGCTGTACATTTTTAAAACACATCAAACCGGCAATTATTTTCATATAACTTTTTTTCATTTCGAGATTTTAAATTGCATTGATTTTTATGCGTGGACAATTTATTGGATTTTATATTGATATACATTTATTTTTAAAATCAGTCTGAATGTGACTCGAAATTTCGGGATTAAAAACAGTTCAGACCGCACCGACATATGCAAAATTTCGTATAATTTTTTAACCGTGGCCACAATATGGGCTGTAATGCTAACATAAAGAATATGGGCTCCAAAAAACCCGTAAGAATTAGCAAATTGGTTGTAAATTATTTGAAATAATGGTAGATGGGTTGTATGCTGTTTTCCACAGATTTGAGGCTTTCCACAGATGGCCTGTATACTGTTGGATGTCCATCCAACGGCCGTCGTGCTTCTTCAATCTCTGCTCTTCCTGCTCCTGCCGCTCAAACAAGCGCCGACGGGACTGCCTGCTCCCTCCTCCCCGCGGCCGGCTGTGCTGCCGCGCAGGCCTCACCGCCCCACCGTACTCCCATCACTGGCCTAGCCATCCCTCTACTCACCCACACCTGTTGTTATTCTCCAGCGATGGCAGACGAACCAGTAAACCCTCGTACAGTCATACTCCCCTCCGCGTGGGAAACAAAAACAACGGTTGAGTCTTCCCTGCCTCCGTGTCGTTCCCTTCCTAGGCCTCGCCATCGTCCACCGCCCTGGTGCTCTCGGCGTGGAGTGGTCAGCGTGGTCAACGACAAACATGCATCTGAAGTAGACTGTACGTGGAGAGGCTGACAGCTGGGTCCACGGCCGCACGCAAGGAAATGTCTCCTTATTACTCGCAAAATAATGATTTCCTCCACCTGACATCTGGGACCCAGCGAAACGGCCTCTGTATTTCGCGAAAAAAACGTTACCGCTGACAGCTCGGACCCACCAGCTATATCTTCGCACGCAAGGAAGTGCCTCTTTATTACGCACAAAAAAATGAATACTCCCCCTGCTAGCTGGCACTACTAGAAAAAGGGCTACTAATGGCGCACCTAATTTGGCCATTAATGGCGCATTAGTGGTGCGCCATTAGTAGCACGCCATTAGTAATATTTACTAATGGCGCACCACCGGTGCGCCATTAGTATCTGGTATACTAATGGCGCACCACGAGTGCGCCATTAGTATGGGGCACGGTGCGCCATTAGTATGCCTACCAGCACCATGTATAGCCAGGTGCTTTGGTATACTAATGGCGCACCTCTGGGTGATGCGCCATTAGTAACCTAGGCATACTAATGGCGCACTTGTTGGGGATGCGCCATTAGTATCCTCTGGAATACTAATGGCGCACTTTTGTGTGATGCGCCATTAGTATGAATATTAGGTTTTTTTTATTTTTTAGTTTTCTGTTTTTTTGCACAGGTTACAAAATGTATAATTGGACAAAATATAAACAGCACACATCAACAACAGATTCATCGAATACAATAAAAGATTAGTCTCTGAATACAATTCATCATATTAGTCTCCGAATACAATTCATCATATTAGTCTCCGAATACAATTCATCATATTAGTCTCCGAATAAAATTCATCATATTAGTCTCCGAATTGAAAAGACCGAACAAAGATAGAACATTATATTACAAGTCTCGAGACCGCGAGTAGCGAGTTTGTCTTCACATTACAAGTCGATATCGATCATCTAAACTACCATCACATAGAAGAGAGCTGCGGTCATCACGATGAGCATCATCACGATGGAACTCGTCTTCATCCGGTTCCTCCAACGCTCCCTCCCCTCTCCCGCTAGATAGCGGGCGTATCTAGATTCGGCCTCGGCCCTAGTGGTGTACCCTTTGTAACTGTTTCCGCTGAATCGGTGAACCTGTCTCCGACACTCCTCCCAGTCGTTGTAGACTCCGGGAACCTTACCCTTGTAGACGACATACGATGGCATCGCTATGCACTAGCCAAACGTTAGTACCAATTCACAAACAATACATAAGCAATATATAACTATGCAACAGAACGATCGGAAGAGAAAAGCAAGACATTAATAGCATCGATTACATCTAAGTTTAACGACTCTCGAAACCAAAGAGACATACTACAAGTTCATTAAAGTTTAATTACAAGGAGCGACTCTCGACTCAAGGGACCGGAGCGTGGATGAAGCCGCCGTCTATCGTGGGAGTCATGAAATTACGAGCGTTGTCAGCCTGCATTTGTAGCATTCCGTCTATCTCACTGTTGGACGGTTGATTTTTGAGGTAGAACTGCCCCGCGGTCCGAAGGACATCTTGATGGATGATTTCCCCAAACTCCGACTGGATGCGAAAGAATTCTTGTCTAATGTCCGCGTCCTGGATTGCCGACACGCTCGCGGCCCAATCTTTGAGTTTACTCGGTAGCAGAAGTTGATGATGGTCCCGTACGATCGCCCGCATGTGATGGATGGCGTAGTAGGCACCCTTCTGACCGCCAGTCGGCTGCTTGACGCAGCAGAACGTCGTATTGTGCGAGAACACGTGCTTGCCGTACTTACGAATAGGCCTGTTGAAGGTGCCTCCAGATTGGGCGTAGCCGGGGAGAACATCATCAAGAACCTTCTTGACATTTGTGTAGTCTACGTTCGACTGACGGTCCGGGTCGAAATACGTGGCCATGGAATATTTGGGGCTTAGGAGGATGAGCGTGCAATGTGTGTCACTGCAGAAAACACGGAATGTTAAAAAAAATGATCGAAATCTAAGAATTCGTATGTTAGGGGCGGTTGAGGGGAGGACTTACTCGGGAAAGTAAGGCACGAGGAAGTTATCCTTATCTGGGTTTGCCAGAATGACGCCTTCGAGGTAAGAACTCGCAACTTGCCGGTCCCCAGCGCTGCCCAAGATCTTGGCATGCATGTAGAAGGGGTCGACTATCACGATGTCCGGGGTCTTGTCGCGAATGATCCGCATCTCCATACTCAGCGAAAATAGCCGAACGAAGGTGTAGTGCAGCGGATGAAGGTTCAACATAGCGTGGATGTCATCAAACCGCAGGACGATCGTACCCCCGATGGAGTTATCCACAAAGCCCTTGCCCTCTGGCACCTTGGCCACGAAAACCGGGTATGCCACATCCTTCTCTCTGAGACGCCGCTTCTCCAAAGCAAGAACACTGTCATGCAGACTCCGCGTAGAACCGGTTGCAACATCGAGCATATTTCTCGGTAGCATCGGCCTACCGGCCACATGCACCCTCCTCATTAAATCCTCAGGTGAAGGTGGCCCGTCCTGAGCACGGATCGTACTCGTTGCCGGCTGGCCCGCACCCTTGTTTGTCTTTCTTTTGCGTGCCTTCTTCTTCTCCTGTAATGGGACCGAGTTCTGCTCACAGACCGCCTTCTTGAGTGTGTTGGGGCTGAGAATATTTCGCACCTCGCCTATCTGAGGCTCGGTGAAGTCGGCAGCTGGAGGCGTCTCCTGAGAGCTGAACGGCAGACGACGCCTGTTGCAACTTGGCTTTCCCGCGGTACCTGCTACATCGCGCACGTCTTTTGTTGGGTTGGGTTCTTGAGAAGCAGGCCCCATGAAGTCGCCATCGTACCCATGATCGGCAAAGTACCGATCGACGTTGACAAATGTATCGTCGTCGTCGTCGTTCTGATCCTGTGCCATATGCATGTTTGGATCCAGTGGCATAGGGATGTCCGGCACCGTTGCGGCGGTCTTGCCATGGGGCCGACTTGGCGCTGGCACGACTGGCGGTGTTGTCTTTGGGGTGGTGTCCCCCGCCCCCAAACGAATCTGGCTCTTCGGCCAAAGCAGGGGCCAGCCGATCAGGCAGGCGCTGAGGGTCATCACGTCATCATCGTCGGCCCCGACAGGTCGAATCGGAGGTAGCAACTCATCGCAGCCTGGCAGCACCCGAACCAGTTGAACCCTAAACAAGTTGGGTGGCATCTGCGTACCGTGGAACAAGGGGTTGCCCGGTTGAACGATTTTGCCCTTGGCGACATCGACCAACTCATTGTTCACGAAGTGCAGGAGAGTGCACGGAACGTCGGCGGCGCCCTGCGAAAACATGTAGGGCGTCAGGGATGCCCAGTCAAAGGCAAGGAGATGAAGTCCTCGGCCGAGAGAGGCTTAATTAGTTACCGTGATGATGGCGTCGAGCTCGGCTAATGTCGACGCACCGCCAACGGCGGGCGTGCAGTTGACGGAGGGGCCGCTTGCTGCAGAGGTGCCGGCCGGCGTACACCCGGGTGCATTAAGCTCCCGTGCCGGCGTCGGAGACACCAATGCCGCCTCCGCCGGAGACCCCAATGGCCCCGCCATCGCGTTCTGCGAGTTGCTGGCCGTGAAGCTAGGAATCGGGGGCGGCCCCTGTTGGCCGCCCGCAATCCACGCACTCAACCCCTGCATCAAGGTAGGCACAATGGCGGTGATCGTCGCTCCGAGTTGTTGTTGCACTTGCTCTTGGACAATCTCCGGAATCCGCGCCACCTGTGCCCTGAGTTCTTGAACCTCGCGCGCCTGGCTTTCCGAGCTGGTCTTTTTCTCCTTTCGTCCACCAGTGTTATAGTATGACCCCCATTTTGTCGACAAGCCTTTGCCGGCCACACGACCAGCTGACGTCGGCTTACTGAGCTTATCCTTGTTCTTCATTACATTCAACGCCCTATTTAGAGTGGTGTCCCAAGGGTTTCTCTTAGTCGAACCCGCGCTACTGCTTTCACTCGCCTGCGGAAGGAATGTGAACCATTTAGAAATTCGGCTTCATTAATTAGAATGCAACCATATGGAGCTAATTACGCGGGGGTGTATTCCTTACCAGAACAAGCTCAAGCGCCCTGGTCTTCGGATCCGTGGTAAGCTCCTTTGTTTTCGGGTCCTTCTTGTACCGGGCCCTGACATAGTTCCTGGTCTGCTTGTCACCGTATTTATCGAAGAGGGGCGGTAGGCCTTGCTCGGCACGGTCCGCCTCCTCCTTGTCCCATATAGGCTCCGCCACTCTATAACCGCCGGGACCGAGTGTGTGTTCCCCTAAGTTCAGCTCCCGCATTTCTTTCCCCCACTGACTTGATTGGGAGTGTGCGGTGCTCGAGCAATTGATCTTGAAGTCATTGTAGTCATCTTCGGTGATCGAAGGATTTTTCTCCTTGATCTTCTCATAACTCTCACCTTTCTCGATCATTCTCTTCACATTGCTTTTCCAAGTAGACAGGGCCTTGCTCATCTTCGTGAGGGCAGCATTGTTCACTTTATTCCCTTTGAGGCTTGTGTTTTCAAATTCAGCGGGGAACTTGTATCGTTCGTGCAGCTTCGTGAAGAGGAGGTTGCGCAAATTCCCTCGGTCAGGATGCCTCAGGTTCTCGGTGTTGATCGAGACGGTGCTCCGGAGAATGCACCCGAGCTGAAGTGAGTACCCCTTGACTATTCGTGCGGGCGCCGTTGGATTCCCGTCGGAGTCCACTTCAGTAACTTCCTCCTTGAGGGTGCGGAGCACGGTCGGGCGCCGGTCCTTCCGTTGCCTCTTCTGGCTGCCATCTGTGCGTGCGCCGCCATCATCAGTGGTGGCATCCTCGGCGGCACCATCAGTGGTGGCATCAGTGGGGTCATCCTCGGCGGCACCATCAGTGGTCTCAGGATCGGTGGGGAAGGCGGTGTCCTCATACAAGTGAGGTTGTTCCTCCATCTCCTGGGACAGCTCCCAGAATGACTTGCCGCCCGAACCCCCTGCCTCATCGTTGTTTGCCATGTTTCTCTCTAAATAGAAACAAAGTTTGGTCAAAAAGTTGGTTATTATCAAGGAAAAAGATCATGGTCTCATCATTTAGGGTTTGTCGACACCGAGGCATCCTAAAATCTAAGCTTGTATCATTGAGGGTTTTTCGACGCCGAGGCACCCTAAAAGCCATGCATTAGTCACAAGTACCCCGGGGCACTTGATCCTACTTAATTAACTACTAAGATACCCCGGCCCATGCATTAGTCACAAGTACCCCATATGTCCTATTTTTAGCAAAGTCATGCTAAAATTCACGGAAAATTTCAGCATGACCTTTGCTGAAAATAGGACATATGGAGTACCCGAATTTGCCGGAGCGGAAGTTAATCGACATTCCGGCAAACTCAAGGGCCTCTCGGGTGGACAAGGCAAAAAAGGCCTCCATCACAACATGGAAAATACATTGGCATGTGAAGAGGTGAAACAATATATGCATCTCCAAGCAGTATCATTCAACATTTTGGACAAACCACTACAAGCAATACTGGATCAGATACAAGAAGAATGTGAGAAAATGCAGACAAATACTAACAGATTGAGGTGTTTAACTTGTGGTGCTCTCGGTGCTATTAACATATGTATGTAGTAAGTGTTTCTGCTCTCAGTGTTTCAGAACACATATTTTTCTTCTTCATTAACTGTACTAGCAGTTTCTTTCTTCTTCATTAGCTGTATTAGCTATTTACTAGCAGTACTAACACTTGGATCATATGCTAACGCTACATTGATACATCATCATGCTGGGTAATATTAAACCCAAGCAACTTTATAATCAACCCAAGATACATCAACTACTGCACTGTCCTGCCTAATAAAAACAGTCATGCCAGCATATAGTATATAAATCTGAATTTGTGTTTACAAGAAGAGTGCCCATTCGTCGTCTGTGAAAAAAATGAAGAAGAAAAAAGGCATGCATGCACTGGTTTGCCAAAACAGAGCACTTTAGTCCTCTGTTTTTGCTAACTGTTACACATACACCCAAGTGAACCACCACAACATCTAAAAGCTAACAATTGTTTTTGCTTATATAATCAGACTTTTTGTGATAAAAAAACCATAGAACAACTGCTCCAAATTTCTAAATAAACTGCCATTTCATTTTATTCAATAATGAACTGTACTCTATGGGTTTTTCAGTTAAATGCAGAAAATCCAAAGTTAATTCCGCCCACGTTATAGGTTCCAGAACTAAAAACTTGATGAGCTCGATGATTTGGATGATGTTAACCACAAGGACATGACTGAATTTATCGGGGACAAAAAACCAAACAACTGAAGATGCACAATTCACAAAAACAAAAAAAGCAAAAGAAAGGGTCTCTCTCAAACACCTACAACTGTAGTGTGTGTACTCTAGCCGGCAGCTCTCGAGATCTTCAGTACTGAAAATGCCTTACAGAACTTGCTTCACTTATAAACCCAACCGGAGATCTTAATTCTTGAATACATTGCTTAGAAAACGTAGAGAGATTATCGTCTGCTGCCCTCAAGCATCGATTTGGAGTTTAACTATCATTGCAAAAAAATGATGGGTACCACTACCAGCAGAAAGGGCATGTCTGCAGAAACTTAGACACATTCATTGCAGACTGCTACGTACTGCAAATTAATTGATGACTGCTAAAATCAAAATTTAACTGCAATATATATAATATATCAACAGTATATTGATCTGTGAAAGACTGTAATCATATATAACAGCATCCAAATCATCGAGCTCATCAAGTTTTTAGTTCTGGAACCTATAACGTGGGTACATGACTGAATCTGAATGTGACTGAATCTGAATGTGACTGAATCTGAATGCGAGGGGGAGAGGGGGAGAGGAGGAGGGGGAGCTCACGGGGGCGGTGGTGTGGACGGGGTGACGAGGTGGGGCGACGAGGTCCGGGTGGTGGTGGTGCGACGAGGTCCGGGAGGCGACGAGGTCCGGGTGGTGGTGGTGCTCCGGCGACGGTGGTGTGGACGGGGCGGCGTCCGGGCCACCGGCGACGAGGGCGGCGGGGCGATGGCGTCCAACGAGGTGGGGCGACGGGGAGAGCGGCACCGAGGAGACGAGGATGACGGGGCGGCGTGGCGGCGGCGTCGGGAGAGGAGGGGGCGGCGTCGGGGCGTCGGGGTGGAGACGAGGTCGACGGGGCGGCGTCGCGGCGTCGGTCGATGGGAGCAGAGGGCGGCGGGGCGGCGGCGTCGGCGTCGAGAGCGGCCGGGCGGCGGCGTCGGGAGAGAAGAGGGGAAGGGGGTCGAGGGCGAGGGCTCGGGCGAGGGAGAGAGAGGGGATCGAGGGCGAGGGCTCGGGCGAGGGAGAGAGAGGGGAAGTAGGGGGGCACAATACTAATGGCGCACCAACCCTCGGTGCGCCATAAGTATATACATGCTAATGGCGCACCTCGACCTGGTGCGCCATTAGTATTTTTTTTATTTCCGCTCGAGCCAACAGGTTATCTCCCACCTGACCTTATCCACATCAAATCCCCTCTACTAGCTTGACTGGTCAGGTGCCAGTTCTCACACCAGGAGGTCCTGGGTTCGATTCCCAGGCTCCACAAATTTTTTTTATGCATTTAAAATGCTGTTTGATACTTATTTGTGTTTAAATATGTTCAAACTTGTTTAAATCATAACAGTAATTTTTTTTATAAGGCAGTAATAATTTTTTAAAAAATATCATCAAACAGTAATGCCGGTGGAGCGGGGAGGGTGCGGGGGGTCGGTGGCGGCGGTTGAGTAGGGGAGGGGTGCGGGGGGTCGGTGGCGGCGGTTGAGTAGGGGAGGGGTGCGGGGGGTCGGCGGCGGCGGTTGAGTAGGGGAATCGAGGGTGCGGGGGGTCGGCGGCGGCGGCCGGTGGACCGGGGGGTGCTCGGCGGCGAGGGGGACCGGATCTGGTGAGGTGGGATAGCGATCGAGATGGAGGGGGATCGAGATCGAGTGTCCATGAAATTTAAAAATATTCATGATAGTTTAAAAAGTGCCCATGAAATACAATCGAGAAATGAAGTCTACGATTTAAATACAATCGATCTTAGCTAGCTATCTGTTCACAATCTTCTTGACCTTCTTTTTCGCAAATGGAGTTCTTCTGTGGAACGGACGTCCTTTAGGTAGGGTGGTCCTGCTTCTTCTTGTGGTGTATGCTGCTACTTCATCATCGTCGTCATGTTCGATCCTCGGGTCGCCGTACTTGTCGAAGTCTTGCTCATTGGCTACTCCATCCATTCCGATGATCTTCCTTTTGCCTCTCCTCACGACAACACGACTGGGCTTTGGCGGGTCGGTAATGAAGAAGCATTGGTCCACTTGGGAAGCCAGTACCCATGGCTCATTTTTCGCGGTGACGTTTGCGCCCGCGGTCTTGGATTTGGCTTCGGGTATAACCATGGTGGTGAAATACCGGTCTTCTTTTAGGACGCTCTTGGCCCATCTGACACGGAACATCGGGACCTTCTCTCCAGCGTAGCTCAGCTCCCAGATCTCCTCGATCCTTCCGTAGTATCTGTCCTTGTCGTTACCGGTGTAGGATTCCATCGTTACCCCGGAGTTCTGATAACCATCGCTCTTCATGTCCTTGGCCTCAGTGTAGAATGTGTAGCCGTTGATATCGTACGCCTCATAGGTCATCAGGTTGTGCTCGGCGCCCTGTGACAAGGCGAATATGAGTTGTTCTTCCGCGGAAGAATCCTCATGTAAAGGGTACGACAGAAGCTTCTGCTTGAACCAACGCGTGAAACATGAGTTGTGCTCTTTGAGTATATCTCCGTCCGTCCTCTGTTGGCCTCGGTCATTGTACGTCTTCTTAATAAAGGTTTTGTGCTCTACCACCCAAGGATCGACCACGTCTATGTGTTGTAGCGCGACTAGGTTTGCTCTTTCAAAGTCGGCGAGTCGACCCTCGAAGTCGACATGCATTTCGCGGCGACCCTCACGGTGACCCCATCCAGCGAGCCTGCCGAGGTGCCTGTTGACGGGCAGACCAACGGGGTTCTCGATGCCTAGATAATTCGTGTAGTACGAGATGCACTCTTCGGTTAGAAAGCCCCTGGCTATGCTTCCCTCTGGACGTGACATGTTACGAGCGTATCCTTTGATGACACCATTCATCCTTTCAAACGGCATCATGCTGTGCAGGAACGTCGGCCCGAGTTGGATGATATCCTCCACTATATGGACCAGCAGATGCACCATAACGTCGAAGAATGCGGGCGGGAAGTACATCTCAAGCTCGCATAGTATCACCACGATCTCTTCCTGTAGCCTTCTGAGTTGCCTCACGCCAATCGACTTCCGAGAGATGACGTCGAAGAAGTTGCATAGGCCAAATAGCGTTTCACGGACGTGAGCGTCCATGATCCCACGGATTGCAACTGGAAGTATCTGCGTCATCAGCACATGACAGTCGTGAGACTTCATCCCGCTGAACTTCTGCTTCGCTGGGTCTAGGTATCTGCTTATCTTCCCCGCGTAACCGTAAGGAAGTTTTACTCCTAGGAGGCAGGTGAAAAACTGCTCGATCTCCTCCTGACTTAGAGTGAAGCACGCGGGAGGGTAGTCATTTCCGGTCTTCTTGGCCTTTTTGCCTTTGCGACGACATTCTGTGTCCTGCTTCGCCTCATCATCATCATCATCATCATCATATATAGCGTGAAGCTCCTGCCTGATGCCCATTGATTTCAAGTCTGCCCTTGCTTTCGGCCCATCTTTGGTCCTCTCTGGCATGTTGAGCAGGGTACTAAGCAGACTCTCGCACACGTTCTTCGTGATATGCATGACATCAAGGCTGTGAGGCACACGGTGGATCTTCCAGTACGGCAAGTCCCAGAAAACAGACCTCGTTTTCCATACCTTCAGTAGCGGCTCTGGCGCCTTTCGCTTCTTTCCCGGCTCTGGCGCCTTTTGCTTCTTTCCCGGCAGTGGGCAGTCTTTCCAATTTTTCAACAGCTTGTCTATTTCCTCGCCGCTCCTCGTACACGGGCGTTTTCGGGGTTCGGTTTCACCATCGAACAGATCCTTGCGTTTCCTCCACGGGTCATCGTCGCGAAGCCACCTTCGATGTCCCATGAACACGGTTTTCGAAGACCCGGGATCTCTATCTAGCTGGCGATACGTTGTGTCGTCCATGCACCGTACGCATCCAGAAAATCCGTGGACTACCTGCCCCGCGAGATATCCATAACCGAGATAGTCGTGCACCGTCGTGAGCAGTGCGGCTCTCATAGGGAAATATTCTTTCTCTGCGGCGTCCCACGTATTGGCTGGCGTTTTCCACAGCGTGTCTAGCTCCTCCTTCAGCAGCCCCAGATACAGATTGATGTCGTTCCCTGGTTGTTTCGGCCCTTCAATTAGCATACTCATGTGAATGTACTTCCTCTTCATGCACAACCAGGGGGGAAGGTTGTACATCCACACAAACACAGGCCAGGTGCTATGTGTGCTTCTCTGGCTGCCAAACGGATTGACTCCATCGGTGCTCGCGCCCAGCACGATGTTCCTTGGATCCTTCCCAAATTCTGGGTATTCAAAATTCAACGCTTGCCACTGGCTCGCATCCTTAGGGTGACTCAGCATCTTGTCTTTTTTATCTATCTCCGGATCATTTGCGTCATCTTCTCGCTTCTTCTCCTCCCTATCCGTGTGCCAACGCAGGAGCTTTGCTACCTTAGGATCCGCGAAATACCGCTGCAGACGAGGAGTGATCGGAAAGTACCACACCACTTTTCGAGGAGCTTTCTTCCTCTTCTTGTATCGAGTGACGCCGCACACCGGACATATGGTAGACTCCGCGTGCTCGCCCCGATAAATGATGCAATTGTTCATGCAGACATGGTATTTCACGTGCGGTAAATCCAGAGGACACACGATTTTCTTCGCCTCCTCCAAACTGGTCGGGCACTTGTTCCCCTTTGGAAGACGTTCGTGCCAGAATGACATGTTCTCATCGAAGCATGCGTCCGTCATTTTGTGTTTTACCTTCATCTCCAGAGCCATGAGCGTTACTTTCAGGCGGGTATCCTCGGGCCTGCATCCTTCATACAATGGAGTAACCGCGTCTAACTCAAGTTGATCCACCTTGGCTTTCTCTCGGGCGGCAGCTCTTGCGTTATCCGTCTGCTTGAGAAGCAGCTTTTGAATATAAGGGTCCTGCACCCAGCCCATCGATGGTCCACCGTCGTCTGCTCCGCCGGCATCATCATCTTCATGATCATGCCCGTCGTCTGCTCCGGCATCTTCCTCATCATCATGACTGTGTACAGCATCACCGTCATGATCATCTCCTGGGGATTCTTCGTCTTCTCGCCCGCCCGAGCCGCGGTGGTTGTCTTGCTGCCCTTCCTCATTTCTTGCCCGGCCCCCTTGGACGACTTCGTAGTCATCTTCATCACCTTGCCACCGATAGCCATCCATGAAACCACGTAAGAGCAGGTGGTCCCGCACCTGCCCGGAATCCGGGTCCGCAATAAGGCTCTGCAGCTTGCATCTTCGACACGGACATCTTATCTCCGTCTCGTTCTTTTGAAGCATCTCGGCCTTCGCGGACCTCAAAAACCTATTCACGATGCCTTCGGTCATCGTGCGGACCATGGTTGCCTGCGGGGTAGAGCAAAACAATATTTTAGAACCAAGAAAAAATTTGGCATGACTTTCCCTAAAAATAGGACCAAAAAGAATGCTTAATGCCAAAATTATCGCCGAAACGGAAATGAATCAACATTCCGGCAAAATATTGGCAACTATCGCATTTCAAATACCGGTACACCTCCAACCACAAACACATATGCAACACCACTAACATATGCAACACCACGAACATACATAGATCTAGCTAGGCCATAAAAAGTGCATGTGCACATTGTTGTAGGAAGAACAACGTAAATATAGCTTCCCCTTACTTACCTATCAAAACAAGGTAATTTAACCACTTAATTTGAATGAATCTATGGTGGAAATGAGGAGAAAGAGAGGAGGCACCCGAGACAAGGAGGAGGTGGAGAATGAAGTGGGGGAGAAAGTGAGTGTGGGTAGGAGAGGCTGCCCAAAATATCTTGTTGCTGCCCACTTACTAATGGCGCACCTGACATAAATGCGCCATTAGTAATCCAGGTTACTAATGGCGCACCAGCGCCTGATGCGCCATTAGTAGTTTTGCGAAAAAAGTAAATCATACTAATGGCGCACTCCATCATAGTGCGCCATTAGTAGTTTGAACTAGTAATGGCGCACTTTTGGACAGTGCGCCATTAGTAGTTTTCCAACAAAAGGAATAAAAAATATAATTAAAAAAAATCATTAGTGGCGCACCCTGTCACTGGTGCGCCATTACTAGTTACAACTAGTAATGGCGCACCGTACCAGGATGCGCCATTAGTATGTTTGGCCAGACGCGCTAGTTCAAAAAAAAATTTAGGACACTAATGGCGCACCCCAGGCCGGGTGCGCCATTAGTAGTTTCAACACTAATGGCGTATCAGAAGGTGGTGCGCCATTAGTATATACTAATGGCGCACCACTTGTCTGGTGCGCCATTAGTGTCAATCCCATCTATAGCCCTTTTTCTAGTAGTGTGGGACCCAGTATAGTGGGCCTACTAAGTTGACGGGGACGAAGGGCTTTGTCAATTTAGTCAATATGCAGGATTCTAGCTTGACTGACTGTACGATGTCCATCCAATGGCCGTAGTGCTTCTTCAACCTCTGGTCTTCTTGCTCCAGCCGCCCAAACCAGCGCCGGTCGTGCCGCCTGCTCCTGCCTCCCGTGGCCGGCTGTGCTGCCGTGGAGGCCTCACCTCCCCCATACTACTCCCACCGCTGGCCAGGCCATCCCTCCACTCCACTCACCCACACCCCCTGTTATTCTGCAGCAACGGCAGCACAGCCGAACCAGTGAACCCTCGTACTCCTCTCCGCGTGGGCATCCACTGCCACGTCTTCCCCGGCTCCGCGCCGTCCCCTTCCTAGGCCTCGCCGTCGTCCATCGTCGTGGTGCTGTCGGCGCGCCGTGATCAATGTGGTCAACGACCGAATTCCATCGGAAGAATACTGTACATGGAGAGGCTGACAGTTGGGTCCACGGCAGCCGCAAGGAAGTGCCTCCTTATTACGCGGAAAATAATTATTCCTCCACCTGACAGCAGGGACCCACCGGACGCCCACCAGTATATCGCAAAAAAACGTTTGCCCCTGACTGCTGGGACCCACCCGACGGGCCACCGTATTTTGCGAAAAAAATGTTCCCCCAGTTGTCAGCTCGGACCCACCGGAAGTGCTAGCTAGGACCCACCTTGGTGGGAGGCTGACTTGTGGGCCTACTAAGTTGACGGGGACGGAGGGCTTTGTCAACTTAGTCAATATGCACGATTCTAGCTCCATTGACCGTACGATGTCCATCCAACGGCCGTAGTGCTTCTTCAACCTCTGGTCTTCTTGCTCCAGCCGCCCAAAGCAGCGCCGGTCGTGCCGCCTGCTCCTGCCTCCCATGGCCGGTTGTGCTGCCGCGGAGGCCTCACTGCCCCCACCGCTGGCCAAGCCCTGCGGCGACGGCAGCCTCACACCACAGCCGAACGAGTGAACCCTCATACTCCTCTCCGCGTGGGCATCCACTGCCGCGTCTCCACCGGCTCCGCGTCGTCCCCTTCCTAGGCCTCGCCGTCGTCCACTGCCCTGGTGCTCTCGGCGCAGCGTGGTCAACATGGTCAAGGAACGACTTCCATCGGATGTGGACTGTACGTGGAGAGGCTGACAGCTAGGTCCACGGGGGCAGCATGGAAGTGCCTCCTTATTACGCGGAAAATAATGATTCCTCCACCTGACAGCAGGGACCCACCGGATGGGCCATCGTATTTCGCGAAAAAAACGTTTCCCCCCTAAGTGCTGGGACCCACCAGCTACACCTTCGCACGCAAGGAAGTGCGTACGGGCAAAAAAACGATTCGCCCCCCTGACTGCTGGGACCCACCAGCAACATCTTCGCAAGCAAGGAAGTGCGTGACAGTCGGGACCCACCTGGTCGAAGCGTACGTAGCATTGTCATTCTGGTCGCGAACGTGCACGTACATATATACCGGTGGATGTAGAGGCGCACACGTGTCGTAGTAGAGGCGGCAGGGTGCAAGAAAGAAAATACGGCCACATATGTGTACATACGAGCGGGGTCTCGAACGTCTACTCGCGCATACGTACGGCGAGGGCTCGTGTACATGGCTGGGTCGGAACGGAGAAACAACGTCGTCGTTGTGTTCATGGGGAGGCAACGGAATGCGTCGTGTTCATCGGGAGGCAACGCGGCTGGGTCGGAACGGAATGCGTGGTCATGTTCATCGGGAGGGCTTGGACGGAAGAGGCAATGGAAACGAGGCCTGGCGTACCGCACAACGGAGGAAACGGACCTCCTTCGGTCGAAACAGGGGTCCTGTTGATCGGGAGGGGTGTGGCGTACCGCAAAACGGAGGAAACGGACCTCCTACGGTCGAAACGGGGGTCCTGTTGATCGGGAGGGGTGTGGCGTACCGCAAAACGGAGGAAACGGACTTGTGTTGGAGCGCTACGGTCGAAACAGGGGTCCTGTTGATCGGGAGGGGTGTGGCGTACCGCAAAACGGAGGAAACGGACTTGTGTTGGAGCGCTACGGTCGAAACGGGAGTCCTGTTCATCGGGAGGGGTGTGGCGTACCGCAAAACGGGACTCCACGGGATACTGTTCATCTCCACTGTCAACCCCCTCCAGCCTCCACGAGCTACTGTTCATCCACCATCGACCTCCTCCAGCCTCCACGGGCTCCTGTTCATCCAGCCTCTGCTACGTCTCGAGTTAGCGTTGGTTTTCCCCGAAGAGGAGGGGGTGATGCAGCATAGTAGCGTAAGTATTTCCCTCAGTTTTTGAGTACAAAGGTATCAATCCAGTAGGAGGTCACGCGCAAGTCCCTCGTACCTGCACAAAACGGTAGCAACTCGCAACCAATGCTTAGGGGTTGTCAATCCCTTCACGGTCACTTACGAGAGTGAGATCTGATAGAGATAATATTTTTGGTATTTTTGGTATAAAGATGCAAAGTGAAAAGTAAAAGCAAAACATGTAAAATAAAGTAATGGAGATTGATATGATGAGAATAGACTCGGGGGCCATAGGTTTCACTAGTGGCTTCTCTCAAGAGCATAGATATTCTACGGTGGGTGAACAAATTACTGTTGAGCAATTGATAGAATTGAGCATAGTTATGAGGTTATCTAGGTATGATCATGTATATAGGCATCACGTCCGTGACAAGTAGACCGACTCCTGCCTGCATCTACTACTATTACTCCACTCATCGACCGCTATCCAGCATGCATCTAGAGTATTAAGTTAAAAACAGAGTAACGCCTTAAGCAAGATGACATGATGTAGAGGAATAAATTCATGCAATATGATAAATACCCCATCTTGTTATCCTCGATGGCAACAATACAATACGTGCCTTGCAACTCTTTCTGTCACTGAGTAAGGACACCGCAAGATTGAACCCAAAGCTAAACACTTCTCCCATTGCAAGAACTACCAACCTAGTTGGCCAAACCAAACGGATAATTCGAAGAGACTTGCAAAGATAACTCAATCATACATAAAAGAATTCAGAGAAGATTCAAATATTATTCATAGATAAGTTGGATCATAAACTCACAATTCATCGGTCTCAACAAACACACCGCAAAAAGAAGATTACATCGAATAGATCTCCACGAGAGAGGGGGAGAACATTGTATTGAGATCCAAAAAGAGAGAAGAAGCCATCTAGCTACTAGCTATGGACCCGAAGGTCTGAAGCAAACTACTCACACTTCATCGGAAGGGCTATAGTGTTGATGTAGAAGCCCTCCATGATGGATGCCGTCTCCGGCGGAACTCCGGAACAGGCCCCAAGATGGGATCTCGTGGATACAGGAAGTTGCGGCGGTGGAATTAGGTTTTTGGCTCCGTCTCTGGTCTAATGGGGGTACGTAGGTATATATAGGAGGAAGGAGCACGTCGGTGGAGCTCCGAGGGGCCCACGAGGCAGGGGGCGCGCCCTCCACCCTCGTGACCTCCCCGGAAACTTGGAGTAGGGTCCAAGTCTCCTGGATCACGTTCGGTGAGAAGATCGCGTTCCCGAAGGTTTCATTCCATTTGGACTCCGTTTGATATTCTGTTTCCTCGAAATACTAAAATAGGCAAAAAATAGCAATTCTGGGCTGGGCCTCCGGTTAATAGGTTAGTCCCAAAAATAATATAAAAGTTGAAAATAAAGCCCAATATAGTCCAAAAACAGTAGATAAAGTAGCATGGAGCAATCAAAAATTATAGATACGTTGGAGACATATCAGGCATCCCCAAGCCTAATTCCTGCTCATCCTCGAGTAGGTAAATGATAAAAAGAGAATTTTTGATGCGGAGTGATACTTTGGCATAATTTCAATGTAAATATTCTTAATCATGGTATGAATATTCAGATCCGAAAGGTTCAAGACAAAAGTTCATATTGACATAAAAATGATAATACTTCAAGCATACTAATCAAACAATTATGTCATCTCAAAATAACATGGCCAAAGGAAGTTCATCCCTACAAAATCATATAGTTAGGCTATGCTTCATTTTCGTCACACAAAGATGTTCCCAACTTCTATACCCCCGATGACAAGCCAAGCAATTGTTTCATACTCAAATAATCTCAAACTTTTTCAACCTTCACGCAATACATGAGCGCGAGCCATGGACATAGCACTATGGGTGGTATAGAATATGATGATGGGGATTGTGTGGAGAAGACAAAAAGGAGAAAGTCTCACATCAACGAGGCTAATCAATGAGCTATGGAGATGCCCATCAATTGATATTAATGCAAGGAGTAGGGATTGCCATGCAACGGATGCACTAGAGCTAAGAATGCTCAACAAAAGAAAACTAGTGGGTGTGCATCCAACTTGCTTGCTCATGAAGACCTAGGGCATTTTGAGGAAGCCCATCGTTGAAATATACAAGCCAAGTTCTATAATGAAAAATTCCCACTAGTATGAACAAGACAACTTATGAGACTCACTATATGAAAATCATGGTGCTACTTTGAAGCACAATATATAAGACTCACTACATGAAGAACAAGGTGCTACTTTGAAGCACAAGTGTGGAAAAAGAGATAGTAGCATTGCCCTTTTTATTTTCTCTTTTTTTTGGGCCTTTCTTTTTTTTTCTTTTTGGTCTTTCTCTTTTTTTTTGATTGGGCAATGCTCTAATAATGATGGTCATCACACTTCTATTGATTACAACATAATGGTTACAACTCGATACTAGAACAAGATATGACTCTATTATGAATGCTTCCGGCGGTGTACCGGGATGGTGCAATGAATCAAGAGTGACATGTATGAAAAATAATGCATGGTGGCTTTGCCACAAATACGATGTCAACTACAAGATCATGCAATGGCAATATGACAAAAGTAAAGCATGTCATGATGATGATGATGATGGTGGAAGTTGCATGGCAATATATCTCGGAATGGCTATGGAAATGCCATGATAGGTAGGTATGGTGGCTGTTTTGAGGAAGATATAGGGAGGTTTATGTGTGAAAGAGCGTATCATATCACGGGGTTTGGATGCACCGGCGAAGTTTGCACCAACTCTCAATGTGAGAAAGGGCAATGCACGGTACCGAAGAGGCTAGCAAATGGCGGAAAGGTAAAAGTGCGTATAATCCATGGACTCAACATTAGTCAAAAGAACTCATATACTTATTGCAAAAAATTAGAAGTCATCAAAAATCAAGTACTACGAGCATGCTCCTAGGGGGATAGATTGGTAGGAAAAGACCATCGCTCGTCCCCGACCGCCACTCATACGGATGCACAAGCCAGGTACACTTCATGCTTCAAATTTGTTACACAACTTTAACCATACGTGCATGCTACGGGACTCGCTAACTTCAACACAAGTATTTCTCAAATTCACAACTACTCAACTAGCACGACTATGTTATTATCACCTCCATATCTCAAAACAATTATCAAGCATCAAACTTATCTTAGTATTCAACCCACTAAAAAGAAAGTTTCACATATCTTGAATACCAAGTATATTAACATTAAGCAAATTATCATGCTATTAATGACTCTCAAAATAATCTAAGTGAAGCATGAGAGATCAAGTTTCTTTAAAACAATCCACCACCGTGCTCTAAAAGATATAAGTGAAGCACATAGAGTAAACTATCAAGCTCAAAAGATATAAGTGAAGCACATAGAGTATTATAACAAATTTCAATTCATGCATGGCTCTCTCAAAAGGTGTGTACAGCAAGGATGATTGTGGTAGACTAACAAGCAAAGACACAAATAATACAAGACGCTCCAAGCAAAACACATATCATGTGGTGAATAAAAATATAGCTCCAAGTAAATTACCGATGGAAGTGGACGAAAGAGGGGATGCCTTCCGGGGCATCCCCAAGCTTTGACTTTTTGGTGTCCTTGTATTATATTGGGGGTTCCATGGGCATCCCCAAGCTTAGGCTCTTGCCACTCCTTGTTCCATAATCCATCAAAAGAATTCACCCAAAACTTGAAAACTTCACAACACAAAACTCAATAGAAATCTCGTGAGCTCCGTTAGAGAAAGAAAACAAAAGACTACTTTAAGGTACTGTAGTGAACTTGTTCTTTATTTGTATTGGTGTTAAACCTACTGTATTCCAACTTCTCTATGGTTTACAAACTATTTTACTAGCCATAGATTCATCAAAATAAGCAAATAACACACGCAAAACAGAATCTGTCAAAAACAGAACAGTCTGTAGTAATCTGTTACTAACGCAAACTTCTGGAACCCGAAAAATTCTACCAAAATTAGAAGACCTGAGAAATTTGTTTATTGATCATCAGCAATTGGAATCACTATTTTATCACGTTCTGGCGATTTTTAACAATTCGGGCACTGAGCGCAAAGATTCTGGAAATTACAGGAAGATCAAATAACTATCTTCCAAGAAGATCTAATAGGTTTAACTTGGCACAAACACTAATTAAAAGATAAAACCACATCTAAACAGAATCTAGATGGATTATTTATTCCTAAACAGAACCAAAAACAAAAAACACAAAATAAAATTGGGTTGCCTCCCAACAAGCGCTATCGTTTAACGCCCTTAGCTAGGCATAAAAGCAAGGATAGATCTAGGTATTGCCATCTTTAATTTTCAACTTTTTAGCAGAGTCATGCTCGAATACGGGGGGTTCTTCCCTCTTCCCTTCATACTCGGAAATTTTTAGATCTAAAGAATCCAACCGTTTATTGCAAAGAGTAATCAACATATTCATACGGTTAAGATTTCCGCTAATATTTTTAAGAGGCTCAAGAGACTTTTGTAAAATCTTTGTTACTTTGCAAATCTTCTCAAACACTTGGGTTTCTTCCTGGGTAGGATGAGATCCTCCCTTTTGGGGTGGTGTTCCCACTATTCCCTCTATAATCTCATGCGCAATACCGGGATCAATATTAATGAAGTTTCCCTTGGCCATGCAATCCAAGAGTTGTCTATGCGTCATGTTTAACCCAACATAAAAATTGCGAAGAAGAATTCTAAAGTTCACCTCTAGGGTGCACTTACGATAAGATTCCATCATCCTATACCAATCATCTTTTAAGTTTTCTCCTTGTCGTTGCTTGAAGTGAAGAACTTCAAACTCGGGAGACATAGGAGCGGATAAGGAATTCGACATAGCGACAGGTAAGCAAACTAACACACGAGCAACCAAAAGGCAAAGGGAAAAAGAGGAGGAGATTGGGAAACAGAGGGCGAATAAAACGGCAAGGGTGAAGTGGGCGAGAGGAAAACGAGAGGCAAATGGCAAATAATGTAATGCGAGAGATGGAGATTGTGATGGGTACTTGGTATGTTGACTTTTGCGTAGGCCTCCCCGGCAACGGCGCCAGAAATCCTTCTTGCTACGTCTCGAGATAGCGTTGGTTTTCCCCGAAGAGGAGGGGGTGATGCAGCACAGTAGCGTAAGTATTTCCCTTAGTTTTTGAGAACCAAGGTATCAATCCAGTAGGAGGTCACGCACAAGTCCCTCGTAACTGCACAAAATGGTAGCAACTCGCAACCAACGCTTAGGGGTTGTCAATCCCTTCACGGTCACTTACGAGAGTGAGATCTGATAGATATAATAATTTTTGGTATTTTTGGTATAAAGATGCAAAGTGAAAAGTAAAAGCAAAACATGTAAAATAAAGTAATGGAGATTGATATGATGAGAATAGACCCGGGGGCCATAGATTTCACTAGTGGCTTCTCTCAAGAGCATAGATATTCTACGGTGGGTGTTGAGGATATAACTGCTAAGGGTAAACCGGCCAGGAGGGGCCGGTTCACCTCTAGCTATGCTGAAGCCCAAGACAACCCGGAGGATGGCGCTTTACGGAGAAGCGTGATGGCCCAGCATCCACAGGTGATTTAGGGCCCATGATGGTAAACCGCCATACTTGTGTAAACTTGTAATATAAGAAAGAAAGGAAGAGACCAAGGCTAGCACTTGTATAAGTTAGCCTAGGACTCTGTAGACCGGCCGGGGTCCTCCTGTGTATATAAAGGGGTGACCCGGCGGCGGTTTAGGGACAGACAACAACAACTCGAGGCTCAGGTTAGCGAATTCGCTCCCTGTGCATCGAAACCCAATCAATCCCATCACAACTAGACGTAGGCCTTTACCTTCCTCGAAGGGGTCAAACTAGTATAAACTCCCGTGTCCCTTTGTCCGGTTTAACCCCTTTGAGCTAACCCGTTGCGATGGCTCCACGACTAAGTCTTTCTACGAAGAAATCTGACGTGTTAATTCCATGACAGTTGGCGCCCACCGTGGGGCTGTCGCACGATGGTTTCGAGTTCTTGAAGGGCAGCTTCAAAGGACTCAAAGGGTACGCGGTTGGCCGGATGACCAAGAGTCGTCGCGGCAAGATCTACATCGACAACGAAGGGTGGGGCCCCGAGACCGGCTCAATTGAGTACGGATACCGGGTCCCCATTGGAGGAATCCATGTCTTCATCGGCAAGATCGGCGAGCCGGGTCCTGAGCTGGACATCTGCATCGACCTCGTCGAGAGAGCTCAGCGTGCAAGCCCTACCCAGGTCAAGCCTGCCGTGAAGCGGGCGTTCGTAGGGTGCGTCCATGGGGCCGGATCTGAACCGGTATCTGAGGGTGAGACAGCTGTTTACTCCGATAGCGAGTCATCCACCGGCGAAACTGAGTCCCTGTATCAAGTCCACGAGGATGGGTTCGAGGGATATTCCGACGGCGGTAGTATTCCGGATCTCCCTGAACCGCCGAGTCGGGTTGCCATCTACATGGCCGGAACATAGCCCACATTAAAATCTTCAACGGCAGCTGCGGCGGGAGGCCCGGGGCGCCGGCCGGTTCAAGTTCTCTCTGATCTGATGGATGCCTGGGCGACCTTGCTAACCGCGGTGGTTACCCCGGAGACACAGGACCAGCATAATGCGGATGTTGCCAAGCTGAAAGACCAGATAGCACAGGCCAAGGAGGATCTGGCGGTTGCAGATGCGAAGATGGCGGAGGAACGGGCCGCTCTGGATGCCCAATCACAGTTGATACAGGCACAGAATTACCGGCTGGCCTTGGACCAAAACGCATCAAACGAGGTGATGCGGCGGAAATATCGGCCGCGCCTGCCGCCGGCCTTTGAAGGCTTGAACCTCTTTAATACACCGGGGGCTGGGACGAGCAATCCAGCAGCCGTGAACCGGACTCAAGCACTTAGAATGGCACCGGATCAGCCACGCCTGACTGAACCACCTCGACGGGCGGACAATCCGCCGCCGCATGTGGCCGCGCCACCGGATCACTTTCCAAGCCCTTTGGATAATATGATTGCTGCAGCGTCCCGTCTGGCGGCTATTTCGATCGAAGGTGACTCATTGGCAGCAATCGAAACGCGGCGGGCCAGGGATCTTCTTCAAACCGCCGTGGTACAACAGCAGGCCTATTCTTATAGCCGGGATAGAATTCATTCAACCCCCCGTCCAAGCAAAAGCTACAGCAGACACATAGATGAACCGGAAGTATCTAGCAGTGCCAGGCACCGTGATGCGGCCCGCGGTGAGATAAACGCTCAGGAGGTGGTAGATAATGGCAGAGCACGCAGGGAGGCAGGCCGCCATCAAACCGCCCCGTTTCAGCCAACGGCGTCGGTAGACCGGGGCACTGGGGTCGCTTTCAGTTCTTGGGGAGTGCCATGCCTTATTCCGGCCCTCCGTAATATACGACTGCCCAAGGATTTTAAAGGTCCGCGAAAGGTAACCAATTACACTGCTGATCAGCCGCCTGAGGCGTGGGTCGAGAGTTACGAGATGGCGATGGAGATGCTGGAAGTGGATGAAGCGGCGTGTGCAAAATATTTCACAATGATGTTAGAGGGGACAGCCCGTACCTGGCTGAAAAACTTACCGGCCAATTCCATCGAGTCCTAGGGGCAGTTAAAGGCTCAGTTCATAGCCAATTTCAAAGACACCTGCAAGCAGCCTATGTCTATTGTAGATCTGGATGCCTATGTTCAAGGCGAGAGCGAGTCAACAACTCACTGGGTGCGCCGGGTTTCGGAGGTTTTGCATTCTTCAGATCGGATCAGCGCTGGCCAAGCAATCTTGACCCTAGAGCGCAATTGCCGGTTTAAGTCACTAAAGATGAAGTTGGGGAGGCTCAAGCGCCATTGCAATGATATCGGAACACTTATGGCAGCTTTGGTCAAGTATGCCGATTCTGATAATACCAAGGATCCCGAGTCTGATGAGGAGAAACCGGGGAAGGGAAAGAAGAACGGCGGTGCGAAAGGGCAGCAGCACCATAACCAAGGAGGCCATGGGAATAACGGTAAGCGCAAGGCAGATAATTCAGATTTTGTGGCTAACACGAATATGCAGCGTCGTAAGGGTAAACCGCCCCAGCGCGGTGGCGGGATGAATCTGGAGCGCTTGTTAAACCAGCCCTGCCCGAAGCATGGAACTAAGGAGGCCCCTGCTACACACCTTTGGAAGGATTTTCACATAATGAGGGAGTTCAAAAATTCTGATCTCTACCGGTATGATCAGGGTCCGCCCAGCGGTTTAGGCCCTGGTTTCAATGGGGGCAGCGGTTCAAGCCCTGGGTTTCAGAATAATCAAGGACATCAGAACAACCACGGCAATAACCAGCAAAACAACCAGGGGAATCAGCAGCAGTCGGGCTACCAAAATCACCCCAAGCAGTTGAACAGCGGGCAATATCACGTGTTCACGACTAGCCTGTGCAAGCGAGATCAGAAGCTTCACAAGAGGGCGGTCACTGCTGTTGAACCGGCTGTGCCGCGTTATCTACGATGGTCGGAACAACCTATTGTGTGGAGCAGAGAGGATCACCCACCCCGGGTTGACAATCCGGGTCAGTTAGCCTTCGTCGTAGCACCTCAGGTGGGAGGTTACAAATTCACCAAAGTTTTAATGGACGGAGGAAGCAGCATAAATATCCTGTACTACGAGACTTTCCACCGCACGGGGTTGACAGATAAAAACCTTAAACCGTCGAATACAGTTTTTCATGGCGTAGTACCAGGTAAATCAGCATACCCTGTTGGGAAAATTGCTTTGGAAGTTGTGTTTGGAGATGAGCATGATTCCAGATCTGAGACAGTGACATTTGAAGTGGTGAAAATCCAGAGCCCTTATCACGCGCTGTTCGGACGGCCGGTTTATGCGAAATTCATGGCGAGACCCTGTTATGTCTACCTACAGCTCAAAATGCCGGGTTATAAAGGAACGACCATAGTACATGGTAGCCGCAAGATTGCCTTGGATTGCGAGGAAGGTGAAGCGGCCTATGCCGAATCGGTTTGTGCCACAGAGGAGTTGAAGTTCTATAAGGACAATGTTGATCCGGCGGACATGACCCCTTTAAAGAAGCCCACAACCGAGCATGACCCGGCCCTGGCGTTCAAACCGGCTAATGAGACTAAAATCGTTGACTTTGTCCCCGGTGATTCATCCAAACAGTTTAGTATCAGTGCCAATCTGGATCCGAAATAGGAAAGCGCGCTCATCGGGTTCATCCGTGAGAATCGGGACATTTTTGCATGGAAGCCTTCTGACATGCCAGGTGTACCGAGAGGACTCGCTGAGCACAATCTCAATATTGATCCCAAGTTCAAACCGGTCAAGCAGTTCCTTCGCCGCTTTAACGAAGAGAGACGCAAGGCCATTGGTGAAGAAGTAGCCCGGCTACTGGCAGCAGGGTTTATCATTGAAGTATTTCATCCTGAGTGGTTGGCTAATCCGGTGCTCATTCTTAAGAAGAACGGCACGTGGCGTATGTGTGTGGGCTACACAGATTTGAACAAGGCATGCCCGGCCGATCCTTTTGCTCTCCCGCGGATTGATCAGATCATTGATGCGACGGCGGGTTGTGATCGCCTAAGTTTCCTGGACGCCTACTCAGGTTATCATCAGATTAAAATGGCAGTTAAGGACCAGGAGAAGACAGCTTTTATCACCCCCTTTGGAGCTTTCTGCTACGTTTCAATGCCTTTTGGGCTCAAGAGCGCCCAAGCAACCTATCAGCACTGTGTGCAAAATTGTCTTCACAAGCAGATCGGGCACAATGTTCACGCTTACGTGGATGATATTGTGGTAAAATCCAGGAAGCAGGAAACATTGATAGATGATCTCAAGGAGACATTTGACAATCTTCGGGTTTACAAAATGATGCTTAACCCGGAGAAGTGCGTTTTTGGTGTTCCGGCAGGCAAGCTTCTAGGCTTTCTGGTATCCAACCGAGGCATCGAGGCCAATCCGGAAAAAATCAAAGCGATCACATCCTTGACTAAACCAGCGTGCATCAATGATGTTCAGCATTTGGCGGGCCGGATTGCCGCCCTCAACCGGTTTATCAGCCGTTTGGGAGAGAAGGCCATTCCCCAGTATCAGATGCTGAAGAAGACAGATGAATTCGTCTGGAGTGATGCCGCTAATACAGCATTTGAGGATTTGAAGCGGCAGTTGACTGAACCGCCCCTCATTGCTGCTCCGGTCGATAAGGAGCCTTTATTGTTGTACGTGGCTGCCAATGCCCGTGTTGTTAGTGTGGCGATTGTGGTTGAACGAAAGGAGGCTGGAAAAAGAATATCCTGTTCAAAGGTCGGTTTACTATATCAGCGAGGTGTTAATCGAATCCAAGCAAAGGTATCCACACTGGCAGAAGCTGGTGTATGGAGTTTTTATGGCAAGTAGGAAGCTCAAGCACTACTTTCAAGGCCATCCTATCACTGTGGTTAGTTCTGCTCCCTTGGGGGATATAATCCAGAATAGAGAGGCAACTGGCCGGATTGCAAAATGGGCAATTGAGCTTGGTCCCCATGGGTTGAAGTATATGCCCCGAATAGCCATTAAATCTTAGGCGTTGGTCGACTTCATTAATGATTGGACCGAGTCACAGACACCAGAGGACAAACCGGATAATACATACTGGACTATCCACTTTGACAGGTCCAGGCAGTTGGAAGGCTCGGGGGCTGGAGTCGTCCTTACTTCCCCTCGAGGTGATAAAATTTGTTATGTTCTCCGCTTAATGTTCCCTTGTACTAACAATGCAGCAGAGTACGAGGCCTTACTCCACGGCCTCCGGGTGGCTAAGGAAATGAACTTAAGCCGGGTTCGATGCTTTGGGGATTCTGATCTCGTGGCCCAGCAAGTTTCTGGCACTTGGGATTCAAAAGATCCACTCATGGCAGCCTACAGGCGTGAGGTGGATACGGTAGCAGGCCACTTCAAAGGTTATCAGGTGGAGCACATCGATCGGCGTAAGAACGAAGCAGCTGATGCGCTCAGCTGGCTGGGATCTCAACATAAACCGGTACCGCCTAACACCTTTCTGGATATTTTGCATAACCCATCTGTAAAATTGCCTACAGAGGAGGATTTAGCTGTTCCTGATCCGGAGGCCCAATTGGTAGCTGCCTTGCATGCCACTCCGGATTGGACTATCCCATATTTGGCATACTTAAACCAGGGCGAGTTACCAGATGATGAGCTTTTCGCCAGACAGATAATCCGGTGGTCCAAGTCTATGGGCGTGCATAATGGCGAGTTGCACCGTTGCAGCGTTTCAGGCGTGTTCCAACATTGTGTTTCTCCCGAAGAGGGGCAAGAGATTTTGCGTGAAATCCATGAAGGAGATTGTGGTCACCATGCCGGCTCCAAATCCCTCGTGGCTAAAGCATTCCGTCATGGGTTCTACTGGTTAACAGCCCATTCTGATGCAGAGGATCTGATAAAGCAGTGCGATGCTTGTCAGAAATTTTCACGTCGAGCTCATGTTTCGGCTCAAGAATTACGCATGATTCCCATCACTTGGCCGTTTGCGACTTGGGGGCTCGATATGGTGGGACCCTTTAAACGTTCCAAGGACAAGAAGACCCACCTGTTGGTGGCGGTTGATAAGTTTACTAAATGGGTTGAAGCGGAGCCCATCAGTAAGTGTGACGCAGCTACGGCGGTCCAATTCCTTAAAAAGATTATTTTCCGTTTTGGCTTTCCACACAGTATCATCACAGATAATGGTACGAACCTTTCTAAAGGAGAAATGGAGGAATTTTGCCACAGAGAGCACAACCGGCTTGATCTAGCATCTGTGGCTCACCCCCAGTCTAATGGTCAAGCGGAGAGGGCGAATCAAGAAATCCTGAAGGGTATCAAGCCTCGGCTTATGGTCCCTCTGAAGCGGACCCCGGGTTGTTGGGTGGAAGAATTACCATCAGTGTTATGGAGCATAAACACCACCCCAAACCGGTCTACAAGTTATACACCTTTTTTCATGGTCTACGGGGCAGAGACCGTCATTTCAAGCGATATCCGTCACGATTCGCCCCGAGTTGCAAATTATGTTGAAGCGGACAATGAGCAAGCACGCCAAGAGGCGCTGGACCTGTTAGATGAGAAACGGGACATGGCTTTGGCTCGGTCAGCAGTTTATCAACAAGACCTGCGGCGTTATCACAGCCGCCGGGTTAAAACAAGAACCTTTCAAGAAGGTGATCTGGTGCTCCGTCTCGTCCAAGACCAGACTGATATGCACAAGCTATCCCCGCCTTGGGAAGGACCCTTTGTGGTCAGCAAGAATCTGCACAACGGATCATACTACCTCATTGACGTTCGAGAAGACTCACGTAGCTCTGAGGAGGAGACCCGGCGGCCATGGAACATAGCTCTCCTACGGCCTTATTATGCTTGAAGCCACTGGCTTTTCTTATGTATATATTTCGACAATGTACATATTATGATCAATAAAGTAAACCGGCACCCTCGCTAAATCAAGCAGGGTCTCCGTTGTTTTTCTTCCAATGTCTATTAACTTGGGGGCTTCAGCTTAAACAAGCGGAGTACTACCTCGTAAACCGGCTATCACGCCACCACTTAGCTTGGGAGCTTCACACCCACGGGGCCAAAGAGAGTCTGATTGCTCACAGCCCAGCTCAAACATAGGCACCCATTGAGCACAGCTCACAAAGTTACTTGGGGGCTCTTTGTGTCAAATACCAAAGAGCTTGAAAGGACCCTTGTAGCCGGGTATCGACCCACGGCTTGGAAGCCTGGTGTATTCACCTAAAACCGCGGGTTAACCTGCCTTCATCAAGTAAGCCACTCCTATCCAGGTAATCCTGGCACGACCCGTCGAACGTTTGACAGTTGCTCTCTTTGAGACCCTGAACTCATCAAAGTTAAAACGATGATTGGTTAGTTGGAGGCCCATCTTAAAAGGCTTTGCTAAAATGGTTTAACTCAGTGGCCTGGCAGCCCATGAAAAGCCTCGGTTTGAGCCTGGCAGCCCTCGAAAAGCCTTGCTATGTTTTCTTTGGTCATGCTAAGTTTTATTTCTTTTCATCATGTTTACAACGAACCCGGTGTTTCTTAACCCGGTGTGGCTTACGGATTTTCTGTTTAAGCTTTCAAATAAAGGTAACCCGGCATCCCTCAAACTGGTTTGGATTGACATTGTCTCCAGCAATCGTCTGGTGTTTATCGCAACCCAGGTCGATATCATAGACCATCATGGCATATTGGAAATTGGATTTTCATCCTTCTAGTATCACAATTGGTAAAACTAAACAGCAATATATTTTATCACAGGTATGATTTATTATTGCTATATTATTAGTAACCATGGTTGCTTGCCAAGATATGAGGGGTACTTTTGACCTGTCCAGCGGTAAAACCGTCTGGACAGAATTTCTCTTATGCAGATACAGGGATTGCATGATATGGAGCAAACATAAGGGAGTGTTAAAAATCTCAGACAGGTCAAGGCAAAGTATATCCCAGTGCACGATGGCAGCCGGATCACAACATTTGTCTAGCCTATTACAAGGCACTTTCAAGGCCCAAAATATGGTGTTTTTTTCCATAGAACAAAGTCTGTGGAGCATCTATCAACTTGCCGGATTAAGTCTTGTTGCCATGATGCTGCGAAGTTGACGGGTCATGTGGCGCCGGTTCAGCCTCATCCTCACCTTGTGGTTGGAAGTCCGTGCTTGTCCAGTCAATCCGGGTTAAGGCCTGAAAGACAGCTTCTTCACTGATAAGTTCTGACGGATCAACATCAGGGGCATAAGTGTGCTTACGGATTGGCGGGATGAGATTTTGCACTTCCGGCAAGTCAGCATTAACCCGTTTGTTATTTGCATCATAACAAGACACGTGAACAGTCAAGTTAGCGTCTTCTGCAAGCTGACTCGCCAGAGGAAGCATTTCCCTTGTCACCTTTTTCAAAGCGGTGTCGTCAAAATCTGACCCGTCCTCTTGTGTGCTTGGAAAGCCTTTTGCAAGGTCAGCCGGATCAAGATCAGCTATCCACGCTTTGGCTCGGGTGAGGGCCAACAAAGCACCTGCCCTGGCAGCAGATCGCTTCACTTCTTCTAACTGGGCTGGTACCATCGAAAGCCTTGCTAGCGTTTCTTTGATCAGAGTTGGGGCCGGGCTGTTGTAAGATGCTGCACAAATAACCCGTTGGGCACCAGCATACAGTTGTTCAATCAAAGTATATGCTGCTTTCAGCTTCACCCGTGCATCTGAACCCAGATGTGTAATACGGTTTCCTGCAATGGATAAGGATTGTTAATAGCTGTTTCTCAAACAAGGAATATTTCATGGCTTAGTAAGTACTCACCAAAGATGGCAGATGTCATAGCATTTACTTGGCGCTTCAATCCGGAAAGCTCTTCTTCCACCGGTTTAAGAGCTGATTCGGCGTCTTCAGCTTGTTTCTGCAGTGCGTCCTTCTTAGTTTCCCACTTGGCACGTTCTTTCTTGAAGCTTTCTTTAAGTTGTTCCAGGGAAGTTAAAGCGGCTTTTAGTTCCTCTTTGGACTTGGAAGATTCTTCTTGCTGAGATTTGATGCTTTCTTGAAGATCCGCAATTTGACTGTGTTGACCGTTTATCTCCGCCTGTCAGTCACAGATGCATATCAATATACTATCAAAGTCCCAAGTCTATAACTAGTTATACACTCGGCACTTGGGGGCTAATGCGGATTGCTTCTTGACTACTGCTGGTTCAAAGTCCCCAGGATCAATACAAGTTTTAATCCGGGCACTTGGGGGCTAATGCATATTCACTCAAAAGGAGCAATCAGAATGAAAGGGATTATAAGTCCCGGTTTAACTTTATAAATTAACCCGACCCTTGGGGGCTACGGGATACAAGATTAAGATGAGAAGGAATACCTCATAGTGTTCTTTCATCAGGTTTACCAAATCAGCTTCAGAGTCTCGGCTTGCATAAAGCCGGTTCAAAAATCCGTAATGAAGCTCCTGGACAGAAAGATGAGCATACTTTGACAAATCGATATATGCTTTCCCTTTGCTTGGGAAAGCAAATTCATCTTTGGCATTGTGTTTTGCCAGAATGACTGGATTGCCCGGGGCGGTATAACCAGTACCGGTAACAACAACTTCATCATCCTTCTCTGGGATTGAAGTGGTAGGAGGAATTGGCGGGTTGACTGTGGAGTTCAGGGGATCAACAGCTGGACTTGCAGGTGTGGCACGTGGACTGGAGCTGCTTTCATGAATGGCCGGATCAGCTTCTGGCGGATCAGCATTTGTAGTTGGCTCTGGCGGGATAAAGTCATCCATGGGATTATCAAAGCTCTCGCGGGCATCTTCAGGAATCTCTGCCGGTTCAACCTCGCCAGAAGGGGTACTGGTCTTAGCCTTCTTACTCAGCCGAGCTTTGCCGCTAGTATCAAAACAAGGATCAGCAGGGTCAATATAAAGATAATGGAAAAAGGAAAAGTTGTATGCTTACCCAGGGACGGTTTTCAATGGAGGCAGTTGAGTGGTGGATGAACCGCCCAACGAGTTTGAAGATACCTGATAGTTTGAATCAGATGAATTGAGAGGGCATCAAAAAACACCCTTCAAAGGATAACGTTTTTCAGGAGAACAGGCAACCTCGGGACGGCGTTTCCGGGTTGGTGTCAGAGGTAAACCGGAGGAAGTGACCTGTTGGCCACTGTGCCGAGTTGTGCGACGACCTTCGGTTTGTTGTGTCTTCAAAGAAATTTTTTGACCCACATAAGCAAGAGGGTGAGAACATTTCACTTTCTGAACTGCACGGCGAAGCCTTTGAGCTGGCACAAGTTCTGAGTCAGAAAGATAAATTACCTCAACGTGATCCGCACGGCTGGCCTCTGCATCATCCTGGGAGCAATCATTGTCAATAAGATGTATGAAATAAAAGCCAAGGGAGTCAAGTTCTACCTCTTCACTTGATCCATGGACATCTTCTGGCGGTTCAGAAGTCTCAGCAGCTTTCTTCTTGCCAGCTCTTTTGGTGACCTTACTCTTAATCCGAGGAGCTTTGGCCGGTTTATCTTGAGGTTTCTTTTTCCAGAAGGAGCTGTCTACCTGGGAAGTTGTGCAAGGAGCTATTACAATAAAGCTACAAGCACAACAGAGTCAGGAAGATACAAAGTTAAAATACTTACCGTTGGTAGTTTGTTGGAGGCGTAATAAGGAGGCAGACCGACTTGAGTGCACACAGTGAGACTTTCATCAAGTATTTTCTTCACACTTTCAGTGACCTCATCTTCAGTCATTTCTATTTGATTAAACCGTTGCGGGTCATATGTCTGGTCAGTGTATTCACACATTAACCCGGAGCGGCGGCTTAAGGGCAAAATACACCATGAAAGCCAGCAGCGGACAAGATCAACGCCAGTTAAATCGTTGGCCATAAAAGCCCGGAGTCTAACAAGTTGTGATGCATAGGCTTGACGTTCCTTTGTTGTTAGTCGTGGAGGTAAAGGGTGGCTATTGCTAAGCCGGTATGGCCGGTAACTTGGCAGAGGATTTTCGTCAGTCGGAGCAGTGTTTTGGCAATAGAACCATGTTTGGTTCCAGTCCTTTGGGTGGCTATGAAGTTTGGCGTGAGGAAAATCAAATTCTTTCCTCTTCTGAATTGAAACGCCGCCAAGTTCAGTGTTGGGGCCGTCAGCAAATTCGGTCCGGCGGTTTAAGTGAAAGAGATCCCGGAATAAATCAACAGTTGGTTCTTCCTGCAGATAAACTTCACAGAAAACCTGGAAAGCACATATATTGGACACTGAGTTTGGTCCTATGTCTTGAGGATGGAGTTGGAAGCTGGCAAGCACATCCCGGAAAAATTTTGATCCTGGGGGACTGAAGCCCCGACCCAGATGTTGCAAGAACACAATCACCTCTCCCTCTTTGGGTTCAGGAGGGCATTCAGGACTAGGAACTCGCCACTGAAGAACATTCTGTGGAGCTAAAGCGCCTATAATGACGAAGTTGTTGATCTGTGTCTCGGTAATCCGGGATGGGACCCAATTACAGGCAGAAAATTGTGGTGCCATCACAGTCTGCAGAAGGAAAATGGGAAATTTACAATTGCTGATCCAAGTAAGTTCATCAATATTTAATTTGTCATATAATGCTAAGCCGGAAATTTAATCAAAGTGCATGCAAGAGGAGCCAAGCATTGATATTCAAAGTTATACGGCGGTTTAAGTGAGGGCTAATGGCATATGAGGAATTGTCAGTTATCGCAGGTTAAACCGCCTTTTCAGGTGCAAGGGTTAGATCTAAGATTTTCTAAGTACTGCAGAAACAAGTTTCACAAGAGGGTGATATAATTCTGGATCTACCGTCGGTCAGTAAAGAAATTTTTCTGAGCCCTACAATGGCGCTGAACGGAACAGAGAAAGGTTCGGATAAGGATCTAGCTAGGAACAACAAGATGTTGCAGTATGGTAGAGTAAAACTACAGATCTAGCCGCAAAAAAGAAACTATCAGGCATAATGAGATCCAGGGAGATGCTCGAGGAAAAGCAGATGAATATTGATGAACACCAAAGAAACATCGAAACCCTAAGGCAGATCTAATATGTAATTGAAAGGAGTATTTACCAGGGCCACGCAGAGGCGGAGGAGTATCGCAGGAGCTCTGGTACGAACAGGGTGATGCAGCGGCCTGAGATGAGGCAGAGCTTCACGGTCGACGACGGCGGCGATGCTTGAGCTCTTTGAGTCGCGAGGAAGAAGACGAGGCGAAGAGGCAAAGGGGGAAAATGAAAGGAGCTTTGGTTCTATTTATGAAGGAAAGGGGATAAAATGGCAGGCGCGAAAATCGAGGGGTCCGAAGCGACAGAAAAGGATACAGTTGTCGCCTCGATCTTCGGGAATCAATTAAAGAGAAGGGAATCTTTATGCAGGGGTGACATCACCATAATTTGCTGCAGTGACAGAAGATGACGTCACAACGGTTCACTAAAAGGCAATATGGCGGTTTACAAGGATGGATATCAATTTCAATAATGTTCCTAAGGATGGAAGATTGACATGAACAAATTCAAATCAATCCGGGGCCTAATGTTGAGGATATAACTGCTAAGGGTAAACCGGCCAGGAGGGGCCGGTTCACCTCTAGCTATGCCGAAGCCCAAGACAACCCGGAGGATGGCGCTTTACGGAGAAGCGTGATGGCCCAGCATCCATAGGTGATTTAGGGCCCATGATGGTAAACCGCCATACTTGTGTAAACTTGTAATATAAGAAAGAAAGGAAGAGACCAAGGCTAGCACTTGTATAAGTTAGCCTAGGACTCTGTAGACCGGCCGGGGTCCTCCTGTGTATATAAAGGGGTGACCCGGCGGCGGTTTAGGGACAGACAACAACAACTCGAGGCTCAGGTTAGCGAATTCGCTCCCTGTGCATCGAAACCCAATCAATCCCATCACAACTAGACGTAGGCCTTTACCTTCCTCGAAGGGGCCGAACTAGTATAAACTCCCGTGTCCCTTTGTCCGGTTTAACCCCTTCGAGCTAACCCGTTGCGATGGCTCCACGACTAAGTCTTTCTACGAAGACATCTGACGTGTTAATTCCACGACAATGGGTGAAAAAATTACTGTTGAGCAATTGATAGAATTGAGCATAGTTATGAGGTTATCTAGGTATGATCATGTATATAGGAAACGTTCGTGACAAGTAGACCGACTCCTGCCTGCATCTACTACTATTACTCCACTCATCGACCGCTATCCAGCATGCATCTAGAGTATTAAGTTAAATATAGAGTAACGCCTTAAGCAAGATGACATGATGTAGAGGAATAAATTCATGCAATATGATAAATACCCCATCTTGTTATCCTCGATGGCAACAATACAATACGTGCCTTGCAACTCTTTCTGTCACTGAGTAAGGACACCGCAAGATTGAACCCAAAGCTAAACACTTCTCCCATTGCAAGAACTACCAATCTAGTTGGCCAAACCAAACGGATAATTCGAAGAGACTTGCAAAGATAACTCAATCATACATAAAAGAATTCAGAGAAGATTCAAATATTATTCATAGATAAGTTGGATCATAAACCCACAATTCATCGGTCTCAACAAACACACCGCAAAAAGAAGATTACATCGAATAGATCTCCACGAGAGAGGGGGAGAACATTGTATTGAGATCCAAAAGGAGAGAAGAAGCCATCTAGCTACTAGCTATGGACCCGAAGGTCTGAAGTAAACTACTCACACTTCATCGGAAGGGCTATGGTGTTGATGTAGAACCCCTCCGTGATGGATGCCCTCTCCGGCGGAGCTCCGGAATAGGCCCCAAGATGGGATCTCGTGGATACAGGAAGTTGCGGCGGTGGAATTAGGTTTTTGGCTCCGTCTCTGGTCTAATGGGGGTACCTAGGTATATATAGGAGGAAGCAGCACGTCGGTGGAGCTCCGAGGGGCCCACGAGGCAGGGGGTGCACCCAGGGGGACGCGCCCTCCACCCTCGTGACCTCCCCGGAAACTTCTTGGAGTAGGGTCCAAGTCTCCTGGATCACATTCGGTGAGAAGATCACGTTCCCGGAGGTTTCATTCCGTTTGGACTCCGTTTGATATTCTGTTTCCTCGAAATACTGAAATAGGAAAAAAAAAAAGCAATTCTGAGCTGGGCCTCCAGTTAATACGTTAGTCCCAAAAATAATATAAAAGTGGAAAATATAGCCCGATATAGTCCAAAAACAGTAGATAAAGTAGCATGGAGCAATCAAAAATTATAGATACGTTGGAGACGTATCAGCCTCCACCGCGCGCTACTCCACCGGCTACTGTTCAACCACCCCTCCACAGTCTACTATTCATCCAGCCATCCACACCACGGGGTCCTGTTCAACCACCCCTCCACGGGCACCCCTCCACCGTCTACTGTTCATCCTGCCCTCCACACTACGGGGTCCTGTTCATCCACCCCTCCACGGGCACCCCTTCACCGTTTATTGTTCATCCAGCCCTCCACCACACCACGGGGTCCTGTTCATCCAGAGGCAACGCCACCGCTCACTGTTCATCCAACCCCCCCCCCCCCCCCCGCAACGCTCACTGTTCATCCCATCGATCGGCTTCAGTTAGAAGCAGTAGCCAAGGAATCGCTCGATCGGGTTCAGTTAACAGCCATCGATCGATCGCTCGGGTTCAGTAACGCGTAGCCTGCAGTGCAATCGCTCGGGTTCAGTTAGAGCCCAACGCCTCGCTCGGGTTCAGTTAGAGCCAACACCTCGCATACACGCACGTACGTGTACGAGAGAAACGCGCATCGCTCGGCCCCCGACCTCCCACCGTAACCGGGAACTCCTCGAAATTTTCCTCCCCCTCGCTTCTACCACGGTTTTTTCCGTCATGGACGGCCCAAAGAATGTCATGCAGCTGCGTCTCCAGCCCGCCCAGGACGAAAAGCCCATTTTCTGTCATGATTTTTTGTCATACAAGTAGGAGCCCACCACATCTATGATGATACCTGGTTTTTTCATAATTATCATCATAGAAGTGTCATATGTATGACAGAAAAAAAATTCGTTCGGCCCAAAATGTCACAGATGTGTCTTTTTTTTTGTAGTGCTATATTTACTTTATTGCTTCTTTACCTAAACAGCCCCTAGCTTTTATTTACGTGATCTTTATATTATTGCAAATCTATCCCACAACACCTACAAAGTACTTCTAGCTTCATACTTTTTCTAGGTAAAGCGAACGTTAAGCGTGCGTAGAGTTGTATCGGTGGTCGATAGAACTTGAGGGAATATTTGTTCTACCTTTAGCTCCTAGTTGGTTTCGACACTCTTACTTATCGAAAGAGGCTACAATTGATCCCCTATACTTGTGGGTTATCAGGCCCCCTCCTCTCTCTCTCACAAGGCCCATGTTGGCCCATTAGTCCCCCCGGGGGTTCCGATAAACCCCCGGCACTCCGATAACTATCCGGTGACCCCCAGAACTCATCCGGTGTCTGAATATAGTCATCCAATATATAAATCTTTATGTCTCGACCATTTCAAGACTCTTCATCATGTACGTGATCACATCCGGGACTCCGAACTATCTTCGGTACATCAAAACACATAAACTCATAATACCGATCGTCACAGAATGTTAAGCGTGCGGACCCTATGGGTTCGAGAACTATGTAGACATGACCGAGACACGTCTCCGGTCAATAACCAATACCAGAACCTGGATGTTCATATTGGCTCCCACATATTCTACGAAGATCTTTATCGGTCAAACCGCATAACGATGTACGTTGTTCCCTTTGTCATCGGTATGTTACTTGCCCGAGATTCGATCGTCGGTATCTCAATACCTAGTTCAATCTCGTTATCGGAAAATATCTTACTCGTTCCGTAATGCATCATCAGTAACTAACTCATTAGTCACATTGCTTGCAAGGCTTATAGTGATGTGCATTACCGAGAGGGCCCAGAGATACCTCTCCATCAAACGGAGTGACAAATCCTAATCTCGATCTATGCCAACTCAACAAGTACCATCAGAGACACCTTTAGAGCACCTTTATAATCACCCAGTTACGTTGTGACGTTTGGTAGCACACTAAGTGTTCCTCCAGTATTCGGGAGTTGCATAATCTCATAGTCATAGGAACATGTATAAGTCATGAAGAAAGCAATAGCAATATACTAAACGATCAATAGCTAAGCTAACGGAATGGGTCAAGTCAATCACATCATTCTCTAATGATGTGATCCCATTAATCAAATGACAACTCATGTCTATGGCTAGGAAACTTAACCATCTTTGATTCAACGAGCTAGTTAAGTAGAGGCATACTAGTGACACTATGTTTGTCTATGTATTCACACATGTACTACGTTTCCGGTTAATACAATTCCGGCATGAATAATAGATATTTATCATGATATAAGGAAATATAAATAACAACTTTATTATTGCCTCTAGGGCATATTTCCTTCAGTCTCCCACTTGCAATAGAGTCAATAATCTAGATTACACAGTAATGATTCTAACACCCATGGAGTCTTGGTGTTGATCATGTTTTGCTCATGAGAGAGGCTTAGTCAACGGGGTCTACAACATTCAGATCCGTATGTACCTTGCAAATCTCTATGTCTCCCTCCTTGACTTGATTGTGGACGGAAGTGAAGCGTCTCTTGATGTGCTTAGTTCTTTTGTGAAATCTGGATTCCTTTGCCAAGGCAATTGCACCAGTATTGTCACAAAAGATTTTCATTGGACCCGATGCACTAGGTATGACACCTAGATTGGATATGAACTCCTTCATCCAGACTCCTTCATTTGTTGCTTCCAAAGCAGCTATGTACTCTGCTTCACACGTAGATCCCGCCACGATGCTTTGCTTAGAACTGTACCAACTGACAGCTCCACCCTTCAATATAAATACGTATCCGGTTTGTGACATAGAATCATTTGAATCAGTGTCAAAGCTTGCATCGACGTAACCATTTACAACGAGCTCTTTGTCACCTCCATAAACGAGAAACATATCCTTAGTCCTTTTCAGGTATTTCAGGATGTTCTTGACCGCTGTTCAGTGATCCACTCCTGGATTACTTTGGTATCTCCCTGCTAAACTAATAGCAAGGCACACATCAGGTCTGGCACACAGCTTTGCATACATGATAGAACCTATGGCTGAAGCATAGGGAATGACCTTCATTTTCTCTCTATCTTCTGCAGTGGTCGGGCATTGAGTCTGACTCAACTTCACACCTTGTAACACAGGCAAGAACCCTTTCTTTGCTTGATCCATTTTGAACTTCTTCAAAACTTTATCAAGGTATGTGCTTGGTGAAAGTCCAATTAAGCGTCTTGTTCTATCTTTATAGATCTTGATGCCTAATATATAAGCAGCTTCACCGAGGTCTTTCATTGAAAAGATATTATTCAAGTATCCTTTTATGCTATCCAGAAATTCTATATCATTTCCAATCAACAATATGTCATCCACATATAATATTAGAAATGCTACAGAGATCTCACTCACTTTCTTGTAAATACAGGCTTCTCCAAAAGTCTATATATAACCATATGCTTTGATCACACTATCAAAACGTTTATTCCAACTCCGAGAGGCTTGCACCAGTCCATAAATGGATCGCAGGAGCTTGCACACTTTGTTAGCTCCCTTTGGATCGATAAAACCATCAGGTTGCATCATATACAACTCTTCTTCCAGAAATCCATTCAGGAATGCAGTCTTTACATCGGTTTCATAATTATAAAATGCAGCAATTGCTAACATGATTCGGACGGACTTAAGCATCGCTACGGGTGAGAAAGTCTCATCGTAGTCAACTCCTTGAAATTGTCGAAAACCTTTTACAACAAGTCGAGCTTTGTAGACAGTAACATTACCGTCAGCGTCAGTCTTCTTATTAAAGATCCATTTATTCTTGATGGCTTGCGGATCATCGAGCAAGTCAACCAAAGTCCACACTTTGTTCTCATACATGGATCCCATCTTAGATTTCATGGCCTCAAGCCATTTTGCGAAATCTGGGCTCATCATCGCTTCCTCATAGTTCGTAGGTTCGTCATGGTCAAGTAACATGACCTCCAGAATAGGATTACTGTACCAGTCTGGTGCGGATCTTACTCTGGTTGACCTACGAGGTTCGGTAGTAACTTGATCTGAAGTTACATGTTCGTCATCATTAGCTTCCTCGCTAATTGGTGTAGGTGTCACAGGAACATATTTCTGTGATGAACTACTTTCCAATAAGGGAGAAGGTACAGTTACCTCATCAAGTTCTACTTTCCTACCACTCACTTCTTTCGAGAGAAACTCCTTCTCTTCAAAGGATCCATTCTTAGCAACGAATGTCTTGCCTTCGGATCTGTGATAGAAGGTGTACCCAACAGTCTCCTTTGGGTATCCTGTGAAGACACATTTCTACGATTTGGGTTCGAGCTTATCAGGTTGAAGCTTTTTCACATAAGCATCGCAGTCCCAAACTTTAAGAAACGACAACTTGGGTTGCTTGCCAAACCACAGTTCATAAGGTGTCGTCTCAACGGATTTAGATGGTGCCCTATTTAACGTGAATGCAGCCGTCTCTAAAGCATAACCCCAAAACGATAGCTATAAATCAGTAAGAGACATCATAGATCGCACCATATCTAATAAAGTGCGGTTACGACGTTCGGACACACCATTACATTGTGGTGTTCCAGGTGGCGTGAGTTGTGAAACTATTCCGCATTGTTTCAAATGAAGACCAAACTCGTAATTCAAATATTCTCCTCCACGATCAGATCGTAGAAAGTTTATTTTCTTGTTACGATGATTTTCCACTTCACTCTGAAATTCTTTGAACTTTTCAAATGTTTAAGACTTATACTTCATCAAGTAGATATACCCATATCTGCTTAAATCGTCTATGAAGGTGAGAAAATAACGATACCCGCCGCAAGCCTCAACATTCATTGGACCACATACATCAGTATGTATGATTTCCAACAAATCTATTGCTCGCTCCATTGTTCTAGAGAACGGCGTTTTAGTCATCTTGCCCATGAGGCATGGTTCGCAAGTACCAAGTGATTCCAAAAGTCCATCAGAATAGAGTTTCTTCATGCGCTTTACACCAATATGACCCAAACGGCAGTGCCACAAATAAGTTGCACTATCATTATCAGCTCTGCATCTTTTGGCTTCAATATTATGAATATGTCTATCACTATTGTCGAGATTCAACAAAAATAGACCACTCTTCAAGGGTGCATGACCATAAAAGATATTACTCATACAAATAGAACAACCATTATTCTCTGATTTAAATGAATAACCGTCTCACATCAAACAAGATCCAGATATAATGTTCATGCTTAACGCTGGCACCAAATAACAATTATTCAGGTCTAAAACTAATCCCGGAGGTAGATGTAGAGGTAGCGTGCCAACGGCGATCACATCGACTTTGGAACCATTTCCCACGTGCATCGTCACCTCATCCTTAGCCAATCTTCGCTTAATCCGTAGTCCTGTTTCGAGTTGCAAATATTAGTAACAGAACCAGTATCAAATACTCAGGCACTACTGCGAGCACTAGTAAGGTACACATCAATAACATGTATATCACATATACCTTTGTTCACCTTTCCATCCTTCTTATCTGTCAAATACTCGGGGCAGTTCTGCTTCTAGTGACCAGTCCCTTTGCAGTAGAAGCACTCAGTCTCAGGCTTAGGTCCAGACTTGGGCTTCTTCACTTGAGCAGCAACTTGCTTGCCATTCTTCTTGAATTTCCCCTTCTTCCCTTTACCCTTTTTCTTGAAACTGGTGGTCTTGTTGACCATCAACACTTGATGCTCTTTCTTTATTTCTACCTCCGCGGCCTTTAGCATTGCGAAGAGCTCGAGAATTGTCTTATCCATCCCTTGCATATTATAGTTCATCACGAAGCTCTTGTAGCTTGGTGGCAGTGATTGAAGAATTCTGTCAATGATACTATCATCGGGAAGATTAACTCCCAGTTGAATCAAGTGATTGTTATACCCAGACATTTTGAGTATATGCTCACTGACGGAACTATTCTCCTCCATCTTGCAGCTGTAGAACTTATTGGAGACTTCATATCTCTCAATCCGGGCATTTGCTTGAAATATTAACTTCAACTCCTGGAACATCTCATATGCTCCATCATGTTCAAAACTTCATTGAAGTCCCGGTTCTAAGCCGTAAAGCATGGCACACTGAACTATCGAGTAGTCATTAGCTTTGCTCTGCCAGACATTCATAACATCTGGCGTTGCTCCTGCGGTGGGTTTGGCACCTAGCGGGGCTTCCAACACATAATTCTTCTGTGCAGCAATGAGGATAATCCTCAAGTTACGGACCCAGTCTGTGTAGTTTCTACCATCATCTTTCAACTTAGCTTTCTCTAGGAACGCATTAAAATTCAACAAAACAACAGCACGGGCCATCTATTTACAACAACATAGACATGCAAAATACTATCAGGTACTAAGTTCATGATAAATGAAAGTTCTATTAATCAAATTACTTAAGAACTCCCACTTAGATAGACATCCCTCTAATCATCTAAGTGATCACGTGATCCAAATCAACTAAACCATGTCCGATCATCACGTGAGATGGAGTAGTTTTCAATGGTGAACATCACTATGTTGATCATATCTACTATATGATTCACGCTCGACCTCTCGGTCTTAGTGTTCCGAGGCCATATCTACATATGCTAGGCTCGTCAAGTTTAACTCGAGTATTCTGCGTGTGCAAAACTGGCTTGCACCCTTTGTATGTGAACGTAGAGCTTATCACACCCGATCATCACGTGGTGTCTCAGCACGACAAACTTTCGCAACGGTGCATACTCAGGGAGAACACTTTTATCTTGAAATTTAGTGAGAGATCATTTTATAATGCTACCGTCAATCAAAGAAAAATAAGATGCATAAAGGATAAACATCACATGCAATCAATATAAGTGATATGATATGGCCATCATCATCTTGTGCCTTTGATCTTCATCTCCAAAGCACCGTCATGATCACCATCGTAACCGGCATGACACCTTGATCTCCATCAAAGCATCATTGTCGTCTCGCCAACTATTGCTTCTACGACTATCGCTACCGCTTAGTGATAAAATAAAGCAATTAAATGGCGATTGCATTCCGTACAATAAAGCGACAACCATATTGCTCCTGCCAGTTGCCGATTACTCCATTACATAACATGATCATCTCATACAATAAAATTTAGCATCATGTCTTGACCATATGACATCACAACATGCCCTGCAAAAAAAAAGTTAGACGTCCTCTACTTTGTTGTTGCAAGTTTTACGTGGATGCTACAGGCTGAGAAAGAACCGTTCTTACCTACGCATCAAAACCACAATGATTTTTCATCAAGTATGTGTTGTTTTAACCCTCAACAGGGACCGGGTGTAGCCACACTCGATTCAACTAAAGTTGGATAAACTGACACCCGCCAGCCACCTATGTGCGAAGCACGTCGGTAGAACTAGTCTCGTGTAAGAGTACGCGTAATGTCGGTCCGGACCGCTTCATCCAACAATACCGCCGAATCAAAGTATGACATGCTGGTAAGGAGTATGACTATTATCGCCCACAACTCACTTGTGTTCTACTCGTGCATATAACATCTACGCATAGACCTCGCTCGGATGCCACTGTTGGGGAACGCAGTAATTTTCAAAAATTTCATAAGCACACGCAAGATCATGGTGATGCATAGCAACGAGACGGGAGAGTGTAGTCCACGTACCCTCCTAGACCATAAGCGGAAGCATTATGACAACGCGGTTGATGTAGTCGTACGTCTTCACGATCCGACCGATCCTAGTGCTGAAAGTACGGCACCTCCGCGATCTGCACATGTTTGGCTCGGTGACGTCCCATGAACTCTCGATCCAGCTGAGTGTCGAGGGAGAGCTTCGTCAGCACGACGGTGTGATGACGGTGATCACGAAGATACCGGCGCAGGGCTTCGCCTAAGCACTACAATGATATGACCGAGGTGGATTATGGTGGAGGAGGGCACCGCACACGGCTAAGACAATGTTTGTTGGTATGTTCTAGGGTGCCCCCTGCCCCCGTATATAAAGGAGCAAGGGGGAGGTCGGCCGGCCCTTGGGGCGCGCCAAGGAGGGGGGAGTCCTCCTCCTAGTAGGAGTAGGACTCCCCCTTTCCTAGTCCAACTAGGAGGAGGAAGGGGGAATGAAGGAGAGGGAGAGAGGGAGGGAAAGAGGGGGCGCCCCCCCCCCCTCCTTGTCCAATTCGGACTCCTCAAGGGGGGCGCGGCCAGCCCAATGGCCCTAATACATTTCTGTCATATCTATAATTTTTATTGTTCCATGCCAATATTATACAACTTTCATATACTTTTGGCAACTTTTTATACTATTTTTGGGACTAACATATTGATCCAGTGCCTAGTGCCAGTTCATTTTTGTTGCATCTTTTTGTCTCGCAGAAACCCCATATCAAACGGAGTCCAAACGGGATAAAAACGGACGGAGAATATTTTTGGAATATTTGTGAAATATGGGAAGAAGAATCAACGTGAGAAGGTGCTCGAGGGGGCCACGAGGCAGGGGGCGCCTGCCCCCCTGGGCGCGCCCCTGACCCTCGTGGGCACCCCGTAAGGCGGTTCCTGCTATTCTTTGGCCGCAAGAAAGTTAATTTTCAGAAGAAAAAATTGGGCGAAGGTTTCAACCCAATCGGAGTTACGGATCTCCGGATATATAAGAAACGGTGAAAGGGCAGAATCCCAGAGCGCAGAAACAGAGAGAGACGGAGAGACAGGTCAAATCTCGGAGGGGCTCTTGCCCCTCCCACGCCATGGAGACCATGTACCAGAGGGTAAACCCTTCTCCCATCTAGGAAGAAGGTCAAGGAAGAAGAAGAAGGAGGGGGCCCCTCTCCCCCTCTCTTCCGGTGGTGCCGGAACGCTGCCGTGGCCATCGTCATCATCACTGCGATCATCACCAACACCTCCGCCATCTTCACCAACATCTCCATCACCTTCCCCCCTCTATCTACAGTGGTCCACTCTCCCGCAACCCGTTGTACCCTCTACTTGAACATGGTGCTTTATGCTTCATATTATTATCCAATGATGTGTTTCCATCCTGTGATGTCTGAGTAGATTTTCGTTGTCCTATCGGTAGTTGATGAATTGCTATGATTGATTTAATTTGCTTGTGGTTATGTTGCTGTCCTTTGGTGCCCATCATATGAGCGCGCGTGTGGATCACACCACAGGGTTAGTTGTATGTTGATAGGACTATGTATTGGAGGGCAAGAGTGGCAGAAGCTTCTACCTGGCATAGAAATTGATGCATATGGGATTGAAGGGGGACCAATATATCTTAATGCTACGGTTGGGTTTTACCTTAATGAACGTTAGTAGCTGCGGAGGCTTGCTAATAGTTCCAATCATAAGTGCATAGAATTCCAAGTCAGGTATGACATGCTAGCAGTGGCGCGCCTCTCCCACATAAAACTTGTTATCGGTCTAGTAAAGTAGTCAATTGCTTAGGGACAATTTCGCATCTCCTACCACCACTTTTCCACACTCGCTATATTTACTTTATTGCTTCTTTATCTAAACAGCCCCTGGCTTTTATTTACGTGCTCTTTATATTCTTGCAAACCTATCTGACAACACCTACAAAGTACTTCTAGCTTCATACTTTTTCTACGTAAAGCGAACATTAAGCGTGCGTAGAGTTGTATCGGTGGTCGATAGAACTTGAGGGAATATTTGTTCTACCTTTAGCTCCTAGTTGGGTTTGACACTCTTACTTATCGAAAGAGGCTACAATTGATCCCCTACACTTGTGGGTTATCAGGCCCCTTCCTCTCTCACACACACAAGGCCCATGTTAGCCCATTAGTCCCCCGGGGGGTTCCGATAACCCCCCGGCACTCTGATAATTATCCGGTGACCCCCAGAACTCATCCGGTGTCCGAATATAGTCATCCAATATATCAATCTTTATGTCTCGACCATTTCAAGACTCTTCGTCATGTCCATGGTCACATCCGGTACTCCGAACTATCTTCGGTACATCAAAACACATAAACTCATAATACCAATCGTCACCGAATGTTAAGCGTGCGAACCCTATGGGTTCGAGAACTATGTAGACATGACCGAGACACATCTCCGGTCAATAACCAATACTAGAACCTGGATGTTCATATTGGCTCCCACAAATTCTACGAAGATCTTTATCGGTCAAACCACATAAAGATGTACGTTGTTCCCTTTGTCATCGGTATGTTACTTGCCCGAGATTCGATCGTCGGTATCCCAATACCTAGTTCAATCTCGTTACCGGCAAATCTCTTACTCGTTCCGTAATGCATCATCCCGTAACTAACTCATTAGTCACATTGCTTGCAAGGCTTATAGTGATGTGCATTACCGAGAGGGCCCAGAGATACCTCTCCGTCAAACGGAGTGACAAATCCTAATCTCGATCTATGACAACTCAACAAGTACCATTGGAGACACCTGTAGAGCACCTTTATAATCACCCAGTTACGTTGTGACGTTTGGTAGCACACTAAGTGTTCCTCTAGTATTCGGGAGTTGCATAATCGCATAGTCATAGGAATATGTATAAGTCATGAAGAAAGCAATAGCAATATACTAAATGATCAAGTGCTAAGCTAACGGAATGGGTCAAGTCAATCACATCATTCTCTAATAATGTGATCCCGTTAATGAAATGACAACTCATGTCTATGGCTAGGAAACTTAACCATCTTTGATTCAACGAGCTAGTCAAGTAGAGGCATAGTAGTGACACTCTGTTTGTCTATGTATTCACACATGTACTAAGTTTCCGGTTAATACAATTCCTGCATGAATAATAGATATTTATCATGATATAAGGAAATACAAATAACAACTTTATTATTGCCTCTAGGGCATATTTCCTTTAGTCTCCCACTTGCACTAGAGTCAATAATCTAGATTACACAGTAATGATTCTAACACCCATGGAGTCTTGGTGTTGATCATGTTTTGCTCATGAGAGAGGCTTAGTCAACGAGTCTACAACATTAAGATCCGTATGTACCTTCCAAATCTCTATGTCTCCCTCCTTGACTTGATTGCGGAAGGAAGTGAAGCGTCTCTTGATGTGCTTAGTTCTTTTGTGAAATCTGGATTCCTTTGCCAAGGCAATTGCACCAGTATTGTCACAAAAGATTTTCATTGGACCCGATGCACTAGGTATGACACCTAGATCGGATATGAACTCCTTCATCCAGACTCCTTCATTTGTTGCTTCCGAAGCAGCTATGTACTCTGCTTCACACGTAGATCCCGCCACGGCGCTTTGCTTAGAACTGCACCAACTGGCAGCTCCACCGTTCAATATAAATACGTATCCGGTTTGTGACTTAGAGTCATCTGAATCAGTGTACAAGCTTGCATCGACGTAACCATTTACAACGAGCTCTTTGTCACCTCCATAAACGAGAAACATATCCTTAGTCCTTTTCAGGTATTTCAGGATGTTCTTGACCGCTGTTCAGTGATCCACTCCTGGATTACTTTGGTATCTCCCTGCTAAACTAATAGCAAGGCACACATCAGGTCTGGCACACAGCTTTGCATACATGATAGAACCTATGGCTGAAGCATAGGGAATGACCTTCATTTTCTCTCTATCTTCTGCAGTGGTCGGGCATTGAGTCTTACTCAACTTCACACCTTGTAACACAGGCAAGAACCCTTTCTTTGCTTGATCCATTTTGAACTTCTTCAAAACTTTATCAAGGTATGTGCTTTGTGAAAGTCCAATTAAGCGTCTTGATCTATCTCTATAGATCTTGATACCTAATATATAAGCAGCTTCACCGAGGTATTTCATTGAAAAACTATTATTCAAGTATCCTTTTATGCTATCCAGAAATTCTATATCATTTCCAATCAACAATATGTCATCCACATATAATATTAGAAATGCTACAGAGATCCCGCTCACTTTCTTGTAAATACAGGCTTCTCCAAAAGTCTATATAAAACCATATGCTTTGATCACACTATCAAAACGTTTATTCCAACTCCGAGAGGCTTGCACCAGTCCATAAATGGATCGCTGGATCTTGCACACTTTGTTAGCTCCCTTTGGATCGATAGAACCTTCAGGTTGCATCATATACAACTCTTCTTCCAGAAATCCATTCAGGAATGCAGTCTTTACATCGACTTGCCAAATTTCATAATTATAAAATGCAGCAATTGCTAACATGATTTGGACGGACTTAAGCATCGCTACGGGTGAGAAAGTCTCATCGTAGTCAACTCCTTGAACTTGTCGAAAACCTTTCACAACAAGTCGAGCTTTGCAGACAGTAACATTACCGTCAGCCTCAGTCTTCTTCTTGAAGATCCATTTATTCTCGATGGCTTGCCGATCATCGAGCAAATAAACCAAAGTCCACACTTTACTCTCATACATGGATCCCATCTAAGATTTCATGGCCTCAAGCCATTTTGCGGAATCTGGGCTCATCATCGCTTCCTCATAGTTCGTAGGTTCGTCATGGCCAAGTAACATGACCTCCAGAATAGGATTACTGTACCAGTCTGGTGCGGATCTTACTCTGGTTGACCTACGAGGTTCGGTAGTAACTTGATCTGAAGTTACATGTTCATCATCATTAGCTTCCTCGCTAATTGGTGTAGGTGTCATAGGAACAGATTTTTGTGATGAACTACTTTCCAATAAGGGAGCAGGTACAGTCACCTCATCAAGTTCTACTTTCCTCCCACTCACTTCTTTCGAGAGAAACTCCTTCTCTTCAAAGGATCCATTCTTAGCAACGAATGTCTTGCCTTCGGATCTGTGATAGAAGGTGTACCCAACAGTCTCCTTTGGGTATCCTGTGAAGACACATTTCTCCGATTTGGGTTCGAGCTTATCAGGTTGAAGCTTTTTCACATAAGCATCGCAGTCCCAAACTTTAAGAAACGACAACTTTGGTTGCTTGCCAAACCACAGTTCATAAGGTGTCGTCTCAACGGATTTAGATGGTGCCCTATTTAACGTGAATGCAGCCGTCTCTAAAGCATAACCCCAAAACGATAGCTGTAAATCAGTAAGAGACATCATAGATCGCGCCATATCTAATAAAGTGCGGTTACGACGTTCGGACACACCATTACGTTGTGGTGTTCCAGGTGGCGTGAGTTGCGAAACTATTCCGCATTGTTTCAAATGAAGACCAAACTCGTAACTCAAATATTCTCCTCCACGATCAGATCATAGAAACTTTATTTTCTTGTTACGATGATTTTCCACTTCACTCTGAAATTCCTCGAACTTTTCAAATGTTTAAGACTTATGCTTCATCACGTAGATATGCCCATATCTGCTTAAATCATCTGTGAAGGTGAGAAAATAACGATACCCGCCGCAAGCCTCAACATTCATTGGACCACATACATTATTATGTATGATTTCCAACAAATCTGTTGCTCGCTCCATTGTTCTGGAGAACGGCGTTTTAGTCATCTTGCCCATGAGGCATGGTTCGCAAGTACCAAGTGATTCCAAAAGCCCATCAGAATGGAGTTTCTTCATGCGCTTTACACCAATATGACCCAAACGGCAGTGCCACAAATAAGTTGCACTATCATTATCAGCTCTACATCTTTTGGCTTCAATATTATGAATATGTGTATCACTATTGTCGAGATTCAACAAAAATAGACCACTCTTCAAGTGTGCATGACCATAAAAGATATTACTCATATAAATAGAACAACCATTATTCTCTGATTTAAATGAATAATCCTGTCGCATCAAACAAGATCCAGATATAATGTTCATGCTTAACGCTGGCACCAAATAACAATTATTCAGGTCTAAAACTAATCCCGAAGGTAGATGTAGAGGTAGCGTGCCGACGGCGATCACATCGACTTTGGAACCATTTCCCACGCACATCGTCACCTCGTCCTTAGCCAATCTTCGCTTAATCCGTAGTCCCTGTTTTGAGTTGCAAATATTAGTAACAGAACCAGTATCAAATACTCAGGCACTACTGCGAGCATTAGTAAGGTACACATCAATAACATGTATATCACATATACCTTTGTTCACCTCTCCATCCTTCTTATCTGTCAAATACTTGGGGCAGTTCCGCTTCTAGTGACCAGTCCCTTTGCAGTAGAAGCACTCAGTCTCAAGATTAGGTCCAGACTTGGGCTTCTTCACTTGAGCAGCAACTTGCTTGCCGTTCTTCTTGAAGTTCCCCTTCTTCCCTTTACCCTTTTTCTTGAAACTGGTGGTCTTGTTGACCATCAACACTTGATGCTCCTTCTTGATTTCTACCTCCGCAGCCTTTAGCGTTGCGAAGAGCTCGGGAATTGTCTTATCCATACCTTGCATATTACGGTTCATCACGAAGCTCTTGTAGCTTGGTGGCACTGATTGAAGAATTCTGTCAATGACACTATCATCGGGAAGATTAACTCCCAGTTGAATCAAGTGATTGTTATACCCAGACATTTTGAGTATATGCTCACTGACGGAACTATTCTCCTCCATCTTGCAGCTGTAGAACTTATTGGAGACTTCATATCTCTCAATCCGGGCATTTGCTTGAAATATTAACTTCAACTCCTGGAACATCTCATATGCTCCATGACGTTCAAAACTTCGTTGAAGTCCCAGTTCTGAGCCGTAAAGCATGGCACACTGAACTATCGAGTAGTCATCAGCTTTGCTCTGCCATACATTCATAACATCTGGCATTGCTCCTGTAGTAGGTTTGGCACCTAGCAGTGCTTCCAGCACGTAATTCTTCTGTGCAGCAATGAGGATAATCCTCAAGTTATGGACCCAGTCCGTGTAGTTGCTACCATCATCTTTCAACTTAGCTTTCTCTAGGAACGCATTAAAATTCAACGGAACAACAGCACGGGCCATCTATTTACAACAACATAGACATGCAAAATACTATCAGGTACTAAGTTCATGATAAATGAAAGTTCTATTAATCAAATTACTTAAGAACTTCCACTTAGATAGACATCCCTCTAATCATCTAAGTGATCACGTGATCCAAATCAACTAAACCATGTCCGATCATCACGTGAGATGGAGTAGTTTTCAATGATGAACATCACTATGTTGATCATATCTACTATATGATTCATGCTCGACCTTTCGGTCTCAGTGTTCCGAGGCCATATCTGCATATGCTAGGCTCGTCAAGTTTAACCCGAGTATTCTGCGTGTGCAAAACTGGCTTGCACCTGTTGTATGTGAACATAGAGCTTACCACACCCGATCATCACGTGGTGTCTCGGCACGACAAACTTTCGCAACGGTGCATACTCAGGGAGAACACTTTTATCTTGAAATTTAGTGAGAGATCATCTTATAATGCTACCATCAATCAAAGAAAAATAAGATGCATAAAGGATAAACATCACATGCAATCAATATAAGTGATATGATATGGCCATCATCATCTTGTGCCTTTGATCTCCATCTCCAGAGCACCATCATGACCACCATCGTCACCGGCTTGACACCTTGATCTCCATCGAAGCATCGTTGTCGTCTCGCCAACTATTGCTTCTACGACTATCGCTACCGCTTAGTGATAAAGTAAAGCAATTAAATGGCGGTTGCATTTCATACAATAAAGTGTCAACCATATGGCTCCTGCCAGCTGCCGATAACTCCATTACAAAACATGATCATCTCATACAATAAAATTTAGCATCATGTCTTGACCATATGACATCACAACATGCCCTACAAAAACAAGTTAGACGTCCTCTACTTTGTTGTTGCAAGTTTTACGTGGCTGCTACGGGCTGAGAAAGAACCGTTATTACCTACCCATCAAAACCACAACGATTTTCCATCAAGTATGTGTTGTTTTAACCTTCAACAGGGACCGGGCGTAGCCACACTCGATTCAACTAAAGTTGGATAAACTGACACCCGCCAGCCACCTGTGTGCGCAGCACGTCGGTAGAACTAGTCTCGCATAAGCGTACGCGTAATGTCGGTCCGGACCGCTTCATCCAACACTACCGCTAAATCAAAGTATGACATGCTAGTAAGCAGTATGACTATTATCGCCCACAACTCACTTGTGTTCTACTCGTGCATATAACATCTACGCATAGACCTCGCTCGGATGCCACTGTTGGGGAACGTAGTAATTTCCAAAAGTTTCCTACGGACACGCAAGATCATGGTGATGCATAGCAACGAGAGGGGAGAGTGTAGTCCATGTACCCTCGTAGACCGTAAGCGGAAGCATTATGACAACGCGGTTGCTGTAGTCGTACGTCTTCACGATCCTACCGATCCATTACCGAAAGTACGGCACCTCCGCGATCTGCACACGTTTGGCTCAGTGATGTCCCACGAACTCTCGATCCAGCTGGGTGTCGAGAGAGAGCTTTGTCAGCACGACGGCATGATGACGGTGATGATGAAGCTACCGGCGAAGGGCTTCGCCTAAGCACTGCAACAATATGACCGAGGTGTATTATTATGGAGGGGGGCACCGCACACGGCTAAGACAATGTATGTTGTTATGTTCTAGGGTGCCCCCTGCGCCCGTATATAAAGGATCAAGGGGAGGCCGGCCGGCCCTTGGGGCGTGCCAAGGAGGGGGAGGAGTCCTCCTCCTAGTAGGAGTAGGACTCCCCCTTTCCTAGTCCAACTAGGAGGTGGAAGGGGGAAGGAAGGAGAGGGAGAGAGGGAGGGAAAGAGGGGGCGCCCCCCCCCTCCTTGTCCAATTTAGGCTCCTCAAGGGGGCAGCCCAATGGCCCCCTCCTCTCTCTCACACAAGGCCCATGTTGGCCCATTAGTCCCCCAGGGGTTCCGATAACCCCTGGCACTCCGGTAATTATCCGGTGACCGCCGGAACTCATCCGGTGTCTGAATATACTCATCCAATATATCAATCTTTATGTCTCGACAACTTCGAGGCTCCTATTTATTTCCGTGATCACATCCGGGACTCCGAACTATCTTCGGTACATCAAAACACATAAACTCATAATACCGATCATCACCGAACGTTAAGCGTGCGAACCCTACGGGTTCGAGAACTATGTAGACATGACTGAGACACGTCTCCGGTCAATAACCAATAGTGGAACCTAGATGTTCATATTGGATCCCACATATTCTACAAAGATCTTTATCGGTCAAACCGCATAACAATATACGTTGTTCCCTTTGTCATCGGTATGTTACTTGCCTGAGATTCGATCGTCGGTATCTCAATACCTAGTTCAATCTCGTTACCGGCAAGTCTCTTTACTCGTTCCGTAATGCATCATCCCATAACTAACTCATTAGTCACATTGCTTTCAAGGCTTATAGTGATGTGCATTACCGAGAGGGCCCAGAAGATACCTCTTCGTCAAACGGAGTGACAAATCCTAATATCGATCTATGCCAACTAAACAAGTACCATTGGAGACACCTGTAGAGCACCTTTATAATCAACCAGTTACGTTGTGATGTTTGGTAGCACACTAAGTGTTCCTTCGGTGTTCGGGAGTTGCATAATCTCATAGTCATAGGAACATGTATAAGTCATGAAGAAAGCAATAGCAATATACTAAACGATCAAGTGCTAAGCTAACGGAATGGGTCAAGTCAATCACATCATTCTCTAATGATGTGATCCCGTTAATCAAATGACAACCCATGTCTATGGCTAGGAAACTTAACCATCTTTGATTCAACGAGCTAGTCAAGTAGAGGCATACTGGTGACACTCTATTTGTCTATGTATTCACACATATACTAAGTTTCTGGTTAATACAATTCTAGCATGAATAACAAACATTTATCATGATATAAGGAAATATAAATAACAACTTTATTATTGCCTCTAGGGCATATTTCCTTCACATTCGTGCACAAACAATTTTAAAAAGAGTAGGAAAAGGGGAGAAGCAAGGATTGATCCCTGATCTCCAGGAAGATCGCCAGCGCTGCTAGCCAACCCACTCGCATCCCAACTAGATCCATCCCCACACGAGTGAAGGAACATGGGAAAGGGGATCCTGACGGCTATGGGCCAATAGCTCGCACTGCCAGTGCAGCACTGGAAGACGTCGTGCAGACAGGGCAATGAACCTCCACACGCCAAATCTGGTCGTCCAGATTCGGCTAAGGGCACACCCTGATGCCTGCCACCCCTAACCCGAAATCCAAATGGATCCAAAATGCTATCCGCCAGACCCCCCCTGCATTGTCATGGCTTCGTCGCCGCAAAGCTGGGGCCGCCCCAATGGAAGTGCCCCGAGTGACGTAGACGACAGCACAACATGGCCGTGTGGTCGACCAGACCCAACCACCAAGGCTACCAGTGAACTCCCGGCGACCTAGCTCCGTCACAGGCTCGCCAAGTGCCAGATCCGTGTGAATCACGCAGCTGCCCGCTGAACGGATGCCACCATGCCACCGTCGTGCCACCACTAGACGCGCCTGCCACCGAGAGCGCCCGCCGTTGAACCCTGCGTGAGCTTGGCGCCACCACACGAAACATCCATCCTACGCCGGCCACCCACAGGCGAGGGGGAGGGGAGGTCCCGCTACAGCCGGCGCCGACTAGGCTTGGCCACTCAGCGGCTACTGGCGGCGGTGGTAACGGAGGGGCGAGAGGAGGGGAAGGAGGGCAGGCGGCTAGGGTTTCGTCCCCGTCACTCGCGGGAGTGGCACGTGAGGCTGGAGAAAAAGACTCCAATGAACATATTTAGTGGTGGCTTACGAAGCATCATCAGCAATCAACTAGTTTAGGTAGCAGCATGAATTGGTTATCCAAGAAATTAGAGCCAGTAGAGGGGAGGGGATATTACAAGCTTAGTGCCTTGTAATGTAGTTGCCGAGGTAATCCCCTTTTTCAGAAAAACAAGCTCAGTGGTGGCAAGCCAATAGCCTAGTTCTATGATGCCGAAACTTACATGAGAACGGTGCTTATCTCGGACCCAATTGTCTCCTATGAACTTCGAGTTGGGCTTCTCTTATCACTTGGGCCGAGTGGGCCAGACTTGGACTTCTCTTGAAATGCATGATGCAATACTTTGTGTGGCATCCCCCCCCCCCCCCCAGATTTGACTTGACCCCAAACCAATGCTCGAGTGTACCATGCCTTCAGAGGAATCACGTCTTCCATGGACATCGGTGATGCGGGAAAGCTGGGACAATGGATGAGGGCTTGCTCAACTTACTGATTTCCCCTCTCCGCCGTGTGTTGATTAGGGATGGCTGCTGATGCTTGGAACCGAAGGTGGATGACGTCGAGAATCGGCAGCTCTGGCTGCACGGTAGTGGATGGCGACATAACAACTTGTAGTTGCAGAGACATGTTTGAGAGGGTGGATACGAGCTTGCTTATATGCCACCACACCCATGCACTACAATACTTGAAATGGACCAAAATTGTGAAAAGCTAATTTATGGTTAGCGTGTTGTGCGACAGATAACTAGGCATAGAACCGCAACTTCAAATAAACACAATCTCGAGCAACAAATACTCTATCCGAGTGACGATAGCCTTGCCCTTCATGTGTTGTCAAGCTTGGTTCAGATATTATGCCAGGAGAGCAACCATTGTAACCATCTCCCTGGTCCAAGCCGCTAGATAAGTCACCGCCTCGTCAAGGACGTTGTTAAGTCGAAAGAAGAGAGGTTTGTGCCCGTACATGGCTTCAAATGGTGCAGATTTGAGGATGGAGTGGTATGAGGTGTTGTACCTGAATTCGGCTTAGGCGAGTCAATCAACCCATTTCTTCGGATAATTGTGAACAAAGCAACGAATGTAAAGTTTCAAGCACTGGTTGACTCGCTCTGTTGTACCATTAGTTCCAAGCACGTATTTATATCATCAGATATATTCTTGAACTGAAAATGACATGGTTTTCTTGCCGTACATTTACATCATTCGCTAATGTGCCCAAAAAAACAAATTTGAGTTGTATTTTACATTACTAGTTTTTATGCACTATTCCTTGTGTTTTCTTATAGGGTTGCAGATATAAATACAAGTCTGGCACAAACTTTGCATACATGTTCCTTTTTTACATAATACAAACGCAGACGCTCATACATATGCACATACACTCAACCATGTGAACGCATGCACACACACCCTATCCCTATGGGCACCTCTCAGAGACTAAGTCGGTACATCATCTTGAGAATGACGCCACCACCTTTGTAGTCGACAGGAACGTGTCCTCCCACTGAACGCACTTCACCAGAAGGTCTAGAATAAATCCAGCAAATGCGAGCACCAGCGTCAAGTTTAGGACTTGAATCCTGATGGGCTGGGGATACCATAGTTCTCCTAACCATCCAACCACAGGCCGGTTAGCATATGAATGTTCTAATATAGTGCTATGTTGATTGGTAAGTGTGGCCAGGCGCAAACTAGAATGTTAAACTGGATTTGTGAATGGAGTTCATGGACCTTTGATATCCTGTGGAGCGCTAACAAAAATATGTAATGAAAAGATTCTTATGGTGGTGATGATCTTGAGATGAGCATGCTCGGTGTAGGTGATAGTGTCTATGGAGGACAACACTATCGTAGAAGGCCTTTAGGAAACCTAGTGACGATGTCCTGGACTAGGGGGTGCCAATCTAGTCATCCCATAGTCCTCGGGCTGGGCCTGAATGCCCTCATTTTCATTCGGGTGGACTTCGAAAGCTACACGCCTGGACGTCATCAAGATTACATCTACCAAAGACTTGGCATATACTCCAAAACATGTCCTGCCGCCTCCATGTGCGCCTCTAGATTCTGACCATGTAACCCTAGATGCCCTACCTTGCGTGTATATAAGTCAGAGGTTTTAGCCTGTGCAGGGGATCCAATCACAATTACATTCACCTAGCCCTAGGGTTAGATCTTTCCTTATGATCTCGAGGTAGATCACGCTTGTATTTGATACATCGTCATCAATATAATCGAAGCAGGACGTAGGTATTACCACTTCGAGAGGGCCCGGACCGAGGTAAATACTGTCTCCTTCGTCCTTGTTACCACCAATCCGAGATCCATAGCTCGGGACCCCCTACCCCGAGGTTTGCCGTTTTACCACCGACAGTGGTGCTTTCTATGATTCAACACAAAGCCCCTTGGCTTATATAGATGCCGGGGGTATCTAGGGTTACACATAGGTCAGTTACATCTGAAGATAAATATTCCAAAGATTGCATTCCTCCCATGGACTATGCACCAAGTCTTTGGAGGATTCCATATTGATTCCTCCATGGTGCCTGACGAATGTAACCCACTGGTTGGCTGTTTGGGGGTCCTCGACCCAGCCCATGTCTGGGAGGCACCGTGGTTAGCACCCCCTATCCAGGACACCATCATGTGCACCGCCCTATCAGGACTGCTGTCGGTTTTCTATATTGTCAGCATCGAGGAGACGCCTTTGGGTGCCTGGTGGAGTTCTACCACAGTGGCGAGGTGTTGAGCTATTGTCAGAGGGTTTACGCTGCACTAGGTGTCTCCCCGTCGTCGTCATTGTCCAGCGTTTGTCGTCTTCGTCATCTTTAACGTGGGCTTCTACCCGACCTTGGCTGGTTGTGTAATGTATGTGAGGGGCGGCGGGCAAAGGAGGAAGTGGTGACGCACTACAGCTGGATCCATGGCCACCATGTCGGCCTCGCCTAGAGGTTGGCATCATTTGATAAATCCACTGCAAAAGTAGTGACACAACAACCACCACAACGAAGGAGAAGCAGCCCAGCTCCATTTTTTCAGTGTTCATCCACTTGCGCTAGGTGGAAACGCGCCATCCACTCTTTTATGTTTGGTCCGTTTTTTACCATGTAGCGGGTTTTGACACTCGGCAAAGGGTTTGTCGAGTACCCTTTGTCGAGTGTGACACTCGGCAAAGCCTTTGCCAAGTATTTTCAGCCTTCATCTAGTACTCAGGGTACTCGACAAACAATCAGATTCCAATAGTGAATACTCACCCTCAGCCAAGGAAAAAAGTAGCGCGCTATACAAAATAGCGTCGTCCCTGAAAATATGCTATTGACGAGACATTATACACTGATAAATTTAGCGAGACAATCCTCTACAAGCTATAGCATGCTATTAGCGACACTATAGCATGCTATTTTTTCTAGTGCCCTTAGCCAACAGCAAGGAGAGGCACCAGCATTCCAAAAGACGGGGAAGGCAACAACATAAAACAAAACCAAGTTACCAGCAACCAACTAGCCAATCAGGTAGAATTTACATAGAACGGCCTTCCAACAGCGGCCCATTAATTGGACATAAACAGGTATAGAGTTGAGACATACATTAACATATGACAAGAAGTCCGCCAAGGACCTCCAAAGCAAACAACCATTGAACATTGTCTACAATCTTCAAAGATGCATACATTACTTAGGACTGTAGGCTGTTGCTTCAGTTATTGCCAGGGGTCACTCTACCTAGGCTGTTGCTTCAGTTATTGCCACTTTACTTAGGACTGTAGGCCTCGATTTGCTGCTCCAGCTGCATCGCAAGAAGAATGATAGAATAATGGTTAAGAAAAGGCTAAGGCGCATAATGGTGCTCGGGTCAAATGGTTTCATAAATAATCCATATTGCAAGGTGGTCGATATCTTTTTCCGGTACTTAGCAAAGCTTAAGTTTAAGCTGGGAAGGAAAGAAATTCCACTTCTTTTTCTAGAGCTATCCCATACATCTAGCAAGTGTAAATTACAAAACAAAAGACATTTCAGAGACCTCAGAAACCAAACAGTGTATCTAGATGAGTTTCAACACCAACAGGAATGAGGACAAGATTACTCTTTTTATCTTAAAAGCGAGCAATCTACATAATTATATAGTAGTGTGAAGTTGTAAGTGAAAAGCAAAGATAGGCACATAAGGTGCTTACATGCATCATGGTCTGGAACTTGTTGCGCACATCATAGAACTCATTCCTCAAAAGAGTCAGCACAAAGAGGCATCTGAAATAATGAAAACATACCACGCTCTTAAACTTTGGAGAGATTAAGAAAACTGAACTAAAATTGTTTGAAAACTGTAACCATCTATTTGAAAGAAAAAAACTCAACCCATCTTAGAATCTAGCTGTCCTATAAAGAGAAGTCTAGAGTTAACAAGTTAATATACAATCGTCAAATATTGTCTTATTCAGATAATGAACCAAATTCTACGAATGTTGTGTTATATGAAGTGAACAAGCAGGTTAGTTCTTAAGAATATTTGATTGGTATGAGCTTAATATAGTGGTTAAAAGACAAAATCAGCTAGCAAGTTTTACATACAGAATTTGAACAATACTGTGAGTGTAGAACAATTATTGTGTAACATATCTTCTATATCTAAATAGTTAGCCACCACTAATATATTTCCCTCAACATGCAAGCATGTCACCAGGCCATTTAACATGCATGGAGAAAAGGTCCAGCTCAACATGCAACCATACATAGAAAAATTCCCACCTCAGCATGCAAATATGCAAGAGAATTTCCATCATGTTACAAATATACAATGATCAATCATAACAAATTATATGTATTTTCAGTTTTAGTTTTCATATTACTACTCCAAATATTCACGTTCTATACAACCAACATCATCACTAATATATTGCAAATAATTTGGCAACAACGTGTGTAGTATCATCTAGTATAAATATGGATTGAGTACTGACCCTTTGGGTTTTTCCTTATAGAACCGACGGAAGTACGTGCAGGAGACGCTCAGTTGCTTAGCACCAATGCTGATACATGCCAAAGTGAGCAAGATCAGGAAACTAGGAAAAAAGAAATCTCAAACTTAATGCCATGGCATGTTGATACAAATAAGCATACTTGCGATGTCATGATAATATTCTTGAGGAGCCATTTCCTATCATCATCGGTTGTCGCAATAAAATAAATTGTTCTATAAACCATAAATAGAAACACTGATGGCGTTACATGCAATAGCAGATCAGTAGTTCCAGAAATGTTTACGAAACGACAAAGTACTCCTAGCCGATCCATATATAGCATTGGCATGAAAACCGACATATTCTGTTGCATGAAACACAACTAAGAATTTCTCATACTTTGTTGGCTGAATACCGATTCGATAGTACCAGAAATGTTGGCAAGACGACAAAGTTTTCCCCTTTTTTTAAATTGACAAAGTTTTCCTTGTTGAGGTATAGCGTTGCCATTGGCAGGAATACCAACAATTCTGTTACACAAAACACAACTACACTCGGGTAAGTACTTATGTGTATACGACAACCGCAATCGATACCGCACCGAAGACACATTAGAATAGAAATAACAAACTAGAAAAAGTACCATTGTCGTTACACAGACCATTAAAACTAGGAACGCTCGCAAGACGACAAAGTATTCCTCGCCGAGCCATAACATATATTGTCGTTGGCATGGATACCGGTACTTCCGTTACACAAAACACAACTAAACTCAGCTCTTCTACTTATGCATATACGGCAACAGCAAACGACACCACGCCGACACATCCGAACAGAACGCGCGCGGACAAACCAAAAAAAATTATCATATTCCTCGCCGAGCTATAACATTCCCATTGGCATAGAATACCAGTGCTTCCGTTACTCAAAAGGCATGAATACCGGTATTTCCGTTACTCGAAACACAACTAATTAATCTAGATCGTCTCTTCTAATCATGGCCAGTGGCGGAGACAGGGGTGCCAGCCAGGGCCCTACCCCCCCCCCCCCACACACACACACACACACCCAACATCACTGATTTAGGCCTAGTATGAATAGTAACAGTGATGTTTTTTCTGCTAAAATGGTGTTTTTCGATGGATTGGCCACCCCAACAAGCTTTAACAATACTCGGCCCCCCACTTATCGGCATGCCCATGACAAACACATCTGAACCGCATGACATCTTGGTGCAGCGGAGCAACAAGCAGAGAGTTAAAAATGGACGGCGGGGATATATAGAAAGAAAAGGTTTTTATATCATCATCATCAACAACCTGCTGCAGCTCCCCTTGAGCTGGCATACTCTGTTGCATGAAACACAACTAAGAATTTCTCAAACTTTGATGGCTGAATACCGATTCAATAGTACCAGAAACGTTGGCAAGACGACAAAGTTTTCCTCGTTTTTCTGAAATTGACAAAGTTTTCCTTGTTGGGCTACTTATGTGTATACGACAACCGCAACCGGTACCGCACCGATTTCTGGTATCCCTGCCAATGTGGCAGGGATACCGACAATTCTGTTACACAATACGCAACTAAACTCAAGTACTTATGTGTATACGACAACCGCAATCGATACCGCCCCGACACATGAGAATAGAAATAACAAACTAGAAAAACTACCGTTGGCGCTATGCAGAATAGCATAGCAGATCATTAATACCAGGAACGCTCGCAAGACAGACGACAAAGTATTCCTCGCCGAGCCATAACACATATTGTCGTTGGCATGGACACCGGTACTTTGGTTTGCGCAAAACACAAGTAAACTCGGCTCTTCTACTTATGCATATACAGCAACAGCAAACGACACCACCCAACAGACCCAAAAAAAACTACCCATATTTCCTCGCCGAGCCATAACATTCCCCATTGGCATAGAATACCAGTGCTTCCGCTACTCGAAAGGCATGAATACCGGCATTTCCGTTACTCGAAACACAAATAGTTAATCTAGATCGTCTCTTCTAATTAGGGCCACACGACACCGCAACCGACATGATCGGCATGACCATGACAAACACGTGCATCGACATCTCGGTCAAGCAGCAGACAGTAAAAATGGGGATAGAAAGAAAAGAAAGGGGTTTTGTATCATCAACAACCTGATGCAGCTCCCCTTGAGGTGACGCACCAGGGCGTCCGCCTTGTCCACGTCCACCACGGGCTGCTTCCTGCGGATCAGTCACAAAGCAGATGAGATGAGATAGCGAAATCATAGGGAGGGTGGGGGCGTGGCGCACGGACATGAGACCGGCGAGTTCGGCGAGGATCCTGTCGGCCTCGCGGATGAAGAGGGTGACGGCCTCGGCGACGAACCCCGGGGGCGCGCTGCCGTCCTCCTCCATCGCCCGCAGCTGCTTGAACTGCTCGTCCAGCGTGTCCTAGAACAGATCGATCATCGATCACACCAACGGCAAAAAAAAGGTCAAGCCACTGGTCCTCACCGACAGGCTATAGCTAGATGGGAGTGGGAGGTGATGAGGGAGGGACTCACCGAGGCGTGCATGACGGCGAGCAGGGTGTTGAGCTTTGCCCGGAGCGAGACGAGCGGCATGGCGAGGCGAGGAGGTCCGGCGATCCGGGGGGCGGCGGAGCACGTCCGGAGGGGAGGGGAGACGAGGAGAGGAGGATGAGTGTTAGGGGGAGAAGGATGGTGCCCTCTTAGTACACGGGTGGGCTCACGAGGTTGGCTCGCGGCAGGCACGGCATAGTTTGGCAGCAAGTGGTGGGTTTACTCTACTGCCTCATGCATGCAGCTGGATCGTATGGCGCCTTTCCAAGATAAAACAAAACCGCAACGACGTTATGTGTCTGTTCGTCCACGTGTTCACCGTCAGCGAGTTGAGTGGTGGCTTACTCGGAGATTGCCGATCGTTTGGGCTCTACCCCTCTCTAGCAACGAACAAGCAAACGAACTCTGGCGTCTATCGATGGTGCCGCCCATATCTCCCTCTCCTCTGGCGCCGCTCTCCGGCAATCGGAGGTTCCCCCCTGTGGAGGCGCGGCGGCAGTTCCCCCCTGCGGAGGAGGCACGGCAATGTCCTAACGGTGGCGGCGGCGGTTCCCCCCTGCGGAGGCGCGGCAACATCCTAACGGTGGCGGAGGCCTGACGGCCAGCAGCACACAACACAGTGATAACAGCCAGCAGCAGTTCTGGTGCAGTTTCAGAGGAACGGCGAGCCTCCCCCCCTTGCGTAGAGGGGAAACGGCGCCAGCATTTCGAAAGACGTTCAAGAGAACCCCAACAACATACAACAACGAAACCCAAGTCACGGGTAAGAGTTTACACGCAGCTTGAGGGCGGGCACGACACAAACAGGCATAGCGTTGACGCGGTACAAGCAAGTTCTGTTTCAAGGGGTCGCGAGCCCGGAGTTCCGCCGCGGGAATCGGTCGGTCCGGTTCCGCACACGCCCTCCAGAGCCCCCGACACCCCGTTACACTGCCTACAAGCTTCAGAGATACATACACACTGCCCCCCGTCATGTCAGGGGTCACATGGAGGGAGCTAAGCTCCTTTTGCTTCGGTTACTGCTACTCTACTTGGGACTGCAGGCCTCAATCTGCTGCTCCAGCTGCGTCAAAACAAGAATCATCGATCAGTGATCAAGACAATACCAATCTGCAGATTATGATACCGGTGAGAAGTTGAAAGCCAAAGGACAACATAGGCACGCAAGGAGCTACCTGCATCATGGTCTGGAACTTGTTGCGCACATCACAGAACTCACTCCTAACAAGAGCCAACGCCATGAGGCACCTGAAATAATTCGAACATACCACACCGTCAAATTCTGGAGAGGTTAAGAGAAGTAGAAAGCTGAACTGAAATGGATCAGAAATCGAGCCATCTCAGAATTTAGTCATGCTACAAACAGAATTCTAGAACCAACAAGTTAAAAGAGAATCGCCAAAGAGGAGTATTCAGATAATGAACCAAGTTCTACCAATCAGATGATTGCAGATGAAGTGAACAGGCAGGTCCGTTCTTAGAAATATTCATTGGTATGAGCTAAATATAGTGCCATACAAGGCAAAATAAGCTGGCGGTTTACATAAAAAATTTGAACAACACAGAGTGGAGAATAATTACTGTGCAGCATTATATAATAAGGTACTGGGTACTCACCCTTCTTTGCTTTTTGCCTCATAGAACTGGCGGAAGTGCATGCAAGCGAGCTTCACTTTCTGAGCACCAACACTGAAAAATACCAAACAAGCGCCGATCAGGAAATTAGAAATTTCTAAACTAATTTAACTCTGTGCATGATGATACCTGATGCACATAAGCAAATGTCAAAAAATATGCTCAGAGCCAGGCAAGTCAACAAATAAATGTTCACAAAACGATAAAGTTTTCCTTCCCAAGCCATAAACCATCGGCAGGAAAACTGATAATCCCATTACACAAGAACTACTAAAGTTGGCTCTTCTATATATGGATATAGGGCAGGGCAAACGACGCGAACCGCATGCCCATGGCGTAGACACCCAGCACCGACACATCCGAATAGAAACAACATTGATGCCACGGAGAGATCAGCAAACAGCCATTGGAGTTATGTAGAATAGCAGATAATTAATACCAGAAATTTTGCAAAACGATAATTTTTCCCGGGCCAAGCTACAGCAATGCCATTGACTGAATAGCAGATTCAATAGTACCAGAAATGTTCGCAAAACGACACGAATGGCATGCCCACTGCACCGACACACTTGAACAGAAACAACGCCGATGATGTTGACAGACCAAAAAAAGAAAAACCGTGATACGTAGAATAGCAGATCATTAGCACCAGAACTGTTTGCAAACCGACAGAAGTTTTCCTTACTGACCCATAAAATTGCCTTTTAGCAGGAGTACAGTTCCATTGCACGAAACACAGCTAAACTCAGCTCTCCTACTTATAGCTATACGACAGCGGCAAACGACAGAAACAGCATGCACATGATGTACACACACTGAACCAACATATCCGAACAGAACAACATCGATGCCGTCGACAGACCATTAAAAACACAACTGGGTTACGCAGAACAGCAGATGATCAACACCAGAAATGTTCGGAAAACGACAGATATTTCCTCGCCGAGCCAGGATATTGCCATTGGCAGCAATAGCGACAAATCCTTTGTACCAATTGCAACTAAGCTCAGCTCTTCTATTTATGGCTACACGGCAGCGCAAACGACACAGCGGCATGCACCAACAAATCCTTTGTACCAATTGCGACTAAACTCAGCTCTTCTATTTATGGCTACACGACAGCGCAAACGACAAAAACATCATGCCCCTCAGCACCGACACACCTGAATAGAAATAACATCACAAATTCCGCTACAGGGAACACAACTAAACTCAGATCTTCAACTTACGGCTATTCGACAGCCGCAAACGACACAAGCAGCATGCCCGTGACACACAAACTGCACCAACACGCCCAAATAGAAACAACACCAATGCAGTACACAAACCAGAAAAACAGCCATTGGCGTTCCACAGATCCCGGATCATTATTACCGGAAATGTTCACAAAACAACGGATATTTCCTCACCGAGCCAGGATATTGCCGTTGGCAGCAATACCGACAATTCCGTTGCGCGCCCAAATAAACTAAACTCAGCTCTTCTAATTACAGCTACATGACACACTGCACGCCGACACATCTGAACGCACGAAGATCAACAGCGCCGCGGAGAAACAAACGTACAGTTAAAAATGAGCAGCAGTGGGGGTGAGGGGGAAAGGCTTTTGCCATCATCACCTCGAGCTGCTCCCCTTGAGCTGGTGCACGTGGGCGTCCACCTTGTCGAAATCCACCACGGGCTGGTCCCTGAACAGCAAGCAAAGGCAGACAGGATGAGCTCCCGAGACGAGTCAACGAAAGCAGGGAGAGACGGTGGGCGGGGGTCACGGACAGCAGGGCGGCGATGTCGGCGATGATCCGGTCGGCGTCGTCGATGAAGAGGGTGGCGACCTCGGCGACGAAGCTCGACGCGCCGCCGCCCTCCTCCTGCAGCGACTGCAGCTGCCGGAACTGGTCGTCCACCATACCCTAGGGAACAGATCGGCCGCGCCGGGGGCAACAGGTCAGGCCAGGCCATATCGAAGCGCCGGCGACGACGGCGACCCCCTACCACGAGCGCGCGACGAGCAGACGGGACGGGAGGGGAGGGGGCTCACCGTGGCGAACATGTTGTCGAGGAGCGCGGCGAGCTGGGCCCTGAGCGCGGCGGCCGCCATGTTCAGGGGCTCCGATCCGGGGGCGCCGGAGTCCGCGGGGGCGATGCGGGGGCGGACGCCGGCGGAATTCGCGGCGGCGGCGGGGGCGGAGTGGACGGGGACGGGAGTGGGGATGAGAGTAGGGGGGGATGGATATGGACCCGACCCGCTATATACTCGCGTTGATTCCAAGCTGTGCCGGCCGGCCGCTCCTTTTGATTTTCCAGTTTTGGAAAAGTTTTCCCAGCTCTTTGCTTAATTAAACTAGGGCTCCCCCCCTCCCCCCCCCCCCCCCCCTCTCTCTCTGGCTTTTTACCCTTTTGGAAAAAAATTACTTGGAATATTTTTTGGGGTCATTATAGACGATAAATGACGAGAAAGGTTCGCCGAAACCAGACGCCACCAAGAAGGTAGCAGCGCTCGAGCGTCGCCATTACGGGATCCAACCATAGCCGGTTAGGTCTTGGGTTTTCAACCCGGAGGGCACGTCTGAGTAGAATCCGGAGCAAAGCCTTCAACAACAAGAACTTGATGTGTAAAACATCGCCCGCCAGGTGCAACTATGGAAGAACATGCACTCACGCCTAGGGTTTTCATGAGGGAGGGGGGGGGGGATTTGGCGTGTGATTGTTTCATTCTATGTCCGTGTGTTGGTTCAATGGGCACGAGAGGAAGGAGAAGCTACGGCACGACAAGAGTAAAGGGAAGAGCTCGACATCGGCACGTGGTCTAGAGGGAGGGATGGGTGGATCAGGAGGATAACACCATGCCTCGCCCGACCACAATTGTAGTAATAAAAAGCGAGCATGTCAAGTAACTGATGGAGTTGGCGGCCTATCAGGAGGCGACATGGGGAGGGGGAGGGAGCATTGGTTGAGAAAGGAGGCGAGACATTTTTAATCATGCGAGTCCTTGAGCAAAATGAAAGCTAGACATTTTCAACTTGAAAAAGCGGCGGTTCCAACAATTTCGCATTCGCAGATGTGTCCTAGGGCCCCGTGTAAGTGATCCGGGTAAATGCAACTGCCTTCTTTAAGTGAGAAATGCCCAACAAATATCTTCCGTATTCGCCAAATCCTTTGTGAAATCGGCGACACATTGTAGGGTGAGGGCAATGTTACTGCGATATTCAAAAGGACATAGAACATCATTATACGAAAACCTTCTTAAATAACCTTTTAAGATTCACCGCCCAAAAAACATACAGATGAAATAATTCTTTTTTTTCATTCAATGACAGGTGACTTTAGAAACAACCATGTTTGCTTTAACACTTCTTTACATGCACATTTTTAACAAAGAACAACAAGGGTCAAATTTCTCAGTATTTTAGACATATACGCCTTATTGTGTCCAGATCCTCATATATTCCCAAACAGAGGAGCAACTAATAACAATTTGCACGACAAGCAACACCATCACCATCACCACGATGATTCCATGAATTTTATACTACTAGAATTAAAATACAATATCATGCCATGATCAGATCGGTCTCCAAGGCCGGGATATGCTCCCTGCTGGCCAGGGAGATCACATTCACCCTTGCTTTCGGTGGAGCACATGATCCTCCTTGTCTCTCTGTCCCTCTGTCTATCTGTCTCCATGCCTCTGAATTCTGAAACTTTTCTCTCCATGATTGTCACTCATTTGTTAAGGTGGTATGTATGTATCATTGTGGGAGCACATGCTGGGGGGATCGAGGATCGAGACTCGATCCCCGGCCATGTGAAAATCACTAGGCTCTGTACTCGTCGCCGCAGTCGCCGATGACCTCCATCAGGTTCCGGCCCCGCTGCGACGCCTCGGTGATGCTGCCCATGTCCTCCTCGTCCAGCAGCAGCGACAGGATGGCGTTGGTGTCCCTGATGTGCTCCGAGAGACCCAGCCTCACGCCCACCATCGACCCCGCCACCGATGTCTGTCCCCAAGAACAACCACGGTGTCAGCAGTCATGGGTCATGGCGAATACCATGAGCAAACAGAGATGAGATGATAGACCTCGAGGCCAGTATGATGAATACATTCCTTTTCCAGAGGGAGAAAAATATGATGAGGATGTGGAGGAGGATGGAGGATTACCTGGTTCAGGATGTATCTTACGGCGACGGTCGAGATCGGGACGCCGTGTTTCAGCGACACTTTCTTCAATGTCTGGAGCAGAGCCTGGAACAGACTCCAGCCACCCCAAGCGTCGATCATCTGTCGTAGGATCAACAGTGAGAATAGCAAGAGAGGACTGGAAGGTGGGCAACACGTTCAACCGAAAGGATAACAAACTGCTCAGTGCTCACCCTCTTATACTTCTGCAGGGATGGGGTGTTCAGAGGAGGTCCGGCGAAAGGTATGTTGATGTTGGTGTCGAGGAACTTCTCAGACAAGAGGCCACCCATGACCGTGCCGTACCTGCATCCACGAACAATGCATTCAAACTTCAAGCTATGTTATACTAAAGAAGAAGAAGAAGACAAAGGGATGGAGGGGAGGGAGCAGACGTTATAAGCTTGACTCCGGTAAGCTCGCAAAGCTCTGCCATCTTTTTCTGCGGGCGCATATCCACAATAGAATGTTGAACCTGATAATTACAACGTCTCTCGTTATTTTACCTGAGGACCATATGATCATGGACAGTAATAAGGGAAAATACACCATACATGAGGTAAGTAAGCAGTCATATAAATACCTGGTTGCTGACAATTGGTATTCCATTTTCTAGAATTATTTGCAGCCTCTCTGTATCGAAGTTCGTCAGAGCTACAGTCTTTATCTTGCCTTCAGAATTTTCAGAACAAAAAGGGGCATTATGTAAGAATTTATTCACACTAAAAAATCACATATGTAAGAGATGAGGGTAGAAGTGAACTATTATTATCTAGTAGTACAAGCTTAAAATATTACCTTCCTCCTTCAGGTCTGTGATGTGCTTTAGTGCATCCAGATATCCAGGATTTGCGTAGTCCCACCTGTTTTGTGATAAAGGGTCAGCAAAAATTACCAGCTGCGGCAGCAGTTATATGATGCAATTGTTCCCAGCATCCTCCCAAAAAAGTACTCAACGGGGTCAAAAGCTTTAAAGAAACCCGCAAAAAAAAAAGCTTTAAAGAAAATAACACTTCTCAAGTTTTGGAGTTTACTGAACTACTGACTGAAGTCATTTAAACTGGTCTCCCATGCAACACTAACAGGACAGCTTTTCCGAATAAGTGTTTCCAGATGATAATTGACTGCGCCAAAATACTGAAACTGAGTTATAAACTTGACAGGATGTTCACTGCTGATTATCAACAGAGATCCATTTCCAAATTTCATCGAAGGCTTCACTTTGCATTCACAATGAAGATGAAATGGTACAAACACATTATGATACCAAATCAGCAAGCCACACAGACATACCAATGGAACTGCAGCATGTCCATCCTCTTCCGGGACCTATTGATGTTCTCCTCAACAAATCTTCTTGTCATCTTAACCGGCGGCGGCACCTGTCGTGGTTCTAACTCTGACAGTGATGTAGGGGGGTATGAATGGAGAGGCTAGATCTTAGCTATGGAAGAGTTGTAAGCACACGAGGTTTACGAGTTCAGACCCTTCGCGGAGGAAGTAACAGCCCTACGTCTCGGTGCCCGGAGGCTGTCGATTGGATTATAAGTGTGTGAATAACAGGGGTGCGAACCCTTGATACTGAGGAGGGGGGTGGCTTATATAGAGTTCGTCAGGCCCCTCCAGCCCTCAGTAATGTAGGGTTTAAAGTACATTAAGACTGGGAGTTACTGATAACGCCCCTAATAAAGTGCCATGATGACCATAAAAACTACTTAATGACCGATCGTTTGCGTGCGGAGTGACTTTAGATCTCCTGGCAGTCGAGTGGTTCATCTCGTGGTCGAGTGATAGCTTCGTGGTCGAGTGTCTTGAATCCGTCGAGTGGGATACCTTCAAGTCGATTGAAAGGTGACTTCTTCTTGAGATGTCCTTAGGTAGGGTACTTAGGACAGGTCCGTGCCCCTACCCTAGGTACATAGCTTCATCATTAGCCCCCGAATGGATCGAGGTTTGAGTGGGAAAGGAGTTGGGGGATTTTTCCGCCTGATTCTTCGTGTTATATGAATGCCTTGTTTCGGATCAATCGTCACGGATGACATCGTCAACTTCTCTCAGTCGCCTTGATCCATTCTTGGCCTCTTGTCGAGTGAACTTCTGCACTTGTGAAGTTCCGAGTGATGGTGCGAGAAGGATCTTCTGTTTGACAGGTAGTTCTGTAGCCCGCGGATTTTGCGGGATTTGAATTTCGGGAAGCGCGCGGGACGGGGGCGGCCGCAGTAATCGGATGGGATAGGGCGGAACCTCCTCGATTCCCGCGCCACCTTTTTCGCCACGTACAACGCACGCGCCTGTTGCGGGATTTGACGGGATTGCCCGGGCCTACTAGTCAGTCACTCGGAAGCGACCTCTTATAAGTCGTTGCCTCGGAACCCCCGAACAGTGCGCCTTCACTTTTCCCCCTCCCTTCACGAGATCCTCCGCCACCTCCGCTCTCACCTCCGTGCAGTAGGTCTGTTCGAGCTTCGCCGGTGACGATGGGGAAGGAAAAGACGTCGGCTTTGGAGCGCGCGAAGAAGGCGGCGGTGCAGGGGAAGGGGAAGAAGTCCGCTCGGGGCGGATCTTCCTCGAGGACTGCTCTGCCCAAGGATTGGATCCAGGGCGACTGGATGCCGTCGGCGATTCGGCAGGATGATCTTGATGATCTGGTCGAGGGGGGATTCATTCCCCACGAATCTGCGCGTCTTCCGGGGAAAGAAATCGAACCCCAGCCTCTTGATGGTGAGTGCGTCCTCCTCGCCACCCATATCGATCGTGGATTCTCTCTGCCTCCTCATCCTTTTTTCCGGAGCTTCTTGAACTTCTTCGGAGCACAGCTCCATCACTTTACTCCCAATTCTATTGTGTATCTTGCTGCTTTCGTTTCCTTGTGTGAAAACTTCTTGGGTTGCCGCCCCCATTGGGGACTCTTCAAGCACATCTTCACTTGCCGTCTCAGTCGGTCAAGAAGGCCAAGTCGAGTGACGAACGGACGCAGGTGATCCAGCTGTGCGGGGGCCTGGCGATCCAGATGAGAGGAAAAAGTTCTTTTCCGTCTATCACTTTTCCCGAGTCAGTCTGTGGGTGGCAGTCGACCTGGTTTTACTGTAAAGACCAGGTGACCCCAGGACAGTCGACTAGGCTTCCCCCTTTCTCTCTGAACCGAGCACAAAAACCTGCCTCTTTGAAAGTGACGCCGGAGGAAAAGGCGCAAGTCAAGGTGCTAGTCGGTCGAGTGGTTCAGCTTGTCCGCGAGGGTGTGACTGGCATGGACTTGTTGGAAGTCTTCCTTCGGAGGCGCATCCAACCGCTTCAGGCTCGTGACCATCCGATGTGGCTGTACTCAAGTCTCGAAGACACCACTTGGATTCACCCAGAGGAGGTCACTGACGAGATGCTGGAAGGATGGCTGTCGAGTATCACAGGGAACAAGGACAACCCCCGAGGAGCCAGGAGGATTCCTCCACTCGACCACACATACGAAGTGGACAAGGTCTGACCTTGTGTTTCCGATTGAAATCTTGCTTTCTTTAATTGTTCTTCTTTGGATCAGTCGATTGACTTTTGTCTTGTTTGCTGTCCTCTAGGCCATTACGTACTGAAATGTACTCGACGCCCAATGGTGCACAGGATCAGACCGAGGAAGGAGAGGCGAGTGGAGGTGAAAGTGGATACGAGAAGGAAGAGTGGGAATCTGACAGCGAGGGAGAGGGGGATGACGACGACTCCAGCGAAGAAGAGGAGGAAGAAGTTGAATCTCCCCGCTCGGAAAGGCGATCCAAGCTTACACACGACCCTGCACGGGAACGCGGTAAGGCGACTGCCCCCGTTGGGCAGTCGTCGAAGCAACCTCGAACCTCTTTCCCAGCACCGACAGAAAAAGCTCCCAAGCACCCACGCGTGACGCCGTCCAAGCCACCCAAGGCCTTGCCTAAGATGAAGATGACTGTCCCCATCATTTCTGGGTAAAAGTTGCACTTGTTTTCCTTTGTTGAACATGACGGGCTCTTGGTCGACTCATTGATAAGCTGACTGTCTTTCGAAACTTGCAGTGCTGCTACCTCTGAGATTTCCGCCAAGGACGGCGATCAAGAGATGGAAGATGCTGTTACTTCCAACCCCGGTATGATTGCTGATGCTCTGCTTTTAATCGACTGGCGATTTCTCATAACTCCGGTCGATTGGATTTTTCTTGTAGCTCCTCCTCATGTCATTGACCTCCCTGACGACGACAACGAAGTGCCGCTGAGGGCGAGAAGGAACAGGAGGGCGCCGGCTGGCAAGACCCCACAAACTACTCCGGCGTCTAAGGCCGTAGTTCGTGAGGGTGGTGATACCACTCGGGCTTCCGTGACCTTTGCTGAGCCTCTGACGAGTGTCCGGCCTTCAACGTCGACTGCAGATCCGCCTTCGCTTTTCGCCACACACCACGTCCCTGAGGACCAAGTGGGTGCCGCTAAAGAGGCTATACGCCAGGCGGGGATCATGATGGAGCAAGTGAAGGTGGTTCGGGAAGCCAGCCAGGTAGCTTATGACGCGAGTTCAGCTCTTCAGAGTAACGTCCAGGTCAGTCGATCGCCGCTTGTTTTGTTAGGATATGATATCTGAAGAATCTCTTTTCCGAAGATCCTTAGACCTGTACACCCACTGGGTGTGTCGATCAATCTTTTCGGTCGGGTGGGGGCACGCTAAGTGCACCCACTGGGTATAGTCCCCGAGACTACGATGAACTGCTGGCAGTCGACTGTAGTCTTTATATTGTGTTGCTTTAGTTGAACTTCTTCACTCGGTCTGGTCCGGCCATGTCGAGTGTAACTGTACATGGTCGACTGCGGGCAGTCGTTTTTTTTTGGTCGAACCAGTGGGGGCACGCTGAGTGCACCCATTGGGTGTAGTCCCCGAGACTGCAGTCGAATGTTTTGATTCAGTTGTAGTCTTAGAAACGCCACCATTGTCTCTTGGTTACTCGGAAGCAACCTATCTTTGACGTTTATCAACTGGTTTTTCGCAGAAATCCTATAAACTTGTGGCTCGCTTCACCGAATTGGAGAACAAACAGATCCAGCTCAACCTTGATCTGAAGCTTGCTCGGGAGAACTTGCAGAAGGCGAGAGACGAGGCGAAAGGTATGGCTGGTGAGCTTTTGACTGTCCTTTCTCAATGTTGATCTCACTTGTCGTTCCACAGACAAACTGGAAGAGGCTCTGAAGAAGAACGACCATGACCTCGCCGAAGCACAGAAGGAAGCTTTGAACAAGACCAAGCTTGCTGAAGAAAAACTGACTTCAGTCGGAACTCTTGAAAAGGAGAACTCCAGACTGAAAATTGCTCTTGATGCGGCTAACCAAGAAGTCAGCCGTCTGAAAAATGACAAGATAGCTCTGGGTGACAAGGCCAGTGAATTGGTGGGGAAGAAGAACGATCTGCAGGCTTATCTCGGGGGACTCGCCAAGAAGCTGTTCGTCATGCTTGAGGGTAACATTTTTCACCTGACTGGCTTGTCGTCACTAAGCTCATGCAGGGTCGCTGTCTTATCTTTGACTTGTGTTTACAGAATTCTGCCAGAACTTCGAGGAGGAGACCAGTCGAGTGGAGAAAGATTTGGATCCCATTAACTCCCCGGTGAAAGATGAAGCTGCTATGAACGTGCTCCGACTGGAGTCTCGTGTTGCAAGTGTGGTTGATTATCTGGCCCGACTGAAGGTTGCGGTGTCGCGGATCGACACGTCGCTCTGGCCCAGGACGACGCTTCCGATTGACCTCGAGTCTCTGATGACTCGACTGAATGACGTTCCTAGTCGAGTGACGGAATGGAAGAAATCCTCCGCAAGGTGTGGTGCTGATGTCGCTCTGTCCCTGGTCCGCGTCCACTGCAAGGAGGCGCAAGAGGAAAAGTTGTCTGCTATCCAAGTTGCCAATATCAGGAAGCACAACTTTCAAGACTTCATGGAGACTTTCATTGCTGCGGCCACTCGTATTGCAGGCGGGATCGATTTGGACGAGTTCGTCGCCCCTTCCAGTCCTCCTCCAGAGGAATAATACTTTGATGCTTCACTTTAAATTTGCCTCGGAATGCCGAGTAGATTTTGTAACCGTTAAACTCTGTCGAGTTGAAGGCTCAAGTACTTTGATCTGAGGTCTGGGACCTTTGGGTCTTATCTGAACTTGATTTATCGTCGAATATCTTCATGAATTATCTGTCGAGTGGAACTTGTTCCTCACTCGTAATAACTTCGTATTTATGGTGTAGATCCGAAGGAGAAGGTAGCAGTCGATGTATTTCGTACTTAGGCGAGCACTGGGCTGCAGCTAAGCCTCCGAGTGGGAGGTCTGCTCTCCACTCGGTAGGATTTTTCCAACTTAGGCGAGCACTGGGCTGCAGCTAAGCCCCCGAGTGGGAGGTTTGCTCACCACTCGGTAGGATTTTTTCAAACTTAGGCGAGCACTGGGCTGCAGCTAAGCCCCCGAGTGGGAGGTCTGCTCTCCACTCGGTAGGATTTTTCCAACTTAGGCGAGTACTGGACTGCAGCTAAGCCCCCGAGTGGGAGGTTTGCTCTCCATTCGGTGGGATTTTTCCAAACTTAGGCGAGCACTGGACTGCAGCTAAGCCCCCGAGTGGGAGGTTTGCTCACCACTCGGTAGGATTTTTTCAAACCTAGGCGAGTACTGGACTGCAGCTAAGCCCCCGAGTGGGAGGTTTTCTCACCACTCGGTAGGATTTTTTTCAAACTTAGGCGAGTACTGGACTGCAGCTAAACCCCCGAGTGGGAGGTCTGCTCTCCACTCGGTAGGATTTTTTCAAACTTAGGCGAGTACTGGACTGCAGCTAAGCCCCCGAGTGGGAGGTCTGCTCTCCACTGGTAGGATTTTTTCAATCTTAGGCGAGCACTGGGCTGCAGCTAAGCCTCCGAGTGGGAGGCCTGCTCTCCACTCGGTAGGATTTTTTCAAACTTAGGCGAGTACTGGACTGCAGCTAAGCCCCCGAGTGGGAGGTCTGCTCTCCAGTCGGTAGGATTTTTTCAATCTTAGGCGAGCACTGGGCTGCAGCTAAGCCTCCGAGTGGGAGGCTGGCTCTCCACTCGATAGGATTTTAAACACTTAGGCGAAACGGGTTCGCAGCTAAGCCCCCGAGTGAGAGGCTGGCTCCCCACTCGGTAGGATTTTTTCAAACTTAGGCGAGTACTGGACTGCAGCTAAGCCCCCGAGTGGGAGGTCTGCTCTCCACTCGGTAGGATTTTTTCAATCTTAGGCGAGCACTGGGCTGCAGCTAAGCCTCCGAGTGGGAGGCTGGCTCTCCACTCGGTAGGATTTTTTCAAACTTAGGCGAGTACTGGACTGCAGCTAAGCCCCCGAGTGGGAGGTCTGCTCTCCACTCGGTAGGATTTTTTCAATCTTAGGCGTGCACTGGGCTGCATCTAAGCCTCCGAGTGGGAGGCTGGCTCTCCACTCGGTAGGATTTTAAACACTTAGGCGAAACGGGTTCGCAGCTAAGCCCTTGAGTGAGAGGTTGGCTCCCCACTCGGTAGGATTTTTTATACATATAGACTTAGGCGAAACGGATTCGCAGCTGAGCCACCCACTGGTGGATTTCACACGCAAACAGAAGCAACAACAATTACTAGAAAAATTGTAACACTCTTGTCTTTGATAAATAGAGTACAGAAGTTTTTCTTATTACATCTCACCCGAGTGAGAATTTAAGTGTAAAAGGGGCGGAGCAGGTCCGCATTCCAAGCTCGTGGCTCGTCAATCTGGCGATCGACATTGTAAAGGTGATACGCTCCATTGTGGAGGACTCTGGTGACGATGAAGGGGCCTTCCCAGGTAGGAGCGAGTTTGTGTGGTTTCTGTTGATCCACTCGGAGGACCAAATCCCCTTCTTGGAAGGCTCGACTCTTCACGTTTCTGGCATGGAATCGACGCAAGTCTTGCTGGTAGATGGTCGATCAGATCATCGCCATTTCTCTTTCTTCCTCCAGGAGATCAACTGCGTCTTGCCGGGCTTGTTCTGCTTCAACTTTGGAGTAGAGCTCGACTCGGGGTGCATTGTGAAGCAGATCACTCGGCAAGACGGCTTTCGCTCCGTAAACCAGAAAGAACGGGGTTCTTCCAGTCGACCGATTCGGGGTGGTCCTCAATCCCCAAAGAACTCATGGAATCTCGTCGACCCATGCGCCTGCTGCATGCTTGAGATCGCGCATCAGCCGAGGTTTCAGCCCTTTGAGAATCAGACCATTTGCCCTTTCCGCTTGTCCATTCGACTGGGGGTGAGCGACCGATGCGTAGTCGACTCGCGTGCCTTGCGAGGCGCAAAAAGCTCTGAACTTATCTGAATCAAAGTTTGACCCATCATCAGTGATGATGCTATGCGGGACTCCATATCTGAATGTTATCTCCCTGATAAAACTGATAGCAGTGCAAGCATCAAGATTCTTGATAGGCTTAGCTTCAATCCATTTGGTAAACTTGTCGAATGCCACAAGCACATGTGTGAAACCGCTCCTGCCTGTTCTCAGTGGACCAACCATATCCAGTCCCCAAACAGCGAAGGGCCAGACGAGTGGGATGGTCTTCAGGGCTGATGCGGGTTTGTGGGACATGTTGGAGTAGAACTGGCACCTACCCTTCACACTTGTCGACTATCTCTTTTGCTATTTCGTTTGCTCTTGGCCAGTAAAATCCCGCTCGGTAAGCTTTAGCCACGATGGTCCGAGAGGACGCATGGTGACCACAGGTCCCCGAGTGGATATCATCAAGGATTATCTGACCTTCTTCTGGTGTTATACACTTCTGACTGATTCCAGTTGCGCTTTCTCTATACAACTGTCCCTTTATGACTGTGAAGGCTTTGGATCGACGAACAACCTCTCGAGCCTCTTCTTCGTCCTTCGGGAGTTCTTTCCTCAGGATATACGCGATGTACGGTATCGTCCAGTCGGGGGTGATTGTCAAGACTTCCATGATTAGGTCGACCACTGCTGGAATTTCGACTTCAGTCGGATCTGAGGCACTCTTTGGCTGGGGAGCTTCATCTGTGAAAGGATCTTCCTGAACTGAAGGCGAGTGGATGTGTTCCAGAAACACATTGCTAGGAATGGCTTCTCTCTTGGAACCTATCTTTGCCAAATCATCAGCTGCTTGATTTTTCAGTCAGGGTATGTGATGAAGTTCTAACCCCTCGAATTTCTTTTCTAGCTTTCTCACTGCATTGCAATAACCAGTCATAGCTGGGCTCCTGACGTCCCACTCCTTCATCACCTGATTAACCACCAAATCTGAGTCGCCATAGACCATGAGGCGACGGGCGCCGAGTGAAATGGCCATGCGTAACCCATACAAAAGTGCTTCGTATTCTGCTTCGTTATTGGAGGAATTGAAGTGAATCTGGAGAACATATCTGAGCTTATCTCCTCGAGGGAAACCAATTCTACCCCTGCACCGGAACCATTCAGCATCTTAGACCCATCGAAGAACATGGTCCAGTGTTCCGAGTGAACTTGAGTCGGCAGTTGCTGTTCAATCCACTCGGCGACGAAATCTGCAATTGCTTGGGACTTGATAGCCTTCTTTGCCTCAAACTGGATATCTAGGGGAAGGAGTTCAATCGCCCATTTTGCCACTCGACCAGTTGCATCTCTGTTGTGAAGAATCTCTGATAGTGGGGCGTCGCTGACGACTGTAATGGTGTGGTCAGAGAAGTAATGTGCAACCTTCTTCGTGGTCATATAAATCCCATATACGAGCTTCTGGTAATGAGGGTATCTTTGCTTTGAAGGAGTCAAAACTTCAGAAACATAGTATACTGGGCGCTGAACTTTGAAGGCCTTTCCTTCTTCTTCCCGCTCGATCGTAAGTACTGTACTGACAACTTGTCCCGTGGCTGCAATGTAAAGCAGCAAAGGCTCTTTGCTGATTGGGGCAGCAAGCACCGGTTGGGTGGATAGCAGGGCTTTGAGCTCTGCAAACGCTGCATCAGCTTCTGGAGTCCACTCGAACTTGTCTGACTTCTTCATCAGTCGGTAAAGAGGAAATGCCTTTTCACCGATCCGAGAAATGAATCGACTTAAAGCGGCCAAGCAACCTGTAAGCTTATGGACATCGTGCACGCGCACAGGACGCTTCATCCGAAGGATAGTTCCAACCTTTTCAGGATTGGCGTCGATTCCTCGTTCAGAAATGAGAAAACCGAGTAACTTTCCACCTGGAACTCCGAATGTGCACTTTGACGGGTTGAGCTTGATATCGTACCTCCTGAGGTTGGCAAAGGTTTCAGCTAGGTCAGTCAGCAGGTCGGAACCTTTCTGTGACTTGACCACAATGTCATCCATGTACGCTTCCACATTCCGACTGATTTGAGTGAGCAAACACTTATGAATCATCCTCATGAACGTGGCTCCGGCATTCTTGAGGCCGAAAGGCATGGTGACATAACAAAAGCACCCGAATGGAGTGATGAAAGCAGTTTTGATCTCGTCGGGTCCATACAGACGGATCTGATGGTACCCGGAGTAGGCGTCTAGGAAAGACAATCGCTCACATCCCGCAGTCGAGTCAACTATTTGGTCGATGCGGGGGAGAGGAAAATGATCTTTCGGGCAGGCCCGATTGATATGTTTGAAGTTGATGCACATGCGAAGCGACTTGTCCTTCTTGGGGACCATGACAACATTGGCGAGCCACTCGGAGTGGTAAATATCTCGGATGAACTCAGCTGCTAAGAGCCGACCCACCTCCTCGCCAATGGCTTTCCTCTTCTGGACGGCGGACCGTCGAAGATGTTCTTTCACAGGTTTAACTTTCGGGTCGACTCATAGACGGTGCTCAGCCAGTCCCCTGGGAACTCCAGGCATGTCAGAAGGCTTCCATGCGAAGATGTCCCAGTTCTCACGGAGGAACTGGATGAGCGCTTCTTCCTATTTGGAGTCGAGCGTTGTTGAGATGTGGGTCGGAGCAGCATTTGGATCGGTCGGGTGAATGTGAACTGCCTTCGTTTCACCGGACGACTGAAAAGCTGATTCTGAAGCAGGTTTCTTAGCTCGTAACAACTCACTCGGATCTGCAGTCTTCTGATATTCTTGCAACTCGACCACTGCCATCTGAGCGTTAGCAATCTTTGAGCCTTTCTGAAAACACTCTTCTGCTTTCTTCCGATTGCCTGTAACAGTGATCACACCTTTGGGACCAGGCATCTTCAGTTTGAGATACACATAACATGGTCGAGCCATGAAGCGTGCATAAGCTGGCCTGCCCAAAATAGCGTGATAAGCACTTTGGAAGTCCACAACTTCGAATGTCAACTTTTCCTTCTGGTAATTCTTGGAATCACCGAAAACCACATCGAGAGCAATTTGGCCGAGTGACTCGGCTTTCTTCCCAGGTATGACTCCATGGAAGCTCATGTTACTGGTACTGAGCCTGGACACCGGAATGCCCATCCCTTTCAAGGTTTCTGCATAAAGTATGTTCAAACCGCTGCCACCATCCATCAAGACTTTGGTCAGTCGAGTGCCTTCGACAACTGGGTCGACCACCAAAGCTTGCCTCCCAGGGGTGGCGATGTGCGTAGGGTGATCAGACTGGTCGAATGTGATGGCAGTCTGAGACCACTTCAGGTAACTGGGTGTTGCCGGAGCAACCATATTCACCTCACGGTTGATAACCTTCAGTCGACTCTTGCTTTCAACGTCGGCAAAAATCATCAAGGTGGAATTGACCTGGGGGTAACCATCGTCACTATCTTCCTTGTCCTCACCTTTGTCCGACTCCTTTTCCTTATCTTTGGACTGCTTGCCCTGAAACTGCTGGATCAGGAGTTGACACTGTCGAGTGGTATGTTTTGGGTAAATGAGTTTACCCTCTTCGTCTTTCTTGGTATGAATGTGACACGGCATATCCAAAACATCATTTCCATCTTGATCTTTAACTTTCTTAGGGTTCCAGGGCCCTTTGGGCTTTCCCTTAAACTTTCCTTGGGTTACAGCCAGGGCCTCCCCAGGAGCAGCTGGCTCTGCTTTCCGCTTCTGCTTCCGACTGGAATTTCCTCCGGTTTTCCTGAGCGACTGACTTAAGTTTGCCACTCCGGAGTCGATCCTCATCTTCACCATTAGCATATTTGGTGGCAATCTCCATCATCCGATTCAGAGACATTTCTCTCGTTCGACCGAACTTCAGATTCAACTCTCCGTACTTAACGCCTTCTTTAAAGGCACAAACTGCTTGATGATCTGGTACATTTTCCACTGTGTGATGCAATGTGATCCACCTCTGGATGTAATCCCTCAGGGTTTCATTCGGTTTCTGCACGCAAGACCGCAATTCAGTGAGACCTGCAGGTCGCTTGCATGTTCCTTCAAATGTTGTGACAAACACTCGGGAGAGATCCTCCCAAGTATAGATGCTGTTGGGTGCTAACTGATTCATCCACGCTCTGGTTGAGCCCTCTAACATGAGAGGCAGATGCTTCATAGCTACCTCATCATTACCACTGCCAATCTGGACAGCCACTCGGTAATCCTCGAGCCAAGTGTCGGGCTTAGACTCACCGGTGAACTTACTAACTCCAGTTACCAACTTGAAGTTGGGAGGAATCACAGCGGCTCTGATGGCTCGACTGAAACACTCTGGACCTGAAACATGTACTCTGCTACTGGTAGGCGCATCTCTGTCGTAGCCTTCCCCTGTGAGCTCTGTTCCTGTCGACCAGACCTTGCACGAGAATGGATCTCGCATCAAAGCCCGATTCTCTGGGGTCGACTGGAACTCTCCGCCCAACGCTATGAGGGCGTCTGTCATCCTGTTGTCGAGGCACATATGATCCACTCCTCGGGGGAGGGGTCGGCACTCGACGTCGATCATCACGATCAGATCGGTGATCATACTTCTCATTCCTTCTGATCTGATCATGCCGGTCTCCACGTCCCTCACGCCTCGGGGGCGACCTTGGGCTGTGAGCCGACTGGACTGTATCCGCTGCAACGGATCGACTATGGATCCTGTTCCGCGACTGAGAAACAACGAAATTCTGGTTTCCCGCTGCCCGGAGCAACGCTCCGATTTGCAACAAGCCTCTGCCAGCCTCTGACTGGGAGGGTTGAATCGACTCTGCTATACGGGCCGCAGCCGCCAAATTCTGAATCGGAGTTCGATATACCTGCGGGGGCGGAAAAAGCTGGCGTCGACTAGATTCTGGAGCCCGTTGACGCGCACGCTCGTCGAGTACTCGCTGGAGATTCTCCAGTCGAGTGCGCTCGGCCAAGTTAGCAAAGCGCGCATCCTCCAAGGCCCGGGCCTCGGGGGTTTCTCCAACGATAGGAGTGTGGAGTGCATCCATGTTCCGGCGGCGAAACTCCTCTCGCTGCACTGACGTAAGAGGCTCGGGGAGATACTCATCGTGGGGATGCGACGGGTTGCCCCCACCCGCGCCACCGTCGGTGTGGGGAAAACCGGGAGGACTGCGTGTCCCGTCGATCACCAGAACCTCTGCCGTTGGGTCACTGCTGTTGCATTCGGATGCGGTCCCTGCGGAGCCAGTCGACAGGTCGAACAGGCCGTAGAGGGATTCGTCGGGCTCGATTGCCGCGACTTGTGGGGTGGCCGACTGGCGGGCCACCGCATGTCTCACCCACCTCTGAAGCCTCGACCGACCGGGGCGCTTGCGCCGGCGAGAGACAGGGCGGGAGGACGTCACTAGAGCCGACCGATACTGGGTCGACGGCTGCCGCAGGAGGACACCACGGACGCACGCGCGAAAGTGCGTCGCCCCGCGGACGGGGAGCGCATCAACGTCGAGTGGGGCCTCCTGAAGCCAAGCGGAGTCGTCGGCGACGAACGTGAGCGCGCCAAGACGGATCTCGCGGCCCTCCACCAAATCTCCGCCCGAAACCATGATCAAAGAGATCGGAAAAATCGCAACTTCTGCAACTAGGCGCTAAGACTCCTAACCCCACGGTGGGCGCCAACTGTCGTGGTTCTAACTCTGACAGTGATGTAGGGGGGTATGAATGGAGAGGCTAGATATTAGCTATGGAAGAGTTGTAAGCACACGAGGTTTACGAGTTCAGGCCCTTCGCGGAGGAAGTAACAGCCCTACGTCTCGGTGCCCGGAGGCGGTCGATTGGATTATAAGTGTGTGAATAACAGGGGTGCGAACCCTTGATACTGAGGAGGGGGGTGGCTTATATAGAGTTCGCCAGGCCCCTCCAGCCCTCAGTAATGTAGGGTTTAAAGTACAGTAAGACTGGGAGTTACTGGTAATGCCCCTAATAAAGTGCCATGATGACCATAAAAGCTACTTAATGACCGACCGTTTGCGTGCGGAGTGACTTTAGATCTCCTGGCAGTCGAGTGGTTGATCTCGTGGTCGAGTGATAGCTTCGTGGTCGAGTGTCTTGAATCCGTCGAGTGGGATACCTTCAAGTCGATTGAAAGGTGACTTTTTCTTGAGATGTCCTTAGGTAGGGTACTTAGGACAGGTCTGTGCCCCTACCCTAGGTACATAGCTTCATCAGCACCCATTTTGTAAGCCTGCACAGAAAGCTCAGCAACAGTCAGGAAAATCTGCTACGGCTGCATCTCGGTGGCACCAAATCGCTCGCTCACCCCCTGACTTCTTCCAGCATCTCCGGTGGGCGCTCGCGCCGAACTTTGTTGATGAACATGTCGTACCTAGCAGCTCCTTGGGCCCTGATCTTCAGCACCTCCTTCTCTTCAAAGGACTTGACGTTCCCCTCGACCACATCATCTCCAGATTCATACTGCACACATTAATGACTGACATTAATACATTATGCATTCAAATAATATAAACATCTAACACTAAGTCAATGCACAAATAACATTTTAGCTAGGCCTTACCTCGTATGGCTCATCCTCATCACTGTCATAAGGGTAGTAGCCAGATGAGTCCCACTTCCTCTTCTGGCCAACTAGATCCTCCTTCTGCTATATTGTCAACCAAGCTAGTCATTTACAAGGAATTGAATTGCACTTCAATTAATGTCATGACAAACAAGTTGATTTTGCATAATGATGGAAAGCTCCTAACTATATTTCATACACTATATATGAAGCTATATACATACTAAACAATTAGCTTATGAAAATACAAGCTCATTCATATGGACATACAATTTCAGTTTTTGCTTTTGAACATGCATAGGAAGGTATAAATGAATATCATTCCTCTCTTATTAACCCATGATATAGCAGTTTTTGACAGACAATGCAAATAGGACCTTTATATATAACTTCACAAACATGTCAGGTTTTCATTTCATTTGTAAATCTTAATAAATATTTAGTTCAGAGCAGTTCTCAATGATCACTCATAAGTCAGAATAAGTGAAATGGTGAAGCCTAACTCCTACATCTAATTAAAATACCCTAACTCCAGCATCTAATTAAAAAACACTAACTCCTAGATCCACTGGAACATTGAATCACAAAATTTACTTACATATATCATTGGATATAAATGAATCCACAACAAATAACACTAACTCATACATCTAAGTAAAATATCATAACTCTTACTTCTACTGCATCATTCAGTCACACCATTTAATTACATTTATCTCTGCCTATAAATGAATCCAATACAAAAGAAACCTGACTAAACATCTAATTAAGAAACACTAACTAGTACATCTAATACATCATTCAATCACATAATCTATATAACTATCTATAAATGAATAATACAAATAACCCTAAACTAACCAACTAATTAAAAAAACATAACTACTACATCTACTGGATTATTCAATCATACATCCTACATATAACTGGCTATAAATGAATCCAATACAAGAAAACCCTAAGTAAACATCTAATTAAAAAACCCTAACTACTACATCTACTAGATGATTCAATCACATATTCTGTATATATCTGTCTATAATTGAATCCAATACAAATAAACCTTAAAAATCATAACTACTACATCTACTGGATGTGATTCAATCACAAATTCTACTTATCAGTGGCTCTAATTGAATCCAGTACAAAAAATCCCCAACTAAACATGTAATTAAAAACCCTAACTACTACATGTACTGGATGTGATTTATTCGCACATTCTACATATCAGAGGCTATAAATGAATCCAATACATATAAACCCTAACTAAACATCTAATTAAGAAACCCTAACTAGTACATCTACTGCATGTGATTCAATCACAGATACAACATATCTGTGGCTCTAATTGAATCCAATACAAAAAATCTCCAACTTAACATCTCATCAAAAAACCCTAACTACTGGATCTACTAGATGATTCAATCAAAGAATCGAAACTTAACCTTCACTATAAATCAATCAAACATCTATAAACCCTAACTATCAGAAGGGGATGCAGCAACTAGCAACTACAAAAAACACTAACACCCAAAACTACTGCTTAACGGGGGTAACAACAACGGAGGGGACTGCTGGCAAGGATTACCTGCAGGTCCACGTGCTCGACGCCGGCCTCCGCAGGCCCATCAGACGGGCCGCTCGACGCCGTCACGCCAAGCACCGGCACGGCTGAGTCCGCCACGGCCACCTTCTTCTCCTCCAGATCCGCCGCCGCAGCGATCGATCCAGCGCGTGGGGATGCAGCAGCTCCTGCACCCGCGCCGCCGACGAGGGTCTGCATGGCATCTGCCACGGTCTTCTCGCCCGTCTTCTGCAGATCTCCGCCCGCGACGGCGGCTTCGCGACGGCCTTGCTCCATCCGAGCCAGAAGCAAGCAGGAGAAAAGAGGGAGGCGGCGGTGGTGAGCGAGCAGGTGGGGTGGCCGGTGAGGGAGACGATGAGGCAGAGCAGAGAGGAGGGAGAGGGAGGCGATTTGGGGGAAATGGGGTGGGCGATGCGGCCGGTGCCCGTTCCCCTCCTCTTATACTAGTGGGCTTTTTTTGGAAACTACCCACGAACACGTGCACGCGCACGACCGCGGGGAAACGCAACCGCCAGCGTATAATACACGTACACGCCCGGCGTACAATTGTACACGGGCCGGCGCGGGCTCATACAGGGCTCTACGACTGGTCTACGCGCGCTATACACCCACCTGAAATGACCATCGTGCCCCTCATTACGAATCGTCATCGACGCATCTGGACCGTCCTTGTGTTTTTCCCACTCGCGTTCAGCCCGGGGGGAACACCGGAGCAGAAACGTGTTGTCACATCCTCATTGTTGGTGCAGACGAGAAAATACCCATCATAATACATATACAAATGATTGCTAGTGTATTTCCATATACTGTACAAATGATTGTTAATACTCCATCATAATACAAGGACGTCGATATTGAACGAACGTTCGGTCTGGGGAGGAGCCAGACCGAACGACTCGTTCGGAAGAGGGCAGTCCATCGATCGAACGATTCTGTTCGGGGCGAGAAGCGCCCAGCGCGAACACAATCCTCACAGTCCTTTCTGCACCCCAGTTTGGGCCAAAAAAACTGTGACCAAAATAAGCCCACTTTTGCCGATGGATAATAAAGGCCAAAATTTGCCATACTCTGAAATATATTGGAATGATCGAAAAATAAATTTGTCATGATAGATAGAAAATATAAAAACAAGATACTACTAAAATACCCAATGGTTTCAAACAAAAAATTGCCATCATCTTTATAAAGCAAAAAATGCCATGGTCAAAAAAGATCGCAAATGGCACAAGAGAAAGGTTCATGGGGGGAAAAATCACATGAACGGCGGAAAAAAGGCAAAAATATTGCCGTCAACGTAAGGTACTTCTTTTTTGCTATGAAAAATAAAAGTAAAATTTGTCATGCTCCACAGAAGTAAATTTGCCATGAGTGACAGTATGTAATTTTGCCATGTACGTTAAATAAAAATTTCCATGCCAATAAAGTTAAATTTGCCATGGCAATAAAAAGGTTAATTTTGCCACGGCAAATAAAAGGTTAATTTTGCCATTTTTCATGTATGTTAAATAAAAATTTCCATGCCAATAAAGTTAAATTTGTCATGGCAATAAAAAAGGTTAATTTTTCCACGGTTGAAAATAAGCAAAAATTGGCATGGCAAAAATGAAAGTAAAAAAGCAATGGCAATAAGATGTAAAAATGGCATGTTCTTAGAAAAGCTAACGGTTCAAAAGGCAAAATTTGCCAACGATGTAAAAAAAGTAAAACTTGGCATGCTAAATAGAAGTAAATTTGCCATGAGTGCCGAAAAAGTAAATTTTCCATGTATGTTAAATAAAAATTGCCATGCGATAGAGATAATTTGCCATGGCAAATAAAAGGTTTAATTTGCCGTGGTCAAAAATAAAAAAGTAATAATTAGGATGGAAAAAAAGTAAAATTGCCATGGCAATAAAAATGAAGAGTTTGCCATGGTTAATTACTAAATTTGCCATGGACTTTCGCTTTCATAGTCCCATATGAATTGCAAACACATATATATTCCATGATCCAAAATCAAAAGTTGCCATGGCAAGAATTCAACTAAATTTGCCGTGATCCGAAAGCTAGAATTGCCATGATCAATAAACTAAATTTTAATGGTTAGATGGCAAAATGTATAAGATTAGTTGCCATGGTGTACCAAAAAAATGTCATGGTAAAAACAGTAAATTTGCACCATGATCCAAAATCTAAAGTTGCCATGGCAAGAATGCAATAAATTTGTCGTGATCCGAGAACTAAATTTGCCATGATGTGATAATTATATTTGACATCGTCCAGGAAGAAAATTTGTTGTGATACGTAAACTGAATTTGCCATGGTATAATCCTAAAGCTTGCGACCACAGTGTTGCAAAAATACCTAAATTTGTCATGTTTGCAAGACAAAATGATGTTTTGACATGGCAAAAAGATAGGGAAAGCTTGCTACTAATTGTTCTGAAATCATAGCAATTTCTGCCATGGCATCATGGCAAATATTTTACTAAACAAAGTTACAGATGAATCATGGCAACTATTTACTAACAATTTGCCATGGTATATAAAAAATCATAGAAAATTCATAGCAATTCTGTCATGGCAACTATTTAGTAAACAAATGCGGGACCAACGGCAAAAAAGTAGACCATGGTGAAATGGACATGTTGTCAGATTTTTAGCCATGTCTCCCTGGTAAATATGGAGACATGGCAACTGTTGAGAACTGATAAACCATCAAAAAAATTAACAAATAAAAATGATTATTCCCTAAAACAGTGGCAAAATTGCCATGAACAAAAAAATCTAGATAACATAATTACACCTAAAAATTGCCGTGTGGGTCAGTCCATTCATTTTACACACAAAAATTGCCATGCGGTGTAAATTGGGTAAAGGCATACAGAGGGCACATAGAATTGACAAGTGCATCAGAGATGAAACAAATAGAATGTACACAAATGAAATGAAACAGAGGTGAAGGTGTAGGATGTGGACACAGAGACCTCGAGGACGAGCTCGCTGGGCTCGTTGTAGATGAGCAGCATGACGAGGACGCCGCAGGGCACCACACCTCCAGCTGCGCGGTCATTTCTCGCCATCGAACTCCACAGCGCGGTCGTCGGTGTCGGTCGCATCGTCTACCAGGTTGCGACTCGCGGCGGTGGAGCTGCCCAAGTCTGGCATTGGGTCGGCGGGCAGCATGCCCCATCCCGGACCGCAGCGCTCGCGTAGCCGCGTCAGCACCCGGGGCAGTAGCAGGGGCGCACCCCGTCGTCTACCGCATCGCTCCCCGTACGTAGCTCCCGCGATTCGACCTCGACGGCGCAAGATCTGACGGCGTGCCTCCCCGCGTAGCGCAAGTCCTCGACAACGCCATGGCCTGCTTGTACTGGAGCTCATCATCGCGAGAGCTGCGGAGCTCCCGCCGCGCGGTCGCCGTCGACCGTACTCCTTCCCGCGAGGTCGTCGTGGGACCTGCGGGGCTCCTCGTCGCGTCGCAACCGTCGATCCGGTGGTCCTCGGCCGGGCGCGCTCGCCTGTCGCGGGCCTGCTGCACTCCTCCGTCCGTGTGAGGCCGTCACGGGAGTTGCGGAGCTCGTCGTGTGTCGCCGTCGAACCGCCGATGCGGTAGTCCTTAGGCGGAGTCGCGCCCATGCCGCGGGACCTGCCGCGCTCCTCTGCGCGAGGCCGTCGCGGGAGCTGCGGAGCTCGTCGTGTATCGCCATGGATGCGGGCGAAGGCCTTCGCCGCGGATGCGCCTGAGATTGAGATTGGGGAGCGGTGGTTTCTAGTGGGGAGGGGAGACCATTGAGAGGATAAGCTGTTGTCGCCGTTCGGCACGACGACACGTCCTACCGAACGAAAAGATAATCTGACGTGGCTCACTCCATGCGTGAAGATTCGTGCGCCCACAACCAATGGTATCCAACACGTTCGGGCTGAAACGTCCAAAATCTGACGTTCGGCACTTATAGATTCCGTAATACAAATGATTGTCATGGGTCATAGCCCCCCTTTAAAAGGTCAGCGAAACTTTTCTACAGTAGAAACGAAACCCAGGTACTTAGTGCTCTGAATGCAGTACTACCAAAACAGAAGTATATAGGCAGGTGAAGGCAACCATGCAACAACAATACTGACACCATCAGCCACCTCTCTCAGCATAATATGGATCTTGTAGAGGCAGTGGAGCTCAGGGGCACAGCCAGGATTTCGGCATAGGGGACAGAGGCAAGCACATTTGATAAAAAAAATACCTATTGTGATTGTGTAAGAATATCCGGCTTGGATGCTATCAAAGTATCGTTATATTTGGATCAGTTAAATATTCTCTATGATTGTAAAAATGCACCATTCATATATCAACTTGTCATCGATGCACACTTAAAAATGACAGGAGATCAACAAACAATTTATGTTTATACCCTCTTAAAAATGATCACAAAGAAACGTCACAACTTAAGAAACAAGCGGTTGAAGTGATCACAAAGAAATGTCACAACTTAAGAAACAAGTTTTTTGCAATGCATGAGCAGCACATATTATTGGATTACAACAGATTGTCAACAAACCATGGAACTCACCTCCAGGGACCTTCAAGAACGAAACTGGCAGATTAACAGTAGTAGGAGAATAACAACTCTGATTCCCACATAATGAAACACCAAGAGAAGCATGACCATATACATCAGTGCTATATAAACATCCTCGATTCCGACAGGAGGACGATTGACCGTCGTCCTGGTCATGCTTGCTTCCCGCGCTGCTTGACACTTTGCGTGAACAGGACGATTGTCCGTCGTCTGGGCTCTACTATTGGTTGCTGACCGAGTTGTAGAGCCCCGTTGACCACTGTTGACGGAAGAGGGCGGTACTCTTGGTTGCTGGACAGGGGGCGGCCACGGTGCAGATCCCATTTGGCCACTGTTGACGGAAGAAGGCGGTACTCTTGGTTGCTGGACAGGGGGCGGCCGCGGTGCATAGCCCTGTTGACCATTGTGGACGAAAGAGGATGGTACTCTTGGTTGCTGGACAGGGGGCGGCCGTGGTGCATAGCCCTGTTGGCCATTGTGGACGAAAGAGGACGGTACTCTTGGTTGCTGGAGAGGGGGCTCACCCGCGGCTGTTGACTCTTGGTTACCGTCTATCACAATGCTGAGGTGAGGGAAGTCTTGTTTGAGACGGTCAACATCTGACTTTAGTTCCGTGTAGCAGGTGCAGCTGGTAAGGTACAGGCTGGTCAGGTTTGTCATCTGCCACAGCCAGGTAGGCAGCTTCTTCCCAGGGTACCTCGTGATATGCAGCTCACGGAGATTGGCATGAGGTTGGAGGCCTCCAAGAACAACAAGGCAACCATTACCTTTACCTTTACATCGATCATCTGCATCGTTCTCCCAATCAAGCTTGAGGACTTGGAGAGATGCTTTTATTGCAAGTCGAGCCTCCTGCGCTTCTTTCTTGGTTTGCACGGCTTGAACGCCCTTTATGCTCAGGGTCCTGCTAATAGAGTTCATCTTCCCAAGCTCCAACATGGTATGTCCATTTTTATGGTTTTTATTGTGGACATGAAATTCGAGCGACCCTTGCAGTTTCTCTAACTTTCCAATGCCACCAATCTTGGCGATGCCCTCCATGTCCATCTCCATGTCCATATCAGCCGCCGGCGACCGAGCCTTGCTGACGTACACTGTCTCAAGGAGTAGTAGCTTGGTAATCTTATTGCCATCAGCACGAGGCTGCTCCACGGTGTTAGGAAAACCTAGGTATCGCAGATGTTTGAGCTCACCGACACTATCAGGCAGCCGAGTTATGTGGGTATCCGTCAAATCCAGTACCTTGACGCGCTTGAACTTTCTGAGTGTTCTATTTGCCTCACAAATGTCACTCCAAGGCGAGGAAGGAGCTTCCTTGTCTGTGAAGACAACCAGTGTCCGCACCGCTGTGAATTCATCGCCAGATTTCTTTGCTCTCTCTGGTTTTAGCTTAGCTAGGCAGCTGGTAGTCACAGATAAGTGGCGAACTGTTGCAGGGACGATTATGTCTGTTGAAGATGAACCATTGTCAATGATGATACATTCACTGCGAGAGACCCGGCGTAGCATAGAATGGATGTGCACATGGATCACATAGCGGCCATCCCTGACTTGTTTGAATAAGGACCGATCCACGAGATGGTCAAAGTATCCTTCCGCCACTTGCACTTCCGTGTCGTCAATAATACCGTGAGCTAGCCACATCTTGGTTAACTTTTCAGGGTGGAACTTCCAGTCAAATGGGAAGATGCTGCAGAATGCCAGGCAGCTCTGTAGCAAAGGTGGTAGATGACGGAAGGTGAATAGATGATCTTCATATAGGCGTTGGATGTGGTGGCTGTTTTCGAGTTGACCTAAGATGCTGTGCTTCATATTGGCCTTCTGAGTCTCACTGTTGGCTGTCTTGAGCTTATCAACAATACTAATAGCTCCTCGTGGGGATCCCTTCACCTTGCCAGCAATCCGTTGCGCTAGATATTGGGGAAGTACAACTTTACACTCTTGAGGAAATTTTGCAATGTACTTTTCGAGCAGCTGACTCATTATCTCTTCACTGATCCCATCCAGGAAGACTGTTGGATTTGCATTTACTGTCGTGGAACAAACCTTGTCTCGAGTGGTCATTACAACTTTACAATTTTTCAGCCCCTCGAACATGGCCAGCACACTCCTCCATGCCTCATCTCTTAGACTCCGGGTGATCCCGGATCCATGGTCCTCGTGCTGCCATACATCATCAAGAATGACCAGACAACTCCTTTGGGGCCGTCCTTGGGGTTTTAGCAGACCTTCAAGCATGGACTCAAGGACAGCAACGTTGGGGTCGTGTGGAACCGTCAGGCTTAAGGAACCATTACTGTTGGCCGACTTGCATAACTGTGTCAAAAGATCAAGTTGACCTGATTTGTTGCCGACGTGTGCCCATATGCGCACATCAAACTTGGACTGATTAGCATGGTAGAGCTGGCGAGCAAGGTGAGTCTTCCCCATCCCTCCATGGCCTATGATGGCTATAACCTTATTCTGCTCGACTTGAAGCAGATCCATGAGATCGCGATGTTGCTGGTGGTACCCGAAGAAGAAATCATCCCGAGTTGACTGGCCCGTTTCTCTAGCTTCACGGAAGATGGCAGAATCTTGAATAACGTTGCCTTTATCCTGTAGGAAGCCCCGCGCGCTATCGCCAGCTGAGTCCAGCTTCTGGAGCACAGACTTCAGCAGACAAGTTAAGTGTAGTGCAAACTTGGAAGAAATGCCCTTGGGCTTCCTCTTAAGACTCTCGTACTCGAACAAGTCCAGAATCTCATCCGCTTCATCAATGGCACCCTTGAGCCCCCACAGAATCTCCTCCCCTCCTCCCTTGTTGATGAAATGTAGCTGGGCTTCATGAACAGTCTTCTTGATGACCTTAAGTTGCCGGGCCAGGTTTTCCAGATTACTACTGACCTCCTTGAACGATTCTTTCGTCTCCTTTGCGTATTCACATGCTGCGTTGATAGACTTGGTGATGACGGGCGTGACGAACCACCCTACCAGGGAGACGACAAGAGCAGCAAATTCCATCATGGTTGCCTCTGGACTGGACTGGACTGGACTGGTAAGAAGAAAAAGGGAGATTATTACATGTCATATGCCATGTGAGGGAGCAGCAGCTAAAAATAGCTAGCAGAGGAGAAATGTATGTATATTACAAACCTGATAGTTCTGTACTCGATCGATCGATCGATCGGCTGCAAATTCGATCAAAAAGGCACCAAGCCACCAAACCGCAACAGCTTCTGCTACCATCCCATTCCCATGCATGGTTTTGTAAAATCGTCCGTGGATTAGCAGAGCTTACTTGGTTAATCGGTTGACGTACTAGTACAAGAACTCATCTAGCTAGCGGCCTCAATCAAGAAAAGAAAACTCACCTGCGAATTCGATTCAACAATCTGGCTCCAGATCTAGCTCTAGGTTGGTTGGTTGGTTGCTAAATCCTGGTTCACAGTCACATCACACCATATGGAAGAGACCTCTTCATCTTGGCATGCAGTCTAGTCTCTGGTGAGAGAGAGAGAGAGATGGAGATCCGATATCCTATCAAAGGAAGGAAGGGAGGAAGGGAGGGGGGCTGGAAGGAATATGAGCCGTAAGTCAACCAACGGAAGGCATACGATTTTAGGAGGAGAGGGGAGCACAGGAAGGTTGACTTACGGCTCTCATGAACAGATACGTCCCGAGCTTAGTGTGTAACGGGGGCTAAGAGAGAGCAGTCGCCAGATGAGCACACCACTTTTTCTTTATTTGCCCTACATCGCCTAGTCTGCTCTGCTCTTTCTCTTTCATACCCCCTCCGTTCTAAATATAAACATATTTTAGAGTGTAGGTTCACTCATTTGCTCCGTATGTAGTTCATATATATTGAATCTCTCAACGGTCTTATATTTAGGAATGGAGGGAGTATAATATTTTTTTCGAACATAGTACAGATGCATAATCACATAAACTCACTCCTATAAACACACGCGCACACTCTATCCCTATGAGCACCTTCGAGAGATTGAGTCAACACATCATATTAAGATTGAAGAAGACACCACAGACGCCTTTGTATTAGACGAAAAGTCTCCTCCACTGAACACACATCACGGGAAGGCCTGAATAAGTCCCGGAAAATGAGAGCATCAGTGTCAAGTTTAGGACTTGAACCGTAGTGGACTGATGATACCACCATCTTCTTAACCATCCAATCACATGTTGATTCTCTTTTTCATATACTCCATAAGGATGTTGATGAGTGAATTTTTGCATCATGTTTTATCAAGTGTTTTGCATGAGTAGATGTATGAATTTCTAGGCCATGGAGCAGTATGAGAGTATGGACATGACAATTGTTGATCACTAAATGTCTTTTTTGTGGCTAGTCGTGTTTTCCTAGTACATCCTTTAACCCAAGCATTTTAATCTGGTACCATTAATTTTCTAAGAACTTGCGGAAACTCTTGTAGTAACAAAAAACTACTACCTTACATGGTACCAATTAATATAATATCCTAATGATAATAATACATGGACTAAGCCGCCGGCGATTAGTTTATGTCAACCTAACTCTGACCCACTCTATCGTCTTCATCGAGACAAAATAATAGCATTGCGTGTTGAGATGGACTTCGTATACATACAGTCAACGACTACCACTTGTCTTCAAAATGGTATATAAGTCGTACAACAACCTGCTGCATTTCCTGGGATATTATTGAAATTGAAGTCACAATATGATAAGCATATAAGTTAATCTTGTTGCGAACCAATTTGTGGTTGGATGGTTAAGAGGACAGTGTCCCCAGCCCACCAAGGTTCAAGTGCTAGACTTGCATTGATGCTCGCATTATTTCTGGATTTATTTCAGACTTTCGATGATGCCGGTTTAGTCTCTCGAAGATGCTCATAGGGGCAGGGTGTGTGCGTGTAATTCATAGGGGTGAATGTATACTTGTGTATGTGAGCGACTTTGATAGTACTATGTTAAAAAAAGTTAATCCTGTCATGCTAAGGAGGGGATGTATTTTCCTAGCCTGGTGAAGGCAAACCAACTTTTTTGGGTTTCTATTTCTGTGCCCTAGATTTCTTAGTAGTGCTTAGTTTTGCCTGGAATCTAACTTGAGTTAATTGCACAAAACTACCACATTTGTGGCTAGGTTTACAGAAACCATCAAGCCGCTAATCTGTCGCAAAAATCATCGTGTTCCTACTAATCTTTCTGCACAAAACACTGATAGAAGAATTTAGGTCGTTTAATCACTTTCTGGCAAGTAGGGCCCGTTTGTGAGAAGCTGACTGGGCAAAACATTGGCATACACCGATCAAAGAGAAAAAACACAGTCCAACCCAGCGCGCGGGTGGCGTTCCTCCTCCCTCCAAACCTGCAAGCCGCCACCTTGAAGCCTACTCTCACTCTGCCTAGCGCCTGCAGCAAGCTGACGCTGGCAACCAGCAGGCCCCCCGCGCCGCCGTCCCTTGCCTCCACTTCTTCTCCTTGCTTCTCTCTTGTTCTCTGCACAAAGCCGCCATGGACGGGTGGATCTCCACCGCCCCGCCCAGCTTGCCTGCACCGCCACCTACGGCCACCTTCGCTCGCCGTCGTCCCGCTCCCGTCCATAATCGGTGTCCTGGTCAGCGTGGACAACAACGCCCAGAGCGCGAGCCCGCGGCCGCCTCCGTTCGCCGCCTGCAAGGCGCCTCCTGTGGCGGCCTTGAACGCCTCCGCGACGGCCCCGGGCAGAAGACGACCAGTGAGGCGCCCTCCCTCCTCCCGCACATCATCGAAGGTGGAGTCCATCGAGGGCGCGCGTGTCGCACCTGCTACTGTGTAGCGGTGGACTAGCAAGGAGAGAAGTCATGAGTGTGTTGGGCTGAGCCCACGGGTTCTTACTTCGGCCGTCTGTGGCCAAGTCTGATGGTGTGTGTGTCTGTACTAATAGACCTGTCCTCTGTTGGGCACAATAGGGAATGAAATGTTTGAATTATTCTCATCTCCTTCTCCTACCTCACCCACTCTATGTTCTTCCTCATCCCCACGCCGATCCCCTTCTCTGTTGCGACGATCTTCGTCGACCGGTCGTCACAATTGTTATCTAGAGCCAAAAAGAATCTTCCCCGCTGCCAATCCGCGTCGTCGCACCCACATCCTCTTGGGTGTGTGAAATCACTCCCGTGAGGTCGCTCGAAATCCTACACGGGGCTCGATCTGCTCACACTAGTAGAAAACAGGGCTTTGGTTGAGGCCAGAATAAAGGCATTAGTCCCGGTTCACTCTCAAACTGGGACCGAAGGGGGCATGAGTCCCGGTTCATGAGGCTAGGGCGCCGGCCGGGCCTCGGGGGCCATTGGTCCCGGTTCGTCTGAGACCTTTGGTCCTGGTTTCAGACATGAACCGGGATCAAAGGGCCTAGCTCCTGACGCACCCTGTTTAGTCCCATCTTGTGGCTGGAACAGGGACTAAAGAGCTATAACTAGTATTTTTCAATTTCAGGGTCATTTAGCTAAAAAATCAGTAAATGCAAGAAAAATAACAAATGAAGTCAGGAAGGGTAAAAATTGTTGATGTGGATTTGAACGGTGCATGTTGAACACAAAAAAATCTAGAGTTGAAATAAGTTAAAGAAAATAAAATGCCTTTGTGACTGTTAGACTAAGTATATATTAGATATATGTGTTGTAACATAACCTGTATTTGTACACTTCCCTCTTATAAATATATGACACCCGTACCCACCAAGGGTATCGAGCATTGTTCCAAACCCTAATCTGTCTAACATGGTATCAGACGACGCGTTCGATCCGCGCCGCGCTTCCGCCTCCCTCCTCTGCCGCCGCGTCGGCCTCCTCTACCGTCCCGCCTCCCTCGACCCTGGCAACGGACTCTCCCTTCATGGCGTCCACACCGCTCGCCTGGGCTCGGCAGGCGGCCTCGGACTCGCGCCCGACGGCGCCGTCCCGATCTCCCGCACTCGATCCGTCTGCATCGGCTCGGTCTCCCGCGCCCTCCTACGACGCCCCGATCGTCGCCCCGGTGCACTACGACGCTGTCCCGGGCCAATCCCGCGACGCGCAGCTGCCTGCTGGTCCCTACGGCGCTGCTCCGGGCAAATCACGCGATGCGCCGCTGGCTTCTGGCGCTGGTCCCTACGGCGCGTTCCCGGGCCAATCCCGCGATGCGCTGCTGGCTTTTGGCCCCTATGGCGCTCCTCCACAGCAACCCTACGGCGCTCCCGTGCCACACCCATACGGCGCTCAGGGCCTCTACGGTGCTCCTGTCCAGCAGCCCTACGGCGGGGTATACCCTACGCCGTACGTCGCTCCGTCCTCGATGCCATATGCGATGGCTCCCGTCGTACCCAGTGAGGCACTGCATGGCACGCCCTACGGACCTCCTGGGTCGCACATCGCGCCACCTCTGCAGTCCTACGGCGTGCCCTCTGTGCATCCCTACGGTCATCACCAACACTCCCGTGTGCTGCCTCCGTCGGCCGATGCGCTGGTTCCATACAGTGCTCCTCCAACGTATGATTCACAGCTTCCCGCATCAGTGTCCGAACCAGGACCATTCCACTTTGCTCATCTGGTGACGGTGAAGCTCTCTGCTAATAACTACCTCCCATGGCACGCTCAGGTGTTACCGCTGATGCGTAGTCACTACCTTGAGGGGTATGTCAATGGTACGCTGCCCTGTCCGCCGGCCATGGTTCCGGTGCCCTCAGCTGCAGGTGGTTCTGTCATGGTGTCCAACCCTGCTCATCGTCGGTGGATCGCTCAGGATCAGGCTATTCTGGGTGCTATTCAGTCCTCGCTCACTCCCTCCGTGGCCGGCATGGTGGTCTTTGCCGCGACGTCGAGGGATGCATGGGCCACGCTCGACTCCAGCTTCTCTTCACAGTCGCTGGCTCGGTCTTCTGCCATCCGTAATCAGCTGGGTGAGGCCAAGAAAAATGATCTCTCTGTCACGGCCTTCTTCAACAAGGTCAAGACCTTGGCTGATACACTATCATCCATTGGGAAGCCTCTCCGTGACGAGGAGTTCACTTCATTCATTCTCAATGGGCTTGACGAGGACTATGATTCCCTTGTTGAAAACATCAACGGACGTGACACGCCGATGCCGCCTCGCGATCATTATACATGCCTCCTCAACACCGAACAGCGACTCACTGCTCGCCGCTCCGTTGGCGTCTACTCGGAGGGTCCATCCGCGAACGCTGCTCTTCGTGGAGGCGCTCGTGGTGCCAAGCAGAAGGTGCCGTCATCTTCGGGCAGCCAGCCCCGTCCGCCCGCTCCACCTCCACCGACGTCTGGCCGCAAGCGACTCCACTGTGAGGCGTGTGGCGGTGGGGTTGAGTGTCAACTCTGCGGTATTGGGGGACACTTGGCGTCTTGCTGCCATCGTCCCTTCAAACGAGATTTTCTTGGCATTGGGAACAATGGGAAGGGCAATGAGAAGCAAGCTGCTCTCGCTTCACAGGATCCTGGCTTCACTCCATCATACTCTGTGGATCCTGCCTGGTACATGGACACGGGCGCCACGGACCACTTGACGAGCCAGCTTGACAAACTGGCCACTCGCCAGCCCTACACCGGCCATGATCAAGTTCGCACTGCAAATGGATCAGGTATGCCCATCTCACATGTTGGTCAGGCATCTCTCCTTTCACGTACCACTAAAACCTTGCGTCTGCTTGATGTCCTTCGTGTTCCCTCAGTCACACATAGTTTACTCTCGGTTCCTAAATTAACTCGTGACAACAATGTGTTCGTTGAGTTTCACCCTTTTTATTTTTTTATTAAGGACCGGGACACGAGGGACGCTCTTCTTAGTGGTCGAGATCGTGATGGCTTATACGCGCTTGATGTGCCACGAGCCTCTCAAGTTTTCAGTGGTGTTCGGGTGTCATCGTCGCAGTGGCATTCTCGCCTTGGCCACCCTGCCACTCCCATTGTGCGCCATGTGCTTCATCGTCATCGTCTTCCTGTTGAGTCGAGTAATAAGGAGTTTCTAGTGTTTGATGTTGGGGATCGTAGCAGAAATTAAAATTTTCCTACGCATCACCAAGATCTATCCATGGAGTATTCTAGCAACGAGGGGATAGGAGAGCATCTACATACCACTTGTAGATCGCAACAGAAGCGTTCAAGGAGAACGTGGATGATGGAGTCGTACTCGCCGTGATCCGAATCACCGATGACCTAGTGCCGAACGGACAGCACCTCCGCGTTCAACACACGTACGGGACGATCGACGTCTCCTCCTTCTTGATCCAGCAAGGGGAAGGAGAGGTTGAAGAAGAAGACTTCAACAGCAGCACGACGGCGTGGTGGTGGTGAAGAAGTAGTACTCCGGCAGGGCTTCGCCAAGCGCGTGACGGAGGAGGAGAGGTGTTGGGGAGGGGAGGGGCTGCGCCTTGTTGTGTGTTGCTGCCCTCCCCTCACCCCCACTATTTATAGGGGAAGGGGCAAGGGGGCCGGCCCCCTCCAGATGAGATCTAGAGGGGGGGCGGCGGCCAGGGAGGGGGGCTTGCCCCCCAAGCAAGGGGGGCGCCCCCACTAGGGTTTCCCCCCCAACCCTAGGCGCATGGGCCCAAGGGAAGGGGGCGCGCCCAGCCCTCCAGGGGCTGGTTCCCTGCCCCTTGTGGCCCATGAGGCCCTCCGAGAGGGCTGGCCCCTCAAGGTGGACCCCCTGGAACCTCTTGGTGGCCCCGGTACAATACCGATATGCCCCCGAAACTTCCCGGTGTCCGTATGACAACTTCCCATATATAAATCTTCACCTCCGGACCATTCCGGAACTCCTCGTGACGTCCGGGATCTCATCCGGGACTCCGAACAACATTCGGTAATCACATACAAGTCTTCCCAATAACCCTAGCGTCACCGAACCTTAAGTGTGTAGACCCTACGGGTTCGGGAGACATGCAGACATGACCGAGACGACTCTTCGGTCAATAACCAACATCGGGATCTGGATACCCATGTTGGCTCCCACATGTTCCTCGATGATGTCATCGGATGAACCACGCTGTCGAGGACTTAATCAATCCCGTACTCAATTCCCTTTGTCTAGCGGTACGATACTTGCCCGAGATTCGATCGTCGGTATACCGATACCTTGTTCAATCTCGTTACCGGCAAGTCTCTTTACTCGTTCCCGTAACACATCATCCCGTGAACAACACCTTGATCACATTGAGCTCATTATGATGATGTCTTACCGAGTGGGCCCAGAGATACCTCTCCGTCATACGGAGTGACAAATCCCAGTCTCGATTCATGCCAACCCAACAGACACTTTTGGAGATACCTGTAGTGCACCTTTATAGTCACCCAGTTACGTTGTGACGTTTGATACACCCAAAGCACTCCTACGGTATCCGGGAGTTGCATAATCTCATGGTCTAAGGAATGATACTTGACATTCAGAAAAGCTCTAGCAAACGAACTATACGATCTTTTGTGCTATGCTTAGGTTTGGGTCTTGTCCATCACATCATTCTCCTAATGATGTGATCCCGTTATCAATGACATCCCCATGTCCATAGTTAGGAAACCATGACTATCTTTTGATCAACGAGCTAGTCAACTAGAGGCTTACTAGGGACATATTGTGGTCTATGTACTCACACATGTATTATGATTTCCGGACAATACAATTATAGCATGAACAATAGACAATTGTCATGAACAGGGAAATATAATAATCCTTTTATTATTGCCTCTAGGGCATATTTCCAACAGTCTCCCACTTGCACTAGAGACAATAGTCTAGTTACATTGTGATGAATCGCACACCCATGGAATTTTGGTGTTGATCATGTTTTGCTCTAGGGAGAGGTTTAGTCAACGGATCTGCCACATTCAGGTCCGTATGTACTTTACAAATCTCTATGTCTCCATTTTGAACACTTTCACGAATGGAGTTGAAACGACGCTTGATATGCCTGGTCTTCCTGTGAAACCTGGGATCCTTCGCAAGGGCAATTGCTCTAGTATTGTCACAGAAGAGAGTCATCGGGTCCGACGCATTGGGTATGACTCCTAGGTCGGTAATGAACTCCTTCACCCAGACTGCTTCTTGTGCTGCCTCCGAGGCTGCCATATACTCTGCTTCACATGTAGATCCCGCCACGACGCTTTGCTTGCAACTGCACCAGCTTACCGCCCCTCCATTCAAAATATACACGTATCCGGTTTGTGACTTGGAGTCATCCAGATCTGTGTCGAAGCTAGCGTCGACGTAACCCTTTACGACGAGCTCTTCGGCACCTCCATAAACGAGAAACATATCCTTAGTCCTTTTCAGGTACTTCAGGATGTTTTTGACCGCTGTCCAGTGTTCCTTGCCGGGATTACTTTGGTACCTACCTACCAAACTTACGGCAAGGTTTACATCGGGTCTGGTACACAACATGGCATACATAATAGACCCTATGGCTGAGGCATAGGGGATGACACTCATATCTTCTATATCTTTTTCCGTGGTCGGGCATTGAGCCGTGCTCAATCGCACACCTTGCAATACAGGCAAGAACCCCTTCTTGGACTGATCCATTTTGAACTTCTTCAAAATCTTGTCAAGGTACGTACTTTGTGAAAGACCGATGAGGCGTCTCGATCTATCTCTATAGATCTTGATGCCTAATATATAAGCAGCTTCTCCAAGGTCCTTCATTGAAAAACACTTGTTCAAATAGGCCTTTATTCTTTCCAAGAATTCTATATCATTTCCCATCAATAGTATGTCATCCACATATAATATGAGAAATGCTACGGAGCTCCCACTCACTTTCTTGTAAACGCAGGCTTCTCCATAAGTCTGCATAAACCCAAACGCTTTGATCATCTCATCAAAGCGAATGTTCCAACTCCGAGATGCTTGCACCAGCCCATAGATAGAGCGCTGGAGCTTGCATACTTTGTTAGCATTCTTAGGATCGACAAAACCTTCCGGCTGCATCATATACAATTCTTCCTTAAGAAAGCCGTTAAGGAATGCCGTTTTGACGTCCATTTGCCATATCTCATAATCATAGTATGCGGCAATTGCTAACATGATTCGAGCGGACTTAAGCTTCTCTACGGGAGAGAAAGTCTCATCGTAGTCATCCCCTTGAACTTGTCGATAACCCTTAGCGACAAGTCGAGCTTTATACATGGTCACATTACCATCCGCGTCTGTCTTCTTCTTAAAGATTCATTTATTTTCTATCGCTCGCCGATCATCGGGCAAGTCTGTCAAAGTCCATACTTTGTTTTCATACATGGATTCTATCTCGGATTTCATGGCTTCTAGCCATTTGTCGGAATCTGGGCCCGCCATCGCTTCTTCATAGTTCGAAGGTTCACCGTTGTCCAACAACATGATTTCCATGACAGGGTTGTCGTACCACTCTGGTGCGGAACGCGTCCTTGTGGACCTACGAAGTTCAGTAGGAGCTTGATCAGAAGTATCTTGATCATCATCATTAACCTCCTCTTGAATCGGTGCAGGTACCACAGGAACATTTTCCTGAGCTGCGCTACTCTGATTTTCAAGAGGTAGTACTTCATCAAGTTCTACTTTCCTCCCACTTACTTCTTTCGAGAGAAACTCTTTCTCTAGAAAGGACCCGTTCTTGGCAACAAAGATCTTGCCTTCGGATCTGAGGTAGAAGGTATACCCAACTGTTTCTTTGGGATATCCTATGAAGACGCATTTTCCGATTCGGGTTCGAGCTTTTCAGGTTGAAGTTTCTTGACATAAGCATCGCAACCCCAAACTTTCAGAAACGACAGCTTAGGTTTCTTTCCAAACCATAATTCATACGGTGTCGTCTCAACAGATTTAGACGGTGCCCTATTTAAAGTGAATGCGGCTGTCTCTAGAGCGTATCCCCAAAATGATAGCGGTAGATCTGTGAGAGACATCATAGACCGCACCATATCCAATAGAGTGCGATTACGACATTCGGACACACCGTTACGCTGAGGTGTTCCAGGCGGCGTGAGTTGTGAAACGATTCCACATTTTCTTAAGTGTGTGCCAAATTCGTGACTTAAATATTCTCCCCCACGATTTGATCGTAAGAACTTTATTTTTCTGTCACGTTGATTCTCAACCTCACTCTGAAACTCCTTGAACTTTTCAAAGGTCTCAGACTTGTGTTTCATTAAGTAGACATACCCATATCTACTCAAATCATCAGTGAGAGTGAGAACATAACGATAGCCTCCGCGAGCCTCAACGCTCATTGGACCACACACATCTGTATGTATGATTTCCAACAAGTTGGTTGCTCGCTCCATTGTCCCTGAGAATGGAGTCTTGGTCATTTTATCCATGAGGCATGGTTCGCACGTGTCAAATGATTCATAATCTGGAGACTCTAAATTCCATCAGCATGGAGCTTCTTCATGCGCTTGACACCAATGTGACCAAGGCGGCAGTGCCACAAGTATGTGGGACTATCGTTATTAACTTTACATCTTTTGGTATTCACACTATGAATATATGTAACATCACGTACGAGATTCATTAAGAATAAACCATTAACCATCGGAGCATGACCATAAAACATATCACTCATATAAATAGAACAACCATTATTCTCGGATTTAAATGAGTAGCCATCTCGCATTAAACGAGATCCAGATACAATGTTCATGCTCAAACTTGGCACTAAATAACAATTATTGAGGTTTAAAACTAATCCCGTAGGTAAATGTAGAGGTAGCGTGCCGACGGCGATCACATCGACCCTGGAACCATTCCCGACGCACATCGTCACCTCGTCCTTCGCCAGTCTCCGTTTATTCCGCAGCTCCTGTTTTGAGTTACAAATATGAGCAACGGCACTGGTATCAAATACCCAGGAGCTACTACGAGCACTGGTAAGGTACACATCAATTACATGTATATCACATATACCTTTAGTGTTGCCGGCCTTCTTATCCGCTAAGTACTTGGGGCAATTCCGCTTCCAGTGACCAGTTCCCTTGCAATAAAAGCACTCAGTTTCAGGTTTGGGTCCATTCTTTGACTTCTTCCTGGCAACTGATTTACCAGGCGCGGCAACCTCCTTGCCGTCCTTCTTGAAGTTCTTCTTACCCTTGCCTTTCTTGAACTTAGTGGTTTTATTCACCATCAACACTTGATGTTCCTTTTTGATCTCCACCTCTGCAGATTTCAGCATTGAATACAACTCGGGAATGGTCTTTTCCATCCCCTGCATATTGTAGTTCATCACGAAGCTCTTGTAGCTAGGTGGGAGCGACTGAAGGATTCTGTCAATGACCGCCTCATCCAGGAGATTAACTTCCAGCTGAGTCAAGCGGTTGTGCAACCCAGACATCTTGAGTATGTGTTCACTAACAGAGCTATTTTCCTCCATCTTGCAGCTAAAGAACTTGTCGGAGACATCATATCTCTTGACCCGGGCATGAGCTTGGAAAATCAATTTCAGCTCCTCGAACATCTCATATGCTCTGTGTTGCTCAAAACGCTTTTGGAGCCCCGGTTCTAAGCTGTAAAGCATGCCGCACTGAACGAGGGAGTAATCATCAGCACGAGACTGATGGGCGTTCATAACGTCCTGGTTTGCTGGGAATGGTGCATCACCTAGCGGTGCTTCTAGGACATAATCTTTCTTGGCAGCTATGAGGATGATCCTCAGGTTCCGGACCCAGTCCGCATAGTTGCTGCCATCATCTTTCAGCTTGGTTTTCTCTAGGAACGCGTTGAAGTTGAGGGTGACATTAGCGTGGGCCATTTGATCTACAAGACATATTGTAAAGATTTAGACTAAGTTCATGATAATTAAGTTCATCTAATCAAATTAATGAATGAACTCCCACTCAGATTTGACATCCCTCTAGTCATCTAAGTGATACATGATCCGAGTCAACTAGGCCGTGTCCGATCATCACGTGAGACGGACTAGTTATCATCGGTGAACATCTCCATGTTGATCGTATCTTCTATACGACTCATGTTCGACCTTTCGGTCCTCCGTGTTCCGAGGCCATGTCTGTACATGCTAGGCTCGTCAATCCAACCTAAGTGTATTGCGTGTGTAAATCTGGCTTACACCCGTTGTATGCGAACGTAAGAACCTATCACACCCGATCATCACGTGGTGCTTCGGAACGACGAACCTTAGCAACGGTGCACAGTTAGGGAGAACACATTTTTGATATTTTAATGAGGGATCATCTTATTTATCCTACCGTCGTTCTAAGCAAATAAGATGTAAAACATGATAAACATCACATGCAATCAAATAGTGACATGATATGGCCAACATCATTTCGCTCCTTTGATCTCCATCTTCGGGGCGCCATGTTCATCGTCGTCACCGGCATGACACCATGATCTCCATCATCATGATCTCCATCATCGTGTCTTCTTGAAGTTGTCACGTCAACTATTACTTCTACTACTATGGCTAACGCTTTAGCAATAAAGTAAAGTAATTACATGACGATTTAAGTTGACACGCATGTCATAAATAAATAAAGACAACTCCTATGGCTCCTGCCGGTTGTCATACTCATCGACATGCAAGTCGTGATTCCTATTACAATAACAAGATCATCTCATACATCACATACATGATTCATCACAACTTCTGGCCATATCACATCACAAAGCACTTGCTGCAAAAACAAGTTAGACGTCCTCTAATTGTTGTTGCAAGTTTTTACGTGGCTGTTATAGGTTGCTAGCAAGAACGTTTCTTACCTACGTTAAAACCACAACGTGAATTGTCAATCTCTATTTACCCTTCATAAGGACCCTGTTCATCGAATCCGATCCAACTAAAGTGGGAGAGACAGACACCCGCCAGCCACCTTATGCAACTAGTGCATGTCAGTCGGTGGAACCGGTCTCACGTAAGCGTACGTGTAAGGTTGGTCCGGGCCGCTTCATCCCACAATACCGCTGAACCAAGATAGGACTAGTAATGGCAAGAAGAATTGACAGTTCGACGCCCACAACTACTTTGTGTTCTACTCGTGCATAGAAACTACGCATAGACCTAGCTCATGATGCCACTGTTGGGGATCGTAGCAGAAATTAAAATTTTCCTACGCATCACCAAGATCTATCCATGGAGTATTCTAGCAATGAGGGGATAGGAGAGCATCTACATACCACTTGTAGATGGCAACGGAAGCGTTCAAGAAGAACGTGGATGATGGAGTCGTACTCGCCGTGATTCATATCACCGATGATCAAGTGCCGAACGGACAGCACCTCCGCGTTCAACACACGTACGGGACGATCGACGTCTCCTCCTTATTGATCCAGCATGGGGAAGGAGAGGTTGAAGAAGAAGACTTCAACAGCAGCACGACGGCGTGGTGGTGGTGAAGAAGTAGTACTCCGGCAGGGCTTCGCCAAGCGCGTGACGGAGGAGGAGAGGTGTTGGGGAGGGGAGGGGCTGCGCCTTGTTGTGTGTTGCTGCCCTCCCCTCACCCCCACTATTTATAGGGGAAGGGGCAAGGGGGCCGGCCCCCTCCAGATGAGATCTAGAGGGGGGGTGGCGGCCAGGGAGGGGGGCTTGCCCCCCAAGCAAGGGGGGCGCCCCCACTAGGGTTTCCCCCCAACCCTAGGCGCATGGGCCCAAGGGAAGGGGGCGCGCCCAGCCCTCCAGGGGCTGCTTCCCTGCCCCTTGTGGCCCATGAGGCCCTCCGAGAGGGCTGGCCCCTCAAGGTGGACCCCCTGGAACCTCTTGGTGGCTCCGGTGCAATACCGATATGCCCCCGAAACTTCCCGGTGTTCGTATGACAACTTCCCATATATAAATCTTCACCTCCGGACCATTCCGGAACTCCTCGTGATGTCTGGGATCTCATCCGGGACTCAGAACAACATTCGGTAATCACAGACAAGTCTTCCTAATCACCCTAGCGTCACCGAACCTTAAGTGTGTAGACCCTACGGGTTCGGGAGACATGCAGACATGACCGAGACGACTCTTCGGTCAATAACCAACAGCGGGATCTGGATACCCATGTTGGCTCCCACATGCTCCTCGATGATGTCATCGGATGAACCACGATGTCGAGGACTTAATCAATCCTGTACTCAATTCCCTTTGTCTAGCAGTACGATACTTGCCCGAGATTCGATCGTCGGTATACCGATACCTTGTTCAATCTCGTTACCGGCAAGTCTCTTTACTCGTTCCCGTAACACATCATCCCGTGAACAACACCTGAATCACATTGAGCTCATTATGATGATGTCTTACCGAGTGGGCCCAGAGATACCTCTCCGTCATACGGAGTGACAAATCCCAGTCTCGATTCATGCCAACCCAACAGACACTTTCGGAGATACCTGTAGTGCACCTTTATAGTCACCCAGTTACTTGTGACGTTTGATACACCCAAAGCACTCGTACGGTATCCGATAGTTGCATAATCTCATGGTCTAAGGAATGATACTTGACATTCAGAAAAGCTCTAGCAAACGAACTATACGATCTTTTGTGCTATGCTTAGGTTTGGGTCTTGTCCATCACATCATTCTCCTAATGATGTGATCCCGTTATCAATGACATCCCCATGTCCATAGTTAGGAAACCATGACTATCTATTGATCAACGAGCTAGTCAACTAGAGGCTTACTAGGGACATATTGTGGTCTATGTATTCACACATGTATTATGATTTCCGGACAATACAATTATAGCATGAACAATAGACAATTATCATGAACAGGGAAAAATGATCTCTCTGTCACGGCCTTCTTCAACAAGGTCAAGACCCTGGCTGATACACTATCATCCATTGGGAAGCCTCTCTGTGACGAGGAGTTCACTTCATTCATTCTCAATGGGCTTGACGAGGACTATGATTCCCTTGTTGAAAACATCAACGGACGTGACACGCCGATGCCGCCTCGCGATCTCTATGCACGCCTCCTCAACACCGCTCGCCGCTCCGTTGGCGTCTACTCGGAGGGTCCATCCGCGAACGCTGCTCTTCGTGGAGGCGCTCACGGTGCCAAGCAGAAGGTGCCGTCATCTTCGGGCAGCCAGCCCCGCCCGCCCGCTCCACCTCCACCGACGTCTGGCCGCAAGCGACTCCACTGTGAGGCGTGTGGCGGTGGGGTTGAGTGTCAACTCTGCGGTATTGGGGGACACTTGGCGTCTTGCTGCCATCGTCGCTTCAAACGAGATTTTCTTGGCATTGGGAACAATGGGAAGGGCAATGAGAAGCAAGCTGCTCTCGCTTCACAGGATCCTGGCTTCACTCCACCATACTCTGTGAATCCTGCCTGGTACATGGACACGGGCGCCACGGACCACTTGACGAGCCAGCTTGACAAACTGGCCACTCGCCAGCCCTACACCGGCCATGATCAAGTTCGCACTGCAAATGGATCAGGTATGCCCATCTCACATGTTGGTCAGGCATCTCTCCTTTCACGTACCACTAAAACCTTGCGTCTGCTTGATGTCCTTCGTGTTCCCTCAGTCACACGTAGTTTACTCTCGGTTCCTAAATTAACTCGTGACAACAATGTGTTCGTTGAGTTTCACCCTTTTTATTTTTTTATTAAGGACCGGGACACGAGGGACGTTCTTCTTAGTGGTTGAGATCGTGATGGCTTATACGCGCTTGATGTGCCACGAGCCTCTCAAGTTTTCAGTGGTGTTTGGGTGTCATTGTCGCAGTGGCATTCTCGCCTTGGCCACCCTGCCACTCCCATTGTGAGCCATGCTTTCAGTCTCTTTACTTGGATTTATCTTATTAAGCGCAAATCTGATGTGTTTCATGTCTTTATGCAATTTCAAGCACATGTTGAGCGACTGCTTAAGCACAAAATCATCCATGTCCAGTCAGACTGGGGTGGTGAGTATCGTAATCTTAACACCTTCTTTCAGAAGCTTGGCATCTCACACCATGTGTCTTCTCCTCATACACATCAGCAGAACGGTGCTGCTGAGCGCAAGCACCGTCACATAGTTGAAACTGGTCTAACACTTCTTGCGCATGTGTAACGCCCTCGATGCGGCTATATCTCCTACGTGTCGAAGCACGACTTAGAGGCATAACCGCATTGAAAGCAATGTCGCAAGTGAGGTAATCTTCACACAACCCATGTAATTCATAAGGGAAAGAGATACATAGTTGGCTTACAATCGCCACTTCACACAATACATGAGTAAAGCATTACATCATACAGATACAATCAAGGTCCGACTACGGAACCAAATTAAAAGAAGACTACCCCAAATGCTACACAGATCCCCGATCGTCCCGACTAGGCTCCACTACTGATCGACTGAAATGAAACAACTCAATGAGCAAGATCTTCATCGAGCTCCTCCTTGAACTCGGGTGCGTCACCTGCACAGTTTCATCGGCACCTGCAAACTGGTTTTGGAAGTATTTGTGAGTCACGGGGACTCAGCAATCTCACACCCGCGAGATCAAGACTATTTAAGCTTAAAGGTAGGACAGGGTAGTGAGGTGGAGCTGCAGCAAGCGACTAGCATATCTGGTGTCTAACATACGCAAATGAGAGCGAGAAGAGAAGACAAAAACACGGTCGAACAACTATGATCAAGAAGTGATCCTGAACTACTTACGTCAAGCATAACTCCAACACCGTGTTCACTTCCCGGACCCCGCCGAGAAGAGACCATCACGGTTACACACGCGGTTGATGTATTTTAATTAAGATCAACTTCGGGTTTTCTACAACCGGACATTAACAAATTCCCATCTGCCACATAACCGCGGGCACGGCTTTCGAAAGTTCAAACCCTGCAGGGGTGTCCCAACTTAGCCCATTATAAGCTCTCGCGATCAACGAAGGATATTCCTTCTCCCCGGGACGACCCGATCAGTCTCGGAATCCCGGCTACAAGACATTTCGACAGTAATAAAACAAGTCCAGCAAAGCCGCCCGGATGTGCCAACAAATCCTGATAGGAGCTGCACATATCTCGGTCTCAGGGCACACCGGATGAGCCAGACATCGGGTTGGCATAGACCCTGATTGCCCAGGGGGCGCCGGACATCGCTCGGTTTGGACCAGCACTTAGAGAAGCACTGGCCCGGGGGGGCTAAAATAAATATGACCCTCGGGTTGGCCGACCCAAGGGAAAAGGATAGGTGGTGGTGAGGCAAATGGTAAAACCAAAGTTGGGCCTTGCTGGAAAAGTCTTATTCAAAGCGAACTGTCAAGGGGGTCCCATAAATCACCCGACCGCGTTAGGGACGCAAAATCCGGGAACATAACACCGATATGACGGAAACTAGGGCGGCAAGAGTGGAACAAAACACCAGGCATAAGGCCGAGCCTTCCACCCTTTACCAAGTATATAGATGCATTAATTAAATAAGATATATTGTGATATCCCAACAAGTAAACATGTTCCAATCAAGGAACAACATCTCCATGTTCCAACAAGGAACAAACTTCATCTTCACCTGCAACTAACAACGCTATAAGAGGGGCTGAGCAAAGCGGTAACATAGCCAAACAACGGTTTGCTAGGACAAGGTGGGTTAGAGGCTTGGTTTAACAATATGGGAGGCATGATAAGCAAGTGGTAGGTATCGCAGCATAGGCATAGCAAAAGAGCGAGCATCTAGCAAGCAAAGATAGAAGTGATTTCGAGGGTATGGTCATCTTGCCTGAGATCCCGCTAGGAAGAAGAACAAGTCCATGAAGAAGACAAACGGACGTAGTCGAAAGAATCCTCACAACTCCGGAACGAAACCGAAGCTAACGAGAGAAGCAACCCGGAAAGAAACAAGCAACATGGTAAACAACCACCACATACACATGGCATGATGCACAACCAAGTATGATGCGTGTCCGGTTTAATGAGTCATGGCATGGCAAAGTGCAACAAGCAACACTACAAATTAAGTGGAGCTCAATATGTAACGAGTTGCATATTGACGAAACACCACATCAAGTTATTTAGTTCTCTCTTGTTTAGGTACTCAACAATATTAAATATTGGTTACATGGCAAGAGGTGAAGCATAACAAAACTATACCATCTAAACAATTTTAAATGGGGCCGGATATAACCAACAACAAATCCGGTAAATCCCCATATGCATTTAGCAAATTAATGGAAACAACAAATTTAAAGGTTTTAGCATGCATGAGGATGACCTATACAAGTTTATGCAATTTTTATGAGAATGTTGACATGAGCATGTTATGAAGTATTTGGTCACCATGGCGGAACAAAAGGGGTGCCACGGCAACGAATCCGAAAATGATGTCACGGCAACATATCGGTTCCGGTAGCTCATGGAGATACCGGTGCAAAAGGAAAAGTGACGAGAGCGTGACATGCGATAGAAGGTGGGGTGATCCCGAATACCGGGTTCCCACAAGATGGTGGCATGGCAAAAGAGGAGCATCGCAACGAACAATTGTAAACAGTGCAAACACGCGGTTCAACTCATGCTTCAATCAAGCATTCGTCCACGGGCGTCGTCTCGGGGTTATACCTTCGAAGCGTGCGCTTTCGGAGCGGTTTGGGTCAAGCGGTGTAGTCGTTCATGATTGTCGTGGGAAGTAGTGGTACTATTGGTCCTCGGCGGCGGAAATGGAAGTAGTGGTACACGCGGAGGTAGTCGAACTTGTCGGTTCCGTTACACGGCCTTCGACGACGGTAGTGGAACTTGGCGCATCCAACGTTTTCGGGCGTAGAGGTACACGTTGTCGGGGTACTTGTCGCATCATCAGGTGTCGTCGTACACGTTCGGAGCGGAACTTGGCGTAGGTATGTTCTTCGGGGATGGCCTTGGAGCTTGCCGGCGTGGCTGCGGGCTACTGTAGGTGAAGCAAGGGAGCGGTTGGCCTGGCGCAACGCCGTGTGCGGTCAACGCACAGGGGCGGGACGACGTGCACCCCGATCGATGCAGGGGACCTGCGGGCGGCGAACTGATGCAAAGGCGACCCCTGGTGACGTGCGCATGGCGGGGACGAGAGGATCCGACCCAACTCGACCGGCTCTGGCGATCTCCGGTGACGAACGAAGCAGGGCGACAACGTGGAGCTTGGGGTGGCGTTCGACAAAAGGAGCAGCTCCGGCGATGGCGCTCGCCAGCGCGGCGCCGAAGACGGCAGGGGGCAAGGAGGAGGGCGCGACATCCTCTGGAGCAGCGTGGCGAGGCGAAGGCTGGCGGCGGCGGGCTCCGGTGGCCGGCTGGTGGCCGGGGCCAGCGCGAGAAGACGGGGCGGCGTCGGGCGCGCAGGCGATGATGGGGGTCGGGCGCGGGGCTCCTCTCCTGAGCGTGGCTGGAGGGAGGACGAGAGGGAGAGGGGAGGATCGAGCGAGAGGCGGCGACAGGGGAAGAGATCGAGAGGAGGGAGCGCTCGGGCTAGGGTTAGGTGCGGCTGGGGTTCGGTCGGGCCTTGGCCAGGCCCAAGAGGCCGGCTGGGCTTCAGGTGGCGTAGGGCGCGGCCCAGGTAAGTGGGCTCTGCCCAGTTCTTCCCTCCTCTGTTTATTTTCTTTAAGCAAATAGACAGGATTACAAGGAAAAGGATCCGTGGTTTGGGAAGGAAAAACTCAGAGATAAAGATATATAAGGAGTCCAGGATTTATGCAGTATTTGAATAAATAGTATTTGGCAATTTTTAGGGGTAGAAAAATAAATCAAGTTTGAGTTAAATTCAAACTTGCTCCATTTTTGAACCCAACCAAAACATCTCCAAAATGGATGAAATTTGATAGAGGGGCATAAGGCATGGAGTATGAACATCAGGAAATAAATGAACATTAATGGAGGCACAAATAATGCCACTTGGCAAGAAAGCCAAGATTTGAAAGAAAGGAAGAAGTGGTAAGGTTTGCACGTGGAGAAAGGTCTTGATGAAAAGGTGAAGATACGAATGACCATAGGAGGAGGGGAAGGGTGATGCAAGGGGTGATCATGCATGAAACACACAATGCCCATGATGAGCATGATGAAATGCAACATTACAAGAAGCACAAATGCAACACTTGAAATGATCACAATGCAAACATGGATGACGAAAGCAAAACATTAAAGGAAATGGCAAAGTTGGAGATCAAGAATTAAGATAACAAAGGCATTAGGATATTTTGTAAGTGTGTTATGGTTAATTCCAAATAAATGGAATATTTACTATAGCTCTCTAAATATCGAGAGGATATGTTATAAAGAGAATCACCACGTGAATTCCCTCGGTTTAAATGGACCGAAGATCCATGCAATTTAATTGGTTGAGTTGCAAAATTTAGTGGCATGATGACATGATGCAATGCAAAAGATGCAAAGATGAAAGCAACGAACAAAACAAATCACACGACGGAACCCGGAATATATGGAAGTCTTCTCGAGCATTGGTCTCGGGGCGTTACAGCATGCCTCTGTCCCGTTTCGGTTCTGGAGCGATGCCTTTGTTACTGCCAGTTTTTTGATTAACAGGATTCCCACGCGACTTCTTCACATGAAGTCTTCGCTGGAAGTGTTGCTCAATGAAACTCCTGATTACTCCCTCCTCAAAGTGTTCGGTTGTGCGTGTTGGCCACATCTTCGTCCGTATAAAAATAAGCATAAACTTGAGTATCGGTCCAAACAATGTGTGTTTCTTGGATATAGTCATCTCCACAAAGGTTATAAGTGTCTTCACATTCCGACGAATCGTGTTTACATTTCTCGCGATGTTGTGTTTGATGAGAATGTCTTCCCGTTTTCCACACTCGCATCACGCACCGATAATCCTGTCACCGAGTTCCACTCTTTTCAAGTTTTGCCTGATCAATTTGTGGATGCTGCATATTCTCCTTTGTTGTTGCCTAACCATGGTGCAGGAACTGGACGAGGCGCTCGCCTTGAGCTGCTTGATGATGATGTGGACACTCCTGCGCCGGCTGCTGCTCCGTTGATTGCCCCCGCCGCTACGCCCACTGTCCCCGACGTCGATCACGCGTGCATGTCCCATGCACGTGGAACCGACGGGGCACCCGAGTCGCCTGGGCTGGCGGCCTCGCGCTTGTCTCGGGCGACCTCTCCGTCGCTTGGGCTGGCAGCCCCGCTGTCGCCTGGGTTGGCTGAGCCCGCGACATTGATGGATAGGGCACCTGATTCCCCTGGGCCGGCGGACTCGCCTTCGGTGTCCCCTGGGCCGGCCGACTCGCCAACCACTGCATCCTCGTCGCCTGGCTCGTCGACGCCACCCAGCCTGCCTTCGTCGACCCTGACCGTGCCCTCTGTCGTGGCAGCTCCATCGCCACCGCCACCTGTCGTCCTGCGTCCCCATACTCGCAGCAAGAGTGGCATCTTTCAGCCGAAGAAGCGCACCGATGGCACCGTCGCGTGGCTTGCGGCTTGTGTGGCGCATGCTGAGGCTGATCCTACAACTGAACCATGACATTTTCGAGCAGCGCTTGGCATTCCGCATTGGCGTGCTGCGATGGAGCAGGAGATCTGTGCTCTTTGGAAAAACAACACTTGGCGTCTCGTTCCACCTCCATCTGGTGTCAATATCATTGACTCTAAATGGGTATTCAAGGTGAAGAAGCATGCTGATGGCTCCATCGAGAGGTACAAGGCGCGCCTGGTTGCCAAGGGATTCAAGCAACGGTATGGCATTGATTATGAATACACGTTCAGTCCTGTTATTAAACCAACTACTATTCGTGTTCTTCTTTCCTTGGCTGTTACTCGTGGATGGTCACTTCGACAGCTTGATGTTCAGAATGCCTTCCTTCATGGAGTTCTGGAGGAAGAGGTTTACATGCGTCAGCCGCCAGGTTTTGTTGATCCTGCTCATCCACATCATTTGTGTCGCCTTGTCAAGGCTCTCTATGGTCTGAAGCAGGCCCCGCGTGCCTGGCATGCCCGTCTTGGTGCTGCTCTTCGTGCACATGGGTTCGTTCCTTCTACAGCGGACACGTCTCTGTTTATTCTTCAGCGACCTGAGGTGACTATGTACGTTCTGGTCTATGTTGATGACATTATTCTTGTCAGTTCGTCTGCCACTGCTACAGATCGGCTTGTGTCCTCTCTTGGCGCTGAGTTTGTTGTTAAGGATCTTGGGAGACTGCATTATTTTCTGGGCCTGGAGGTTCTTCATTCTGATGGTGGTTTGACTCTTACTCAGAAGAAGTACTCTCAGGATCTCCTGCGTCGTGCAGGTATGTTGCAGTGCAAGACTGCTATGACTCCCATGTCTGCCACAGACAAACTGACAGCTCTTGCTGGTGACTTGCTCTCTCTTGAGGATGCCACTGAGTATCGCAGCATTGTGGGTGGACTGCAGTACTTGCTCATTACTAGGCCAGACATATCATTTGCAGTTAACCGTGTGTGCCAGTACCTTCATGCACCTCGTGATTCTCACTGGTCAACTGTTAAGCGTATCTTGCGCTATATTCGTCACACTGGTTCCTATGGACTCCATCTTCAGCCTGCATGTTCTGGACTGATCTCAGCATTTTCTGATGCCGATTGTGCTGGTAGTCCGGATGATCGGTGATCCACGGGGGGACATGCTGTGTTCTTTGGACCTAACTTGATCGCCTGGCAAGCCCGCAAGCAGGCTACGGTGTCTCGGAGTAGTACCAAAGCTGAGTACAAAGCCGTTGTTAATGCCACAGCTGAGATCATGTGGGTACAGTCATTGCTTCGAGAGCTGAAGGTCTCCCCAACTCAGCCACCTGTCCTTTGGTGTGATAACATCGGTGCTACGTATCTGTCAACCAATCCAGTATTTCATGCCCGAACGAAGCACATCGAAGTTGACTATCATTTTGTGAGGGAACATGTTGCTCAGAAGCTCCTGCAGATTAAATTTGTTTCTTCTAAGGATCAGCTTGCTGATATTTTCACTAAACCCCTGCCCTTGCCTTCTTTTGAAGGATGTCGTCGCAATCTTAACCTCCTGAGTGTTTCAGGACATGGTTAAGATTGGGGGAGGGTGTTAGACTAAGTATATATTAGATATACGTGTTGTAACATAACCTGTATTTGTACGGTTCCCTCTTATAAATATATGACAGCCGTACCCACCAAGGGTATCGAGCATTGTTCCAAACCCTAATCTAACAGTAACATACGAGTTTTCAACTTTTCATCCGAAACCCTGATACTTCGAAAGAGATTGTCCATTTTATACACAAAGTGCATCCAGTTTTTGCCGTAACCCTCTCAACTTTTTAGCACACATGCTATGTGGGTAAAATGATGATACCATGTCAACTTTCAACCTTTTCAAAGTTCATTTGTACTGCTTTTCAATTTCAGGGTCATTTAGCTATAAAAATCAGTAAAGGCGTGAACATAGAACATCAACAATATTCAAAAGAACATATCAAAAGAACATAGAACATCTTAGTATGAAAACCTCCTCAAATAAAATTTATCATTGATATAAACAAAACATATTCATCACTCACAACACATATCAATAAAAATAGCTTCTTCTTTTTTTCATTCATGACAGGTACCATGAAAACACCATTGTTTGCTTTAATATTTCTTTACATACACATTTTTAACGAAGAACAATGGTCAAATTTCGCAGTATTGTCGACCATATCTCATTGCCCAGATCCTCGTATATTCCCAAACAGAGGAGCAACTAATAACAATTTGCACGGCAAGCATCACCACCAACACCATGATTCCAACAATTTTATACTACTAGAATTGAAATACAATATCATGCCATGATCAGATCGGTCTCCAAGGCCGGGATATGCTCCCTGTTGGCCAGGGAGATCTGTCCACCACCACATTCGCCGCTGCTTTCGGTGGAGCACATGATCCTCCTTGTCTCTCTGTCTATCTGTCTCCATGCCACTGAAAGTTTTTCCTCTCCATGATTGTCACTCTCATTTGTTAAGGTGGTATGTTATGTATCGTTGTGGGAGCACATGCTGGGGGGATCGAGGATCGAGACTCGATCCCCGGCCATGTGAAAGTCACTAGGCTCTGTACTCGTCGCCGCAGTCTCCGATGACCTCCATCAGGTTCCTGCCCCGCTGCGACGCCTCGGTGATGCTGCCCATGTCCTCCTCGTCAAGCAGCAGCGACAGGATGGCGTTGGTGTCCCTGATGTGCTCCGAGAGACCCAGCCTCACGCCCACCATCGACCCCGCCACCGATGTCTGTCCCCAAGAACAATCAGTGTCAGCAGTCATGAGTTATGGCGAATACCATGAGCGAACAGAGATGAGATGATAGACCTCGAGGCCAATATGATGAAGATATTCCTTTTCCAGAGGGAGAAAAATGTGATGAAGATGTGGAAGAGGATGGAGGATTACCTGGTTCAGTATGTATCTTACGGCGACGGTCGAGATGGGGACGCCGTGTTTCAGCGACACTTTCTTCAATGTCTGGAGCAGAGCCTGGAACAGGCTCCAGCCACCCCAAGCGTCGATCATCTGTCGTAGGATCAACAATGAGAACAGCAAGAGAGGACTGGAAGGTGGGCAACACGTTCAACCGAAAGGGTTACAAACTGCTCACCCTCTTATACTTCTGCAGGGATGGGGTGTTCAGAGGAGGTCCGGCGAAAGGTATGTTGATGTTGGTGTCGAGGAACTTCTCGGACAATAGGCCACCCATCACCGTGCCGTACCTGCATCCACGAAAAATACATCCAAACTTCAGGCTATGTTCTACTGAAGAAGACAAAGGGATGGAGGGGAGGGAGCAGACGTGATAAGCTTGACTCCGGTAAGCTCGCAAAGCTCCGCCATCTTTTTCTGCGGGCGCATATCCACAATAGAATGTTGAACCTGGTAATTTTACGTCGTTTCTCGTTATTTAATCTGACGACCTTATGATCATGAACACTAATAAGGGAAAATACACCATACATGAGGTAAGTAACACAGTGTAAGAGATGAGGGAATATACCTGGTTGCTGACAATTGGTATTCCATTTTCTAGAATTATTTGCAGCCTCTCTGTATCGAAGTTTGTCAGAGCTACAGTCTTTATCTTGCCTTCAGAATTTTCAGAACAAAAAGGGGCATTATGTAAGAATTTATTCACACTAAAAAATCACATATGTAAGAGATGAGGGTAGAAGTGAACTATTATTATCTAGTAGTACAAGCTTAAAATATTACCTTCCTCCTTCAGGTCTGTGATGTGCTTTAGTGCATCTAGATATCCAGGATTTGCATAGTCCCACCTGTTTTGTGATAAAGGGTCAGCAAAAATTACCAGCTGTGGAAGTAGTTATATGATGCCCCCCCCCACACACACACACAAACAAAGTAATCCCTCTGTAAACAAATATAAGAGCGTTTAGATCACTAAAGTAGTGATCTAAACGCTCTTATATTTCTTTACGGAGGGAGTACTTGCCACGATACACGATCCTCAGGTTTTGAACAAAATGACACTTCTTGTGTTTCGGAATTTCGATAGTGCTGACGAACTGGTCTCTCATGCAACACATCTAAGAGTAATGACAATGGCACAACTCTCAGCATGCTTTTGTCTGTGAACAAGCATTCCAGATTTTATTTTATTTTGAAAATGAAAACAAGTAAAAAAGATGCCAAATCTGCCAGCAAATGCTAGCAGGAAGATACCTAGAGGTTTGAAGAAAGAGCGGCAGGGCTTCAAATACATCTACGACATCAATCTCCAAAATCATGGAACCAGGACCAAAGTTTTTACTGAGCACTCGGCCCTCTAGCATATTAACAAGCACTCCATATGATCAGGATGAACTTATTGTCCAATATACTTGACAGGAGATTCACTACTGACTATCAACGGGGACCCATTTCCAAATGAATTCCATCAAAAGCCTTCCAGTTGCACTGACAATGAAGATGAAATGCCCATGAAATGGTATGAACACGTTATGATACCAAATCAGCAAGCCACACAAACATACCAATGGAACTGCAGCATGTCCAAGGCAGCGACGTCCATCCTCTTCCGGGACCTGTTGATGTTCTCCTCAACGAAGCTTCTCGTCATCTTAACCGGCGGCGGCACCCACTTTGTAAGCCTGCACAGGCAGCCCAGCAACAGTCAGAGAACAGCAGCAGGAAAACCTGCTACGCCTGCGCCTGGCGGTACCAAATCGCTCGCTCACCCCCTGACTTCTTCCAGCATCTCGGGCGGGCGCTCGCGCCGGACTTTGTTAATGAACATGCCGTACAGATCCTCCGCAGGTCCATCTGCCAAATTAAACAACAGTCATGCCTTCATATCCAGTTGACAATATGCTTGTCTAGAAAAAATAAAGTAGAGGCAGCGCCGCTCCAGACCCTCTGTTCTCTCATATATCAGCAGTACATAAACAAAACTTTAACAGAACATACTGCTCCAACCAAAACCAATTTGCAGTTTGAAATGTACTCCCTTGGTGATCTAAACGCTCTTATATTTCTTTACAGAGGGTGCACTACATATACTACAACCTACTGCTCCAATCAAAACCAATTTGCAGCTTGGAATGTAGTACCACATATACTTCAACCTACTGCTCCAATCAAAGCCAGTTTCCAGTTTTCAGTGTACTAGAGCTTCAATCAGATAGAGTACAGGTACTAGTAATTTGGCCGTGGGAAACGGGGCCCGACGCACAAGCACGCGAGGTGTTCGCGCAAATGCCTGAGAGAGGCTGCACAGAGATGGGTGGGGGGCTACGGACAGTGGTCGGCCATGTCGAAGGTGGAGAGGCCGGCGTCGGCGTAGGCGAGCATGGCGTCGACGGCGTCGGCGCGGTCGATGCGGCCCCACCCGCCGCTGGTCTGCCACATGCCGTTGAGCACCCGGCAGATGGCCAGCGACGAGTCGGTCCCGCCGCGGCTGCTGGCGACTGTCGCCGCCCTCGCGCCCGGGGTCGCCGACTCCACCGCCGGGCCCACGAACCCCGCGCACCTGGCCGGCCGCACGCGGCGCGGGGAAGGGGGCGGCGCCGCCGGCGAGAGGGCGCGAGGTACCGACGACGACGACATGGCTGTTGCACGAACGGAGCGTGCGCGCGCAAGAGGGAGATAAGGCGCGCTTGGCCCCTGCGGCTTCAGTACAAGTGAGAAAATTAATTAATTTGTGTAAATTTCCTTTTTTACAGCAATTTTTGGGTAGATTACTTAGTGACTAACATTTGTCTCAAAAAAAATTAGTGACTTACATAACATGCAAAACAAAACCTAGTCGAGAAAAACTAGAATAATTCATCAGAAGTTATTATAATGTTCCCAAGAAAGCAACAGCGTGATGACTTTCCTTCCAAGAGGGTTATAAACCTATTATAATGAACTCATCAGAAGTACACAGCAATACAAACATGATTATTACTCTAAAGAAATACAAACATGATTATATTTGAGGTTCCTGAACCACCACCGAACGATTATATTAGCGCCATCGACTCGCCGTTCTCGCCGCTTCCCTATCTAAGCCAGGTCTGAGCTTGTCGATGACAACCAGAAAGTTTTTATGCATATGACCCTAAGGGCTCTCATGTACGCGAGAAGCTCTAGTTTCTAAATAGTTTTTTCTCGACTATAATGTAAGTTAAGCACAACATGACATAACTGAAGCAAACTCTAGGCTAAGCCAAAATGAAGAAGCCAGCAAAGGGACGGCCATTTCGGATTTAATTTGCAAGGCATTGGGTTTTTCTTTCTTCGCAAACCAAAAATAGATGGATATTCAAAGACATCAAAAACAGCTCCAACTTGTTGTAGTAGACTTCCCGACTGTCTACCACGACAAGTTGTGCCCGGCTCCGACGATGAAGGGGCGATGACGGCGGCGCGCCTTCGGCTCGCTTCGGTGCTTGTAGTTGTCGCTAGGTAGTCTAAGGGTCTGGATGTAATTTTTATTTCTGGTGTTCGTTGTACTGCCATGATTGAAGAAGAATAGATTGAAAGTTTTTCCGGAAAAAAACAACATCAAAAACAGCAAAAGCATTAGGCAAAACGAGCGGCCGTGAGCCACGAGCGTGTGCGCACGCGGGACGCGGAAGCCTGATCCAGAGGGTGCGGAGACGATGCAAGGCGATCCTACTCACAGATGTCTGCCATGTCGAAGGTGGCGAGCCCGCCGTCGGCGTAGGCGAGCATGGCGTCCACGGCCACCGCCGGCGCCGCGCGGCCCCACGACGCGCCGCTCACCTGCCACATCCCGTTCACCACCCGGCACACCTCCAGCGCGTCCCCCGACGCCTTGCTCCTCACCGTCGCCGTCTTCCCCTTCCCCTTCTCCAGCTCCAGCTCCGGCCCATCCATCGCCGCCGCCACGGTGCACCGCCGCCTCCCCCTCACTGGCGAAAGCCGAGGAAGGCCGGCGCCGGCGCCAGAGCGGCCACACAAAAGCATCCTCACAAAAGCTTATGCCAACAAACGTGTATTGAACTGACCGCAAGGGTGCGGGCTTTATTGGAACCTCAAACGTGCGGAGAAACCGAGAGAGTATGTGGTATACATCCATCCATCACAATAGCATCGACCAATTGTACTGTGGAGCTACTATGCATGTATGTATGTATTTGCAAATCTAATGTCCAATGTGACAGACACTTCAGCAGCGCGGCCACATCAGATCTTGCTGGCGAACTGGAGGCCGGCGGCCTTGAGCTCGTCGGGGCTGGCGGCGGGCGGCTGGGCCCTCGCGAGCTTGGCGATGGCCGCGTTCTCGTCCGGCGACCCGCCCTCCAGGAACGCGCCCACGCACTTGCCGTCCTTGACCCAGTACGACCCGAACTTGGGCTTGGCCGAGCCGGGGTCGGCGTCGCCGAACAGGATGGCGTCGCCGACGTTGTCCCCGTAGAACTGCCACGACAGGTCGAACGACCGCGAGTAGAAGTAGGGCAGGTAGTCGTACTCCTCCACGGCAGACCCCGCCTCCTTCCCCTTGATCGCCTGATGAAGATAGAGGTGTGGTGTTGGTTGTTGCAGTTCAGAGGCCATATGGCGAAAAATGGAAAATGGAACATGTCCTCACCTTCACGGCCTGCTCCGCGGACTTCCTGGAATGGTCGACATGCTCCACTCTCCTCTCGTCGTTGTAGATCTTCATCGGGAAGGTGGCCACGTCGCCAACGGCATACACTCCAGGGACACTTGTTTCGAAAAAAGCATCGGTCTGCACGAAATTTGTTCAGGCGCATCAGACACTTGGGCATAAACAAGAACAAGCAAAGATGGAACTCAAGATGGCCCGGCCTGATAAACGCAGCTGCTTAGAGGAGAAAATAGCACGCGCTGTGGCAGCAGCGCTGCCGTTCTTGCTAAGGGGGCATACAGTTGAAGAATCATAGACACTTTCTTTAACTGGAACAACGACACAAACTTCTGCACCAATAAAGGGCAAGTTCGAAGCAAACTAACCTTGATTCCACCTTTCTCCTCGGCAACTTGGCCTTTGAAGAGATTAGTCAACGGTCTGCCCCCAACACCGACGACAACAATATCAGCGTCGAGCACACTGCCGTCCTTTAGCTTAACTGCAGTCACCTGGCAAGCAGGAAACAGAGTGATAAGCATATGCACCCGCGATGAGAACAGTAGAGCTGAATTCAGATTTGGAAGCTGTACATACATCACCATTGGCGTCGGCATCAAAACCAACAGCAATTGTACCCTTCAAGATCTTGACTCCTTTGTTAGTATAGTAACTCTCGTAGAAAGCCGCAATCTCAGCAGTGAAGAGACGAGGCACTACAAGAATGAAATTATTGCGTTATACAGTTGTTGTCAAAAACAGAATAACCTTCTAATTATAGTTTGCTTCACATCATAACTGCATGCTAGTGGAGGCGAAGCTGAATAAGGATTAGTGATAGTATGTGAGTCATGGACACTTACTGCACCAAGGTTCAGGGAACACCATAGTCACATCAAGATCGTTCATCTTCAATACTGCGCTTAGTTCAAGGCCAATGTAACCTCCTCCAACAACCACTGCCTTCCCACCCTTCTTTGCTTGGATAGCTGCATACAGATTGTCCGCGTCGTCAATTTCCCTTAGGTACAGAATGTTGTTAGAATCAGCTCCTTGAGTGCCAAAATCAGAGAGCTTAATGACCTGAAAATCAAGTCAAAACAGAAGTTTTACATCATAAGTAAAAGCATCAGCAGCTAGTAATTGATAATTCTTTTATAAGGTCCGAGGGCAACATTTTGTTCCATCGTATACCCTCCATGTACGTATAAAGCAAACTGCTGACAGTTCAAAATGAAAATAAGGAGTCAATGACACATACTGAGGAGCCAGTAGCAATTAGCAAGATCTCATATGTAAAGGTCGCTCCAGCTGCACTAGTCAGAGTCTTGGAAGCAAGATCAGCTTTGACAATTTCAGTGCTCAGGATAAGCTCGATGCCTGCCAATACATGAATCATGAATATGCTCAGATCCAAAATCATTGCATTAAGAACAAACACATGGAATGGATACTCTTGCAGACATATATTGCTTTGTCAACCTAGTTCTCAAAAGGAAAATAGACCCTGGGAAACTCGTTTGCTGAATACTAACAAATTTCGAATAGGCCAGAATAGTTTCATCTGAGGATCTCTGTTTCGTATGTTGTAAAATTATTTACCACGAGATTCAACAGGAAATAACGTTTCCTGATTAATTCCCTTGAAAAACTAGAAGATTGAGTAGTTACTTAAGCAGTAGGATTATCCACACACGGGGCCAGTGCAGTGAATAAAGATATAGCCAAAGGCGATAGTATGACAAGCTAATACCGCCAATTGGCCGGTGCCTGAGCCATACACCGTTACAGCTAAAGAATTGTGCAAGGAAGTAATCACAACTCAGTTTGGATAAATTGTGTAGCATGCAGGTTAAAACGCACACAACCATGAACTGCCAAAAAAATACAGGGGGCTTGGTCAGAAATACATACCTTTCTCTGAGTACCATTCAGGCAGGAGCCTCTCGCCTCCACTTCCCACGCACACATGGAATCCTGGCAATCTTGCAGGATCTGTTCATAGACAAGAACGCAAAGTGGGTCGGTCCTAACGACGTGTGCTAATCAAATGCGGTTTAAAAAATAGGGTGAATCAGGCATCAAGGTAAAAAGGCATGGACTGAAAAACTTACTCTGGGGGAACAGGTACGCCTTGCTGAGGGCAGGGCGCTCGTAAGGAGCCACCTGAAGCAAAAATCATGGTAAGAAATATGTTGCAACATATCATCTGTCAATAGATAAGTAAAACCACAACTTGTTTGCGTTGACCAAACTGACAAACATTGGCAGCAGCAAGACGAGCAATAGGCTAATCACTCCCTCCGTCCGAAAAAACTTGTCCCAAGCTTGTCTTTCAAATGGATGTATCTAGCACTAACTTGATGCTACATACATCCATTTGAGGGAAGCTTTTTCGGACGGAGGGAGTACTACAGGGACCCAGGGAGAAGGTTGGCCAGCCCTGCTAGAAATCTAGTTTTCGCTTACATACGGCTAGCAGTAACCATCATGATTTCAGCGACTAGTCCTGACTTCTACTACTCCGTCAATCACATATTAATTGTCGCTCAAACGGATGTATCTAGCACTGAAATGCATCTAGATACATCCGTTTTAGAGAGAATTAATATGAGACTGAGGGGGTGGTAATTTGAAGATAAACCGGAGATTCAGTACGAGCATACTACGAATATTAAACGTTTATTTATCCATGGCACAACTGTAATTCAGTGAGTCTACGGGCGCCGGGTGATTAGAAACGTCTAGAATTGAATTCATGGAAGGGAGCACCGGAGTCCAAAACATCCATCCATCCATCTATCCATCCAGAAATGTTCAGAGCGGAGAGGAGGTTACGGGGGGAGAAATGTACGTACGGCCTCCTTGGAGATGATGGCGAGCTCCCCCGGCTGCACCCCCTGCTTGGCGAACTCCCGCGCCGCGTACCCCTGCGCCAGCAAAAAACGCCATGTGAGATCCGGAGACAGTCGATCGATCGAACCCCCCGAAACGGAGCGGGCGGAGGTGCGCACTTACCCCCGAGACGCCGCCGCCGAGGACGATGTACTTGAAGTGCTTCCCGGACGCCATGGCCGGCTGGCTCGTGAGCGCTGACGACGGACGGACGGACGGAGAGGTAGGATCTGGCGAGCTGACCGGAGACGGAGAGGATGGAATGGACGGAGCGGAGGCGAGGGATTTGGGGGGTGGAGTGGGTGGTTTGGTTGGTTGTTGAAGAGTGTGGCAGGCCGAGCAGCGGCCCCGTGCGGGCCGGCTGACAGGTGGGCCCGGGCAGGCGGGCCGGCCAATGGGAGGAGAGGCCTCGGCTGATTGGCTGGCTGGCTGGGCTGACTTGGCTGGGCGGGGCACGTGGGCCGATCCTGGCCGGCCAGGACTCGTGATGGCCGTCCCGGCAACGTCGTGCCGACTGCATGCACAAGAGATGGATCGATGCCGGCCAGAGAAAAATAGTCACAAATTCAGCCGAGACACCACCCGATCGAAGAAGACTCTGGAAGGAAGGAAGCTGGTGTTCGATCAGTGGTGCACGTCACTGGCCGCCCGGCCGGCCCGCTACTTGCTCCACTTCCGCTCACTCTCTGGCCTCTTCCAGACGCTGGATCTGTGATGCACGCCGAGAACCATCCGTCTCGCAGTAAAAAACGACCCCCGCGTGGCCTCGCTCTGGCCACACGTGGGGCAGAAACCCTAGCACCGCCACCGTTCTCCTCCTCCCCCGCCTGTCTCGCCGCCGCCGGAGGGCGCGTGTCGGCGAAGCCGGGCCGGCCTTGAGGAAGGCGGCGGCGGCGGCGGCGGGGCTCTATCCCCTGCTAGTGCGGCGTGCCGAGGGGGCCCGCTTCACGACGCGCCGAGGAGATCCACTGGCGCTCGGTAGGGCTCTGGACCTGCGGTTCACGCGCCAAGAGGGGCCGCTTCACGACGTGTCGAGGAGATCCACTAGCGCTCGGCGGGGCTCTGGATCTGTGGCTCGCGCGCCGGTTCCGCGCGATGCGGGTCCTTGGCGGCGCGTTGAGGTGGTTGGCCGGGGCATTGAGGTCAGGGGCGTTGCGAACGCGCGCGTCACCGTCGGGGGGGGTGGGGGGTGCTACTGGGGGACACGGGCTCCCTCGGCTGGCAGCCACTGGCTAGGAGCGGTCGGATCTGATGGGCCTTGGCGGTCGGTTCTGGAGCTAGGGCGGCTGGAGGCTCGGAGGTGGCTCGGTCAGTGACTGTTTGCAAGCGGATTGCGTGGTGGCTTCCTGTCGGGATTGTGGTCTGGGGTGGCGTGGTCTGGGCAGTGCCTCCGGGATGCTTTGGGCTTGCACCGCCGGTGGCACCCCGGCTAGCTTTGTGCGGGGCAGCAAATGGCATCTGCTGCTTTGGTCTGGTGGTGGTGTGTCGGCGACGTCGTCCCGGCATAGGTGCTCGGTTCCCTGACGAAAGTCATGCTCAACTCGGTTTGGGTTGATGGCGAATGATGCCTTCGGGTGGGATTTTTCTTGTTGGAGGCGCCATCGAGGGGATCCGACACCTCTCCCTGCTCCATGTTCTTGTCTCCCGGCAAAAACCGTGTGTAAGGGTGGCGTCGGTGGTGTCATTACTTTGTTGGAAGCATTGCCTTGGAGTCAAGCTTGGTGTGGGGAGCACTTGGTCTGTGGTGGTGTGGTGGATCTAGAGCGGGCAACATTTTTTATGAGCTTGGAGCTTTTGGTGGTGCATCCTTTTAGGGCTGGTCGTTCGGTCGACGGTGAGAGCAGCAGGAGCAACCTTCGCATACAAAAGTACGGTCGGGCAACCTATGTCTGCTTGCCTCCTGGGATCGGAGCAGCATATGTCTCGCTCTTTCGGGCATATCGTTCCTCTCAGGTGCCCTCGATGTTTGAAGATATGCTCGTGGTAGCCCAGTACAATACGACGATTGTCGGTGTGCACTCTGGTAACAGCGTAGGCGCTCGAGTGCCTGCCCGGGTGTGTTGTGGGTTTTTTGGCTTTCCGACGCCTTGTATGTGTCATGTTGCTTTAGGCCTAGTCTAGTTAGGCGCTGATTGGTTTTTGCCCGGTTTTCCTCCATAAATTGCGCAACACTATTTTTCTTTTTCTTTTTTACCATTCACCTTTATGCGGCGCTTTCCTCCTTTGGGGGTGTTCTTGTAAATACCTTTTTTTGATCAACAAATTTGGCAGCTCTCCACCCAACGTTCAAAAAAATAACCATCGATCTCAACCCTGGACACATCGGCCTCGTCCGTAGTTCACGAGGCTGCCAGACACTTTGCTCCAAACGTCATGCCTTGGCGTCCGAGGTGCTTCATGAAGATTAACCATTGAATCTTTAGAGATGAACACTCTGAAAGATCTTTGGGTGACCATCATTGTTGTAGAGGTGTAGAAGGTAACTGCAGCACAGTCTATAATCACCCCGCTCGTTCGACCGTATCTGAATCACTACCATCAAGCCATGAACCATAGCGCTATCGGCCTGTCACTGCCAATGTAGAAGTGCAACACCTCGCAGCCAGGGTCCACCTCCTAGTAGAGAGCCCGACGCACGCGATCCTAGCCAGATGCCGCACTCGCCACCTGCCTTCACTAGCCGCAAGGAGCAGCTGGCGATCGGGAAAATATCTGGTGCACCGGAGCTTGTGGTGCTACCGATGCACCGAACTCATATTGCGCTTTTAAAATGTTCAAAGGATTTTGAAAAAATTAGCACATTCACACAACATCAATGTAGGTTGTCACAAAATTTCAAGTCAAAATTTGAAACATAACTCAAAAAACAAAAATGACAAATTCAACACTGAATAGTACATAACATAACTTGGGCTTTAGATTTGGCCCATTATCACACTAATGTCAAATTTGTCATTTTTGTATCTTAAAAATGTTTTAAACTTTCATACAAAATTTTGTGACATCATACATTGATGTGCGTTAATGTGCTATTTTTTTCGATTTTTTAAAATGTTCTATAGCATCCGGTGCACCGGTAGCACCATTAGTGCGGGTGCGGATACATCCCCGTGGGCGATCCATGGATGGCTTGGTGCGGACGGGCGCGTGCGGTTGCCGATCCATATATTCCTGACCTCGGGTCTAGCCACAAGATCCTCCGCTGCATGCCACATCCATGGCTCCAACGGGCCAGATTCGCGCGTATGATATGTCTCCAACGTATTTAGCTTTTGTTTTGGCCTCTAATTAACATGATTTAAATGAAACTAACCAAGACTAACGTTGTTTTAAGCGGAACTACCTTGGTGTTATTTTTTGTGCAGAAATAAAAATTCTCGGAATTGGACGAAACTTCACGGAGATTTTTTTATGGAATAAATAAAAATGCTGGAGCCGCCGGCATCCGTCTTCCCAAGAAAATAAGAGAGAACGTTTCATCGCGTTTTACGGTACGGAGCTGTCACCGTCTCTTGTCTTCATTGGGAGCCCTGATCTGGAGTCCGTTTGTGGCTTTGGAGAGAGGGGTTCATCGTCGTCGTCATCACTAACCCTTCTCCATCAATTATTTCATGATTCTCACCACTAAGAGTGTGTAATCCCTTGCAGGCATACTAGAGGTAGATGGAGATGAATGAGATTTATTATGTAATCATGTTAATTTGTTAGGGATTGATCCCTAGTATCCACTATGTTTTGAGATTGATATTGTTGTGACTTTGCTATGCTTAATGCTTGTTAGTAGGGCCCGAGTGTCATGATTTCATATCTGAGCACTTATGCTTTCATGAATATATTTGAGATGCTGATCTTACCTGCAAGTTGTATACTCCTGTTATCGTTCCGAACCTTCAAGGTGACCATTAAAAGTGCTAGTGATCGACTAGAGGGGGGTAAATAGACAATTTTTATAAAAGTCTTCAAAACAGGCAATGTCCTCGAAGACGTGGAAGCAAAATAGTCACTAAACAGGATACAACGGAAGTTAAACTACACTAGGCAAGTCGGTATGTCAACAACAATTGAAGTAAGATGCGAAGATAGACAACAACTAGGTAGTAGAGAAGAATTGAGGAAGAGTGTGAAGACAAAGATGTAATCAGAAGAAATGTCTTCACACAATGTCTTCAAATAGAATGAGCATGCAAAGGCTTCACAAAACTAAACAGTAAGTAAAGGAGTGAAGTGATATAACCAATTTCTCGAAGAAGACACGTGATTTGTTTGACCAATTCCAGCTGCTGTGACAGCTGTATGTGGTTAAGGAGGCTAAGATTAAACTCTGAAGACCTAGTCTTCACCTTATTCCCCTTGAGCTAATTGATACGTCTCCAGCGTATCTATAATTTTTTTTATTTCATGCTATTATATTATCTGTTTTGAATGTTTTATATGCATTAATAATGCTATTTTATATTATTTTTGGGACTAACATATTAACCTAGAGCCCAGTGCCAGTTCCTGTTTTTTCCTTGTTTTTGAGTTTCGCAAAAAAGGAATACCAAACGGAATAAAACCTTTGCGATGATTTTTCTTGGACCAGAAGGCAACCAGAAGACTTGGAGATGAAGTCGGAGGAGCCACGAGGCGGCCACAAGGATGGAGGGCGCGTCCAGGGGGTAGGGCGCCCCCACCCTTGTGGGCCCCTCGTGCACCTCCTGACCTAATTTCTTCGCCTATATATACTCTTACATCCCCAAACCAACAGGGGGAGCCACGAAAAAACTTTTCCACCGCCGCAACCTTCTGTACTCGTGAGATCCCATCTAGGGGCCTTTTCCGGCGTCCTGCCGGAGGGGGATTCGATCACGGAGGGCTTCTACATCAACTCTATTACCCTTCCAATGAAGCGTGAGTAGTTTACCACAGACCTACGGGTCCATAGCTAGTAGTTAGATGGCTTCTTCTCTCTCTCTTTGATTCTCAATACCATGTTCTCCTCGATGTTCTTGGAGATCTATCCGATTTAATACTCTTTTGCGGTGTGTTTGTCGAGATCCGATGAATTGTGGATTTATGATCAGCTTATCTATGAATATTATTTGAATCTCCTCTGAATTCTTTTATGCATGATTTGATATCTTTGTAATTCTCTTTGAATTATCGGTTTGGTTTGGACAACTAGATTGGTTTTTCTTGCAATGGGAGAAGTGCTTAGCTTTGGGTTCAATCTTGTAGTGTCCTTTCCCAGTGACAGTAGGGGCAGCAAGGCACGTATTGTATTGTTGCCATCGAGGATAAAAAGATGGGGTTTTCATCTATTGCTTGAGTTAATTCCTCTACATCATGTTATCTTGCTTAATGCGTTACTCCGTTCTTTATGAACTTAATACTCTAGATGCATGCTGGATAGCGGTCGAGATGTGGAGTAATAGTAGTGGATGCAGAATCGTTTCAGTCTACTTGACACGGACATGATGCCTATATTCATGATCATTGCCTAGATATCGTCATAACTTTGTGCTTTTTTATCAATTGCTCGGCAGTAATTTGTTCACCCATCGTATTATTTTCTATCTTGAGAGAAGCCTCCAGTGAAACCTATTGCCCCCGGGTCTATTTTCCATCATATAAGTTTCCGATTTACTCTTTTTGCAATCTTTTACTTTCCGATCTATAAAGCAAAAATACTAAAATATTTACTTTACCATTTATCTATCTCTATCAGATCTCACCTTTGCAAGTAACCATGAAGGGATTGACAACCCCTTTATCGCGTTGGGTGCAAGTTGTTTGATTGTTTGTGCAGGTATTTGGTGACTTGTGCGTTGTCTCCTACTGGATTGATACCTTGGTTCTCAAACTAAGGGAAATACCTATCTCTACTTTGCTGCATCACCCTTTCCTCTTCAAGGAAAAAACTAACGCAAGCTCAAGAAGTAGCACTAATATATGTGAATCTCACCCAATCACTCGGGTAAGTCTTCAAGGTAGACTTCCAAACCTTCACAGACTTTGTTCATCAGTAATCCACAATGACTCTTGGATTCTCAGAACACAACGCCTAACTGTCTGGAAGATCACAGTCTTCAAGTGTAACAGGTCTTTGGTTCACGAAGAACAGAAAGGCTTCAGTGATGCTCAATCACTTTGGGCTCTGGGTGTTTTGGGTTTGTCCTTGCAAGGAATTTCTCTCAAAGGCTTAAGAGGTGGGTTGCTCTCAAATGACAACAGTCGTGTAATAACTCGGAGCAGCCACCAACTTATGTTGGAGGGGGTGGGTTATTTATGAAGGAAATATGCCCTAGAGGCAATAATAAAGTTATTATTTATTTCCTTACATATCATGATAAATGTTTATTATTCATGCTAGAATTGTATTAACCGGAAACATAATACATGTGTGGATATATAGACAAACAGAGTGTCACTAGTATGCCTCTACTTGACTAGCTTGTTAATCAAAGATGGTTAAGTTTCCTAACCATAGACAAAGGAGTTGTCATTTGATTAACAAGGTCACATCATTAGTTGAATGATCTGATTGACATGACCCATTCCATTAGCTTAGCACCCGATTGTTTGGTATGTTGCTATTGCTTTTATCCATGACTTATACATGTTCCTTTAACTATGAGATTATGCAACTCCCGTTTACCGTAGGAACACTTTGTGTGCTACCAAACGTCACAACGTAACTGGGTGATTATAAAGGTGCTCTACAGGTGTCTCCGAAGGTACATGTTGGGTTGGCGTATTTCGAGATTAGGATTTGTCACTCCGATTGTCGGAGAGGTATCTCTGGGCCCTCTCGGTAATGCACATCACATAAGCCTTGCAAGCATTGCAACTAATGTGTTAGTTGTGAGATGATGTATTACGGAACGAGTAAAGAGACTTGCCGGTAACGAGATTGAACTAGGTATTGGATACCGACGATCGAATCTCGGGCAAGTAACATACCGATGACAAAGGGAACAACGTATGTTGTTATGCGGTCTGACCGATAAAGATCTTCGTAGAATATGTAGGAGCCAATATGGGCATCCAGGTCCCGCTATTGGTTATTGACCGGAGACGTGTCTCGGTCATGTCTACATTGTTCTCGAACCGTAGGGTCCGCACGCTTAACGTTACGATGACAATTATTATGAGTTTATGCATTTTGATGTACCGAAGGAGTTCGGAGTCCCGGATGTGATCACGGACATGACGAGGAGTCTCGAAATGGTCGAGACGTAAAGAACGATATATTGGAAGCCTATGTTTGGACATCGGATGCATTCCAGGTGAAATCAGGATTTTACCGGAATACCGGGAGGGTTACCGGAACCCCCCGGGAGCATAATGGGCCAACATGGGCCTTGGAGAAGAGGTGAGAGGGCTGCCCTCATGGGCTGTGCGCCTCCCCCTTCCCCTAGTCCTATTAGGACTAGGAGAGGTGGGCGCCCCCCTCTCTCTCTCTCTCCCCCTTGGAGAATCCTAGTCCAACTAGGATTGGGGGGAGGAATCCTACTCCCAGAGGGAGTAGGACTCTCCTGGCGCGCCAGGCTTGGCCGGCCAGCCCCTTCCCCTTGGCTCCTTTATATACGGGGGCAGGGGGCACCCCAAAGACACACAAGTTGATCTACGGATCGTTCCTTAGCCGTGTGTGGTGCCCCCTTCCACCAAATTCCACCTCGGTAATATCGTTGCAGTGCTTAGGCGAAGCCCTGCGCCGGTAACACATCAAGATCGTCACCACGCCGTCGTGCTGACGGAACTCTTCCCCGACGCTTTGCTGGATCGGAGCCCGGGGATCGTCATCGAGCTGAACGTGTGCCAAGAACTCGGAGGTGCCGGAGTAACGGTGCTGTGATCGGTTGGATCACGAGGAGAACGTACGACTACTTCCTCTACGTTGTGTCAATGCTTCCGCTTCGGTCTACGAGGGTACGTAGACAACACTCTCCCTTCTCGTTGCTATGCATCACCATGATCTTGCGTGTACGTAGGAATTTTTTTTGAAATTACTACGTTCCCCAACAGTGGCATCCGAGCCTAGGTTTTTATGGTATGATGTTATTTGCACGAGTAGAACACAAGTGAGTTGTGGACGATACAAGTCATACTGCCTACCAGCATGTCATACTTTGGTTCAGCGGTATTGTTGGACGAGACGATCCGGACCAACCTTACGCGTACTCTTACGCGAGACCGGTTCCCTCGACGTGCTTTGCACATAGATGGCTTGCGGAAGACTGTCTCTCCAACTTTAGTTGAACCGAGTGTGGCTACGCCCGGTCCTTGAGAAGGTTAAAACGGAGTCTACTTGACAAACTATCGTTGTGGTTTTGATGCGTAGGTAAGATGAGTTCTTGCTTAAGCCCGTAGCAGCCACGTAAAACTTGCAACAACAAAGTAGAGGACGTCTAACTTGTTTTTGCAGGGCATGTTGTGATGTGATATGGTCAAGACATGATGCTAAATTTTATTGTATGAGATGATCATGTTTTGTAACCGAGTTATCGGCAACTGGCAGGAGCCATATGGTTGTCGCTTTATTGTATGCAATGCAATCGCGATGTAATGTTTTACTTTATTACTAAGCGGTAGTGATAGTCGTGGAAGCATAAGATTGGCGAGACGACAACGATGCTACGATGGAGATCAAGGTGTCGCGCCGGTGACGATGGTGATCATGACGGTGCTGCGGAGATGGAGATCACAAGCACGAGATGATGATGGCCATATCATATCACTTATATTGATTGCATGTGATGTTTATCCTTTTATGCATCTTATCTTGCTTTGATTGACGGTAGCATTATAAGATGATATCTCACTAAATTATCAAGAAGTGTTCTCCCTGAGTATGCACCGTTGCGAAAGTTCTTCGTGCTGAGACACCATGTGATGATCGGGTGTGATAGGCTCTACGTTCAAATACAACGGGTGCAAAACAGTTGCACACGCGGAATACTCAGGTTTAACTTGACGAGCCTAGCATATAACAGATATGGCCTCGGAACACGGAGACCGAAAGGTCGAGCGTGAATCATATAGTAGATATGATCAACATAGTGATGTTCACCATTGAAACTACTCCATCTCACGTGATGATCGGACATGGTTTAGTTGATTTGGATCACGTGATCACTTAGAGGATTAGAGGGATATCTATCTAAGTGGGAGTTCTTAAGTAATATGATTAATTGAACTTTAATATTATCATGAACATTAGTCCTGGTAGTATTAGCATATCTATGTTGTAGATCAATAGCTCGCGTTGTTGCTTCCCTGTGTTTATTTTGATATGTTCCTAGAGAAAATTGTGTTGAAAAATGTTAGTAGCAATGATGCGGATTGGATCCGTGATCTGAGGTTTATCCTCATTGCTGCACAGAAGAATTATGTCCTTGATGCACCGCTAGGTGACAGACCTATTGCAGGAGCAGATGCAGACATTATGAACGTTTTGCTAGCTCAATATGATGACTACTTAATAGTTTAGTGCACCATGCTTAACTGCTTAGAATCGGGACTTCAAAGACGTTTTGAACGTCATGGAGCATATGAGATGTTCTAGGAGTTGAAGTTAATATTTCAAGCAAATACCCGAGTTGAGAGATATGAAGTCTCCAACAAGTTCTATAGCTAAAAGATGGAGGAGAATCGCTCAACTAGTGAGCATGTGCTCAGATTGTCTGGGTACTACAATCGCTTGAATCAAGTGGGAGTTAATCTTCCAGATAAGATAGTGATTGACAGAATTCTCTAGTCACCATCACCAAGTTAGTAGAACTTCGTGATGAACTATAATATGCAAGGGATAACGGAAAATATTCCCAAGCTCTTCGTGATGCTAAAATCAGCGAAGGTAGAAATCAAAGAAAAACATCAAGTGTTGATGGTTGACAAGATCACTAGTTTCAAGAAAAGGGCAAAAGGAAAGAAGGGGAACTTCAAGAAGAACGGCAAGCAAGTTGCTGCTCAAGTGAAAAAGCCCAAGTCTGGTCCTAAGCCTGAGACTAAGTGCTTCTACTGCAAAGGGACTGGTCACTGGAAGCGGAACTACCCCAAGTGATTGGCGGATAAGAAGGATGGCAAAGTGAACATAAGTATATTTGATATACATGTTATTGATGTGTACTTTACTAGTGTTCATAGCAACCCCTCAGTATTTGGTACTAGTTCAAGTTGCTAAGATTAGTAACTCGAAACGGGAGTTGCAGAATGAACAAAGACTAGTTAAAGGGCAAGGTGACGATGTGTGTTGGAAGTGGTTCCAAGATTGATATGATCATCATCACACACTCCCTATACTTTCGGGATTAGTGTTGAAACTAAAGAAGTGTTATTTGGTGTTTGCGTTGAGCATGAATATGATTTGATCATGTTAATTGCAATACAGTTATTCATTTAAGTTAGAGAACAATTGTTGTTCTGTTTACATGAATAAAACCTTCTATGGTCATACACACCAATGAAAATAGTTCATTGGATCTCGATCGTAGTGATACACATATTCATAATATTGAAACCAAAAGATGCGAAGTTAATAATGATAGTGCAATCTATTTGTGGCACTGCCGTTTAGGTCATATTGGTGTAAAGCGCATGAAGAAACTCCATGCTAATGGGATTTTGGAATCACTTGATTATGAATCACTTGATGCTTGCGAACCATGCCTCTTGGGCAAGATGACTAAAAACGCCGTTCTCCGGAACAATGGAGCAAGCAACAGATTTGTTGGAAATCATACATATTGATGTATATGGTCCGATGAATATTAAGGCTCGCGACAAGTATCATTATTTTCTAACCTTCACAGATGATTTGAGCAGATATCGGTATATCTACTTGATGAAACATAAGTCTGAAACGTTTGAAAAGTTCAAAGAATTTTAGAGTGAAGTGAAAATCATCGTGACAAGAAAATAAGGTTTCTACGATCTGATCGCGGAGACAAATATTTGAGTTACGAGTTTGGTCTTCAATTAAAACAATGTGGAATAGTTTCACAAATTCATGCCACCTGGAACACCACAGCATAATGGTGTGTCCGAACGTCATAACCGTACTTTATTGGATATAGTACAATCTATGATGTTTCTTACCGATTTACCAATATCATTTTGGGATCATGCATTAGAGACAGCTGCATTCACGTTAAAAGGGGCACAATCTAAAGTCCGTTGAGACGACACAAAATAAACTGTGGTTTGGCAAGAAACCAAAGTTGTCGTTTCTTAAAGGTTGGGGTTACGATGCTTATGTGAAAAAGTTTCATCCTGATAAGCTCAAACCCAAATCGGAGAAATGTGTCTTCATAGGTACCCAAAGGAGACTGTTGGGTACACCTTCTATCACAGATCCGAAGGCAAGATATTCGTTGCTGAGAATGGATACTTTCTAGAGAAGGAGATTCTCTCGAAAAAAGTGAGTGGGAGGAAAGTAGAAAACTTGATAAGGTAATTGTACCTTCTCCCTTATTGGAAAGTAGTTCATCACAGAAATCTGTTCTTGTGACTGCTACACCAATTAGTAAGGAAGCTAATGATGATGATCATGTAACTTCAAGATCAAGTTACTACCGAATCTCGTAAGTAAACTACAGTGAGATCCGCACCAGAGTGGTACGGTAATCCTGTTCTGGAAGTCATGTTACTAGACCATGACGAACTTGCGGACTATGAGGAAGCGATGATGAGCCCAGATTCCGCGAAATGGTTAGAGGCCATGAAATCTGAGATATGATCCATGTATGAGAACAAAGTATGGACTTTGATGGATTTGCCCGATGATCGGCAAGCCAAAGAAAATAAATAGATCTTGAAGAGGAAGACGGACACTGATAGTAGTGTTACTATCTACAAAGCTAGAATTGTCGCAAAAGGTTTTCGACAAGTTCAAGGTGTTGACTACGATGAGAGTTTCTCACTCGTATCTATGCTTAAGTCTGTCCGAATCATGTTAGCAATTGCCGCATTTTATGAAATCCGGCAAATGGATAAACAAAACTACATTCCTTAATGGATTTATTAAAGAAGAGTTGTATACGATGCAACCAGAAGGTTTTGTCAATCCTAAAGGTGTTAACAAAATATGCAAGCTCCAGCGATCCATCTATGGACTGGTGCAAGCATCTCAGAGTTGGAATATACGCTTTGATAAGTTGATCAAAGCATATAGTTTTATACAGACTTGCGGTGAAGCCTGTATTTACAAGAAAGTGAGTGGGAGCACTACAGCATTTCTGATAAGTATATGTGAATGACATATTGTTGATCAGAAATAATGTATTCTGCAAAGCATAAAGGAGTGTTTGAAAGGAGTTTTTCAAAGAAAGACCTCGATGAAGCTGCTTACATATTGAGCATCAAAATCTATAGAGATAGATCAAGACGCTTGATAAGTTTTTTCAATGAGTACATACCTTGACAAGATTTTGAAGTAGTTCAAAATGGAACAGTCAAAGAAATAGTTCTTGCCTGTGTTACAAGGTGTGAAATTGAGTAAGACTCAAAGCCCGACCACGGCAGAAGATAGAAAGAGAATGACAGTCATTCCCTATGCCTCAGCCATAGGTTCTATAAAGTATGCCATGCTGTGTACCAGATCTATTGCATACCCTACCACTGAGTTTGGCAAGGGAGTACAATAGTGATCTAGGAGTAGATCACTGGACAAGCGGTCAAAATTATCCTTAGTGGAATAAGGATATGTTTCTCGATTATGGATGTGACAAAAAGGTTCGTCGTAAAAGGTTACGTCGATGCAAGTTTTGACACTAATCTAGATGACTCTAAGTCTCAATCTAGATACATATTGAAAGTGGGAGCAATTAGCTAAAGTAGCTCCGTGCAGAGCATTGTAGACATAGAAAATTGCAAAATACATAACGGATCTGAATGTGGCAGACCCGTTGACTAAACTTCTCTCACAAGCAAAACATGATCACACCGTAGTACTCTTTGGGTGTTAATCACATAGCGATGTGAACTAGATTAATGAATCTAGTAAACCCTTTGGATGTTGGTCACATATCGATGTGAACTATGGGTGTTAATCACATGGTGATGTGAACTATTGCTGGTAAATCACATGGCGATGTGAACTAGATTATTGACTCTAGTGCAAGTGGGAGACTGAAGGAAATATGCCCTAGAGGCAATAATAAAGTTATTATTTATTTCCTTACATATCATGATAAATGTTTATTATTCATGCTAGAATTGTAATAACCGGAAACATAATACATGTGTGGATATATAGACAAACAGAGTGTCACTAGTATGCCTCTACTTGACTAGCTTGTTAATCAAAGATGGTTAAGTTTCCTAACCATAGACAAAGGAGTTGTCATTTGATTAACAAGGTCACATCATTAGTTGAATGATCTGATTGACATGACCCATTCCATTAGCTTAGCACCCGATCGTTTGGTATGTTGCTATTGCTTTTATCCATGACTTATACATGTTCCTTTAACTATGAGATTATGCAACTCCCGTTTACCGTAGGAACACTTTGTGTGCTACCAAACGTCACAACGTAACTGGGTGATTATAAAGGTGCTCTACAGGTGTCTCCGAAGGTACATGTTGGGTTGGCGTATTTCGAGATTAGGATTTGTCACTCCGATTGTCGGAGAGGTATCTCTGGGCCCTCTCGGTAATGCACATCACATAAGCCTTGCAAGCATTGCAACTAATGTGTTAGTTGTGAGATGATGTATTACGGAACGAGTAAAGAGACTTGCCGGTAACGAGATTGAACTAGGTATTGGATACCGACGATCGAATCTCGGGCAAGTAACATACCGATGACAAAGGGAACAACGTATGTTGTTATGCGGTCTGACCGATAAAGATCTTCGTAGAATATGTAGGAGCCAATATGGGCATCCAGGTCACGCTATTGGTTATTGACCGGAGACGTGTCTCGGTCATGTCTACATTGTTCTCGAACCGTAGGGTCCGCACGCTTAACGTTACGATGACAGTTATTATGAGTTTATGCATTTTGATGTACCGAAGGAGTTCGGAGTCCCGGATGTGATCACGGACATGACGAGGAGTCTCGAAATGGTCGAGACGTAAAGAATGATATATTGGAAGCCTATGTTTGGACATCGGATGCATTCCAGGTGAAATCAGGATTTTACCGGAATACCGAGAGGGTTACCGGAACCCCCCGGGAGCATAATGGGACAACATGGGCCTTGGAGAAGAGGTGAGAGGGCTGCCCTCATGGGCTGTGCGCCTCCCCCCTTCCCCTAGTCCTATTAGGACTAGGAGAGGTGGGCGCCCCCCTCTCTCTCTCTCTCTCTCTCCCCCTTGGAGAATCCTAGTCCAACTAGGATTGGGGGGAGGAATCCTACTCCCAGAGGGAGTAGGACTCTCCTGGCGCGCCAGGCTTGGCCGGCCAGCCCCTTCCCCTTGGCTCCTTTATATACGGGGGCAGGGGGCACCCCAAAGACACACAAGTTGATCTACGGATCGTTCCTTAGCCGTGTGCGGTGCCCCCTTCCACCAAATTCCACCTCGGTAATATTGTTGCAGTGCTTAGGCGAAGCCCTGCGCCGGTAACACATCAAGATCGTCACCACGCTGTCGTGCTGACGGAACTCTTCCCCGACGCTTTGCTGGATCGGAGCCCGGGGATCGTCATCGAGCTGAACGTGTGCCAAGAACTCGGAGGTGCCGGAGTAACGGTGCTGTGATCGGTTGGATCGCGAGGAGAACGTACGACTACTTCCTCTACGTTGTGTCAACGCTTCCGCTTCGGTCTACGAGGGTACGTAGACAACACTCTCCCTTCTCGTTGCTATGCATCACCATGATCTTGCGTGTACGTAGGAATTTTTTTTGAAATTACTACGTTCGCCAACAATTTATAGCCAAGAGGCAACCCGACATGATATGACCGAAATGACCCTATGTCAGTGGCCAACTGACACGTGTCCAACAGTCTGATTTCAAACACATGCGACAACTTTACTTGAGCTCCAAGTAAAGCTGACTCAACCAATGCTGGAAAAGGTTCCCTCTCATTGACTTCACTGGAAGACATAGGATTTTAGGTTGAGCATCACGTCAGTTTTTAACTTTGTTTACATCTACCCCAATTAACAACACGGTTATTTCTATGACTCAAGAAAGAAGAAAATGAAACTATCAAAAGACTATGTCATCGCGCTCAATTGTCTTGAAGCAAAAGTCTTCATGTTCCATTGTCTTCAAACAAATGTCTTCGCGTACCACCATTATCTTCAAAGTCTTCATACATTTTTTAGTAGTCATCTTTGATGGGTGAGCCGAATCTCTAGGGACTTTTACCTGTGTTCTCCTATGAATCTCATAAACACATTAGTCCCTCAACCAAGTTTGTCATCAATACTCCAAAACCAACAAGAGGTAGCACTAGATGCACTTACAACCATGAATTGAGATATCGACGGGGAGTACTTTAATTTTAGAAGTTTATGTATTCATCATGTGTTAATGTTTTGTTTCAGTTATGTACTAAAAGAAGCGCCTTAATTGCCCTTAGCTTCCATTGGGCCCCGCTGCCACGGGAGGGTAGGACAAAAGATGTCATGCAAGTTCTTGTCACAAACACGTATGACTATATACGAAATACATGTCTACATATGACTGATAAATTGGAGCTATTGTGTATTACTCTAGGTTGTGACAGTTACATACTGAATCTCATCTGAATATCAATCACTGCTCCATACATATTCTTTAATATTATTGTCTGTGCTCATGTTACTACTAAGGATGGCAATTTTACCCATGGGTACGGGTACCGGCGGGTACCGTACCCGCATGGGCAGGGTATGGGCATAATTTTGTACCCAAGTACCCATACCCTACCATTAAGTCATGGGTAGGGCACGGGTATAGCCTTTTACCCATGGATATACCCATACCCTACCCATTTATACTGACATGTGAACCTTATCCATGATTCACAATTGTACCTATGTTAATGTTATGTCACGAGCTTGTGAACTTATGTTAAAGTTTTTACAAATTGTTTATTTGATTTGAGATAATTATCATGTACTATCTATCTGTTATTGAGTTGAGATCAATATTTTTTTACAAATTACTTATGTACTATTTAATATACCCGTTGGGTATCCAATGGGTATGGGTACGGGTAAGGTTTCATACCCATGGGTATGGGTATGGGTAGAATTTTATACCCATTGACTACACAGGTATGGGTATGGTATTGCTCTACCCGCCCCATACCCTACCCATTGCCATCCTTAGTTACTACTACTGCTTTTTTGCTACAAAACTGCCTCTATTGTTACTACTGTTGTTACTTTGTTACTATTGCTATCATATTGTTGTGATACTAATAAATTGCTGCAATGAAGTGATTCTCAGGTTTGGTAGAATTGACAACTCAACTGTTAAGACTTATAAATATTCTTTGGTCCCCTTGTCTCAAATCAATAAATTTGAGTGAAATACTGCCATCGAAGGCTGTTGTGATGTCATCAGCGTGCTCCGCAAATGAGCCATCGGCAGCCCTCTCCATCCTAATGCAGCACCACCGGGAGCAGTTGAGACGCCTCGCCATCACCATCCTCGAAGACGTGGCGGGATTTCTGACCGGCCTACTCATGCGACAACGGGGGGAGGACATGGGAGGAGGCGGCGGTGGCGCGCTTCGCCGCCCGATTCGCCTGCGAAGGAACACCGCTGGGGCAACTGTTATGCAGAGTGGTTGCTACAAGCATATCAGATCCAATTATCTTGACATGGTCCCTCTTACCTTAAAAGATATGAAGTGTTGATGCTATTAAGTACTTGGCCCAAGCAATTAGCATGTGTAAATTTATTTCCTTCAGCCGGTCACCTCCTACCTGTGGCTGATAAGAAAACGCCCCGACTCTCTTGTCATATCAATAGGAGAGATAATCACAGAGAACAAAGAAATCAATTATCCTGAATCTCTCATCCCGAAAACTCCTCCCATGAATCTCCACCCATCTGAATCCTTTATCTGGAATTTTTTGAAGAGTGAGTGTTGCCGCGCAATTCAAAGGAAACTGAAAAGTTGAGGACTGAAAGTGCAACTATCCCTGGGTGGTTTTGGTAATTCCTAACAACATATAGCTCATTGAGCTAACATTATTTCAATATTAATATTTCAGGAAAAGCTCAATGAATGGCATGGCATGGATGAGGAAAGTGGATCCCTCAAAATTCTAAGGACACAAAGTTTGGCTCAAGCTTGAAGCTCAAGACTCTACATTATATATTTTAGTGATCCAAGATCACATTGAGTCTATAGGAAAAGCCAATACTATCAAGGAGGGATGAGGTGTTGCTTAATGGATTACTTGCTCAAAGTGCTTAGTGATATGCTCCAAAACCCTCAACTACCTTCCCACATCCACATATGACCTAAACCAAAAGTCAAACTCGGCCCCATCGATTCTTTCTATCAGGCGCCACCGAGTGTCAAATGTCATAGCCACTGCCACAAACCCTAGGCAAATCGGTCTCACCGATAGGGATCTCTGTCTCACCGAGATGGGATTGTAATCTCTCTGTTCCCTTCGCAACGTTTCGGTCTTGCCGAGATGAGCGATCGGTCCCACCGAGATTGCAATGTAAACTCTTTGTTTCCCTTTTGTAACATTTCGGTCTCACCGAGATGAGCGAATTGGTCCCATCGAGTTTACCTGACCAACTCTCTGGTTAGCTTATTACCAAAGTCGGTCCCACCGATTTTGTGTAATCGGTCTCATCGAGATTACGTTATGCCCTAACCCTAACCATATCGGTCCTACCGAGTTGCATCTCAGTCCCACCAAAAATCCTAACGGTCACTAGGTTTGCTGAATCGGTCCGACCGAGTTTAACCATTCGGTCCCACCGAGTTTGGCAAATTGTGTGTAACGGTTAGATTTTGTGTGGAGGCTATATATACCCCTCCACCCACTCTTCGTTGGTAGAGAGAGCCATCAGAACAGATCTACACTTCCAATACACATGTTCTAAGAGAGAACCACCTACACTTGTGTTGAGGTCAAGATATTCCATTCCTACCATATGAATCTTGATCTCTAGCCTTCCCCAAGTTGCTTTCCACTCAAATCTTCTGTCCACCAAATTCAAATCCTGTGAGAGAGAGTTGAGTGTTGGGGAGACTATAATTTGAAGCACAAGAGCAAGGAGTTCATCATCAACACACCATTTGTTACTTCTTGGAGAGTGGTGTCTCCTAGATTGGCTAGGTGTCACTTGGGAGCCTCCGACAAGATTGTGGAGTTGAACCAAGGAGTTTGTAAGGGCAAGGAGATCGCCTACTTCGTGAAGATCTACCGCTAGTGAGGCAAGTCCTTCGTGGGCGACGGCCGTGATGGAATAGACAAGGTTGCTTCTCCGTGGACCCTTCGTGGGTGGAGCCCTCCGTGGACTCGCGTATAGCGACCCGACCCAAAATCGGTCAAGTCTCTGTGTAGCTGTACCATCCCAAGATCATGCTGGCACACACAGTACATTGATGCAAAGATTCAAAGTTCAATCACACCTGAATTTATTACATGATTCTCATATCGAGTCTTTATTACAATAGAATAAATTCGGCCGAAGGCCAACTCATGAGAAATAAACTAAATAAAGCTGCGGAAGCATAGACGAATAGCGAGTCCATCCGACTCCATAGGGCAATCGCCAAGCGTGGATCGTAGCCTCACTCCTGGTCGGAAAACTCCTCTGCAACATAAGACATTGCAGCCGTGTAGGTCAGCATTTTGAATATGCCGGCAAGTCATGGAGAAAACAACAATAATAATGCTAACACTATATGCAATTTGGCTATGGGGCTCTAAGTTTTATGTTTTTGCAAAAAAGCCAATTTTTCCCTATGATAAAGGACTTGCTTGCAATTACTACAAAATGCAAGTTGTTATTGAGATGGTTCCGCCAACCAATGTCTCATTCCCAATTATTAAATAACCCATCAATTAATTTATTTTGTTCGGTGTTGAGATTTCTGAAATACTCCAATTTCCAGAGGCTCATTTGTCCGTAACCGGGGACACGGCTAATCGATTAGGTTGTTACTCTGCAGAGTCTTGTGCACTTTACCCGCAAGAATCGTTCCCTCCTTTATGTCCTCGCACTACCTAATGTTTGAAGACGGGATGAACGAAACAGGGTCTTCCGTAGAGTTTCTCTGGGCACTGCCGGTGCCCATCCATGTCCTACCGTTCTCCTACATCTGCTGGCACCGTCCGTCCAGAGTCACGCCTAGGGTCAACCCAGTCAGAGCCCATAATGGCTTGCGGCTGCACAGGTAAGCTTCCGATCAAGGTGTATCCATCCGTCTCTTCGTGGCTGGGTGAAGATTTCCGCAAGATGTCATGGCGCTTCTCCATGCATCCCGGCCATCCGCTGGTTTCTCCAGGGTGCCCATCAACTGTCCTCCACCCAGTAGTGAATTTGAAGTCCATCTTGAGCTTGAAGTCATGGGGTTGTGTCATCTTGACTCTCACATCTCCCTTATGAATCTCTCAACCAACCCCGTCTACGAGCATAGCAAAATAAACAACATCGTCCCGGGCAATGGTAAGGGAAATTGGGTTCAACCTACCTCATGATACTACTCAAGAACATAACTTAAAATTCTCCTACTGCATGCATGGTGGGGAGGCATAATGCTAATGCAACAAAATCATAGGTATTGTAAAACATGATCAAATGACTTGCCTGGTTGACGGTCTTCGAAAGCTGGCGACTCGAGATAGCAAGCTTCGCACTCCGGGAATTCTACCGAGTCAAACAATAGCACAAATAAGTATAGCACAATATAACATAACAACAAGTTGAAGTAAAACACCTAAGCACTCAAACCAAAACCAAAGAAAAACTCGGAGAAAGCAATCAAGGTTTTCATCATAACAAGCAACAACTAAGAAATAGTTTTACACAACTAAAACTTTTCTTCACAGAACCTAAGCATTGGTTTTGCTAACTAACAGAAAGGAAAACATCATATAAACTAGTAACAAAATAATCACATCAAAAGCTATTATGGAACTCCTATTATGCCTAAAGCAATCCTAGCAAAGAAAAAAAAATATTTTTTTCTACCGTAAATAAAAGTTCATCTCTGTAGCTACAGAAACTAATCTAAAATAAACTATAACATAACAAAAAATAAAATAATTTACTAACTAGAATAGTAGGAAAACAGTAGCTAGCTAAAATAAACAAGAAAAACTTGATTTCGACTAAACTATTTTTTTCATTAAATCTAAAACACCCAAACAAGTTCCTAATGCTAGGCATGGTCAAAACTAAGCATTAGCAAAAAGAATCACTAAAGAAAAATAATCCTAACTCCATTCATGGCAGAAAAACTAATCTGAATAAAACTAATATAAAACAATTTTTAAAAACTAAAACATGGCCGAATATATTTTCTAAACAAACTATAGGAAATTTGCAAACTAGAGCAAAAAGAATCAACTAAAAATATTAAATAACCTAAAAGTTATAGATTTTACAAAACTGGAACTATTCTGTTAAAAACAGAAACGAAAATTAAACATAAAAAAATACTAAAGCGCTAACGGGCCGTGGGCTAACTAAAAGACGCTGTGGTCACTATATAACTAAAACGTCTACGGGCTATAAGAAATAAACCGCAATGGCCGGTCTAACTAAACCGCAACTAAATAAACCGATCTAACCGGGAACAAACCGAACGAAAACCGGTCTACTTAAATTAAACCTAACCATTCACTATATCTAATCTACGTCGTTGATTTCAGATCGAACGGTGGAGGGGAGTCCGGCGGCTTACAGCGGCGGTCGACGGCGAGGTGGGCTCAGGCGTTGGTGGTGGGGTGCTCCGGTGGTCCGGGGCGGTGGCGGAATCGTCGGGCGGGTGCGGCAGCTCGAGGGGAGGTCGGGGATGGAGTCAGTGGAGCTCGGGGACGACGGAGGTGATGGAGACGTGCTCGGGTGAGCTCCTGCTCCGACGGGCGGCGGCGGAGCTCGAGGGCGAAGGCTTCGGGGTTCCTGGACAGGGAGACAATGTCAACAAGGTGCGCGGGGAACCGGTGGTTCGGGTGGTGTAGTTTGGAAGGGCAGGGGGTGCTCACCGGCGGCGGAAGTGGCGGCGAACCGAAGCGGCTGCGGCGAGATCGGGACGGCGAGGGCGTCGGCTCTGGTGGGTTTCGGGTGTAGGGTGTTAGGGGGTCGAGAGAGGAGGGGCTTGGCCTTTTATAGGGCATCAACTTGGAGGAGGGGGCGTCGCGGGATCGTGATCCCGAGAAAATCGCGGAGACGAGCGGCGGCGGTCGCGCTCTGGCGCGAGGAGACGTGGGCGAGGGGTTGGGGATGAGGGCGGGCCCGGGGCGTCAGTGAGAGAGGGAGGGAGGGGAGCGAACGGGCGACCGAGGCGGAGTGGGATCGGCGTGCGGCGCGCTGGGCTGCAGCCTCGGCGCGGGTGGGCTGCGGCCTCGGCGCTGGGCCTGCTGGCCTAACGCCTGGCGCGCGGTTGAGTGGCGCTCGGCGCTGGCTGGGCCGGTTGGCTTGGCTGGCGCCTGGGCCTTTTTTTGGCCTTTTTTTTGAATTAAGTCAGAGAAAAAAAACTAAAATAAGAGAAACTATAATATTTTTATATAGGACATATATATATCAACAAAATCAGAAAAACAAATCCTACAGCGTGAACATTTTGACAGAGGCAAAACAGAAACTAAATAAAAAAACATTTTTGTAGATTCCAAATAAAATCAAATTTGAATTCAAACTTTTTGGCAATATTTTCTTCTGACATTTTTCTTTGGAGTGTCATGTTTACTCCTCTCATACTTTTTCTCAAGTATTTGTCAGGTACTTCTGAAATAAATTTCAATTGCCAAAATCAAATTCAAACTCAAATAAAACTCAAATGCCTCTGAAATTTCCAAATGCCACTCAATTCAAACAAAATGCATAGATGCTTAGCTATAATTGTAAAACATTCCAAATTGAAGATTTGGGATGTTACAAACCTACCCACCTTAAGATGAATCTCGCCCTCGAGATTCGGGTTAGCTAGCAAATAGGTGTGCGTGGTCTCGGCGGAGATCTTCTTCTCGCTCCCAGGTGGCTTCCTCCTCGGAATGATTACTCCACAGAACCTTGCAAAACTTGATGACCTTGCTGCGGGTGACTCTGTTTGCAGTCTCGAGAATTCTGACGGGTTTCTCTTCATAAGTCAGATCACTGTCGAGATGTATGGCCTCTAGGGGCACTGTGTCTCTCAAAGGAATATCGGCCATCTCAGCATGGCATTTCTTCAGCTGGGAAACATGGAAGACATCGTGAACTCCTGACAATCCTTCCGGCAATTCCAGCTTGTATGCAACTTCTCCTCTGCGTTCGAGGATTTTGTAGGGGCCAATGAATCGTGGTGCTAACTTTCCTTTAACACCAAACCTCTTGATTCCACGAAGTGGGGACACACGGAGATATGCTCGGTCTCCCGCTTCGTACGTTACTTTCTTGCGTTTACTGTCGGCATAACTCTTCTGTCTCGACTGGGCTATCTTGAGTCTATCTCGAATCAGCTTGACCTTCTCTTCAGAGTCTCTGATAAGATCGGAACCAAAAAGGTTTCGGTCTCCAACACCATCCCACAGCAATGGGGTTCTACACCTCCTTCCATATAGAGCTTCGAAAGGGGCCATCTTCAGACTGGTCTGATAACTGTTATTGTATGAGAACTCTGCATATGGCAAATTATCATCCCAGCTAGACCCATAGTCTAGCGCACATGCTCTCAACATGTCCTCCAAAATCTGGTTGACTCTCTCGGTCTGTCCATCTGTCTGCGGATGAAAAGCTGTACTGAACTCCAGCCTCGTACCCAAAGTTTCATGCAACTGATTCCAAAACTTTGAGGTAAATTGCGTTCCTCTATCTGACATGATACTCCTCGGAACTCCATGCAGACATACAATCCTGGTCATGTATATCTTGGCTAACTTAGCGCTGGTATAGGTAGTCTTCACGGGAATGAAATGAGCTACCTTGGTCAAGCGATCAACCACTACCCAGATAGAATCATATCCTGAACGGGTCCGCGGTAATCCTGTGATAAAATCCATTCCAAGTATTTCCCATTTCCACTCGGGTATCGGCAAAGGTTGAAGTAACCCTGCCGGCTTCTGATGTTCCGCCTTTACTCGCTGACAAACATCGCATAATACTACGTACTCAGCAATATCCTTCTTCATACCTGTCCACCAGGAACTTTCCTTCAAATCCAGATACATCTTGGTGTTGCCTGGGTGAATCGAGTACGGCGAATCATGGGCCTCCTGAAGAATTAACTTCTTGACCTCTGGATCATTGGGCACATAGATGCGATCCTCAAACCATAAAGTTCCGTGCTCATCTTCACAAAAACCTTTAGCCTTTCCCTTACTCATCTTTTCCTTTATCTCTGCAATTTCCTTGTCCGTCTTCTGGGCTTCGCGGATTCTTTCAGTCAAAGTGGACTGAATATCCAGGGTGGCGACATATCCTCTCGGTATTATCTCCAGTCGGAGTTCTCTGAGATCGTCGGTTAATTCCTGAGGTAATCCTCCAGCTATGAGGGTGTTCACATAGCTTTTACGGCTCGCATCTGCTTCAACATTAGCCTTCCCTGGGTGGTAATGCAATCTCATGTCATAGTCCTTGATCAACTCTAGTCATCTCCTCTGTCCGAGGTTTAACTCCTTCTGCGTGAAAATGTATTTCAAGCTCTTATGATCCGTGTAAACATCACAACTGTTTCCGATAAGGAAATGCCTCCAGGTCTTGAGTGCATGCACTACGGCTGCTAACTCCAAATCATGTGTGGCATAATTCATCTCGTGAGGTCGTAGCTGTCTGGAGGTATAAGCTACAACTTTTCCTTCCTGCATGAGTACTCCTCCGAGTCCCTGACGAGAAGCATCACAATATACCTGGTAATCCTTGTGTATGTCCGGCAAAATCAGCACTGGGGATGTAACCAAACGTTTCTTCAATTCCTGGAAACTGGCTTCACAATCCTCGGTCCAAATGTACTTGGCGTCCTTCTTCAACAGCTCAGTCATGGGCTTTGCAATCTTCGAGAAGTTCTCAATAAACCTCCGATAATATCCTGCGAGTCCGAGAAGACTGCGGATCTCCTTGACTAAGGTGGGTGACTGCCAATCGGTGACTGATACAACCTTGGTGGGGTCGACTGCTATTCCTTCTCCTAAAATAACATGTCCGAGGAATCCGACTTCCTTCAGCCAAAATTCACATTTGCTGAACTTGGCATACAACTGATGTTCTCGGAGTTTCTCCAGAACTAGACGCAAATGTTCCTTATGCTCTTCCTCGCTCTTGGAGAAAATCAGTATATCATCAATGAACACCACGACAAACTTGTCCAGATATTCCATAAATACCTTGTTCATCAAATTCATGAAGTATGCAGGGGCATTAGTCAATCCAAATGACATGATGGTATACTCATATAAACCATACCTGGTGGTGAAAGCTGTTTTGGGTATATCCTGTTCACGAATCTTCAACTGATGATACCCTGATCGAAGATCGATCTTGGAGAATACCTTGGCTCCAACTAGCTGATCAAACAAATCGTTAATCATCGGCAGAGGGTACTTGTTCTTGATGGTCACGTCGTTCAATGAACGATAATCCACAACCATTCTCAGGGTTCCATCCTTCTTCTCTACCAAAAGAACTGGGGCTCCCCAAGGTGACGAGCTTGGCCGAATATAACCCTTCTCCAATAATTCCTTGTTTTGCTTCTTGATCTCTTCCAAATCATTCGGGGGCATCCGATAAGGTCCCTTGGATATTGGGGCTGTGCCGGGCAATAACTCAATCAGAAATTCAATGTCTCTGTCCGGTGGCATTCCTGGTAATTCCTCTGGAAATACATCAGGAAAATCTTGCACTACGGGCACTTCCTCCTGAACAACTCCCGTGAGGGAATTCACCTGATGCTTCATCGGGGTGCGTCTGGATACATACTTGATCCTTTTCTGCTCCGGAGTGGTGATCAAAATCGTCTTGCGGGCACAGTCGATGTTTCCTTCAAACTTGGTTAACCAATCCATGCCTAGAATTACATCCAAACTCTAGGATTCCAGTACTATGAGGTCTGCGGGAAAATCATGATTTCCGATGCTGAGGGTCGAATGACAGCCTAAGCCTGCCGTCATCTGTCCTCCTGGGGAAGTGACCTGAAGCGGGGCTCTAAGGGTTCTAGTGGGCAACCCATACTTTTCCACAACTACCCTTGATATGAATGAATGCGTTGCACCGGAATCAAAGAGTACCAATACTGGACGTGAATTTAATAAAAACTTACCAACCGCAGTTTCTGGCTGATCATAGACGTCCTCCACGTCGATGTGGTTCACCTGAGCACGAGGAAAAGAATTGGGCTTCTTTGCTGAGCTTCCATTGCCGTTGCCGTTTCCATTCCTCTGCCTGGCCTCCGGGCAGTCAGTGGCATAGTGTCCTGTTTTCTGGCACTTGAAACAGGTGATATGACTCAGATCCTTCTGAGCCGGAGCGGGACGGTGCTGGTTGCCATTGCCTCCATTGCCTGACTTGGAGTTGTTGTCGTGGTTGCGGTTGTTCCCATTTCCTCCATGGTTATGCCCTCCATGATTATGTCCTCCATGGGTGTGATGGGTATGTCCTCCCGAGTATGGGGCATAGCGGGGCTTCTGCTGAGCTCCGGAGTTGTACTTCCCCTGGCCATATTTCCGCTTGCGGCTATCAATCTGTTGATGCTTGCCTTCAAGTATGGTGGCCTTGTCTACCAGCTCCTGGTAGTTGTTGAAGGTAGCCACCATTAGCTGCATTCCCAGCTCATCATTGAGTCCCTCGAGAAACTTCTCCTGCTTTGCGGCATCTGTGGCCACATCATCTGGGGCATAGCGGGCTAACTTGCTGAACTCATCCACGTATTGCCCCACAGTACGGTTCCCCTGGCGTAAGTTGCGGAACTCACGCTTCTTCAGACTCATGGCTCCAGCTGAGACATGAGCGGTGCGGAAAGCCTGCTGGAACTGATCCCACGTGATGGTGGCGACGGGATAAGTGGCGGTGTAGTTCTCCCACCAAGAGGCTGCAGGTCCATCAAGCTGATGTGCGGCAAAGCGCACCTTCTCTGCATCTGTGCATCCAGCAGTGGCTAACTCCCTTCCGACTTTGCGGAGCCAATCATCGGCCACAATCGGCTCAGTGCTGCTAGAGAACACTGGCGGATTTAGCCTTAGGAAGCGGGTCAAGTTGTCACAGGGGGTGGTGGTGGTGGATTGTTGTTGTTGTTGTTGTTGTTGTTGTTGTTGTTGTTGTTGTTGTTGTTGTTGTTGTTGTTGTTGTTGTTGTTGTTGTTGTTGTTGTTGTTGTTGTTGTTGTTGTTGTTGTTGTTGTTGTTGTTGTTGTTGTTGTTGTTGTTGTTGTTGTTGTTGTTGTTGTTGTTGTTGTTGTTGTTGTTGTTGTTGTTGTTGTTGTTGTTGTTGTTGTTGTTGTTGTTGTTGTTGTTGTTGTTGTTGTTGTTGTTGTTGTTGTTGTTGTTGTTGTTGTTGTTGTTGTTGTTGTTGTTGTTGTTGTTGTTGTTGTTGTTGTTGTTGTTGTTGTTGTTGTTGTTGTTCTGGTTCTGGATGAGTATCTGCATCAGGGCATTCTGCTGCTGGATCAGCTGGGCGAGCTCCGGCGGAAAGTTGGAACCGGGGTCACATCTCGGAGGCATCTGGTGTTTTGGGGTGGATGAGAAATTAGAATAGAACAAGGGTCTAATTAGAAAATAGCACTACCCATATGAATGCACAATCATAATCATCTCAAACAAGGTTCAATCTCGGATTACAAAATCTCACGACTAATCGAAATAACGGCCTAACTGATCGACAAAAAAAAATAACATGGCGGACGACTAAATGTCTTCATCAATTATCCTTGCGTCCTCCGGTGCGGCATCCTCTGGTGCGGCGCCTCCTCTTGCGGCTTCCTTCGGTGGAGCTCTCTTCATAATCCTGGTCATTGCTCACGAGGGGTCCATCATCTCCACTCGGAAAAAGGTCTTCTCCTAGGTCCATCTTCTCCTCTAATGCGGCAACATCCATCTTCAGCTTGTCGACTCTCTCCATGAAATCCTTGACTTCATCCTCATGCTCATAGTGGGCTTCACGTGCTGCATCCTCCAGTTCAATTTCACGAAGATGCAACTTTTGGACCGTCTTCAAGCTCCTGCGCATCTGAACCTCTAGAGCCCTGATGTGAGCCTCCAAGTCTTGGACATATGAGCGAACGGAGTCGTCATCTATGGTGCGGATGATCTCTCCATCTGCAGTCCTGCGAGAAATCATGGTGTGGTCTGATCCAACGAGCTCGACCCTGTATTCCTCCTGGATGCGTCCAAGTGCACTATGAACTGCTATGTCTCTCCCGAGGATCCAAGTGGGAGCAGTGAACCTGAAGTCAACGGGCGCCGAGAGACTTCCGAAAGTCCTCCCTGGTATGTGCACCTTAATCCTATAGCGACGGTCTTCTGGAAATGCCATGATAGGGGTTCCGGTGATAGACGGCGGAGCAATCTTCAATTCCTTGGTGATCTGGACCAGCCTCCTGCCGAAAAGCATTGTCTCATCTGGCTGGCAAAACTCCGGGAGCAGAACTGGGATGAACTTGACAGCCATCTAGAATGTTGAAAATCGGAGAGAAGTCAGAAATGAATAGGGAGAATTATGGAATGATAAGGACATGAAATAAAATAGTCCCTTCCTATGGTTTTCCGATCCTAGGGGTTACGTCCTACGGTCAGCGTGTGCTCTGAATACCATCTCTGTAGCGACCCGACCCAAAATCGGTCAAGTCTCTGTGTAGCTGTACCATCCCAAGATCATGTTGGCACACACAGTACATTGATGCAAAGATTCAAAGTTCAATCACACCTGAATTTATTACACGATTCTCATATTGAGTCTTTATTATAATAGAATAAATTCGGCCGAAGGCCAACTCATGAGAAATAAACTAAATAAAGTTGCGGAAGCGTAGACGAATAGCGAGTCCATCCGACTCCATAGGGAAATCGCCAAGCGTGGATCGTAGCCTCACTCCTGGTCGGAAAACTCCTCTGCAACATAAGACGTTGCAGCCGTGTAGGTCAGCATTTTGAATATGCCGGCAAGTCATGGAGAAAACAACAATAATAATGCTAACACTATATGCAATTTGGCTGTGGGGCTCTAAGTTGTATGTTTTTGCAAAAAAGCCAATTTTTCCCTATGATAAAGGACTTGCTTGCAATTACTACAAAATGTAGGTTGTTATTGAGATGGTTCCGCCAACCAATGTCTCATTCCCAATTATTAAATAACCCATCAATTAATTTATTTTGTTCGGTGTTGAGATTTCTGAAATACTCCAATTTCCAGAGGCTCATTTGTCCGTAACCGGGGACACGGCTAATCGATTAGGTTGTTACTCTGCAGAGTCTTGTGCACTTTACCCGCAAGAATCGTTCCCTCCTTTATGTCCTCGCACTACCTAATGTTTGAAGACGGGATGAACGAAACAGGGTCTTCCGTAGAGTTTCTCTGGGCACTGCCGGTGCCCATCCATGTCCTACCGTTCTCCTACATCTGCTGGCACCGTCCGTCCAGAGTCACGCCTAGGGTCAACCCAGTCAGAGCCCATAATGGCTTGCGGCTGCACAGGTAAGCTTCCGATCAAGGTGTATCCATCCGTCTCTTCGTGGCTGGGTGAAGATTTCCGCAAGATGTCATGGCGCTTCTCCATGCATCCCGGCCATCCGCTGGTTTCTCCAGGGTGCCCGTCAACTGTCCTCCACCCAGTAGTGAATTTGAAGTCCATCTTGAGCTTGAAGTCATGGGGTTGTGTCATCTTGACTCTCACATCTCCCTTATGAATCTCTCAACCAACCCCGTCTACGAGCATAGCAAAATAAACAACATCGTCCCGGGCAATGGTAAGGGAAATTGGGTTCAACCTACCTCATGATACTACTCAAGAACATAACTTAAAATTCTCCTACTGCATGCATGGTGGGGAGGCATAATGCTAATGCAACAAAATCATAGGTATTGTAAAACATGATCAAATGACTTGCCTGGTTGACGGTCTTCGAAAGCTAGCGACTCGAGATAGCAAGCTTCGCACTCCGGGAATTCTACCGAGTCAAACAATAGCACAAATAAGTATAGCACAATATAACATAACAGCAAGTTGAAGTAAAACACCTAAGCACTCAAACCAAAACCAAAGAAAAACTCGGAGAAAGCAATCAAGGTTTTCATCATAACAAGCAACAACTAAGAAATAGTTTTACACAACTAAAACTTTTCTTCACAGAACCTAAGCATTGGTTTCGCTAACTAACAGAAAGGAAAACATCATATAAACTAGTAGCAAAATAATCACATCAAAAGCTATTATGGAACTCCTATTATGCCTAAAGCAATCCTAGAAAAGAAATGTTTTTTCTACCGTAAATAAAAGTTCATCCTCTGTAGCTACAGAAACTAATCTAAAATAAACTATAACATAACAAAAAATAAAATAATTTACTAACTAGAACAGTAGGAAAACAGTAGCTAGCTAAAATAAACAAGAAAAACTTGATTTCGACTAAACTATTTTTTTCATTAAATCTAAAACACCCAAACAAGTTCCTAATGCTAGGCATGGTCAAAACTAAGCATTAGCAAAAAGAATCACTAAAGAAAAATAATCCTAACTCCATTCATGGCAGAAAAACTAATCTGAATAAAACTAATATAAAACAATTTTTAAAAACTAAAACATGGCCGAATATATTTTCTACAGAAACTATAGGAAATTTGCAAACTAGAGCAAAAAGAATCAACTAAAAATATTAAATAACCTAAAAGTTATAGATTTTACAAAACTGGAACTATTCTGTTAAAAACAGAAACGAAAATTAAACATAAAAAAAATACTAAAGCGCTAACGGGCCGTGGGCTAACTAAAAGACGCTCTGGTCACTATATAACTAAAACATCTACGGGCTATAAGAAATAAAGCGCAACGGCCGGTCTAACTAAACCGCTACTAAATAAACCGATCTAACCGGGAACAAACCGAACGAAAACCGGTCTACTTAAATTAAACCTAACCATTCACTATATCTAATCTACGCCGTTGATTTCAGATCGAAAGGTGGAGGGGAGTCCGGCGGCTTACAGCGGCGGTCGACGGCGAGGTGGGCTCGGGCGTTGGTGGCGGGGTGCTCCGGTGGTCCGGGGCGGCGGCGGAGTCGTCGGGCGGGTGCGGCAGCTCGAGGGGAGGTCGGGGAAGAAGTCAGTGGAGCTTGGGGATGACGGAGGTGATGGAGACGTGCTCGGGTGAGCTCCTGCTCCGACGGGCGGCGACGGAGCTCGAGGGCGAAGGCTTCGGGGTTCCTGGACAGGGAGACGATGTCAACAAGGTGCGCGGGGAACCGGTGGTTCGGGTGGTGTAGTTTGGAAGGGCAGGGGGTGCTCACCGGCGGCGGAAGTGGCGGCGAACCGAAGCGGCTGTGGCGAGATCGGGACGGCGAGGGCGTCGGCTCTGGTGGGTTTCGGGCGTAGGGTTTTAGGGGGTCGAGAGAGGAGGGGCTTGGCCTTTTATAGGGCATCAACTTGGAGGAGGGGGCGTCGCGTGATCGTGATCCCGAGAAAATCGCGGCGACGGGCGGCGGCGGTCGCGCTCTGGCGCGAGGAGACGTGGGCGAGGGGTTGGGGATGAGGGCGGGCCCGGGGCGTCGGTGAGAGAGGGAGGGAGGGGAGCGAACGGGCGACCGAGGCGGAGTGGGATCGGCGTGCAGCGCGCTGGGCTGCAGCCTCGGCGCGGGTGGGCTGCGGCCTCGGCGCTGGGCCTGCTGGCCTGGCGCCTGGCGCGCGGTTGAGTGGCGCTCGGCGCTGGCTGGGCCGGTTGGCCTGGCTGGCACCTGGGGCTTTTTTTGCCTTTTTTTTGAATTAAGTCAGAGAAAAAAAACTAAAATAAGAGAAACTATAATATTTTTATATAGGACATATATATATCAACAAAATCAGAAAAACAAATCCTACAGCGTGAACATTTTGACAGAGGCAAAACAGAAACTAAATAAAAAAACATTTTTGTAGATTCCAAATAAAATCAAATTTGAATTCAAACTTTTTGGCAATATTTTCTTCTGACATTTTTCTTTGGAGTGTCATGTTTACTCCTCTCATACTTTTTCTCAAGTATTTGTCAGGTACTTCTGAAATAAATTTCAATTGCCAAAATCAAATTCAAACTCAAATAAAACTCAAATGCCTCTGAAATTTCCAAATGCCACTCAATTCAAACAAAATGCATAGATGCTTAGCTATAATTTTAAAACATTCCAAATTGAAGATTTGGGATGTTACATCGCGCAACCATTACCCTCCGTGGGTTGAAGTCTCCATCAATGTGGATGTACGATAGCACCACCTATCGGAACCACAACAAAAACATCCGTGTCTCCAATTGTGTTTGAATTCTCCAAACCCTTCCCTTTACATTCTTGCAAGTTGCATGCTTTACTTTCCGCTACTCATATACTCTTTTGCATGCTTGCTTGAATTGTGTGAGATTGCTTGACTTGTGCTAAGATAGCTAAAATCTGCCAAGAACTAAAATTGGGAAAAGGCTATATTTTTATTTGGTCAAGTAGTCTAATCACCCCCCCTCTAGACATACTTTCGATCCTACAAGTGGTATCAGAGCTTTGGTCTCCATTTTCTTTGATTTCCATAGCTTTTGGTGGTCATAGCCTTGGTTTCACAACCTAGGAGAGTATAGCGTCTAGCGAGGGAAATTATCACCGTAGAGGTCCTTACTTTGATGGTACTAATTTTGCTAGTTGGAAGCATAAGATGAAAATGCATATTTTTGGACATAACCCCGCCGTTTGGGCTATTGTGTGTGTTGGCTTGTAAGGTGACGTCTTTGATGGGAAAGAACCAAACCGTGAAGCTACCGCGGAAGAGTTGAAAATGCTGCAATACAACGCTCAAGCTTGTGATATCCTCTTCAACGGATTGTGCCCCGGAGAATTCAACAAAATCAGCCGTCTTGAGAATGCAAAGGAAATTTGGGATACTTTGATTGATATGCACGAAGATACCGACTCCGTCAAGGAATCCAAATTGGATGTGCTTCAAAGTCAACTTGACAAGTTCAAAATGAAGGATGGTGAAGGTGTCGCTGAAATGTACTCTAGGCTTGCTCTTATCACAAATGAGATTGCCGGCTTAGGGAGTGAAGAGATGACCGATAGATTCATCATCAAGAAGATCCTAAGAGCCTTGGATGGAAAATATGATACCGTGTGCACATTGATCCAAATGATGCCCAATTACAAAGATCTCAAGCCAACGGAAGTCATCGGAAGAATTGTTGCTCATGAGATGTCACTCAAGGATAAAGAGGAACTTCACAACAAATCAAGTGGTGCTTACAAAGCCTCATGTGAAGCCCCCACATCATCGAGTGAGAAACAAACCTTCAATGAAGAATTGAGGTTAATGGTGAAGAACTTCAACAAGTTTTACAAGAGTAGAAGCAAAGAGAGAAGCTCCAAGTCAAGGTCCTACAATGACAAAAGATCTTCTAGTCGAGAGCGAAACTGCTACAATTGTGGAAGGCCCGGACACTATTCCAATGAGTGTACGGCCCCCTACAAGAGAAGAGAAGATTCTCCCAAGAGAAGAAGTAGAAGAGAAGAATCACCATCTAGAGAAAGAAGGATTAGAGATGATCGTTATGAATGAAGACCCTCACGGAGAAGCAAGGATTCGGAAAGAAGGGACAAGTCATCAAGGAGCTACACAAAATGAAGACATCAAGCTCATGTTGGTGAATGGGTATCCGACTCCGACAACCACTCCGAGAGAAGCTATCACTCCGACTCCGAATATACTCAAGATGAAGGTGTTGCCGGTCTAGCACTTGTGACGACCAACTCCTACGACATATTTGACTCACCAAATGAAGGAGTTGGAACATGCTTCATGGCTAAAGGCCCAAAGGTATCACACCCCGAGTATGTTGATTTCAATAGTGATGAATATGACTTGTTAGGTGATGATGATTTACTTATTGACAACTCTAGTGATGAATACTATGATGAAACGTCAATTGATCATGCTAATCAAGATAAAACGAATGTCAATGATAAGGAGAAGATTGAGTTCCTAACTAATGAACTAAACACTCTTAAGTTAGCTCATGAAACTATCTTAGGAGATCATCGAGAACTTTTAAGGACTCATGAGAAATTACGCTTTGAAAAGCTCAACTTTGAGCAAGAGCATGAGTTCTTAAAAGCAATCAATGATGATCTTCGTAAGAAAAGTTCTTCTTACATTGCCAAGCGTTTACTATTATCCACTTACATGCCTCAAGTCAAGTCTAGTAACAAGAACAAGAAAGATTCTTCCTCTAGTAGTAACAATAATCATGCTATATCCAATATTGTTGCTTCTAGTAGTTCTCTTGATTCCACTAATGATTCTCTTAGCCAAGTTACACTTGAGCAAGCAAATAGCTTATTGAAGGGAATTATAGAGAAAGGTGTTTACAAGAGCCTTGCCGGAAGTAAGCAATTCGAGGAAATTGTACGCAAGCAAGGAAGGCATCAGAAGAATCAAGGTGTTGGTTTTGAACGAAAGTTCAATGCCAATGGAGTTGAGTGGGAAGAAGATCAATACCCCAAGACGAAGTTTGTTCCTCAACAAGAGAAGTATGATCCTACTTCTTTCAAAGGGACACAAGCTCAAGATGATCTTCCACCACAAGACCACAAGCAAAAAGGCAAGGACAAGCTTCAAGAGGAAATTGATGCATTTGAAGAAGCTCCTAAGGCCTTGGTCAAGTGGGTTCCCAAGACTACTTCAATTTCCACTTCATCAAGTACAACTACAACTCCGAGGATTCCCATCAAGATGGTGTGGATCCCGAAGAAGAAGAACTAGAGAGTTCTTGAGGGTGACTCCGCCAACATACTTCACTCTTATCATCTTGGCAAGAACAAGTGCAATCAACTTCCACATCTTGCACCAGTTCAAGGAGTCACAAACCCTCTTGTTGGTAAGACAAGGGACAAGGTAACCTAAAAGCTTTCATAGACATCATCTTGTGTGTGCATCACTCTATGTCTATGGATATCCTTATTTGTTCCTTGTGGAACTAACCCGTGTAGGTATTGAAAGTGCAACTCACTCCAATGGATAGCTCCAAATGATATACATCAACTTTGAGCATCCACATCTTCAACATCTACATGAAGTCATCATCTACAAAACCCAAGGTTAGTTCATCCCTCTTAGGGGGATCTCACATCTAGGGGGATCTTTACTCTAAGAATTGAGCTAAATCAACTCTAATGGTGTGAACAAAACAATGCTTTATGTAAAAGTGGTAACCCCACTTGTGCTTAAACGATGAGTATGACCTATGATCAAATGTTCTCATTTGACTCCTAAGTCAATATACTCATATATAGATGACCTAGTCATCACAAATTGCTTGATAGATGCTAGAATTGGTTGTGCATGCTTTGCCACATATTTCAATCGCCATTTTATTGTGTGAGCATGTTGGTTGCATATTTCACTCATTCGAGGACATCCACTTGTTGTTTTGATTGATTGGTTTTCTTTTCTTTTGCCAAGTGGATGGACAAGAATGCCTAAGAACCTTCTCTAGCTATCTATGCTTTTCTTGTCTCAAACTCTATTCATGCTACATCACAAAATATGATCAAGTCAGATTCGAACCACTCTGTGTGAGGAGCACTCAGAGTCCCCGATTCGTCATAGACTTAAACTTCCAAAACTTCTTTGTGTGTTTCGGTCTGACCGATTGCTCCATTTCGGTCATACCAAGATCACTAAGTCGATCTAGGTTTTCAATCTCGGTGCAACCGATTTGAACTTTTTGGTCACGCCGAGTTGCTGTAACTATCAACAGTTATGCATCTCGGTGCCACCGAGTTGTTCCACTCGGTCACACCGACAGGGTCGGGCTATATATACTCACGGGCAAAATTTTGGAATTTTTTTCGAAACCCCTTCGCCCGCGCATAGCTCGCTCTACCTCCTGGGTCTCCGGATCGTCCTCCTCGTTGCCAGCCGCCTCCTGTCGCTGGTCTCCGCCGTCGTCAACAGAATTCCTCCCCGCCGTTGCCGCCGTAGCGAGTTCATCGCCAAACTAGGGTATGGACTCGATCACAGTGCTATCCCCGTCCGATTCCTAGCACATTGTGTTCATCATGAATCTTGCCACGATTGAAACACTTCTATCCAGTCAAAACACTCTGTAGATTAGAGTTGAATCGAAAATTCAGGGTTAGGTTTCTACCGAAACCATCTCGGACCCACCGGGTTGCAGAACTCGGTTCCACCGATTCGGCCAAGGCCATTGCACATGTGGTTCTCGGTCTGACCAAGAATTGCAAATCGGTGTGACCGAGTTCAGGACTTTGTGAAACCCTAGCAGTCTCGGTGCCACCGAACTGTGACTCGGTCTGACCGAGTTCACTAGTTTTGGTTCCAACAGCTGCTTTGGTATCACCGAGTTTGCAAATCGGTTGATCCGAAATGCTTTCTATGGAAAACTAAAACTAAGTTTTTGACTCATTATTTTGCAAAAATCTTTGTATTTTGTGATGCTCATCCACTCTATCTCATCTACAATCTATTCACAGGGTCTGCAGTTAGTGCTTGCAACATGTCTGACCAGAGTGAGAGCCAGAACAAGTCAGAGGAGCAGGTGCACATGAGTGAGGGCACTAGTCCCTCTAGCATCTCAGATGTGGGTAGTAGAAGCACCCCAAGCAATTTGCCAAAGGCTGCCACTAGAGCAAGCAAGAAAAGAACTTCAGAGTCTGAGGATGAAGATTATGTGGCAGAAGAAGAGGAAGCCACATCAAAGAAGAAGGTGCTCAAGAAGGAGTATAGCTCTACTGCTGCAGTTAAGCCAGGACTGAAGACCAAAAGGACAGCAGGGAGACAGCCCATGTCTAAAGCCAGAGCCTCCTCTCAAGCATCTTTGAAATCTCAACCCAAAGAGGCTGCTGCAAAAGAGAAGAAGGAAAGAAACAGGGGCAGATGGTGTAAGAAAGTTGATCCAATGGAAGAATTTGAGAAGCACTCTTCTGAAGAAGAAGAGGAAGAGGAAGAGGTTGCTGCACCAGCACCTAAAGCCCAGAAACTCATGGGTGATGCTATCAGGACATGGGCTGCATCATCTAAGCCCAAAGCTGCTGCTAAGTCTGCTGCTCCAGCTCCAAAGCCAAAACCCAAGAGGAGCACCAGAAACATCCCTGCAGAGGAGAAGAACAAGGCCCCAGTGCCTGAGACAGCTGCTGTCGAAGAAGAAGAAGATGAAGAGCATGTTCTGAGAAAGTTGAAGTCCAAGATTCCAGACCACAATGATGCTTATCCTGTGGCTGAGAACATGAAGCTCAGAAGAGACTCATGACTGAGGAAATGGAGAGAGTCAGATCCATATGCCACAAGAAGAAGAACTGCTATTGATTACAGGTTCCACACAAAGGAACAACAAGATTTCTATGAGACAGTGCTGCCGGACAAGAAACCTATAGCATGTGATATGAGGTGGGTCGACTGGACCTACATGAAGGAGAATGAAGAACACTATCCTGGAGTGTATGACAGCTTCAGTGCTTGTGGAGTTGCATACTTTGTTGGGCAGAAGCTCACAAAGTGGAATGAGGAGCTCATAATGCAATTCTACTCCACAGCACACCTCTATCCAGATGGCAGGATAATATGGATGTCTGAAGGTACAAGGTACCACTCAACTATTGAGGAATGGGCCAATCTGATCAATGCCCCAAATGAAAGAGAAGATGACTTGGATGTCTATGCCAAGAAAAAGATGGATCACAATTCTATGTCAAACATGTACAAGGAGATCCCAGACAAAGCTCTTGAGACTTTCAAGTTTGGGTCAGTTCACTTTCTTCTGTCAGGACTGCCAACGATCAACTGGATCCTAAGGCACACTCTTTTGCCCAAGTTAGGTTACCACAACATGATCAGAGTCCATGCAATTAACTTGCTACATATATTTGATGTGCCATAGAAGTTCAAGGTCATGAGCCTTATAGTTGAGACTATCAAGAGGACAGCAGCTGACCAAAAGAGAAGTTGTGGATATGCCCCACAAATTCAGGAGTTGATAAACTCAAAGATGGGCAAGGGCACACACTTGTTGGATAAGGAACACTTGCCTATCTATCCCGACTTTGAGGACAATCAAGTTGTGATGAATGAGAATGAACCATCATCAGTACAAGCTCAAGCAAAGAAGGAGAAGGCAAAGATGGAGAAGGCTGCCAAGATGCCAACTCAAGAGGAGGCATCTGAGTACTTTTTGAAGAGCAAGCAGGACCAGCTTGGTTATTTGATAGCATCAACTCTGAGGATTGAGAAGGGGTTGGCCACCCTGACTCAAAACCAGGAGAGTTTGGAAAGAATCATGGAACAAAAATTCTATGATTTAGATGTCAAAGTAACTGAGATTCAGTCAGTTGTGGAGCAGCTACAGGATGACATGTAGGAGAGGAAGGGCAGAACAACCACTCATGCATTTGCCAGAGTGCCTCAAGCTCAGAGATCATCTGCAGTGCCAGTATCAGACACTAGAGCCACTTCATCTACACCAGCTACAACTTTAGCGCCACCAGCTCCAGCACCTACACCAGCTCCAGCTCCATCTACATCAACTGAAGCCTTCGTCCTTGGCATTATCTGGACTCCACCACCTGAAGATCAAGCCTGAGAGTCGTTTTAGTGCTATGCATTTTCTATGAACTTTTTGGTAACTTGTTGCCAAAGGGGGAGAAAAATGTATAGATCATAGGCTTCGAGAGAGAGCGTTGCTTTTTGTTCTCTCTTGCTTTGGTGGTTGATACTTTATTTGCTTGACTGAGATACTTTATGCTTGTTTGTGATACTTGGATGATCATGTGTGTTTGATCATATGCTACATTAATGCTTGTTGGATGATACTATCATTTTATCCCTATTTGATCATTCACTTTGCTTGGTGATGAGTGCATGTATTTAATTCTTATCATTTTGAGTGCTCCACCAAGATGTATGTGACATGGAAGAGTAACCCATGATCCTAACTCATTGTGCATTTGCAGTCCAAAGCAAATCTTAAGATACGCACAAATTTAGGGGGATCTCTTGCTTATCACATACTTCTCAAAGCGACGATGTTTTTCTCTTATTATCATTTGTCGAAGCTTTGATCTATATGTTGTCATCAATTACCAAAAAGGGGGAGATTGAAAGTGCAACTATCCCTGGGTGGTTTTGGTAATTCCTAACAACATATAGCTCATTGAGCTAACATTATTCCAAGATTAATATTTCAGGAAAAGCTCAATGAATGGCATGGCATGGATGAGGAAAGTGGATCCCTCAAAATTCTAAGGACAAAAAGTTTGACTCAAGCTTGAAGCTCAAGACTCTACATTTTATATTTTAGTGATCCAAGATCACATTGAGTCTATAGGAAAAGCCAATACTATCTAGGAGGGATGAGGTGTTGCTTAATGGCTTACTTGCTCAAAGTGCTTAGTGATATGCTCCAAAACCCTCAACTACCTTCCCACATCCACATATGACCTAAACCGAAAGTCAAACTCGGCCCCACCGATTCTTTCTATCCGGCGCCACCGAGTTTCAAATGTCATAGCCACTGCCACAAACCCTAGGCAAATCGGTCTCACCGATAGGGATCTCGGTCTCACCGAGATGGGGTTGTAATCTCTCTGTTTCCCTTTGGAACGTTTCGGTCTTGCCGAGATGAGCGATCGGTCCCACCGAGATTGCAATGTAAACTCTCTGTTTCCCTTTTGTAACATTTCGGTCTCACCGAGATGAGCGAATCGGTCCCACCGAGTTTACCTGACCAACTCTCGGGTTAGCTTATTACCAAAGTCGGTCCCACCGAGTTTGTGTAATCGGTCTCACCGAGATTATGTTATGCCCTAACCCTAACCATATCGGTCCTACCGAGTTGCATCTCAGTCCCACCGAAAATCCTAACAGTCACTAGGTTTGCTGAATCGGTCCGACCGAGTTTAACCATTCGGTCCCACCGAGTTTGGCAAATTGTGTGTAACGGTTAGATTTTGTGTGGAGGCTATACATACCCCTCCACCCACTCTTCGTTGGTAGAGAGAGCCATCAGAACAGATCTACACTTCCAATACACATGTTCTAAGAGAGAACCACCTACACTTGTGTTGAGGTCAAGATATTCCATTCCTACCATATGAATCTTGATCTCTAGCCTTCCCCAAGTTGCTTTCCACTCAAGTCTTCTTTCCACCAAATTCAAATCCTGTGAGAGAGAGTTGAGTGTTGGGGAGACTATCATTTGAAGCACAAGAGCAAGGAGTTCATCATCAACACACCATTTGTTACTTCTTGGAGAGTGTTGTCTCCTAGATTGGCTAGGTGTCACTTGGGAGCCTCCGACAAGATTGTGGAGTTGAACCAAGGAGTTTGTAAGGGCAAGGAGATCGCCTACTTCGTGAAGATCTACCGCTAGTGAGGCAAGTCCTTCGTGGGCGACGACCGTGATGGAATAGACAAGGTTGCTTCTTCGTGGACCCTTCGTGGGTGGAGCCCTCTGTGGACTCGCGCAACCGTTACCCTCCATAGGTTGAAGTCTCCATCAACGTGGATGTACGATAGCACCACCTATCGGAACCACGACAAAAACATCCGTGTCTCCAATTGCGTTTGAATTCTCCAAACCCTTCCCTTTACATTATTGCAAGTTGCATGCTTTACTTTCCGCTGCTCATATACGCTTTTGCATGCTTGCTTGAATTGTGTGAGATTGCTTGAATTGTGCTAAGATAGCTAAAATCTGCCAAGAACTAAAATTGGGAAAAGGCTAGATTTTCATTTGGTCAAGTAGTCTAATCACCCCCCCTCTAGACATACTTTCGATCCTACAAGGACACATTGCAAAGAAGAAATGAGTAACATTATATCTCCTCCGAAGAAGAAAGCGGATCCTCACACTTCAACAGCAGATGCTCTTGCGAAATTTTCACTATAAAATGTATGCAAAACTGGAATGGATCTGAGCTTAGATCTTATTTCAGTCCGGAGCATATAGAAACATTCAGGAAGAAGACGCCAAGTGAAATACTGCTTTGGTCCTCAAATAAGACCAGTGTTGTTGGAAAAGAAGCTCATGACATGGCTGATGTTTAGTTTCCAGTTGTTATGATTAAATTTTCCAGTGGTGCATGTTGAGTAAATAGGCAATTTCTCGATTAAATTAATCCACGAGTAAATCACTAGCATGACATTGACACAAATAAATGCATACTGATATTCAGTCAAGCAAGCACATACTACGCTAATTGCAGATAACGCTAGCATGGCTAAAACAGAAAACAGTAGGAGCAGGATAAACGAGTTATACCCTCCAGTAGGCCATGCAGAGTCCGCGGTGTTGGTGGTAGCAGCGGCGTCCTCGGTGGCCTTCTTGTCAGCTTCAGCTTCCTCGGCGGCTGCACATTCGGTGTCGGTGGACATGGTAATGATGAGGGCGACGCGGACGTAGAGGAAGTAGACGAACAGCAAGCAATCGCATAGTCGCTTCACAAAAACCTATTCGCCTCTCTCCCGTACAGGAACCGGAGAGACGGGGTTTCGAAGACCTACTCTCCCGTTGACCGTGTACACGGCAGACGGGATGGAGTCACCGGCGACAGCAGCAGCAAAGGAACGACAGTGGGCGGTTCGTGTGGAGCAGATGTGATCTGATCGTGGCGGCTAGGGTTAGGAGACACCGCACACTTATATAGGTGCAGCCGCGTGTAGAGACGTGGGCTCAACCCACGTCCGAGTCCGTGACAGCCCATGATCCGACGTCTCAGATCGTGGCCCAGCTGTCAGAGAACTCTCCGTTAGTGATTGGCAAAAATAAGGGCGTAGGTGTGAGCTCGGCTCGGCTCAATCCCGCAACCCGCGGCGTGTTGTGAAGAGGCGTGACGTGGCGAGGTGGGCGGCGGAGGAGGAGTGCGCGAGTGCCTCATCTCTTCTCAAGCTCCAATAGCATGTAGAAGAGAAACACTTATAAGGAGGTCCAACTCCTCTTCCACTTCTGGGGTGGGAATAAACTTCCCACTCCACCTAGTGCCAATAAACCCACATGGGCCCTTAGAGATTTTTCAGAAATTGCTATATGGGCCTAGAGCCCATCTCAAATTTCAGCAATCCCTCACCAGATCTCGAGGGCCCATTGTGTCCTTTGTTCCAATTGCTATTTCGATATACCAGTGTTTCTGTGAAGACCTGTTAAGGTTGAGCTTCACCTAGAGCAAGTAGCTACACTCCTTCACAACTGAACAATGGACTATGCCTTGAATTGTTAGTTTGGCGTAAAGAAGTTTCACCACATGTCTTACTAGTACCAGGCTGCCGAAGGCTGACCCCTCGGGTGGAGCATATAAGTCACACTCCTGGCCTATTCATGAGCTTACAAGAGATCACCCCGATCTCATGGACTGTGACCAGCAGTCGGGCTCATATAGGTGTGTTCCTCCAAAGATTGCTCTGTAGGATAGCGTCTTGCTTATATAAGCTTCGGAACACATTAAGACAGTAGTCATCCTACCATACAGTATCAAGAGTATTGCAACTCCATCGGAGTGGGTTAGTATAGTTACTCTCCTCAGTTCACCACTGGCTTGTTTTCCCAGGTCCTACTTCATGGGATCTCCGATCACATAGGTTGGGTTACCACCATGGCAACTCATGTGGGTCTCATACCCATCTCCCTCGATGCACTATCTATCACAACACGTGATAGCCCTTTTGTAAAGGGATCTGCCAGATTCTTAGCCGTATGGACATACTCCAACACTATCACTCTGGAGTTTATTAATTTTCTGACAGCTTTTAATCTCATTCTTATGTGTTTGTTGGACTTCATGTTATCCTTTGAACTTTTCACCTTGGTGATGACAGTCTGGTTGTCGTAGTTCATAAGGATAGCTAGAACCGGTTTATCAACCAATGGCAAGTCCATCAAAAGATCTCGAAGCCGTCATGCTTCGACACCAGATGTGTCTAATGCTGTTAATTCCGCTTCCATTTTCGATCTCGTTAAGATTGTTTGCTTGCAAGACTTCCAGGAAACAGCGCCACCTCCAAGAGTAAACATATACCCAGTCGTGGCCTTCATCTCATCAGCATCAGAGATCCAATTCGCATCACTATACCCTTCAAGTACCGATGGGTATCCCATATAGTGAAGTCCGTAGTTCATAGTACCCTTCAGATAGCGCATAACTCTCTCAATAGCATGCCAATGCACATCACCCGGGTTGGAAACAAACCGGCTCAGTTTGCTCACAGTAAACGCGACGTCAGGCCTCGCTGCGCTTTCTAGGTACATTAGTGGACCAATGATTTGAGAGTATCTCAGTTGATCCTTAGCCATGCCTTCGAACTTTCGAACCAACACACTAGGATCATATGGTGTTTGAGATGGTTTGTAGTCCGAGTATCCAAAATGACTCAACACCTTCTCAACATAATGGGATTGATGAAGTGTAATCCCACCCTCATTTTCTCTCAGTAGCTTGATGTTCAAGATAACATCAGCCACACCATGGTCTTTCATCTCAAAGTTCTGAGATAGAAACGACTTGACCTCCTCAATAACTTTGAGGTTTGCTCCGAATATCAGTATGTCATCAACATACAAGCAGAGTATAACTCCTTCGCCCCCACCATGGCGATAGTGTACACATTTGTCAGCTTCATTAACAACAAAGCCAACAGATGTCAGAGTTGTATTGAACTTATCATGCCATTGCTTAGGTGCTTGCTTCAGGCCATATAAAGATTTCAGCAACCTACACACCTTTCTTTCCTGGCCATCTATCACAAAGCCATCTGGCTATTGCATGTAGATTTCCTCGTTTAGCTCTCCATTCAGAAAAGCCGTCTTAACATCCATCTGGTGGACGAGAAGACCATGTGAGGTCACCAACGAGAGTAATACTCGAATGGTGGTTAGTCTAGCCACAGGTGAATAAGTATCGAAGAAATATTCCTCTTCTTTCTGGTCATAACCCTTAGCCTCAAGCCTAGCCTTGTACTTTTCAATCGTACCATCGGGCCTAAGCTTCTTTTTGAACACCCACTTACATCCCAATGGTTTGCAACCATAGGGACGCTTAGTGATCTCCCATGTCCCGTTAGCCATGATGGAATCCATCTCGCTACGGACCGCATCCTTCCAGTAATCAGCTTCTGGAGAGGCATACACTTCTGAAATAAAAGTGGGAGTATCATCCATGAGGTACACGAAGAAATCATCACCAAAGGTCTTTGCAATTCTTTGTATCTTGCCCCTACCAAGGGTTTCTTCATCATCCTCCTCAGGATTTTCATCATGTGTTTGTTCATAATATTCCATAGGAATGGCAGGTTCAGGAGTCTCCTCAGATTGTTGTCTAGAAGTGTTTTGCATATCTCTCACAGAAAAAATATCCTCAAAGAATGTAGCATCCTTAGACTCCATAATTGTACCGACCTTCTGGTCAGGTACCTCAGATTTCACCACTAGAAATCTATAACCAACGCTGTTCTTAGCGTAGCCCAAATTATGCAGTCCACAGTCTTGGGTCCAAGCTTACGCTTTTTGGGGATCGACACATTGACTTTCGCCAAACAGCCCCAAGTACGCAAGTACGAGAGTGTTGTCCTTCTCTTCGCACATTTCTCATTATCCTTTGTCGGAACTTTATTCAGGACATGACATGGCGTCAATATAGCCTCCCCCCACCATGCCTTGGATAAACCCGATGTATCTAACATGGCGTTAACCAAATCAATTAGAGTATGATTTTTCCGCTCAGCAACCCCGTTTGACTGGGGTGAATAGGGAGACGTCCTCTCATGAATAATGTCGTGTTCCGCACAAAAATAATCAAACTCACTCGAGAAGTACTCTCCACCACGATCTGATCAGACTCGTTTAATTTTCTTTTCAAGTTGATTCTCAACTTCTGCCTTATAGATTTTAAAGTAGTGTAGAGCCTCATCTTTAGTATTTAATACATACACATAGCAATATCTAGTGGAATCATCTATCAATGTCATGAAGTATTTCTTTGCACCTTTAGTCAACACACCATTCATCTCACAAAGATCAGAATGTATGAGTTCTAATGGTGCCAAGTGTCTCTCCTCCGTGGCCTTGTGAGGCTTGCGAGGTTGCTTAGCTTGCACACATTAAAGGCACTTAGAACCTTTGGCTAAAGTGAAACTTGGGATTAAATCCAACTTGGCTAGCCACGTCATAACACCGAAACTAATGTGACAAAGACGTGAATGACAAACTTCAGATTCATCAACATTCGAATGAATATGGTTCACGACTTTATTACAAAAATCTGCGAGGGAAAGGCGGAACATCCCTCCGCTCTCATAACCTTTTCCAACAAAGAGTCCATATTTCGTAACAACTAATTTATTAGACCCGAAAACCAACTTAAACCCTTCTCTACATAGAAGGGAGCCACTAACGAGGTTCTTCTTGATGGCGGGGACATGTTGCACGTTCTTCAGCTGCACGATACTTTTCGAAATAATCTTCAGATCGACCGTGCCAACACCATGAACAGAAGCACTCGCGCCATTCCCCATCAATACGGACCCGTGGCCTGTGACCTGGTAAGAAGTGAACAATGAAATATCAGCACACACATGAACACCTGCACCTGTGTCCACCCACCAATCGGTGGGCTGAAACACTGAAAAAATAGTAAATAAATTACCTTACCCAGATGCACCATTCTCATTGTTGTCCACAATCATGTTGACGGACTTGGAGTCCTGTCCTGGCTTCTTGTACTTGTTTGGGCACTTGTTGGCCCAATGTTCAACCGAACCAGAAGTAAAGCAGCCCTCATCCTTCTTGTTCTTTTTGAAGGTCTTCTTACCCTTCTTCTTAAAGTTGGTATTGTGTTGGACACCGTTCTTTCCCTTGGGCTTGTGCGAGTTGAAGTTCTTCTGGTTCACCATGTTGGCGACATAAGTCCCTTCGGCCCCTTTTCCATGAGAGTCTTTTGCCCTCAAATTCTGCTCAACACTCAAATGGACAATGACATCCTCCACAGAGAATTCACGCCTCTGATGTTTCAGAGTGGTGGCAAAGTTCCATCAAGAATTAGGGAGCTTAGCGATTATGTAGCCCGCGACAAACTTGCACGGTAACTCGCACTTAAGAAGCTCAAGCTCCTTAACAATGCATATTATCTCATGAGCCTGCTCCAATACAGGACGGTTTTCAACCATCTTGTAATCGTGGAACTGCTCTATAATATACATCTCGCTCCCAGCATCGACGGCCCCGAACATAGATTCGAGCGCCTCCCACAAGTCCTTGGCGACATGCACATGTAAATATGCGTGGACCAGTTTATCTCCGATCACGCTAAGAACTGCTCCAAGGAACACAACGGTGGCCTCCTTGAACGCCTTCTCCTGTTCAGGAGCAATCGTTCCCGTGGAGACACCGGTGACCCAGAACACGTTCATATATAGCTGTGAGCCATAAAGTGGTCTTAGTCTGCCAACGCTTAAAATACGTACCGGTAAACTTATCCGGTTTCAGTGCAGCGGCAAAGCCACTTGCCGAAAAATTCCTACACATAATAGGTTTTTGGATTGTTGAGTAAGTAGGCAATTTCTCGATTAAATTAATCCACGAGTAAATCACTAGCATGGCATTGACACAAATAAATGCATATTGATATTCAGTCAAGCAAGTGCATTCTACACTAATTGCAGATAACGCTAGCATGGCTAAAACAGAAAACAACAGGAGCGGGATAAACGAGTTATACCCTCCAGTAGGCCATGCAGAGGCCGCGGCGTTGGTGGCAGCAGCGGCGTCCTTGGCGGCCTTCATGTCGGCTTCAGCTTTCTCGGCGGCGGCACGTTCGGCGTCAGTGGACATGGTGATGATGAGGGCGACGCGGACGTAGAGGAAGTAGATGAACAGCGAGCAGTCACGTAGTGATACGTCTCCAACGTATCTATAATTTTTGATTTCTCCATGCTATATTATCTACTGTTTTGGACCATATCGGGCTTTATTTTCCACTTCTATATTACTTTTGGGACTAACCTATTAACCGGAGGCCCAGCCCAGAATTGTTGTTTTTTTGCCTATTTTAGTGTTTCGAAGAAACGGAATATCAAACGGAGTCCAAACGGAATGAAACCTTCGGGAACGTGATTTTCTCACGAACATGATCCAGGAGACTTGGACCCTACGTCAAGAAAGCCAGGAGTTGGGCACGAGGTAGGGGGGCGCGCCCTACCCCCCCAGGCATGCCCCATCCTCGTGGGCCCCACCTTGCTCCACCGACGTATTTCTTCCTCCTATATATACCTACGTACCCCCAAACGATCAGACACGGAGCCAAAAACCTAATTCCACCGCCGCAACCTTCTGTACCCACGAGATCCCATCTTGGGGCCTGTTCCGGAGCTCCGCCGGAGGGGGCATCTACCACGGAGGGCTTCTACATCATCATAGCCCCTCCGATGAAGTGTGAGTAGTTTACCTCAGACCTTCGGGTCCATAGTTAGTAGCTAGATGGCTTCTTCTCTCCTTTTGGATCTCAATACAATGTTCTCCCCCTCTCTCGTGGAGATCTATTTGATTTAATCTTCTTTTTGCGGTATGTTTGTTGAGATCGATGAATTGTGGGTTTATGATCAAGTCTATCTATGAACAATATTTGAATCTTCCTGAATTCTTTTATGTATGATTGGTTATCTTTGCAAGTCTCTTCGAATTATCAGTTTGGTTTGGCCTACTAGATTGGTTTTTCTTGCAATGGGAGAAGTGCTTAGCTTTGGGTTCAATCTTGCGGTGTCCCTTTCCAGTGATAGTAGGGGCAGCAAGGCACATATTGTATTGTTGCCATCGAGGATAACAAGATGGGGTTTTTATCATATTACATGAAATTATCCCTCTACATCATGTCATCTTGCTTAAGGCGTTACTTTATTTTTAACTTAATACTCTAGATGCATGTTGGATAGCGGTCGACGAGTGGAGTAATAGTAGTAGATGCAGGCAGGAGTCGGTCTACTTGTCTCGGACGTGATGCCTATATACATGATCATACCTAGATATTCTCATAACTATGCGCAATTCTGTCAATTGCTCAACAGTAATTTGTTCACCCACCGTAGAATACTTATGCTCTTGAGAAGCCACTAGTGAAATCTATGGCCCCCAGGTCTATCTTTATCATATTAATCTTCCATCACTTTATTATTGCTTTGCTTTTTTGCTTTGCCTTTTATTTTACTTTGCATCTCTATACCAAAAATACCAAAAATATTATCTATCATCTCTATCAGATCTCACTCTCGTAAGTGACCGTGAAGGGATTGACAACCCCTATTCGCGCTGGTTGCGAGGAGCTATTTGCTTTGTGTAGGTACAAGGGACTCGCACGTAGCCTCCTACTGGATTGATACCTTGGTTCTCAAAAACTGAGGGAAATACTTACGCTACTTTGCTGCATCATCCTTTCCTCTTAGGGGAAATCCAACGCAGTGCTCAAGAGGTAGCAAGAAGAATTTCTGGCGTCGTTGCCGGGGAGTCTACGCAAAAGTCAACATACCAAGTACCCATCACAATCCCTTATCTCCCGCATTACATTATTCGCCATTTGCCTCTCGTTTTCCTCTCCCCCACTTCACCCTTGCCGTTTTAATCGCCCTCTCTTTTCCGTTTGCCTTGATGTCTTACTTGGCTCGTTTGCTCGTTTGGTTGAAATAGTTGAGTATTTATTCCTAAACAGAGAAGCCAATATCTATAGATCCTCATCCGCTTGCCAATCTTTTTAAGAGATCCAATTATGGTGAACCAATTCCTAGTGATTTGGATGCACTAGATTATCTTTATAGGGTTTTGCCTGAAATCCGTGAAGTGACTCACGATAGATCTTTGAATAAAAAGCATGATTGCAATGATTTTATTATAAATTCTTTTGATGTCAATTGTGCTAATAAGATGCAAAACCCTAAGCTTGGGGATGCTAGTTTTGCTATGTCTACTACTTGTTGCAATGATCATGATTTGGGTGATTCTTCTTATGATCTTGAAAATTTATTTAAGCCCCATGATGAATATGAGATTGATAAAATTGTTTGCAATAATACGGAAAGTGGGTTCAGAAGAGTGTCAACTTTAGATCCCACATATTTGGAGAATGTTCAATCCTATGAAGTTTTTGATAAAAGTGGGTTTGGAGAGGTCATGACTTTAGTTAATGATAATCCCACTATTTTGGAAGAGTGTCAACCTTGCATGCATGTGGATCGTGTTGAGAATATACTTTGTGATAGCTACCTTGTTGAATTTGCCTATGATCCTACATGTAATTATTATGAGAGAGGAAAATATGGTTGTAGGAACTTTCATGCTACTAAATTACCTCTCTTATGTTGAGATTGCTATTGTCTCTTTCCGCTTCCTTGCATATGCTAGTTTTTGCTTGCCTTGATTTGTTTGCCTATGAGATGCCTATTCATAGGAAGTATGTTAGACTTAGATGTGGTTGTCACATGTTTTATGATGCTCTCTTTGTGCTTCAATTCTTGTCTTTTATGTGAGCATAATTGAAATCTCAATGCCTAGCTAAAAAGGCTTTAAAGAAAAGCGCTTGTTGGGAGATAACCCAATATATTTCCTTTCTGCCGTTGAATAAATATTTGATCTAGCCTCTGGTTAGATGTGTTTTTATGTTTTAATTAGTGTTTGTGCCAAGCTAGACCTATAGGATCTTCTTGGATGATAGTTATTTGATCTTGCTGTAATTTTCAGAAACTTTATGTTCACGAAAACAATTGTTAAAAATCACCAGAACGTGATAAAATACGGATTCCAATTCTTGCTGATCAATAAAAAAAATTTCTAGGTCTTCCTACTTTGGTAGATTTTTTGGAGTTCCAGAAGTTTGCGTTAGTTACAGATTACTACAGACTGTTTTGTTTTTGACAGATTCTGTTTTTTGTGTGTTGTTTGCTTATTTTGATGAATCTATGGCTAGTAAAATAGTTTATAAACCATAGAGAAGTTGGAATACAGTAGGTTTAACACCAATATAAATAAATAATGAGTTCATTACAGTACCTTGAAGTGGTCTTTTGTTTTCTTTCGCTAACGGAGCTCATGAGATTTCTATTGAGTTTTGTGTTGTGAAGTTTTCAAGTTTTGGGTGAAATCTTTTGATGGATTATGGAACAAGGAGTGGCAAGAGCCTAAGCTTGGGGATGCCCATGGCACCCCCAAGATAATCTAAGGACACCAAAAATTCAAAGCTTGGGGATGCCCCGGAAGGCATCCCCTCTTTCGTCTACTTCCATCGGTAATTTTATTCGGAGCTATATTTTTATTCACCACATGATATGTGTTTTGCTTGGAGCGTCTTGTATGATTTGAGTCTTTATTTATTAGTTTAACACAATCATCCTTGCTGTACACACCTTTTGAGAGAGCCATACATGAATTGGAATTTGATAGAATACTCTATGTGCTTCACTTATATCTTTTGAGCTATATAGTTTTGCTCTAGTGCTTCACTTATATCTTTTAGAGCACGGTAGTGGATTTGTTTTATAGAAACTATTGATCTCTCATGCTTCACTTAGATTATTTTGAGAGTCTTAAATAGCATGGTAATTTGCTTAATAATTTTAATATGCTTGGTATTCAAACTTTCTTTTGAGTGCGTTGAATACTAAGAGAAGTTTGATACTTGGTCTTTTCCTACCAATCTATCCCCCTAGGAGCATGCGCGTAGTGCTTTGGTTTTTGATGGCTTGTAGATTTTTGCAATAAGTATATGAGTTCTTTATGACTAATGTTGAGTCCATGGATTATACGCACTGTCACCCTTCCATCATTGCTAGCCTCTTCGGTACCGTGCATTGCCCTTTCTCACATTCAGAGTTGGTGCAAACTTCGCCGGTGCATCCAAACCCCGTGATATGATACACTCTTTCACACATAAACCTCCGTATATCTTCCTCAGAACAGCCACCATACCTACCTATTATGGCATTTCCATATCCATTTCGAGATGTATTGCCATGCAACTTTCCACCATTCCGTTCATCATGACACATTCATCATTGTCATATTGCTTAGCATGATCATGTAGTTGACATAGTATTCATGGCAAAGCCACCGTTCATAATTCTTTCATACATGTCACTCTTGATTCATTGCATATCCCGGTACACCGCCTGAGGCATTCATATAGAGTCATACGTTGTTCTAGTATCGAGTTGTAATCATTGAGTTGTAAATAAATAGAAGTGTGATGATCATAATTCAATAGAGCATTGTCCCAATAAAAAAAGAGAAAGGCCAAAAAGAAAAAAAAGAAGGTCAAAAAAAAAGAAATAAAAGGGGCAATGCTACTATCCTTTTTTTTCACACTTGTGCTTCAAAATAGCACCATAATCTTCATGATAGAGAGTCTCTTGTTTTGTCACTTTCATATACTAGTGGGAATTTTTTCATTATAGAACTTGGCTTGTATATTCCAACAATGGGCCTCCTCAAGTGCCCTAGATCTTCGTGAGCAAGCAAGTTGGATGCACACCCACTTAGTTTCTTTTGTTGAGCTTTCATACATTTATAGATCTAGTGCATCCGTTGCATGGCAATCCCTACCACTAGTAGAAAACAGGCCTATTGTCCCGGTTCGTAAGGGCCTTTAGTCCCGATTCCTGAACCGGGACTAAAGGGTCGTTACTAATACCCTCACCCTTTAGTCCCGGTTCAAACCAGAACCGGGACAGATGGGCCTCCACGTGGCCTGTGCGCCTAGCCCAGGCAGGAGGGCCTTTGGTCCCGGTTGGTAGCACCAACCGGGACCAATAGGCATCCACGCGTCAGCATTTCTGTGGCTGGGGTTTTTGTTTTTTTTGAAAGGGGGGGAGGGGGCCGGTTTGGGGATTTGGGGGGGGGGTTAATTTAGGTATTTCATATATTGTGTTAGCTAGATAGCTAATTAATAGAGAGAAATGTCCTCTCTTATGTCCGTGCTTGGTCGACGTTACGTACTAAACATACGTATAGAGAAGACTAGGCATATACTAGCTAGTAAGCAAACGAAGGAAACAGAAGATCGTCATGAACATATATGCATACAGAGAGAAGTGATATCGACCACATCTCCTTCTCCGAGAGATTGGTCGAACAACAGGTTCTCGTATATCTATCGTCCGACACTACCGGCTACATATATACAATAATTATCTTTTACAAATATAATCTCTTAAATTACGGACGCATGGTCCACATAGTATTCTCCGTCTTCAGCGATCACGTGGTCAAGAAAGAATGCCGCCAATTCCTCTTGAATTGCTCGCATGTGATCTGGTCCTAGGAGTTCATTCCGCTGCCGAAACATCTAATTTGAAGAAGGGGGGTCAATACACACACACACACACACACACACACACACACACACACACACACACACACACACACACACACATATATATATATATATATATATGAATGAAACTCAACACAAATGATGGTAATAAACAAAAATTGTGAATATTATTTCTTACGCACTTCATATTGTTTCTCAGAGTACCCGCCCCGCTCACAGGTCATGTGGCGGATGGACTCGCAGACGTAGTATCCACAGAAATCATTCCCTTGTTCCTGCCACAACCACTTTACAAGAAATAGAGGTCAATTAAACAGATAAGCAAGAATTCCAAATGGTATTGATGAAACTAGCGCTTGAATCAATAGCTAGGAGACGCGCGGAACATGGTACTATAGTACTTACTTTCGGGTATCTAAATTCCAGCTCCTTCGGGAGTCCCGGGGAATTTGTGCTGAATTTTCTCCAAACACTGCCAGACAAAAGAAAACAATTACTTGATATCAGGAAATGAACAAATTTGCTGATATGGTGGATAATGATCGATTTAACTTACTTCTTGAGGATTTCAGTCATGTCCGCATACTCCTGGGGATCTTTTCGTCTCGAGTCCAAGACAGTTACTACTCCCTTCTCAAGCCTAATCTCCAGGAGAATATAGTGGTAACTGCGCACGCATGCATAACTCATCAATTACATTACTATAACCTGGACTAATATATAAGGGAAACCGAATATGCACAAGACAACACTCACTTGAAGTTGTAAGGAAAGAGTAATATATTTTTGTGTTCATTTATTTTGAATGATCATAGCAACCTGGCCTCGGTATCTGCGGCATGATCTTTAACCTGAACTGCATCTATGAGATTTGTGTTAATGAACCCAATATCACCGATTTGTCTTTTCTTCAATTCGGCGATCTTCAATCTGCATAATATAGTGAGGATAATTATAAATACATGCAATGAAAGAGCTGAGCTATGTAGAGAGACTTAATGACAGAAGTAGTAGTACTTACAAACAGTAGCAGGTGACCGTTACTTTATCGAGGGCCAATTGATTGAAAAACTCATAGAACTCCTCAAATGGAACATGCAACGGTTCAATTCCAACGAGGTCATGCTCCGGTTTAACTCTCATATACAAAGTATTCCTCCCCCCAGACTCTCTGCAGGTTTTCATGTACCAATCATGCAATCTTCGCATCATCGTTGTTAGAGATCTTTCATCTTTGACGAGAGGCTTCCCGTACTCGTATCTGTGTATCTGCACGTCCAGGAAATCATAATGTACATCGTCGGGCAGGTAATCGTCAGGATTGTTATAACCGGGCGCCATCCTTGGATCGACGCTAGGCACCTTGAGCGGGGGGCACGATTGCTTTGCTTGTTCGCCGAGCTGGGCAATTTGTTTCCCAGCTACTCGTCGTTCTTTGAGCCTTTGATCACTGACTGTACTTCCCGACCGCGACGCTTCGGCCCATGTCTTTGCAATAATGCGCTCATAGTTGCCTTTTGGCGGAGACTTGGGTGGTTTTGCCAGGGCAGCCAGAGTGCGCTTCACTTTCACCGAATCTACCTTCTCCTTCGAAGGTGGATGTCTCCGTGCTTTCAACCCTTGAAACCAGTCATCCTTCTCGGTTCGCGCGATCCTCGCGTTCTCCTCCGGGGTCATCTCGTATGGTAACTTCTCTGGAGTCTTCAGAGAAGGACCGAATCTGTATTTGCTCCCGCCTCTGGCTGTACTGCTAGACGCCGGCAGAGCAGACAGAGCGGCAGCCTTCTTGACTTGCTTACGAGGCGGAGGAGAAGGACTATGACGCGCCGGAGCAGCTGCCGGTGCGGCGACGGGTCTCTTCCGCCCTTGCTGACGAGGCGGAGAAGGAGGAGGTTGGCTGCTCGGGCGCGCCGGCACAGGCGGAGGAGGCGGAGTGCCGCCACGCGCCGGAGAAGGAGCCGGCCGAGGGCCCTGGTCGTCACTCGCCGGAGGAGGAGGCGGTGGAGGAGGCGGAGTTCCCTGACTCGCCGGAGGAGGAGGAGGAGGCGGAGGCGTCCAGTTCGGAAGGTTGATGAGCTCCTTCCGCCATAGGCATGGAGTCTTCAGAGCAGAACCCAGCCGAGTCTCCCCTTCTCCGGTAGGGTGGTCAAGCGAGAGGTCCTCAAATCCCTCCGTTATTTCATCCACCATCACCTTAGCATATCCTTCTAGAATCGGCCGGCAGTGAAAAGTTGCGCCGGGTTCATTAGGAAAAACAGAGCCAACAGCCGCCTTGACCTTCAAATTCATCCATTGCGTCATAAGGTGGCAAATTTGAGCCTCCGTGATAGCATCCACGGGATAGCTGGCAGGAGCCGTCAAGACAAGCTCCGGCTGAAGCAGCTCGGTGGAAGCCACGCTGCTTCTCCGCTGAGATGGCGGGGTAGCTTCGACAGTTCGGTTGCTGCGATTTGCTTCTCGTTCCTCTATCCCGAGTACCCTTGCTTTAAGCGCCTGCAGTTCAGACTGTTGCACTTGCTTCCTCCTCTCCTGGCTTTTGTAACCGCCTGCGTCCGGAAACCCAACCTTCCACGGAATGGAGCCTGGCGTGCCTCGTGTCCGTCCAGGGTGCTCAGGATTCCCGAGGGCCTTTGTGAGCTCGTCGTTCTCTCTGTCTGGAAGGAACGTCCCTTCCTGCGCTGCTTTGATATACACTACAGGAATCAGCTACTTTGCCGTCTGCCATGGCGGACGGCAAAGGCATGAACAGCGGACGGCAAAGGCCTTTGCCGTCAGCTGCGGACGGCAAAAGGCTCCGGCAACGTTGGCTACGGTAAACAGCTACTTTGCCGTCTGCCACTGATGGCAAAGTCTTTGCCGTTCGCCGCAGACGGCAAAGAGAGCAGGGCAGACGACAACGAGAGCGGACGGCAATAATTGCGCTGTCAGTCCGTTAAGTGGCTAACGGCAGGTCTTTGCCGTCTGCCACTGATGGCAAAGTCTTTGCCGTCTGCTACTGATGGCAAAGTCTTTGCCGTCTGCCACTGATGGCAAAGTCTTTGCCGTCCGCCACTGATGGCAAAGTCTTTGCCGTCTGCCACTGATGGCAAACTGGCCAAATGGGTCAGCCTCCCAGGAAGCACAGCTGCCTGCCACGTGGCCTCTTTGCCGTCCGCTGCTGACGGCAAAGAGCTCTTTGCCGTCTGCCACCGACGGCAAAGAGCTCTTTGCCGTCAGCAGCGGACGGCAAAGAGGCTGCATATTGGGTTTTTTTTCCTGTTTTTTATTAAATCCCACAATTTGCACAGAAAATATATATGACATATAGATATATTTCACAGGCATTCATAGGCAAGTTCATGTATTTCACAGGCATTCATAAGCAAGTCCATAAGCAAGTTCCATCCGTACATATTACATAAGCAAGTTCCATCCATCATTTCATACATAAACAAGTTCCATCCATCATTTCATACATAAAGAAGTTCCATCCATACATAAACAAGCACTCCATAGCTAAGGTGACTAGAATGAGAAGACAAGAACAAGAAGAGTAGAACAAGCACTCCATCCAGCACATAATGAAATCTGCAAAATGGCAAAATAAGAAAGTTAGAAATGGATCTTTTTTAGCTCACTTAGGTGAAATGGATCGTTTTTGAGGCAACTAAGGTGAAATGTATCGTTTTTTAGCTCACTTAGGTCAAATGGATCGTTTTTGAGCTAACTTAGTTGAAATGGATCGTTTTTGAGCTAACTTTGTTGAAATGGATCATTTTTGAGCTAATTTAGTTGAAATGGATCGTTTTTGAGCTAACTTAGGTGAAATGGATCATTTATGAGCTAATTTAGTTGAAATGGATCTTTTTGAGCTAACTTGGGTGAAATGGATCATTTAAGAGCTAATTTAGGTGAAATGGATCGTTTTTTAGGTAACCTAGGTGAAATGGATCGTTTATGAGCTAAATTAGTTGAAATGGATCGTTTATGAGATAACCTAGGTAAGATTGGTCATTTTGGAGTTAACCTAGTTGAAATGGGTCATTTTAGAGCTAACTTAGGTAAAATGGATCGTCTATGAGCTAACTAAGCTAATTATGCAATTTTTGACATAAGTAAGCTAAGTATAGATCGTTTTAGAGCTAACTTAGGTAAAATGGATGGTTTTGGAGGTCAGTAAGCTTATTAAGTCATTTTGGAGGAGAAGAAGCTAAGTCTAGGTCATTATGGTAAGCATTGGAGGAAATAAAGCTAAGTCTAGGTCTTTATGCATGTGTTAAGCAAAACACTAGATAAACTTACCAAGATCCAGGAGGTGTAGGAGCGTGGTGGCTCGTGTCGGTAGCTGGAGAAGGATCGTGCGATGCTTGTCTGGAGTTACGCTGCACCAAAGATCATTTCCAATGTCTTGTTAGCATGATGACACTCAAATGTTAAGACTAGCAAGTAATGTCCTTTCAAATAAAACTCACCGTGGTCCCAGGAGCAATCACTGGCATCGGCGGAGCGGTCTGACCTGCCTTCTCGCACACAGACTGCACATTTGGTTTTGACGACTCAGTCATACTAGTTAGTAATGAGACAAACACTACATGAATGTTTTGGCTAATCTGCAGAAGAAACTTACCACAAGGAGCTCGTACATGGCCCTTGCCTGCATGTCATTCCGTGCCCTCTCCTCCTCCATCATCTTTGCCGTCCTCTCCTCCAACTCCCGCTGCCTCTCCGCCGCCTCCGCCAGAAGTTTCTCTGTTCTATCTCTCTCACTCTGTATAGCAGCCTGCAACACCACTCACATGACAATTTGTAATCATTGATGGAAGCGCACACAATGTAATGGAGAAAGATAACTGAGTAGGTATCACTAACCTTGATGGCGAGTTGCACTGGCCGTTCACGAGGCCTTATCTCAGGAGCGGAGCTCGACTGACGCGCCTTGATCTCCGGGAGAGTGCTAGGACAACGGATAAGTCCATCTCCAATGGCTATGGAGCCATGGGACCTCCCGCCACCAGATATCATCAACAGCTCTGGATCAATGGGACCCTGGCTCGGGTTAAAGTCCTCCCCTTTCCTCGCCTTCCCCTCATCTCTATATCTCACGAGCTTGTTGTGGGAGGAGATGTTGGTGAAGTTGTTTGCATCATCGAGGTCAGACTGAGAGAAAGCCTTGACTTTCTTGAAAGAGGCAGTGTGGGCCATGGCATACAGGTCGTACACCTCTGGCACCTTATCCGCCTTATTGTAGCGTGCCTGAAAGAGAGAAACAATGAAAATTAGTAATTAAAGGGCTCAAGCTAGCATGATGAATGAATTGCATGAATCATGAAGCAAACCACATACCCAGTTACGCCCGAACTGATATAAGTTGGAGCTGCCTTGATGGTGTGGCACACCTTCCATTTGGGCACGTTTGTCCTTGGCCTCCTTGTGGAGGGCTAGCCATTGTTGTGAGCACCACTCATCGACCAACACCTCCCAACAATCCATCCGATCCGCACACCATCTCGGAGGCGCCTAAGTTAGCAAATAGAAACTTGAGCGCTACCGCTAACAATTACTAAATGAAGGAACTTAAGTAGAGAAGGCCTTAAGAATTACCTTCATGTATTGCTCCTTACTCAGAAACTTATCGCGGCACGCCGGCTTGGTCTTCTTGATACCACACAAGGCGTAGTAGTCTCGAACAGCCTGCACCCGAGCCTCGTGCCGTAAGTTCTGGAGTAGGCGCTTGCAGACGTTCTCGATAACATGTGCCGCGTCCTCCTCGTATCCCTCCTCACACCTGTAGAATGTCTGCGATCAAATGAGACAATATTGATTAGTACAATTAATAACTAGCTAGTTGAAGATTTTTAAATGTGTAAAGGAGAAATTACCCAGAACTTTCTGATCACCATGTCTGCCCTCGTGTCGCACACGACACCATCGATAATCTCATCCGGCGGGGCCGGGGCAGCCACGTAGTGCTCCCAGCTCAATCCAAGCTCTGGAAGCCGACCCTCACCAGGCAACGTGACAAACCCCGGGAAGTTTTGCCGGCAAAGAACTCCAAGGACGGAGTTGGGCCGGCGGACACTATGATGGTGGTCCCAACCCCTGCAGCATGACAAGGCCAACGCATTAGTTATTTGAAAAAACGTGAATGCACAAGGTACAAAAATATTAAATGCACTTACGTACCTCTCCCCATCAGGGAAAATCAACCACCTCTGCTCACGGGTCACCGGCACGGACGGGAGCCGTGTAGCACCACGCTGGTAGACGGTGCCCCCCTCCTCCTCAAGATCAGTCGGCTCCCCGCCATCATCAGCATGGCCACTCGGCTCCTCGGGCTGATCCGGCCAGGTACGCCATCCGGACGTGTGCTCCTCCGGGGTCACGTGGGCCGAACTCTCGGGGGCCGAAGGCCAGTCGACCCGAGGCTCGTGGGCCCAAGACCCGTGGACCGGAGGCTCGTGGACCGGAGTCCGTGTAGCCTCCTCCTCTGACGAGTCCACCCTAGCAGTCACGTGCTCGGGTGAAACGGCTGGGGGTGGCGGCGAGGAAGGCGCCGTAGCAGTCACCCTACTTCCTCTCCCACGACCACGTGCCCCACCTCCTTTCTTCCTACCTCGTCCCCTGCTGGGCACCGCGGTCGACGAAGAAGGGCCCGGCGGTGTGGCCATACTGTCCAGCAACGCTCGGCGGAGAGGTGCGTCTGGAATGGAAGACCTCAGACCACGCTCCCGACCAGCGCCCACCATCTTTCAACACCTGCCATGACAAACAGTAAACGAAATTAGTACAACATAAAAAAAGACCGACATGAATAATAATATTTGTATCACTTAAGTGTATCATCATCAAGTACAACATAAAAAAATGTAATACCTGACACTACTAATAATCTCGATCAGTATCATCAATAAATGCATAATCATCATCATCACTATAATCAATGACGGGCTCATAGGGTTCATTGGCATCAACATGTGCAAGGCCACCTTGACGTAATCGGTCAAGCATTGACAGGTCATCCGCAACAGTAACCTCTTCTTGTTCCGGCTCTTCTTGTTCCTCCTCTGGGGTGATGTCGGATTCATTGTCGCTGTCTACTTCAATGTTTTGGGGTGAAGAATAGCGGTTCTTGAAACGCTTTTTGGAAAGACGTGTCTCTTGGAAGAATTCTCCTTCATATGTGTCTGGGTTAATGTGAGGTTCATAATCTTCTTCCTTTGGGGGAGAAAGTCTAGCACGTGGCGGCACTTCATAAACGACATCCCAACCTTTCAGATTTGGATTAGTTTGGCAGGCCCACGGTAGATAGAATACTTGGGTCGCCTGTTGAGCCATAATATAGACATCTGGAACATCTAAATGAGTGCTTTGGTTGATTTCAACTAGCCCTACATGTTCATGAGTCCTTCTAGTCTCCTTCGGCTGAAACCAATAACATTTGAAGACTACGACATTCGGTGGATTTTCACCATAGAACAGAAGTTCATAAATTGCTTCAACTCTCCCATAATACTCGGTACCTCCTTCGCCGATAGCAGATACACAACAATTTGTTGACTTTCGGTCGGCCATAGATAGCTCTTTGCCATAGGTACGAAAGCGATACCCGTTGATGTCGTACTTGTCAAATGAACGAACCTTATAGTCAAAACCATTAGCGACTTGTCTCAATTCGGCGTCCATAGACTCTGAATTAGCCTACAAGTTTAATATGAAAGGATTGTTGCACTATGCACAAATTAGCGAATGAAATGAAATTGTCTAATAGAAGTTACCGTTTGTTTGAACCAAGAGATGAAACCGGGATAGCCACCTCCTTGCTTTGCGAGAAGCTCATACTCTTGGACGGAATCCTTTTGGATCTCCGCTCCATACGAGAATATGGTGACGTATCGACTGTATGACATATCCAGGAATAAGAGTAGTTCAAAGGAAATAGAAGTTGCGAAACAATGTACCGAGAACTTACTCGATGTACGGCCGCACTTCTATCAGGTTGTTGAAGATATACAACGAAATGCTCCGCCATTCTTCGTTATCCAAAGATACTGGATGTGAAACACTAGCTGCTGCGAGATTCCCTTTGAATAGGCTGAGGTTGGATCCACCTTTTTTAGGCTCGTCAGCATTGTACCGAGGCTTCGGATTATGCAAATGACGATTTTTGGCTTCGTAGTGCGCTGTTACGAAGTTCGCCGCCTCCTCTGTGATGAATGCCTCAGCCATCGATGCTTCAATTCTACGTTTATTTTTACATTTTTCTCGAAGCGTCTTCTGCATCCTCTCAGTTGGGTAGCACCAACGATTTTGCACGGGCCCGCCCAATCTTGCCTCGGTCGGGAGATGCAAAATCAAATGCTGCATTGGATTAAAGAAGCCCGGTGGAAAGATCTTCTCTAACTTGCAGATCAACTCCGGCGCCAACTCTTCCATTTCTTCTAGCACGCCAGGCGATAGTTCTTTCGCACAAAGAACACGGAAGAAATAGCTGAGTTCTGCCAGTACTAGCCATTCATCCTCAGGGATGAAGCCACGCAACATCACCGGCATTACCCGCTCAATCCATATGTGCCAATCATGACTCTTGAGACCAAATATCTTCAGTTTATCAAGATTCGCTCCCCTCTTTAGATTCGCTGCATACCCATCGGGGAACATCAACTGTTGTTGCACCCACAAGAGAATTTCCCTCATAGCTGGCCTTCCAAGATTGAACCATGCCTTTGGCTTTGTCCAGTTCTGCTTTCCTTTCGGTTCTTTCATGTTTTGTAACGGCCTATCACATAGCGCCTCCAGATCGACTCTAGCCTTAGTATTATCCTTTGACTTCCCATCTATGCCGAACAATGTACCAAAAAGTGCCTCAGCGATATTCTTCTCAGTGTGCATCACGTCGATGTTGTGTGGGCAAAGGAGGTCTTTGAAGTAAGGCAGATCCCATAAGCATGTTTTGTGAGTCCACGCGTGCTTAGTATTATACCCCTTGAAGTACCCTGAACGTTGTGGATCTGGCTCGAGAGCGTTTAACTGATCCAGGGTCTGTTGGCCTGTCAATGCAGGTGGTGCAGAGTTTTTGACAACTTTACCCCTGATGAAGTTCTTCTTGTCTTTCCTGAACTTATGGCGAGGATCCAGGAACTGTCTATGCATGTCGAAGCAAGAAAACTTGCGACCGGCCTGAAGCCAACGAAACTCAAGAGCTCCCTTGCATGTGGGGCACGGGAACCTTCCATGCACACACCAGCCAACGAATAGCGCATACGCCGGCAAGTCATGCGTCGAGTACATGTACCAGACACGCATTATGAAGTTCCGTTTGCTAAAGGCGTCGTATGTCTTGAACCCATTATCCCAGGCTTCTTGCAATTCGTCCTTAAGCGGCTGCATGTACACATTCATATTTTTGCCCGGATAGTTGGGTCCTGGAATTATCAACGTCAGGAAAATGTTCTTTCTTTGCATAATCTGTCCGGGGGGGAGATTGAGTGGAAAGACAAATACGGGCCAACAACTGTATTGGGCTGCCGTCATACCAAACACACTGAACCCATCCGTGCTGATGCCGACTCGAGGATGCCTCGGATCTGCCGCTTTGTCAGCATGTAATTCATCAAACTTTTTCCACGCAACACCATCCGATGTGTGTACCATCATCAGATTCCCATCTGCATCTAGTTCGGTTCTTTTGCCTGTTTTGTGCCATGTCATCTGTCTGGCCGTCTCTTCGACCATGAAAAGACGTTGAAGTCTTGGTATGATTGGCATATACCGAAGAACACTAACGGGGATTTTGGTCTGTGTCTTCTCACCCATACCGTTGTCTACCACAATATACCTGGAAGACTTGCAAATGGGACAATAGTTCAAGTCCGCATAGCCAAGCCTAAATAATGCACATCCTTTCTCACAGGCATGTATCTTCTCATAGGGCATCTTCAGTGCACGGAGGATTTTGTCCGACTGGTACAGGTTTGCAGGCATTACATGGCCTTTGGGTAGAAAGCGTCCAAATACTGTCATAATTGCGTCATAGCATTCTCTGCCCAAGTTTAACTGAGCCTTCAGAGCCATTACTTGTGAGATGGCATCCAACTGACAAAGCTCAGTGTGCTCGTGTAGCGGACGTTTCGAAGACTCCAACATTTCATTGAAGGCCTTTGCAGATTCCTCCATCTCCTCGTCCGAATCCCGAGCATCATCATAGCCTTGCACCATGTTTTCCATCCCGGTACCATGCTCGTCAGTGCGACGACGATCCACCTCAGCTCGGTCACGTTGGGCAGACTCACCATGAAATGTCCACACCGTATAATCGGGCGTAAAACCACTCTTCTGCAGGTGTTTGCCCATTTCAGCCTCTGTCTTCTTTTCCCAATTGCCGCACCGGAAACAGGGGCACCAGGTTTTCTTTTGGCCATTTGCAAATGCGGCTTGCACAAACCCCTTAGTTTTTGTGAACCATTCAGCGCTCCATTTGTTCTGACCAGTGTGACCGGTATACATCCAAGCACGGTCACTCATCTTGACTTTCAGAGCTACTGGACACACAACAATTATATATGTAATTCACCATGTATATATTCATCAGTTGATCTACTTTGTCAATTTTATTACGTCCATGCAACCTACACTCTAATAGGTAATGATAGATCCTAATCCCACCCGTGTATGTGTAGATTGGGTTCATTTTCCCATGCTATGCTCCGGATCCGACGCAAAATTTCGGCAGCACCTCCCCGCTGTTCTCCTGATACACGTCTCTGCAATAAACAGAGAGGATGTGTACCCGGAGAACAACAGGGGAGGCACTGACAAAATTTATGCGTCGGATCCGGAGCAAAGCATATGGGAAAACGAACCCAATCTACACATACTCGGGCTGTCCATGGATAGCGTTGGACAATTCGAAAGAATCAAGGTTATAAATATGCAAATGCATGCATATTTATAACTATGACGCTTTCGAACGGGAGACACATATTGGTTACGCATACTGATGATTCAAATAATTAATGGGGGAGGAGGACTTGTCATTTGTGCTCACCCACGAACGAAGGGGCAGAGCTCGTCAAACGCACGGCGAGGTCGTCGAACACCAAACCTCGCAGCGATGAAACAACTGCACATTTAAAACTACACGATCAACACAATTATATATGATGTTTTTCATAACAAAATCGAAAAATATATGACCTAACTAATAATTCACAAATATATGACCCCGTCGGCCTCTGGAAGGCCAAAGAACACCTTTTCGGGAGGTGTCGGTGGTCGGGGTGTCCTGTCGGTGTCGGGGTGCCGTGTCGGGGTCGGGTTCTCGGGGTCGGGGTGTCGGGTCGGGGTGCCGGGTCGGGGTCGAGGTGCCATCTCGGTGTCGGGGTGTCGTGTCGGTGTCGGGGTCGGGGTCTCGGGGTCGGGGTGTCGGGTCGGGGTGCCGGGTCGGGGTCGGGGTGCCGTATCGGTGTCGGGGTCGGGGTGTCGGCTCAGGCTCGGGGTCGGGGTGTCGGGGTCGGGGTCAGGGTCGGGGTGTCGGGGTCGTGGTCGGGGTCGGGGTGTCGGGGTCGGGGTCAGTGTGTCGGGGTCGGGGTCTAGGGGTCGGGGTGTCGTGTCGGGGTCGGGGTGCCGTGTCGGGTCGGGGTTTTCCCCTCTTTTTTCCTTTTCTACTTCTTCCTATTCTTCCTTTTCTTCCTTTTTTTTCCTTCTTCTTCTTATTCTTCTTCTTCTTCTTCCTCCTTTCCTTTTTCCTCTTCTTCTTCTCCTCCTCTCCTCTTTTTTTCTTCTTCTTCTTCTTCCTCTTCTTCTTTTTTCTTCTCCTCCTCCTCCTCTTCTTCTTCCTTTCCTTTTTCCTCTTCTTCTTCTCCTCCTCTCCTGTTTTTTTCTTCTTCTTCGTCTTTCCTAAAACTGAACTAAACCTAAAACTAAACCTAAATCTAAAACTAAAAGTAAAACTAAAACTAAATCTAAACTAAACATAAACCTAAAACTAAAAATACAGAAAAAAGGAAAAAACTAAATCTAAACCTAAAACTAAACTAAAACTAAACCTAAACCTAAAACTAAACCTAAACCTAAAACTAAACCTAAAACTAAAACTGAAACTAAAACTAAACTAAACATAAACCTAAAATTAAAAAAACCGAAAAAAAAGGAAAAACAGAGGAGAGGTAGAGCTCACCTGGGCAGGTGGAGGAGGTGGCCGGTGGAGGAGGGGGCAGGGCGGCCTAGGGCGGCGGCGCCGGGCCCGGGGCGGTGTGGCGCCGGGGGGCCGGGGCGCGGCGGCGCCGAGACGGCTGGGCGGCGGGGTCGACGGGGCGGGGGGCGGTGGGGCGACGGCGACGAGCAGCAGTGGCGACGAGGTGGGGGCCGGTGGAGGAGGGGGCGGGGCGGCCTGGGGCGGCGTCGCCGGGCCTGGGGCGGTGGGGCGCGGGGGGCCGGGGCGGGGGGGGGGGGCAGGGCGGCGGGGGCGACGGGGCGGGGGGGCAGGGCGGCGGGGGCGACGGGGCGGGGGGGCGGTGGGGCGACGGGGCGGGGGACGGGGGGCGGCGGGGTCGTGGGGCGACCGGGCGGCGGCGAGGGGTGGGGGGCGGCGGCGCGCGTGTGGGAGCAGGCTAGGGAGAGAAACAGAGAAAGAGGGGCGGGGGCGCCGTTAGATACGTTTAATCTTTGCCGTCCGCCCCCTTTGCCGTCCGCTTTTTTGCTCTTTGCCGTCCGCTAGCAGACGGCAAAGAGGGGGGGGGGCGTTAAGTATTTTTTAAGCAGCTCCTCAGTGGGCCCCCTCCCTCTTTGCCGTCCGCTAGCGGACGGCAAAGATTGTTTGTCGTCAGCTAGCAGACGGCAAAGAACTGGCTGATGGCAAAGACATTCTTTGCCATCAACCAGTTCTTTGTCGTCTGCTTTTGGGTAGCTGATGGCAAAGAGCTTCTTTGCCATCTGCTAGCAGACGGCAAAGAGCTAGCAGATGGCAAAGTAGCTGATTCCAGTAGTGATAGTACCGAAGATTCTTCAAGGGAATGTCACGTTGCTCGTCCGTCCAAATGCACTTCCCTGTTACAGGGTCCAAGGTTCCGCCAGCCCCGAAGAACCAAGTCCGGCAATGGTCTGGCCAGCTCATTGTCTCTGGTTCGATCCCTTTTTGAACTAGATCATTCTTAGCCTTGGCCCACTTAGGCCGGGCTACCAGGTAGCCACCTGATCCCGTGTGATGGTGATGCTTCTTCTTCGCAGCATTTTTCTTGTTTGTCTCCGACATCTTCTTACTCTTTTCCGATGTCTTGTGGGCCACAAATGCAGGCCAGTCATCTCTGATCTTCTCATATATGCCCTTGAATTCTGGTGTCTCTTTTTTCTCGACAAACCTATTCAGGTCTTTCTTCCACCTCCTGAATAGGTCTGCCATCCTCTTAAGAGCAAAAGACTTGATTAATTCCTCTTTAACTGGCTTCTCCGGATCATCCTCTGGCGGTAGGGTGAAATTTGTTTTCAGCTCATTCCAAAGATCATTTTTCTGCATATCATTGACGTCAGACACCTCAGGGTCTTCAGTAGCCGGCTTGAACCATTGTTGGATGCTGATCGGGATCTTGTCCCTAACCAGAACCCCGCACTGAGCAACAAATGCCTTCTTTGTTCGGATGGGTTCAGTAGGTTGGCCGTCGGGCGCGATTGCTATGATCTCAAACCTTTCATCCGACCTCAACTTTCTCTTCGGGCCTCGTCTCTTTACCTCAGTTGTGCTCGATCCGGAGGGCTAGAAAAAAGAACAAAGACTTAATTAATATGTGTACATACCAAAACAATGAATGCATCAATTAGCTAGTCAGCACAGGCTTAACTAATATATATACCTAGCCGGACTCGGTTCGGTCACCGGACTCGTTTCGGTCACCGGAGCCGTCCTCACGTTCTTCTTCTTGCACCGGCATTAGGTCACCAGAGCCAGCTTCTTCACCCTTTCCTTCCAGAGTACCATCGGTGTCGTTGAGATACAACGAGACGGCATCACTTCCGTCTGCGATTATGTCCGTCAACAACGCTTCTCTTGCTTCGTCTCGGGCGATAGTGTCCATAGTTTCTACAAATATTTACAACATGGCAATTATTATTCAAACATGACAAATGGATATATTAGTGGCAAACGTAGAACTAGCTAGCTAATCATAGTAAGGAATCATATATATATCGGAAACGAGGGTCGTCGAGGGTCGCCGAACGGTAGAGGAAACCCTAAATAGCAAGTATCGTGGGTGTGAGATACAAGTGGCCGTCGGTGTCGGACACTACATCCACGTCCCACAAGTGACGTGGGCGTCGAAGCCCGCGTCACTTGTGGGACGTGGATGTAGTGTCCGACATCGACGGCCACATGTATCTCACACCGACGATACTTGCTATTTAATTAGGGTTTCCTCTACCGCTCGGCGACCCTCGTTCACGATAAAAAAAGAGGAAGAAGAAGAAAAAAAAGAGGAGAAGAAAAAAAAAGAGGAGAAGAAAGAATAGAGGAGAAGAACTCCTCTATTCTTTCTTCTCCTCTTTTTTTCTTCTTCTTCCTCTTCTTTTTTTATTGGAAACGAGGGTCGTCGAGGGTCGCCGAACGGTAGAGGAAACCCTAAATAGCAAGTATCGTGGGTGTGAGATACAAGTGGCCGTCGGTGTCGGACACTACATCCACGTCCCACAAGTGACGTGGGCGTCGAAGCCCGCGTCACTTGTGGGAATTGGATGTAGTGTCCGACACCGACGACCACATGTATCTCACACTGACGATACTTGCTATTTAATTAGGGTTTCCTCTACCGCTCGGCGACCCTCGTTCACGATAAAAAAAGAGGAAGAAGAAGAAAAAAAAAGAGGAGAAGAAAGAATAGAGGAGAAGAACTCCTCTATTCTTTCTTCTCCTCTTTTTTTCTTCTTCTTCCTCTTCTTTTTTATCATCTTCTTCCTGTCATGTTCGACGACCCTCGTTCCCGAGAAAAATTAAGAAGAAGAAAAAAAGGAGAAGAAAAAAAAGGAGAAGAAGCTCCTCTATTCCTCCTTCTTCTCCTCTTTTTTTTTCTTCTTCTTCCTCTTCTTCCTCTCCTTCTTCTTCTCCTCCTTCTTTCTCTACTTATTTTCCTTTTCTTCCTCTCCACTATCCTTCTTTTTCTAAAATTGTAACTTTTGCATATATAAAACTTTTCTAAAATTGTAACTTTCTATATATGAACAAAAAACTTTCTATGAACAAAAAACTTTCTATGAACAAAAAACTTTTCTAAAATTGTAACTTTTGCATATATAAAACTTTTCTATTTTCTTTTCCTCTCCTCTTCTTCTTTCCTATCCATCTTTTTCTAAAACTTTTGCATATATATTTAGCAAATTCTAGCCACATACATCACATACACATATACATTATAGCCACATACACACATACATCACATATGAACAAAAAAAATAAACTAATAAAAACAAAAAAAAACATATTGCAACATATGAAAAAAAAACATGGTGGCGCCGGCGGGGCAGAGGGGAATGGCGGCAGGTGCTCACAGAGGGGAGCGGCGCCGGCGTCGGGGCAGATGGCGTCGAGGGCGGCGGCGACGGCGTCGGGGCGGCGCGGGGCAGCGACGGCGTCGGGGTGACGCGGGGCGCGGGCGGCGACGGGGCGACGACGACGGGCGCGGGCGACGGTGACGAGGAGCAGGGTGTCGGGGCAGATGGCATCGAGGGCGGCGGCGACGGCGTCGGGGTGACGCGGGGCACGGGCGGCGACGGGGCGACGACGACGGGCGCGGGCGACGGCGACGGGGAGAAGGGCGTCGGGGCAGATGGCGTCGAGGGCGGCGGCGACGGCGTCGGGGTGACGCGGGGCGCGGGCGGCGACGGGGCGACGACGACGAGGAGCAGGGCGTCGGGGCAGAGGGTGGTTCGGCGGCGGGAAGAATGAGGAACTGAATGAAAATTTTGAGAAGTGTTGTATATATAGCCAGGCCTTTGGTCCCGGTTGGTGGCACCAACCGGGACTAATGCACCCCTTTAGTCCTGAAAAGAGGCCTTTGGTCCCGGTTCGTGGCACCAACCGGGACTAAAGAGGTGGCATTGGTCCCGGTTGGTGCTACGAACCGGGGCCAATGCCCCCTTTGGTCCCGGTTCGTCCCACCAACCGGGACCAAAGGCCTGTGCTGCCCCGCGCCCAAAAGTTTAGTCCCACCTCGCTAGTTGAGAGGGAGGCGCACCTGTTTATAAGGTGCGGTGCGCCATCCCTCTCGAGCTCCTCTCTAAAGCAGGCTTTCGGGCCTAACACTGCAATCTGTGCCTGTGGGCCTACTGGGCCTCCCTCGGGCCTGAATCCTGCCCCATGGAAGGGTTTCTAGTCGTATTCAGGCCGTGGGGCCCTGTAGGTGGCATTTTTTTTGTTTTTTTCTACTTAAAACTAAATACTTATAGTTTTGTAGTGATTTCTTTTTTATTTTAGGTCACAAAAATTATAAACTTTCTGTTAGTGCCATTAGTTTTAAAATTTGAATTGTTTAACTTCGAATTTTTTAAAATTTGTGTGAATCACTAGTTTATGAATAAGTTTACTATAAAAAATTCCTGCTGTTTAATATTACTGTGTTTTATCATTATTCGTCTTGCTTTATTTTTTAATTCTTTTAGCTTTTAAACTTTTTTAGTTTTAGAAAAATTATAAACTTTTAAACTTTCTTGCTTTATAGTTTTAGAAAAATTATAAACTTTCTGTTAGTGCCATTAGTTTTCAAATTTGAAAACACTTTTTTAGTTTTTTTGTTTTCTTTGTTGCTTTATTTTGTTTTTGCTATATTTTTTAATGCTTTTTGCTTTTAGGTCAGTAAAATTATGAACTTTCTGTTAGTGCCATTAGTTTTCAAATTTGAATATTTAAAATTTGAATTCTTTGAAATTTGTGTGAATCACAAGTTTGTGATTAACTTTAATTAAAAAAAAATTACATAGATGCACCTACTCGTCTGTTTTCAAATGAACTCTAAAATACTTGGCATAACATACTCGTCTGTTACAAAATTGGAATGGTATCATCATAATAGTTGCGGGAGAAAGTCTTCACTTTTTCTTCGCTTGTGTCATTTGCTTATTGCGCCGTAACCATGGATAATCTTCAGCGTTTATCAGGATGCTTGGGTCAGCCTTGACATTGAAGGGAGGAATTTCATGAAACCTTTCATAATCTTCAGACATGTCTGTCTTGCCATCCACTCCCAGGATATCCCTTTTTCCTGAAAGAACTATGTGGCGCTTTGGCTCATCGTATGATGTATCCGTTTCCTTATCTTTTCTTTTTCTCGGTCTGGTAGACATGTCCTTCACATAGATAACCTGTGCCACATCATTGGCTAGGACGAACGGTTCATCAGTGTACCCAAGATTTTTCAGATCCACTATTGTCATTCCGTACTGTGGGTCTACATGTACCCCGCCTCCTGACAGATTGACCCATTTGCACTTAAACAAAGGGACCTTGAAATCTTGTCTGTCCTTTCCCTTCTCGGTTGTTGCATCAAAGCGGACACTGCTGTTTTGGTTGGTGCACTTCTGATCTTGGTCAATCGTGTAAAATGTATTCCCATTTATCTCGTATCCTTTGTAAATCAATACAGTCAAAGATGGTCCCCTGGACAACAAGTACAACTCATCACAAACAGTGTTGTCACCTCTGAGACGTGCTTCCAACCAACTGCTGAAAGTCCTGATGTGTTCACATGTAATCCAGTCGTCGCACTGCTCCGGGTGTTTGGAGCGCAGACTGTTCTTGTGTTCATCGACATACGGGGTCACCAAGGTAGAGTTCTGTAGAACTGTGTAGTGTGCTTGAGACCAAGAATGCCCGTCCCTGCATATTATTGAGTCTGCTCCTAGCGTGCCTTTTCCAGTTAGTCTCCCCTCATACCGTGATTTAGGGAGACCTATCTTCTTAAGGCCAGGAATGAAGTCAACACAAAACCCGATGACATCCTCTGTTTGATGGCCCATGGAGATGCTTCCTTCTGGCCTAGCGCGGTTACGGACATATTTCTTTAGGACTCCCATGAACCTCTGAAAGGGGAACATATTGTGTAGAAATATGGGCCCCAGAACGACAATCTCGTCGACTAGATGAACTAGGACATGCGTCATGATATTGAAGAAGGATGGTGGGAACACCAGCTCGAAACTGACAAGACATTGCGCCACATCACTCCTTAGCCTTGGTACCATTTCTGGATCGATCACCTTCTGAGAGTTGCATTGCGAAATGCACATAGCTTCACAATGGCTAATCGGACGTTTTCCGGTAGAAGCCCCCTCAATGCAACCGGAAGCAGTTGTGTCATAATCACGTGGCAGTCATGAGACTTTAGGTTCTGGAACTTTTTCTCTGGAATATTTATTATTCCCTTTATATTCGACGAGAAGCCAGTCGGGACCTTCATACTGAGCAGGCATTCAAAGAAGATTTCTTTCTCATCTTTTGTAAGAGCGTAGCTGGCAGGACCTTCATACTGCTTCGGAGGCATGCCGTCTTTTTGGTGCAAACATTGGAGGTCCTCCCGTGCCTCGGGTGTATCTTTTGTCTTTCCTGAAACGCCCAAGAAGCCTAGCAGGTTCACGCAAAGGTTCTTCGTCACGTGCATCACGTCGAAGAGCGGACCTCTAGGTCTTTCCAGTAGGGTAGGTCCCAAAATATAGATTTCTTCTTCCACATGGGTGCATGTCCCTCAGCGTCATTCGGAACAGCTAGTGCGCCGGCACCCTTTCCAAAGATTACGTGTAAATCATTGACCATAGCAAGTACGTGACCACCGGTACGCATGGCGGGCTTCTTCCGGTGATCTGCCTCGCCTTTGAAATGCTTGCCTTTCTTTCGACATTGATGGTTGGTCGGAAGAAATCGACGATGGCCCAGGTACACATTCTTCCTGCATTTCTCCAGGTATATACTTTCAGTGTCATGTAAACAGTGTGTGCATGCGTGGTATCCTTTGTTTGTCTGTCCTGAAAGGTTACTGAGAGCGGGCGAATCATTGATGGTCACAAACAGCAACGCCTTTAGGTTAAATTCCTCCTGTCCGTGCTCATCCCACGTACGTACACCATTTTCATTCCACAGCTGTAAAAGTTCTTCAACTAATGGCCTTAGGTACACATCAATGTCGTTGCCGGGTTGCTTAGGGCCTTGGATGAGAATTGGCATCATACTGAACATCCGCTTCATGCACATCCAAGGAGGAAGGTTATACATACATAGAGTGACCGGCCAGGTGCTGTGATTGCTGCTCTGCTCCCCGAAAGGATTAATGCCATCCGCGCTTAAAGCAAACCATACGTTCCTTGGGTCCTTTGCAAACTCATCCCAGTACTTTCTCATGATTTTTCTCCACTGCGACCCGTCAGCGGGTGCTCTCAACTTCCCGTCTTTCTTACGGTCCTCACTGTGCCATCGCATCGACTTGGCATGCTCTCCATTTCTGAACAGACGTTTCAACCGTGGTATTATAGGAGCATACCACATCACCTTCGCAGGAACCCTCTTCCTGTGGGGATCGCCGTGAACATCACCAGGGTCATCTCGTCTGATCTTATACCGCAATGCACCGCATACCGGGCATGCGTTCAGATCCTTGTATGCACCGCGGTATAGGATGCAGTCATTAGGGCATGCATGTATCTTCTCCACCTCCAATCCTAGAGGGCATACGACCTTCTTTGCTGCGTATGTACTGTCGGGCAATTCGTTATCCTTTGGAAGCTTCTTCTTCAATATTTTCAGTAGCTTCTCAAATCCTTTGTCAGGCACAACATTCTCTGCCTTCCACTGCAGCAATTCCAGTACGGTACCGAGCTTTGTGTTGCCATCTTCGCAATTGGGGTACAACCCTTTTTTGTGATCCTCTAACATGCGATCGAACTTCAGCTTCTCCTTTTGACTTTCGCATTGCGTCCTTGCATCGACAATGACACGGCGGAGATCACCATCATCGTGCACATCGTCTGGTTCCTCTTGATCTTCAGCACCTTCACCCGTTGCAGCATCATTGGGCACATCGTCTGGTTCCTCTTGATCTTCACCAGCTCCCCCCGTTGCAGCATCACGGTATTCAGGGGGCACGTAGTTGTCATCGTACTCTTCCTCTTCGTCGTCTTCCATCATAACCCCAATTTCTCCGTGCCTCGTCCAAACATTATAGTGTGGCATGAAACCCTTGTAGAACAGGTGGGTGTGAAGGCTTTTCCGGTCAGAGTAAGACTTCGTATTCCCACAATCAGGGCATGGACAACACATAAAACCATTCTGCTTGTTTGCCTGAGCCGCATCGAGAAACTCATGCACGCCCTTAATGTACTCGGAGGTGTGTCTGTCACCGTACATCCATTGCCGGTTCATCTGCGTGCATTATATATAATTAAGTGTCCAAATTAATAGAAGTTCATCATCACATGCATTAATTGCAAAGTACATACATAGTTCTCATCTAACAACATATAGCTCTCCAGAGCATCTAATTAATTAAACCAAACATTAATTAAAACAAAGGCGATCATAATCGCAACCAAGGTAACAATTGATCCAACGGCATAATGATATCAAGCCTCGGTATGAATGGCATATTTTCTAATCTTTCTAATCTTCAAGCGCATTGCATCCATCTTGATCTTGTGATCATCTACGACATCCGCAACATGCAACTCCAATATCATCTTCTCCTCCTCAATTTTTTTTATTTTTTCCTTCAAGAAATTGTTTTCTTCTTCAACTAAATTTAACCTCTCGACAATAGGGTCGGTTGGAATTTCCGGTTCACATACATCCTAGATAAATAAAATCTATGTCACGTTGGTCCGCATAATTATCATAAACAATAAATGAACCAATAGTTATAAAGATTAATATATATACCACATCCGAATCATAGACAGGACGAGGGCCGACGGGGGCGGATACCAAAACCATCGCACTATAGAAGATGCAATAATAAAAGTAAGAAAATGATACAAGTATCTATCTAAACATACAAGTAAGAATATTTTTCCTTTCAGAAAGAAGATAAGAGCAAGAGGCTCACCACGGTGGTGTCGGTGATGAGATCGGCGCGGGTGATCGACGGCGGTGAAGACAGGGGTGGGGTGTGACGGACCGCTAAATCTAGACAAATCTCGAGGAAAATGGAGCTTTGAGGTCGAGCTTCGAGAGGAGAAAGCTTAACTAGTGTGGCTCGGGCATTTCATCGAACACCTCATGTGCATAGGAGGTGAGCTAGAGCACCTAAAGCCCCTCCTCTCGCCGGCCCAGAAAAACAGAGCACTGAGTGCTCTGCTCCGGCGCGAGGGGTATATATAGGCTGCACCACTGGTCCCGGTTTGTGCCATGAACCGGGACTAAATGGGTACCTTTGGTCCCGGTTCATGCCACCAACCGGGACCAATGGTGGTGGGCCAGGAGCGAGGCCCATTGGTCCCGGTTCGTCCCACCAACCGGGACCAAAAGGTCCAGACGAACCGGGACCAATGGCCCACGTGGCCCGGCCGGCCCCCTGGGCTCACGAACCGGGTCCAATGCCCCCATTGGTCCCGGTTCTAGATTGAACCGGGACTAATGGGCTAACCCACCCTGGACCATTGCCCCCTTTTCTACTAGTGTACTCCTTGCATTAACATCAATCGATGGGCATCTCCATATCCCATTAATTAGCCTCGTTGATGTGAGACTTTCTCCTTTTTTGTCTTCTCCACATAACCCCCATCATCATTATTCTATTCCACCCATAGTGCTATATCCATGGCTCACGCTCATGTATTGCGTGAAGGTTTATAAGTTTGAGATTACTAAAAGTATGAAACAATTGCTTGGCTTGTCATCGGGGTTGTGCATGATGAGAGCATTCTTGTGTGACGAAAATGGAGCATGACTAAAACTATATGATTTTGTAGGGATGAACTTTCTTTGGCCATGTTATTTTGAGAAGACATAATTGCTTAGTTAGTATGCTTGAAGTATTATTATTTCCATGTCAATATGAACTTCTGTCTTGAATCTTTCGGATCTGAATATTCATACCACAATTAAGAAGAGTTACATTGAAATTATGCCAAGTAGCACTCCGCATCAAAATTTCTTTTTTATCATTTACCTACTCGAGGACGAGCAGAAATTAAGCTTGGGGATGCCTGATACGTCTCCAACGTATCTATAATTTTTGATTGCTCCATGCTATATTATCTACTGTTTTGGACCATATTGGGCTTTAATTTCCACTTTTATATTACTTTTGGGACTAACCTATTAACCGGAGGCCCAACCCAGAATTGCTGTTTTTTGCCTATTTCAGTGTTTCGAAGAAACGGAATATCAAACGGAATGAAACCTTCGGGAACGTGATTTTCTCACCGAACATGATCCAGGAGACTTGGACCCTACGTCAAGAAAGCCAGGAGGTGGGCACGAGGTAGGGGGCGCGCCCCCACCCTCGTGGGCCCCACCTTGCTCCATCGACGTACTTCTTCCTCCTATATATACCTACGTACCCCCAAATGATCAGATACGGAGCCAAAAACCTAATTCCACCGCCACAACCTTCTGTACCCACGAGATCCCATCTTGGGGCCTGTTCCGGAGCTCCGCCGGAGGGGGCATCTACCACGGAGGGCTTCTACATCATCATAGCCCATCCGATGAAGTGTGAGTAGTTTACCTCAGACCTCCGGGTACATAGTTAGTAGCTAGATGGCTTCTTCTCTCCTTTTGGATCTCAATACAATGTTCTCCCCCTCTCTCGTGGAGATCTATTTGATGTAATCTTTTTTTTGCGGTTTGTTTGTTGAGACTGATGAATTGTGGGTTTATGATCAAGTCTATCTATGAACAATATTTGAATCTTCTCTGAATTCTTTTATGTATGATTGGTTATCTTTGCAAGTCTCTTTGAATTATCAGTTTGGTTTGACCTACTAGATTGGTTTTTCTTGCAATGGGAGAAGTGCTTAGCTTTGGGTTCAATCTTGCGGTGTCCTTTTCCAGTGACAGTAGGGGCAGCAAGGCACGTATTGTATTGTTGTCATCGAGGATAACAAGATGGGGTTTTTATCATATTGCATGAAATTATCCCTCTACATCGTGTCATCTTGCTTAAGGCGTTACTTTGTTTTTAACTTAATACTCTAGATGCATGCTGGATAGCGGTCGATGAGTGGAGTAATAGTAGTAGATGCAGGCAGGAGTTGGTCTACTTGCCTCGGACATGATGCCTATATACATGATCATACCTATATATTCTCATAACTGTGCACAATTCTGCCAATTGCCCAACAGTAATTTGTTCACCCACCGTAGAATACTTATGCTCTTGAGAGAAGCGACTAGTGAAATCTATGGCCCCCGGGTCTATCTTTATCATATTAATCTTTCATCACTTTATTATTGCTTTGCTTTTTTACTTTGCCTTTTATTTTACTTTGCATCTCTATACCAAAAATACAAAAAATATTATCTATCATCTCTATCAGATCTCACTCTCGTAAGTGACCGTGAAGGGATTGACAACCCCTATTCGCGTTGGTTGCGAGGAGCTATTTGCTTTGCGTAGGTACGAGGGACTCGCGCGTAGCCTCCTACTGGATTGATACCTTAGTTCTCAAAAACTGAGGGAAATACTTACGCTACTTTGATGCATCATCCTTTTCTCTTCGGAGAAATTCAACGCAGTGCTCAAGAGGTAGCACGTAGTCGCTTCCCAAAAACCTATTCGCCTCTCTCCCGCACAGGAACCGGAGAGACGGGGTTTCGGAGACCTGCTCTCCCGTCGACCGTGTACGCGGCGGACGGGATGGAGTCACCAGCGGCAGCAACAGCAAAGGAACGACGGTGGGCGGTTCGCGTGGAGCAGATGTGATCTGATCGTGGTGGCTAGGGTTAGGAGACACCGCACACTTATACAGGCGCAACCGCATGGAGAGACGTGGGTCGAGCCCACGTCCGAGTCCGTGACAGCCTACGATCCGACGTCTCAGATCGTGGCCCAACTGTCAGAGAACTCTCCGTTAGTGACTGACAAAAATAAGCGCGTAGGTATGAGCTCGGCTCGGCTCAATCCCGTAACCCGCGGCGCGTCGTGGCAAGGCGAGCGGCGAAGGAGGAGTGCGCAAGTGCCTCATCTCTTCTCAAGCTCCAATAACATTAGAAAAGAAACCCTTATAAGGAGGTCCAACTCCTCTTCCACTTCCGGGATGGGACTAAACTTTCCACTCCACCTAGAGCCAATAAACCCACATGGGCCCTTTGAGATTTTTTTAAAAATTGCTATATAGGCCTAGAGCCCATCTCAAATTTCAGCAGTGCATATACCTGTTTATGATAGTGAATCGTAGCAGACTTACGTAATTTTTTAGGGGAAGCAACACACATTTGCTCATAAATTAGAAGTTTTTCCATCTGAGGTAAGATGGTACTACTCATAATTCATGTGTACTTTCTTAGTTGGATTACCCAACTTTTGTGCAAAATTCATCTACACTAGTAGCTGGGGCAGGCCATCGCACACCTCCCAAATGTTATTGGGAAACACTTGTCAAGTGGCCCCGCATGCGGCTAGTCGCACGATGCAACTGTTGTTGTAGTTCACTCTCCCAACCGTAGACTGAGCCAGCCTAATGTCGATGAAGAGCCATCCTAATGTCCTGATATACATGATAAATGTACAATGTGTATGAAAAAGCAGTCATCAAACACAAATATTAATCATTTATAAGAAAATTATTCCTGATGAAGAAAATGTACAATATGTATAAAAAAAGTAGTTCTCAAACTAATATATTTTAAAAATGTGAATCATGGATTTAATTTTTCTAACATGTACAAAAAATATTGACGATGTATACAAAAATGTAGACATCTAAAATGTATTTTAAAAAAAATTAGTTGTATATTAAAAAACGTTTAACCTGTGTAAAAATAATATTTCACATGTATAAGAAAAATGTACATAGAAAATCAAGAAAACAAATATAAACAACACATAAACACAAATAATTCTCAATGAAAAAGGTTTTGAAACTGCAGAAAAATGATGAAACCATGAAGAGAAACACGTAAACAGAAAGAAAAAAACTCAAAGGAAACCAAAGGAAAACGGTGACAAAGAAAGAGAAATGAAGAAAACAAGAAACAATGAAGACCAAAGAAAGAATCAACGAAAATCGAAGAATAAAGAAAAAGAGAAATTAAGAAGAAACCAATGATAACCAAGAAAAAACTACAAAATAAAAAAGAAGAAAGACAAGAAAATTTAAAACTAGTGAAAACATTAGAAAAGGGACAACGCTAACGACAACACGTGTGATGGGAGCCAAACCCGCCCAGACGCTCTATAACACACATACTGTGCCACGTCACCGCATGCATGCATGCATGCATGTGAAATCTTTTTGGATTTTAAGTTTTTTTAAATGTTCTATCTCTTTAATTAAAAATCCGATTGGAGATACATTTTCACCATTAAATCCCTCGCGACAAGATCTTCGAAACTAGATCTCATATCAATATATTTCGACGAATTTTTTTGGGTTAAAAGTTGCCATGTCTACTGAACATGAATTGCCATGATGTTTACACTGAAGTTGCCCTAATATGTTTCAGCTATTTTCTTCTACATTTAAAAGTAAATTTTGACATATTATAAAACGGGGAACTAAGAAACAAGTCTTGCCATGAATCATAAACTAAAATTGCCATGATACATGCACTTAAAATTTTCATGGTTCATACTAAAAATAATTTTCATGGTCAAAATACTGAAATTGCCATCATCAAAAAACTAAAATTGCCATGCTCTACAAACTAAAATTGCCACACAACAACTTTAGTTCAAGCACTATGACAACTGCAGTGTAAACATCATGGCAACTTTTTGGCAAAAATAATTTTGTCGAAGCATATCAACATGGGGTCTAGTTTTGAAGATCTTGTCAAGACGGATTTAATGGTGAAAATAGATTTTTAATTAGGAGATAAAATATTTTTAAGACGAATACCAAAACGATTCCTACTGATGTCATCTGTTCATACGTGGTAAAATGAATGGTAATGAAGGCGTGTGGGGGATGTGCAAGATGCCGCAGGTGTGGACGTTAGTTTTTTCGTACAAAACAAAGGAAACCAATGAAAACAATGAAAATAAAAGTTTATAAAGTGAAAAAAAAAACCCCGAAGGAAACCGGTAAAAAAACAAACCGAAAGAAAACTAAAGAAATATGGAGCACGGCGAACGTACAGCGAGCGAGTCCTACGCTAATGGACCGGCCCACTCGCGCTGCCAGTGACGCGAGATATAGCTAGCCACCTAGCACGTACGCTCTACAATCTGCCACCGATTATCTTTTGGACTCCTTCCCCACACGTTTTAGGAAGGTTCTAGAATTTTCCACGAAACAATTTTTTTGTTTTTCCTTTGCCTTTTTTGTTCTTTCTTTTTCTCTTTTCCTTTTACTTTATTTTCTACTCTCTATTTTTTTGTTTACTATTTTCCTTCTTTTCTTATATTTTCCCTATCCTTTCTTAGTCTTTCCTTTCCATCTTTTTTTTTCTTTCCTATTCTTTTTCTTTATTGCGACCATCTTTCAGATTTGTGAACATAATTTCCCAAATCGTGAATAATTAAGAAAATCATGTACATTTTGAAAACTCTTGAACATTTGTTGAAATCTTGAACACTTTTCACACATTCGCAAACATTTTCAAAATCATGAATATTTTTTGATTGACAAACGTTTTTCACAAATTCGCAAATATCTTTGGAATTTGAAAATATTTTTTAAGCCAGTGAACTTTTTTTTGAATCGAAGAACATTATTCATAAATTGGGGGAACATTTTTTGTAATTTATGAACATTTTTTTGTTTTGAGAACATTATGAAACGCATGAACAGTTTTTGAATAGTTGAACAATTTTTCGGACTGATGGACATTATTTGAATATTTCAAAAATGTTTGTGAATTGTTTTTGAATTTGTGAGAATTTGTTCAATTTCGTATTTTTTTTTGAATAAACTAAATTTTTTTGTAAAGTCTAAAACATTTTATTAATGCAAGAACATTTTTTCAATGCAATTGTTGAAAATAATTCGGAACATTTCGAAACCCATAATTATTTAAACTAGAAAAAATAATAACAGAAAAGAAAAATGTAAAAGAAAAGAGCGCCCCGAACATGGTGTAGTGACGGGTGCAAATTGCGTCTGCTCCCGCGCGCAGCGGGAGTCAACTATGTCTCGCATTATGCCAGACGAACTTCCGCCTCGCTGAACGCCTCGCATTCGAGCGAGCGTATGGGCCGGCCCATTCTGCTGGATGCCAGTGATTCGTTTCCGTTTCTGTTTTTTCCTTTTTCGATTTGTACTTTCATTTATGCCTCCAAATACTTTAAAGATATATATGACAAAAATATACTCTACATAATTTTTTTCTGAAAATAGTTATGCATTTGAAAATGTTAAATGTGTATAGAAAAATGTTGACCATGTATGAAAAAAATGATGAATTTTTGATAATGTGTATACAAATTTTAATCAAGTATTTGAAAAAAAATGTTGAACATGTATTTAATAAATGTTAACCAATCATATGGAAAATGTCAACTGTGTAGTCCTTCCGTCCGGTGAACGGTATACGTTTGGCTTTAAAATTTGTCCACAAAAGAATGTACTTCTATCCTCCCAATGCACATGAAAGTAGAAAAAAATGCTTCTTTTTCATCAAACGGTAATCAAAGACCGATAACATTCTACACTTAGCTCATTGGGGTTTTGGTAATTAAAAAAAAGAGATGGTGGCTTGCATCTTCCCAATGCATTTTTTACTCCACTCCATTATTTGTCCTAAAATTTCTATATGTAGACCTTTCACCGGACGGCGGGAGTATGGAAGAAATGTTGACCATATGTTCAAAAGATGATGAACAAGTATCTGAAAAAATGTTGAACAAGTATTTGAAAAAAAGTAACTCAAGCATTTGAAAAATGTTAAATGTGTATAAAAAAAATCTTGACCATGTGTTTTAAAAATGATGAATTTTTTGATAATGTATATTAATGTGAATGAACCATTTGAAAAATGTTGAATGCGTATTTGAAAAATGTTAATCAAGCATTTGAAAAATGTTACACATGTATAGAAAAAATATTGATCATGTGTTAAGAACATGTTACCCAGAGTGTAGAAAATATTGGAAAAGTTGTTTGTTGTTGTACCCAGAGTGTAGCCAATCACCATATTTGGACATGTTAAACATGTCTTTTCGGTCTGAAATTTCAGCGTGGCCTTCTTCTAAGAGTATGACGGCACCACGAGCAGTAGCCGGAGGAGGGAAAAACAGAGGGGATGGTCTGCGAGGTCACATCCAGGGATCACAAAGCTGTCGGTTCGCGAGACGGCGTGAAGAGCATCTGTGGGCTTAGGTATGTTTGCATTGGTACGAAAAGTCTGGGCTAATTAAGTCGCCAATTACAGCTCCAACGATGATCACAGGAACATCATACTACTCCTAGTCCACAAAGTTATTTATACTACCCTGAATCACCAACTGGGCAAGAGAACATGCGGCCATCTTCGTCGTTCTCTTGTAGTGGCTGATCTCACATGTTGCGAACCATGTTCTCCTATGAAACTTCGGGTCTTTGATGGCAGTAGAAAGTGTTGTTATTCATCGCCATGGCTAGCCGATGCTCGTACGCCCTCCCTTCCATGACTGCTATCGCTTCTCATGCCGGCTCGCCGGCTAGGGTATGGTTAGTTGATGAAAAAAACTCTACCACGCATCAAATTTGGATCCGACTTTCTTATATATGTGCCAAAATTTCGGTACAACCACGCTCCCCATCCAAGTCTATTTTTTTCTTCCAGAGTGGAGGAAGGGGACACTTTGTGTGACTTTCAGTAGCAAATTTTCCATACAGATAGAGGCGTCTATCAAAAAGATACTCCATAGGCTTCAGGGTCACATTCTCGTTAGCTGAAGAACACCTATGCCAATCTATGTTAAGTGAATTCAAATCATGCCTTTATTAACTAGTCCACAGCCTTAGCAGCCACAACGTCACAAATACAAAGAGGAAAAACATGAAACCAAGTTTTACACAAATTATCCACTACGTTGCACAGATACTTGGATACGGGGATACGCCCGATACGTCAATTTTCAAAAAAACATGGATACGGGGATACGTTTATATTTACATATATTAATTATTAAAAATATGAAAAAAATACAATTCAAACCTTTTTAATTCAAGACAAGATCAATTTGTTCGATTAAACGCTCAACATTTCTTCTATACACAATTAATATTTTTCAAATGCTTGATTAACATTTAAAATAATTGTTGAAGATGTTTTCAAATGCTTGATTAACATTTTTAAAATACACGATAAACTTTTTCACACGCATTGTATATTTTTGTACACATTTTTTGTACACATGTGAAACATTTTCCCTATACACATTCAACACTTTTTTAATGCTTGGTTAACATTTTTTTAAAATTCTTATGTTATGTGTTTTTTGCAATATATTTATCTACTATATTTAAAAGTTTAAAAGGAAGTAAAAAATAGGAAAAAAACAAAATCAAGAAACATGAAAAAAATACAGAAACGAGGATGTGGCCTCTCACATGGCTGGGCTGGCCCATGTGGCGTGCCCCCGACGCGAGGCTTCCCTCTGTCTTGCTATAAGCAAGACATAGGGGAGGCCCCCTCGCATCTCATGTAGCCATCGTCGTTGTTACTACCACGGTCTGGACCGAGCGTTCACGTTGGTGTAGATGGGCTATGCATTGCACAACCCATACGCGTCACTACTTTTTGACGATCTTTGAGTCGATTCTTAAGTTGAAACTCACCTAAAAAAGATTGTTCCCCCTAAAAAAATCTAAAAAAGATTGTTTTCCCCTCTCGTAGGGTTTCGCTTCATCACGGCGGCACTCTTGGCGATTGACATTGAGATCTTTCCCCTCCCATTCGGTTACCCTACGGTGGGGTTGTGGCTTCTAGGTGCAAATCTCATGCCCGATCCCTGTCCCAATCGTATCGAAGGGAGAAGGGTTTTAGGGCACCTCGCCAGGTGAACACAGATCTTCATCAGCCATGACCATAATAGTGCAAAGCTATGCTTTATATAAATTTTGCTATTCTTTCCAGAGCACAGGGAAATATACGAGGTGAATCAGTTTTCCTATTTTGTTGTTGCTGCTATATTTAGGTGTATGTGGGTTTAACATTGATCACTAATTTTTGAACCAGGAGCTTTCCCTCATTAGGAATATAAGCTGAAACTTTCTCATTGCCTTGATCGTTTGTAGGGAAGGCCTACAAGATGACCAGGAACCATGAAGCTGTCAATTTGCGTTAATTGTGTAATGGAGCAGACTATGATTCGCCAGACATGCATCTATTATTGTGTAAGCCTATATGGTGTGTCGGTCAACTGGATATTCTGTGTAATGGAGCAAACATGATTCGTAGGACATGCATCTGCTTGCTATCACTTTGTAAACCAATTCGGTGCCTCGGTCACCGAACCTTAAATGTTTCCTCTTCATTTGTGAGAATTAATTAATCTGCTATTTTTGCTTGGTTCTGGTTTAATATTTTTGGAGGACATGTATGTTACTATAATTTGATTGATATTATGCTATAATGAGATATGTTACTTGACTGACACTATTTTGGTAAGGCAAATGCCAAATAATTGGTCGGTATTAAATGTTGGTTGCCTAAACAAAATTTTGTAAATTTTTGGTCGGCAAAACAAACTCTCATATGACCGTTGGTCAGGAAATGTCCATGGCAGCCCTAACTGATTGTTGGATGGGAAAAAACCCTATTTGATAGTCGGCCGGGAAAGGCCCATGGCAGCCAAAATGGACTGTCGGTTGGGAAAGGTCCATGGCAGGCCCATCAGAATGTTGGTCGGGAAAGATACACTGTAGCCGACAACACTACAAAAAAAATACACATCCGTGACATTTTGGGCCGAACGATTTTTTTCTGTCATACATATGACACTTCTATGACGATAATTGTGACAAAACCCGGTATCATCATAGATGTGGTGGGCTCCTACTTCTATGACAAAAAATCATGACAGAAAATGGGATTTTCGTCCTGGGCGGGCCGGAGACGCAGCTGCATGACATTCTTTGGGCCGTCCATGACGGAAAAAGCCGTGGTAGAAGCGAGGGCGAGGAAAATTTCGGAGAGTTGGAGGCCGGGGGCCGAGCGATGCGTGTTTCTCTCGTACACGTACGCGCGTGTGTGCGAGGCGTTGGCTCTAACTGAACTCGAGCGAGACCTTGGGCTCTAACTGAACCCGAGCGATTGCGCTGCAGGCTACGCGTTACTGAACCCGAGCGGTCGATCGATGGCTGTTAACTGAACCCGATCGAGCGATTCCTTCGCTACTGCTGCTAACTGAAGCCGATCGATGCTGCCTCTGAGATGAACAGTGAGCGTTGCCGGGGGGGGGGGGGGGTTGGATGAACAGTGAGTGGTGGCGTTGCCTCTGGATGAACAGGACCCCGTGGTGTGGTGGAGGGCTGGATGAACAGTAGACAGTGGAGGGGTGCCCGTGGAGGGGTGGTTGAACAGGACCCCGTGGTGTGGAGGGCTGGATAAACAGTAGACGGTGGAGGGGTGCCCGTGAAGGGTGGTTGAACAGGACCCCGTGGTGTGGAGGGCTGGATGAACAGTAGACGGTGGAGGGGTAGTTGAACAGTAGCCGGTGGAGTAGCGCGCGGTGGAGGCATTCCGTTGCCTCCCCATGAACACGACGACGGCGTTGTTTCTCCGTTCCGACCCAGCCATGTACACGAGGCCTGACCGTACGGATGCACGAGTAGGCGTTCAAGACCCCGCCCGTATGTACACATACGTGGCCGTATTTTCTTTCTTGCACCCCGACCGCTGTACATACGTGTACATGCTACGTGCGCGCCTTTACTACGACACGTACGCGCCTCTACTACGACACGTGCGTGCCTCTACATCCACCAGTATATATGTACGTACACGTTCGCGACCAGAATGACAACGCTACATACGCTTCGACCAGGTGGGTCCCGACTGTCAGACACTTCCTTGCCTGCGAAGATGTAGCTGGTGGGTCCCAGCAGTCAGGGGGGCGAATCGTTTTTTGCCCGGACGCACTTCCTTGCGTGCGAAGATGTAGCTGGTGGATCCCAGCAGTCAGGGGCAAACGTTTTTTTTTCGCGAAATACGGTGGCCCGTCCGGTGGGTCCCCGCTGTCAGGTGTAGGAATAATTATTTTGCACGTAATAAGGAGGCACTTCCTTGCTGCGGCCATGGACCCAGCTGTCAGCCTCTCCACGTACAGTCCACGTCCGATGGAAGCCATTCCTTGACCACGTTGACCACGCCGCGCCGAGAGCACTAGGGCGGTGGACGACGGAGAGGCCTAGGAAGGGCACGACGCGGAGCCGGGGAAGACGCGGCAGTGCATGCCCACGCGTGGAGGAGTACGAGTGTTCACTGGTTCGTTGCGGTGTGAGGTTGCCGTCGCCGCAGAATAACAGGGGGTGTGGGTGAGTAGAGGGATGGCCTGGCCAGCAGTGGGAGTAGTAGGGGGCTGTGAGGCCTCCGCCGCATCGCAGCCGGCCACGGGAGGCAGGAGCACGAGGCACGACCGACGCTGGTTTGGGCGGCTGGAGCAAGAAGATCAGAGGTTGAAGAAGCACTACGACCGTTAGATGGACATCGTACGGTCAGTGGAGCTAGAATCGTGCATATTGACTAAGTTGACCAAGCCCTCCGTCCCCGTCAACTTAGTAGGTCCACAAGTCAGCCTGCCACTATACTGGGTCCCGGCTAACAAGGGGAGTATTCATTTTTTTGTGCGTAATAAGGAGGCACTTCCTTGCGTGCGAAGATATAGCTGGTGGGTCCGAGCTGTCAACGGCGGTAACGTTTTTTTCGCGAAATACAGAGGCCCATTCGGTGGGTCCCTGATGTCAGGTGGAGGAATCATTATTTTGCGCGTAATAAGGAGGCATTTCCTTGCGTGCGGCCGTGGACCCAGCTGTCGGCCTCTCCACGTACAGTCCACTTTAGATGCATGTCGGTCGTTGACCACGTTGACCAGGCTGCGCCGAGAGCACCAGGGCGGTGGACGAGGGCAAGGCCTAGGAAGGAAACGACACGGAGGCAGGGAAGACTCGGCAGTTGTTTCCCACGCGGAGGGGAGTACGACTGTACGAGGGTTTACTGGTTCGTCTGCCGTCGCCGGAGAATAACAGCAGGTGTGGGTGAGTAGAGGGATGGCTAGGCCAGCGATGGGAGTACGGTGGGGTGGTGAGGTCTGCGCGGCAGCACAGCCGGCCGCGGGGAGGAGGGAGCAGGCAGTCCCGCCGACGCTTGTTTGAGTGGCTGGAGCAGGAAGAGCAGAGACTGAAGAAGCACGACGGCCGTTCGATGGACATCCAACAGTCACTGCTTGTGCGTCAACCTTTTTTTAGAAAGCCTCTAATCTGTGGAAAACAACATACAACCCATCTGCCATTATTTCTAATAATTTACAGCCCATTTGCTAATTCTTAAGGTTTTTTGGAGCCCATATTCTTTTTGTTAGCATTACAGCCCATATTGTGGACACGGTTAAAAAATTATATGAATTTTTGCGTATTTCGGTGCGGTCTGAACTTTTTTTAATCCCGAAATTTCGACTCACATTCAAACTGATTTTAAAAATAAATGTATATCAATATAAAATCCAACAAATTCTCCATGCATAAACATTAATGTAATTTAAAATCTCGAAATGAAAAAAAGATATTTGAAACTAATTGCCGGTTTGATGTGTTTTAAAAATGTACAACCCATTTCTCATTACTGATAGGCCATTTTCTCGGCCAGCCGAATGAAGCTCTCCTCGTCTTGAAAGATTTGCAGCCCAACAGGCCTGACAAAGCGACTTACTTGGCAAATCACAAAAAAACTGGGCTGTGGCCGTGGACTCAGCTGTCAGCCTCTCCACGTATAGTACTCTTCCGATGGAAGTCGGTCGTTGACCACATTGACCACACCGCGCCGAGAGCACCAAGGCGGTGGACGACGGCGAGGCCTAGGAAGGGGATGACGCGGAGCCGGGGAAGACGCGGCAGTGGATGCCCACGCAGAGAGGAGTACGAGGGTTCACTGGTTCGGCTGCGGCGTGAGGCTGCCGTCGCCGCAGAATAACAGGGGGTGTGGGTGAGTAGAGGGATACCCTGGGCCAGCGGTGGGAGTAGTAGGGGGCGGTGCAGCCTCTGCGGCATCATAGTCGGCCACCAGACGCAGGAGCACGCGGCACGACCGGCGCTGCTTTGGGCGGCTGGAGCAAGAAGACCAGAGGTTGAAGAAGCACTATGGCCGTTGGATGGACATCGTACGGTCACTGGAGCTAGAATCGTTCATATTGACTTGACAAAGCCCTCCGTCCTCGTCAACTTAGTAGGCCCACAAGGAATAGGTATGTGGTACGGTAAGTAAACCGACTCCAAAACAATTTTTAAGGCAATATTTCTCCGTTTTGGAATATTTAGAAAAATAAAAAGTTAAGTGGCAGTCCGGGAAGGACACGAGGGCCCCAAGAGGGCGGTGGGCGCGCCCCCTCCTAGGGCGCGCCCCCTACCTTGTGAGCACCTCGTGTGCCCTCCGGACTCCGTTTTCTTGCACGATACGCATTTCGGTCGGTAAAAATTCACTATATATACTCCCGAAGGTTTTGACTCCCTTATCATGCAAATCTCCTCTATTCTTGTTTCGAGCTGTTTTTTTGATAGATCTGGATCATCATGACGTCCCCAAGTGCTTCAAAGGACAAGTTCTTCGGGAAGATCATCAACCCTTACCTCGCGGAGGTGTTGCAACACCCTCAAACCATTGAGTTGCGTTATGGGTTGCTGCACATCCGCGATGAAGAGGGACCAAAGGGAACCTGAAGCGTGGAGACGAGGCTCGAAGCAATGGAGCAACAAGTCTTCAAGTGTCAAGGGATGGTGGAACGTGGACTCAACTCCAGTCACATGATGATCGCGGATTTCACTAGCAACCACAAGTTGGATGCTGACAATATCGGGGAGGCCATCTTCAAGCTTCATGAGAAGATCGAGCACCTCCAAGCCCAAATCTATGACCTGCAAAACCAAAATTGTGAGTATGAATATAGATTCAAAAGGATGAGTTTGGCTGCAGATTTGAGGATCCCGGAGACTCGATCATCTTTCTATGATGGTGAGCCAATGCCTTGGAAGATGGACGACAAGCCTGCATCATCAACGACACTTCTACCATCTTCTCCACCAACAAAGAAGGAGACATAATCACATGGGTATGGGCGCTCCCCTTGGCAACTGCCAAGCTTGGGGGAGGTGCCCCGGTATCGTATCACAATCACAACTCCTATCTTTACCGTTTTTCTTTAGTTCGATCCTATTAGTAGTACTTTGATCTAGTAGAACAAAGTTGATGGCATGATCTAGTTTTGAGTTTTGCTTTGTGATCTCTCTATGTAATCGGGTCCGTGAGCTATATATAATAAAGATTAGTGTTGAGTCAAAGGCTTGATTATTTTGCCATGATCTTGGGTGAATAAGAGAAAAAGAATAAAAAGAACCAAAAGTTCATATTGATCTTATTGAGAGTAATGACTTCACATAGAAAGAGTATGATGATTAAAAGTTGTTGGGAGTTCGCAGACATAGCTTTGGTCATCGTTGCAATTAATAGGAAGTAATAAGGAAAGAGAGGTTTCACATATAGATATATTATCATTGACATCTTTTATGATTGGGAGCACTCATTAAAATATGACATGCTAAAGAGTTGATGTTGGACAAGGAAGACAATGTAATGAGTTATGTTTTCTTATATCTGAGATAAAGTATGTTGTCATGGATCCTCTAACATGTTGAGCTTGCCTTTCCCCCTCATGCTAGCCAAATTCTCTGCACCAAGTAGAAATACTACTTGTGCTTCCAAAAAACCCTCAAACCAGTTTTGCCATGAGAGTCCACCATATCTACCTATGGACTGAGTAAGATCCTTCAAGTAAGTTGTCATTGGTGCAAAGCAATAAAAATTGCTCTAAATATGTATGATTGATTGGTGTGGGAGAAATAAGCTTTATACAATCTTGTGATGTGGAAGTAATAAAAGCGACAGACTGCATAATAAAGGTTCATATCACAAGGGGCAATATAAAGTGATGTTCTTTCGCATTGAGATTTTGTGCATACAACCATAAAAGTGCATGACAACCTCTGCTTCCCTCCGCGAAGGGCCTATCTTTTATCATTATCTTCTACCTCATGCAAGAGTCATGGTGATCTTCACCTTTCCTTTTTCATTTTATCCTTTGGCAAGCCCAGCATGTTGGAAAGAACATGATATATATAATATATCTAATTGGATGTAGGGGAGCATGAATTATTATTGTTGACATTACCCTTGAGGTAAAAGGTTGTGGGGCAAAACTATAAGCCCCTATCTTTCTCTATGTACGATTAGAACTCTGTAACCACAAGTATTTCGTGAGTGTTAGCAATTATGAAGGACTAGATGATAGTTGAGTATGTGGACTTGCTTTTTAGCTCTGACATAGACTCTTTCCGATGTTATGATAAATTGCAATTGCTTCAATGACTGAGGTTATAGTTTGTTGGTGCTCAATAAGGTTTCTGATTCATACTTTTGCATTGTGAAAAGATCATCACTTGAACATACGTAATCGTATGACAAAATCTATATGTGTTGCTGTTATGAGAATAATCATGATGCCTTCATGTCCGTATTTTATTTTTATCGACGCCTCTACCTCTAAACATGAGGACATATTTATTTTTATCGGCTTTTCGCTTGAGGACAAGCGAGGTCTAAGCTTGGGGGAGTTGATACGTCCATTTTGCATCATGCTTTTATATCGATATTTATTGCATTATGGGCTGTTATTTCACGTTATGTCACAATACTTATGGCTATTCTCTCTTACTTTACAAGGTTTACATGAAGAGGGAGAATGCCGACAGCTGGAATTCTGGGCTGGAAAAGGAGCAAATATTAGGTACCTATTCTGCGCAACTCCAAAAGTCCTGAAACTCCACGGAATATCTTAAAATAAACAAAGAAAAATCCTCGCCAAAGATGAAGGCCAGGGGGCCCACACCCTGCTCACGAGGGTGGGGGCCGCGCACCCTCTCCTAGGGCGCGCCCCCTACCTCATGGGCCCCCTGGTGGCTCTCCGACGCCCATCTTCTCCTATATGAAGTCTTTCATCAAGAAAAAAGAAGAAGCAACCTTTCGGGACGAGACTCCGCCGCCACGAGGCGGAACCTTGGCGGAACCAATCTAGAGCTCTGGCAGAGCTGTTCTGCCGGGGATAATTCCCTCCGGGAGGGGGAAATCATCGCCATCGTCATCACCAACGCTCATCTCATCGGGAGAGGGCAATCTCCATCAACATCTTCATCAGCACCATCTCATCTCCAAACCCTAGTTCATCTTTTGTATCCAATTCTTGTCTCCATGTCCGGGATTGGTGCTAGTAGGTTGCTAGTAGTGTTGATTACTCCTTGTAGTTGATGCTAGTTGGTTTATTTGGTGGAAAGATCATATGTTCTGATCCTTTATGCATATTATTACCCCTCTGATTATGAACATGAATATGCTTTGTGAGTAGTTACGTTTGTTCCTGAGGACAAGGGAGAAGTCTTGCTATTAGTAGTCATGTGAATTTGGTATTCGTTCGATATTTTGATGAGATGTATGTTGTCTAGCCTCTAGTGGTGTTATGTGAACGTCGACTACATAACACTTCACCATTATTCGGGCCTAGAGGAAGGCATTGAGAAGTAATAAGTAGATGATGGGTTGCTAGAGTGACAGAAGCTTAAACCCTAGTTTATGCGTTGCTTCGTAAGGGCCTGATTTGGATTCATATGTTTCATGCTATGGTTAGGTTTACCTTAATACTTTTGTTGTAGTTGCGGATGCTTGCAATAGAGATTAATCATAAGTGGGAGGCTTGTTCAAGTAAGAACATCACCCAAGCACCGGTCCACCCACATATCAAATTATCAAAGTACCGAACGCGAATCATATGAACGTGATGAAAACTAGCTTGACGATATTCCCATGTGTCCTCGGGAGCGCTTTTCCTTATATAAGAGTTTGTCCAGGCTTGTCCTTTGCTACAAAAAGGATTGGGCCACATTGCTGCACTTTATTTACTTTTGTTACTTGTTGCTCGTTACAAATTATCTTGTCACAAAACTATCTGTTACCACTTATTTCAGTACTTGCAGAGAATACCTAGCTGAAAACCGCTTATCATTTCCTTCTGCTCCTCGTTGGGTTCGACACTCTTACTTATCGAAAGGACTACGATAGATACCCTATACTTGTGGGTCATCAAGACTATTTTCTGGCGCCGTTGCCGGGGAGTGTAGCGTCTTTGGTAAGGAAAATTTATATAGTGTGCTGAAATTTACTGTCACTTATTACTATGGAAAGTAATCCTCTTAGGGGCTTGTTCGGGGTATCTTCACCCCATCCAGTAGAGCAAAGAGTTGCTCCTCAACCTACTGAACCTATTGAAAATGAAACTCCTTTTGAATTTCCTTCGGGTATGATGGAAAAACTGCTAGCTAATCCTTTTACAGGAGACGGAACAAAGCATCCTGATGAGCACTTAATATATGTGGATGAAGTTTGTGGATTATTTAAGCTTGCAGGTATACCCGATGACGTTGCTAAGAAGAAGGTCTTCCCTTTATCTTTGAAGGGAGACGCATTGACATGGTATAGGCTATGTGATGATACGAGATCATGGAACTATAAAAGATTGAAATTGGAATTTCATCAAAAGTATTACCCTATGCACCTTGTTCATCGTGATCACAATTATATATATAATTTTTGGCCTAGCGAAGGAGAAAGCATCGCTCAAGCTTGGGGGAGGATTAAATCAATGTTATATTCATGCCCCAATCATGAGCTCTCAAGATTGACAATTATTCAAAATTTTTATGCTCGGCTTTCTGAAAACAATCGCACCATGCTCGATACTTCTTGTGCTGGCTCTTTTATGATGAAGACTATTGAATTTAGATGGGATTTATTGGATATAATTAAACGCAACTCTGAAGATTGGGATGTCGACGAAGGTAAGAAGTCAGGTATGACACCTAAGTTTGATTGTGTTAAATATTTTATGGATACTGATATTTTCCGTAAGTTTAGCACTAAATATGAACTTGACTCTCAGATGGTAGCTTCCTTCTGTGAATCTTTTGCTACTTATGTTGATCTCCCTATGGAGAAGTGGTTTAAATATCATCCTCCCATAGAAGTACAAGTAGCTGCACCTATTAAAGTTGAAGAAAAGATTGTCACTTATAATGATCCTATTGTTCCTACTTCTTATGTTGGGAAACCACCTTTCCCTGTTAGAATAAAGGATCATGTTAAAGCTTCAACTATTGTTTGTAAAAGCAATATTAGAACTTATACACCTCCTGAGCAAGTTAAAGTAGAATCTAATATTGCCATTGTTAAAGATCTCTTGTCTGATAATATTGATGGGATGGGCATGTTATTCAGTTTAACGGTGAAACTGCTAGAATTGCTAAACCTTGTGCTATAGATAAACATAGACCTGTGGTAGGCGTGCCTGTTATTTCTGTTAAAATAGGAGATCATTGTTATCATGGATTATGTGATATGGGTGCTAGTGCTAGTGTTATACCTATTACTTTGTACGAAGAAATTAAGCATGAAATTGCACCTGCTGAGTTAGAAGATATTGATGTGACAATTAAGCTTGCCAATAGAGATACTATTTCACCAATTGGGATTGTTAGAGATGTTGAAGTCTTGTGTGGGAAAACTAAATATCCTGCTGATTTTCTTGTTCTTGGTTCCCCACAAGATAGCTTTTGTCCCATTATATTTGGTAGACCCTTCTTGAACACTGTTAATGCTAAAATAGACTGCGAAAAGAATGTTGTTACTATTGGCTTGGATGATATGGTTCATGAGTTTAATTTCTCTAAATTTAGTAAACAACATCATGAGGAAGAATTGCCTAGTAAGGATGAAATTATTGGTCTTGCTTCTATTGCCGTACCTCCTAGTGATCCTTTAGAACACTATTTGCTAGACCATGAAAATGATATGTTCATGACTGAAAGAAGGGAAATAGATGAAGTATTCTTTAAATAGGAACCTATTCTGAAACACAATTTGCCTGTTGAAATTTTAGGGGATCCTCCTCCACCCAAGGGTGATCCCGTGTTTGAGCTTAAACCGTTGCCTGGTAATCTTAAATATGCTTATCTTGATGAAAACAAGATATATCCTGTTATTATTAGTGCTAACCTTTCAGAGCATGAAGAAGAAAGATTATTGAAAACTCTAAAGAAGCACCGTGCCGCTATTGGATATACTCTTGATGATCTTAAGGGCATTAGTCCCACTCTATGTCAACATAAAATAAATTTGGAAGCAGATGCCAAACCAGTTCGTGATCCTCAACGACGTCTGAATCCTAAAATGAAGGAAGTGGTAAGAAAAGAAATACTCAAGCTTCTGGAGGCAGGTATAATTTATCCCGTTGCTGATAGTCAGTGGGTAAGTCCTGTCCATTGTGTCCCTAAGAAGGGAGGTATTACTGTTGTTCCTAATGATAAAGATGAATTGATCCTGCAAAGAATTATCATAGGTTATAGGATGGTAATTGATTTCCGCAAATTAAATAAGGCTACTAAGAAAGATCACTACCCCTTACCTTTTATTGATCAAATGCTAGAAAGATTATGCAAACATACAAATTACTGCTTTCTAGATGGTTATTCTGGTTTCTCTCAAATACATGTGTCGGCTAAAGATCATTCAAAGACTACTTTTACATGCCATTTTGGTACTTTTGCTTATAGACGTATGCCTTTTGGTTTATGTAATGCACCTGCTACCTTTCAAAGATGCATGATGGCTATATTCTCTGACTTTTTTGAAAAGATTTGTGAGGTTTTCATGGACGACTTTTCCGTCTATGGTTCCTCTTTTGATGATTGCTTGAGGAATCTTGATCGAGTTTTGCAGAGATGTGAAGTAACTAATCTTGTCTTGAATTAGGAAGAGTGCCACTTTATGGTTAATGAAGGTATTGTCTTGGGGCATAACATTTTTGAAAGAGGTATTGAAGTTGATAAAGCCAAGGTTGATGCTATTGAAAAGATGCCATGTCCCAAGGACATCAAAGGTATAATAAGTTTCCTTGGTCACGCCGGATTTTATAGGAGGTTCATTAAGGACTTCTCAAAAATTTCTCGGCCTCTGACTAATTTATTACAAAAATATATACCATTTGTCTTTGATGATGATTGTGTAGAAGCATTTGAAATACTTAAGAAAGCATTAGTCTCTGCACCTGTTGTTCAACCACCTGATTGGAATTTACCCTTTGAAATTATGTGTGATGCTAGTGATTATGCTATAGGTGGTGTTCTAGGGCAAAGAGTTGATAAGAAATTAAATGTTATCCATTATGCTAGTAAGGCTCTAGACAATGCTCAAAGAAATTATGGTACTACTGAAAAAGAACTTTTAGCAGTTGTATTTGCTTGTGATAAGTTCAGACCTTATATTGTTGATTCTAAAGTAACTATTCACACTGATCATGCCGCTATTAAATATCTTATGGAAAAGAAGGATGCTAAACCTAGACTTATCAGATGGGTTCTCTTGTTTCAAGAATTTGATTTGCATATCGTTGATAGAAAAGGAGCTGAGAACCCCGTTGCAGACCACTTGTCTAGGTTAGAAAATGTTCTTGATGACCCACTACCTATTGATGATAGCTTTCCCGATGAACAATTAAATGTCATAAGTACTTCTCATTGTACTCCTTGGTATGCTGATTATGCCAATTACATAGTTCCTAAATTCATACCACCTAGCTTCACATACCAACAAAAGGAAAAATTCTTCTATGATTTGAGACATTACTTTTGGGATGACCCACATCTTTATAAAGAAGGAGCAGATGGTGTTATTAGATGTTGTGTACCTGAGCATGAACAGGAACATATCCTAGGCAAGTGTCACTCTGAAGCTTATGGAGGGCACCACGCTGGAGATAGAACTGCACATAAGGTATTGCAATCCGGTTTTTATTGGCCTACTCTCTTCAAGGATGCCCGTAAGTTTGTCTTGTCATGTGATGAATGTCAAAGAATTGGTAATATTAGTAGACGTCAAGAAATGCCTATGAATTATTCACTTGTTATTGAACCATTTTATGTTTGGGGCTTTGATTACATGGGACCTTTTCCTGCCTCCTATGGGTATACACATATTCTAGTTGCTGTTGATTACGTTACTAAGTGGGTAGAAGCTATTCCAACTAGTAGTGTTGATCATAACACTTCTATTAAAATGCTTAAATAAGTTATTTTTCTGAGGTTTGGAGTCCCTAGATATTTAATGACTGATGTTGGTTCACACTTTATTCATGGTGCTTTCCGTAAAATGCTTGCTAAGTATGACGTTAATCATAGAATTGCATCTCCTTATCACCCGCAGTCTAGTGGTCAAGTAGAATTGAGAAACAGAGAGCTCAAATTAATTTTGCAAAAGACTGTCAATAGGTCTAGCAAGAATTGATCTAAGAAACTTGATGATTCACTATGGGCATATAGAACTACATATAAAAATCCTGTGGGTATGTCTCCGTATAAAATGATATATGGAAAAGCATGTCACTTACCTCTCGAACTAGAACATAAGGCACATTGGGCTATCAAAGAGCTCAACTATGATTTCAAACTTGCCGGTGAAAAGAGGTTATTTGATATTAGCTCACTTGATGAATGGAGAACCCAAGCTTATGACAATGCCAAGTTGTTTAAAGAAAAAGTTAAAAGATGGCATGACAAAAGGATACAAAAGCGTGAGTTTAACGTAGGTGATTATGCATTGCTATACAACTCTCGTTTAAGATTTTTTACAGGAAAACTTCTCTCTAAATGGGATGGCCTCTACGTTATTGAGGAGGTCTATCGTTCCGGTGCCATAAAAATCAACTACTTCGAAGGCACAAATCTGCAGGTGGTAAACGGTCAAAGAATTAAACATTATATCTCAGGTAATCCCATAAATGTTGTAACCAAAATTATTGAAACCCTCACCCCGGAGGAATACATAAGAGACACTTTCCAGACCATTTCAGACTCTGAAAAGGAATAGGTATGTGGTACGGTAAGTAAACCGACTCCAAAACAATTTTTAAGGCAATATTTCTCCGTTTTGGAATATTTAGAAAAATAAAAAATTAAGTGGCAGTCCGGGAAGGACACGAGGGCCCCACGAGGCTGGTGGGCGCACCCCCTCCTAGGGCGCGCCCCCTACCTCGTGAGCACCTCGTGTGCCCTCCGGACTCCGTTTTCTTGCACGATACACATTTTGGTCGGTAAAAATTCACTATATATACTCCCGAAGGTTTTGACTCCCTTATCACGCAAATCTCCTCTGTTCTTGTTTCGAGCTGTTTTTTTGACAGATCTGGATCACCATGACGTCCCCAAGTGCTTCAAAGGACAAGTTCTTCGGGAAGATCGTCAACCCTTACCTCGCGGAGGTGCTGCAACACCCTCAAACCATTGAGTTGCGTGATGGGTTGCTGCACATCCGCGATGAAGAGGGACCAAAGGGAACCTGAAGCGTGGAGACTAGGCTCGAAGCACTGGAGCAAAAAGTTTTCAAGTGTCAAGGGATGGTAGAACGTGGACTCAACTCCAATCACATGATGATCGCGGAGTTCACTAGCAACCACAAGTTGGATGCTGACAATATCGGGGAGGCCATCTTCAAGCTTCATGAGAAGATCGAGCACCTCCAAGCCCAAATCTATGACGTGCAAAACCAAAATTGTGAGTATGAATATAGATTCAAAAGGATGAGTTTGGCTGCAGATTTGAGGGTCCCGAAGACTCGATCATCTTTCTATGATGGTGAGCCTATGCCCTGGAAGATGGACGACAAGCCTGCATCATCAACGACACTTCTACCATCTTCTCCACCAACAAAGAAGGAGACATAATCACATGGGCATGGGCACTCCCCTTGGCAACTGCCAAGCTTGGGGGAGGTGCCCGGTATCGTATCACAATCACAACTCCTATCTTTACCGTTTTTCTTTAGTTCGATCCTATTAGTAGTATTTTGATCTAGTAGAATAAAGTTGATGGCATGATCTAGTTTTGAGTTTTGCTTTGTGATCTCTCTATGTAATCGGGTCCGTGAGCTATATGTAATAAAGATTAGTGTTGAGTCAAGGGCTTGATTATTTTGCCATGATCTTAGGTGAATAAGAGAAAAAGAATAAAAAGAAACAAAAGTTCATATTGATCTTATTGAGAGTAATGACTTCACATAGAAAGAGTATGATGATTAAAAGTTGTTGGGAGTTGGCAGACATAGCTTTGGTCATCGTTGCAATTAATAGGAAGTAATAAGGAAAGAGAGGTTTCACATATAGATATATTATCATTGACATCTTTTATGATTGGGAGCACTCATTGAAATATGACATGCTAAAGATTTGATGTTGGACAAGGAAGACAACGTAATGAGTTATGCTTTCTTATATCTGAGATAAAGTATGTTGTCATGGATCCTCTAACATGTTGAGCTTGCCTTTCCCCCTCATGTTAGCCAAATTCTCAGCACCAAGTAGAAATACTGCTTGTGCTTCCAAAAAACCCTCAAACCAGTTTTGCCATGAGAGTTCACCATATCTACCTATGGGTTGAGTAAGATCCTTCAAGTAAGTTGTCATCGGTGCAAAGCAATAAAAATTGCTCTAAATATGTATGATTGATTGGTGTGGGAGAAATAAGCTTTATACGATCTTGTGATGTGGAAGTAATAAAAGCGACGGACTGCATAATAAAGGTTCATATCACAAGGGGCAATATAAAGTGACATTCTTTCGCATTGAGATTTTGTGCATACAACCATAAAAGCGCATGACAACCTCTGCTTCCCTCCGCGAAGGGCCTATCTTTTATCATTATCTTCTACCTCATGCAAGAGTCACGGTGATCTTCACCTTTCCTTTTTCATTTTATCCTTTGGCAAGCCCAGCATGTTGGAAAGAACATGATATATATAATATATCTAATTGGATGTAGGGGAGCATGAATTATTATTGTTGACATTACCCTGGAGGTAAAAGGTTGTGGGGAAAAACTATAAGCCCCTATCTTTCTCTATGTCCGATTAAAACTCCGTAACCACAAGTATTTCGTGAGTGTTAGCAATTATGAAGGACTAGATGATAGTTGAGTATGTGGACTTGCTTTTTAGCTCTGACATAGACTCTTTCCGATGTTATGATAAATTGCAATTGCTTCAATGACTGAGGTTATAGTTTATTGGTGCTCAATAAGGTTTCTGATTCATACTTTTGCGTTGTGAAAAGATCATCACTTGAACATACGTAATCGTATGACAAAATCTATATGTGTTGCTGTTATGAGAATAATCATGATGCCTTCATGTCCGTATTTCATTTTTATCGACGCCTCTACTTCTAAACATGAGGACATATTTATTGTTATCATCTTTTCGCTTGAGGACGAGCAAGGTCTAAGCTTGGGGGAGTTGATACGTCCATTTTGCATCATGCTTTTATATCGATATTTATTGCATTATGGGCTGTTATTTCACGTTATGTTTCAATACTTATGGCTATTCTCTCTTACTTTACAAGGTTTACATGAAGAGGGAGAATGCCGACAGCTGGAATTCTGGGCTGGAAAAGGAGCAAATATTAGAGACCTATTCTGCGCAACTCCAAAAGTCCTGAAACTCCACGGAATATCTTAAAATAAATAAAGAAAAATCCTCGCCAAAGATGAAGGGCAGGGGGCCCACACCCTGCTCACGAGGGTGGGGCACGCGCCCCCCTCCTAGGGCGCGCCCCCTACCTCGTGGGCCCCCTGGTGGCTCTCCGACGCCCATCTTCTCCTATATGAAGTCTTTCATCAAGAAAAAAAGAAGAACCAACCTTTCGGGACGAGACTCCGCCGCCACGAGGCGGAACCTTGGCGGAACCAATCTAGAGCTCCGGCAGAGCTGTTCTGCCGGGGATAATTCCCTCCGGGAGGGGGAAATCATCGCCATCGTCATCACCAACGCTCATCTCATCGGGAGAGGGCAATCTCCATCAACATCTTCATCAGCAGCATCTCATCTCCAAACCCTAGTTCATCTCTTGTATCCAATTCTTGTCTCCAAGTCCGGGATTGGTGCTAGTAGGTTGCTAGTAGTGTTGATTACTCCTTGTAGTTGATGCTAGTTGGTTTATTTGGTGGAAGATCATATGTTCAGATCCTTCATGCATATTATTACCCCTCTGATTATGAACATGAATATGCTTTGTGAGTAGTTACGTTTGTTCCTGAGGACAAGGGAGAAGTCTTGCTATTAGTAGTCATGTGAATTTGGTATTCGTTCGATATTTTGATGAGATGTATGTTGTCTAGCCTCTAGTGGTGTTATGTGAACGTCGACTACATAACACTTCACCATTATTTGGGCCTAGAGGAAGGCATTGGGAAGTAATAAGTAGATGATGGGTTGCTAGAGTGACAGAAGCTTAAACCCTAGTTTATGCGTTGCTTCGTAAGGGGCTGATTTGGATTCATATGTTTCATGCCATGGTTAGGTTTACCTTAATACTTTTGTTGTAGTTGCGGATGCTTGCAATAGAGGTTAATCATAAGTGGGAGGCTTGTTCAAGTAAGAACATCACCCAAGCACCGGTCCACCCACATATCAAATTATCAAAGTACCGAACGCGAATCATATGAACTTGATGAAAACTAGCTTGACGATATTCCCATGTGTCCTCAGGAGCGCTTTTCCTTATATAAGAGTTTGTCCAGGCTTGTCCTTTGCTACAAAAAGGATTGGGCCACCTTGCTGCACTTTATTTACTTTTGTTACTTGTTGCTCGTTACAAATTATCTTGTCACAAAACTATCTGTTACCACTTATTTCAGTACTTGCAGAGAATACCTTGCTGAAAACCGCTTATCATTTCCTTCTGCTCCTCGTTGGGTTCGACACTCTTACTTATCGAAAGGACTATTATAGATCCCCTATACTTGTGGGTCATCAAGACTCTTTTCTGGCGCCGTTGCCGGGTTGTGTAGCGCCTTTGGTATGGAAAATTTATATAGTGTGCTGAAATTTACTGTCACTTGTTACTATGGAAAGTAATCCTCTTACGGGCTTGTTCGGGGTATCTTCACCCCGTCCAGTAGAGCAAAGAGTTGCTCCTCAACCTACTGAACCTATTGAAAATGAAACTCCTTTTGAATTTCCTTCGGGTATGATGGAAAAACTGCTAGCTAATCCTTTTACAGGAGACGGAACAAAGCATCCTGATGAGCACTTAATATATGTGGATGAAGTTTGTGGATTATTTAAGCTTGCAGGTATACCCGATGACGTTGCTAAGAAGAAGGTCTTCCCTTTATCTTTGAAGGGAGACGCATTGACATGGTATAGGCTATGTGATGATACGAGATCATGGAACTATAAAAGATTGAAATTGGAATTTCATCAAAAGTACTACCCTATGCATGTTGTTCATCGTGATCGCAATTATATATATAATTTTTGGCCTCACAAAGGAGAAAGCATCGCTCAAGATTGGGGGAGGCTTAAATCAATGTTATATTCATGACCCAATCATGAGATCTCAAGATTGACAATTATTCAAAAAATTTATGCTCGGCTTTCTGAAAACAATCGCACCATACTCGATACTTCGTGTGCTGGCTCTTTTATGATGAAGACTATTGAATTTAGATGGGATTTATTGGATATAATTAAACACAACTCTGAAGATTGGGATCTTGACGAAGGTAAGAAGTCAGGTATGACACCTAAGTTTGATTGTGTTAAATCTTTTATGGATACTGATATTTTCCGTAAGTTTAGCACTAAATATGAACTTGACTCTCAGATGGTAGCTTCCTTCTGTGAATCTTTTGCTACTTATGTTGATCTCCCTAAGGAGAAGTGGTTTAAATATCATCCTCCCATAGAAGTAAAAGTAGCTGCACCTATTAAAGTTGAAGAAAAGACTGTCACTTATGATGATCCTATTGTTCCTACTTCTTATGTTGAGAAACCACCTTTCCCTGTTAGAATAAAGGATCATGTTAAATCTTCAACTATTGTTCGTAAAAGCAATATTAGAACTTATACACCTCCTGAGCAAGTTAAAGTAGAATCTAATATTGCCATTGTTAAAGATCTCTTGTCTGATAATATTGATGGGCATGTTATTCAGTTTAACGGTGAAACTGCTAGAATTGCTAAACCTTGTGCTAAAGATAAACATAGACCTGTGGTAGGCGTGCCTGTTATTTCTGTTAAAATAGGAGATCATTGTTATCATGGCTTATGTGATATGGGTGCTAGTGCTAGTGTTATACCTATTACTTTGTACGAAGAAATTAAGCATGAAATTGCACCTGCTGAGTTAGAAGAAGGAGACATAATCACATGGGCATGGGCACTCCCCTTGGCAACTGCCAAGCTTGGGGGAGGTGCCCCGATATCGTATCACAATCACAACTCCTATCTTTACCGTTTTTCTTTAGTTCGATCCTATTAATAGTATTTTGATCTAGTAGAATAAAGTTGATGGCATGATCTAGTTTTGAATTTTGCTTTGTGATCTCTCTATGTAATCGGGTCCGTGAGCTATATATAGTAAAGATTAGTGTTGAGTCAAGGGCTTGATTATTTTGCCATGATCTTGGGTGAATAAGAGAAAAAGAATAAAAAGAAACAAAAGTTCATATTGATCTTATTAAGAGTAATGACTTCACATAGAAAGAGTATGATGATTAAAAGTTGTTGGGAGTTGGCAGACATAGCTTTGGTCATCGTTGCAATTAGTAGGAAGTAATAAGGAAAGAGAGGTTTCACATATAGATATATTATCATTGACATCTTTTATGATTGGGAGCACTCATTAAAATATGACATGCTAAAGAGTTGATGTTGGACAAGGAAGACAATGTAATGAGTTATGTTTTCTTATATCTGAGATAAAGTATGTTGTCATGGATCCTCTAACATGTTGAGCTTGCCTTTCCCCCTCATGCTAGCCAAATTCTCAGCACCAAGTAGAAATACTACTTGTGCTTCCAAAAAACCCTCAAACCAGTTTTGCCATGAGAGTCCACCATATCTACCTATGGATTGAGTAAGATCCTTCAAGTAAGTTGTCATCGGTGCAAAGCAATAAAAATTGCTCTAAATATGTATGATTGATTGGTGTGGGAGAAATAAGCTTTATACGATCTTGTGATGTGGAAGTAATAAAAGCGACGGACTGCATAATAAAGGTTCATATCACAAGGGGCAATATAAAGTGACGTTCTTTCGCATTGAGACTTTGTGCATACAACCATAAAAGCGCATGACAACCTCTGCTTCCCTCCGTGAAGGGCCTATCTTTTATCATTATCTTCTACCTCATGCAAGAGTCATGGTGATCTTCACCTTTCCTTTTTCATTTTATCCTTTGGCAAGCCCAGCATGTTGGAAAGAACATGATATATATAATATATCTAATTGGATGTAGGGGAGCATGAATTATTATTGTTGACATTACCCTTGAGGTAAAAGGTTGTGGGGCAAAACTATAAGCCCCTATCTTTCTCTATGTACGATTAAAACTCCATAACCACAAGTATTTCGTGAGTGTTAGCAATTATGAAGGACTAGATGATAGTTGAGTATGTGGACTTGCTTTTTAGCTCTGACATAGACTCTTTCCGATGTTATGATAAATTGCAATTGCTTCAATGACTGAGGTTATAGTTTGTTGGTGCTCAATAAGGTTTCTGATTCATACTTCTGCATTGTGAAAAGATCATCACTTGAACATACGTAATCGTATGACAAAATCTATATGTGTTGCTGTTATGAGAATAATCATGATGCCTTCATGTCCGTATTTTATTTTCATCGACGCCTCTACCTCTAAACATGAGGACATATTTATTTTTATCGGCTTTTCGCTTGAGGACAAGCGAGGTCTAAGCTTGGGGGAGTTGATACGTCCATTTTGCATCATGCTTTTATATCGATATTTATTGCATTATGGGTTGTTATTTCACGTTATGTCACAATACTTATGGCTATTCTCTCTTACTTTACAAGGTTTACATGAAGAGGGAGAATGCCGACAGCTGGAATTCTGGGCTGGAAAAGGAGCAAATATTAGGTACCTATTCTGCGCAACTCCAAAAGTCCTGAAACTCCACGGAATATCTTAAAATAAACAAAGAAAAATCCTCGCCAAAGATGAAGGCCAGGGGGCCCACACCCTGCTCACGAGGGTGGGGGCCGCGCACCGTCTCCTAGGGCGCGCCCCCTACCTCGTGGGCCCCCTGGTGGCTCTCCGACGTGTTGGGGAACGTAGTAATTTCAAAAAAATTCCTACGCACACCCAAGATCATTGTGATGCATAGCAACGAGAGGGTAGAGTATTGTCCACGTACCCTCGTAGACCGAAAGCGGAAGCGTTATAACAACGCGGTTGATGTAGTCGTACGTCTTCATGGCCCGACCGATCAAGCACCGAAACTATGGCACCTCCGAGTTCTAGCACACGTTCAACTCGATGATGATCCCTGGACTCCGATCCAGCAAAGTGCCGGGGATGAGTTCCGTTAGCACGACGGCGTGGTGACGATCTTGATGTTCTACCGTCGCAGGGCTTCACCTAAACACTGCTACAATATTATCGAGGATTGTGGTGGAGGGGGGCACCGCACACGGCTAATAGATCTCAAGGATCAATTGTTGTGTCTAGAGGTGCCCCCTGGCCCCTTATATAAAGGAGCAAGGGGAAGGGGGCGGCCGGCCAGGAGGACGCGCGCCAGGGAGGTGTTCTACTCCTACTGGGAGTAGGACTCCCTCCTTTCCTTTACCAACTAGGAGAGGGGGAAGGAAGGGATAGAGGAGAGGAAGGAAAGGGGGCGCCGCCCTCCTCCTTGTCCAATTCGGACTAGAGGGGGAGGGGGTGAGCGGCTTGCCCTGGCCGCCCCTCCTCTTCTCCACTTTGGGCCCATGAGGCCCATTAACCCCCGGGGGGTTCCGGTAACCCTCCGGTACTCCGTTCTATATCCGATAACCCCCGGAACCATTCCTGTGTCCGAATATAGTCGTCCAATATATCAATCTTTATGTCTCGACCATTTCGAGACTCCTCGTCATGTCCGTGATCACATCCGGGTCTCCGAACAAACTTCGGTACATCAAAACATATAAACTCATAATGAAACTGTCATCGTAACGTTAAGCGTGCGGACCCTACGGGTTCGAGAACAATGTAGACATGACCGAGAGGGCCCAGAGATACCTCTCCGACAATCGGAGTGACAAATCCTAACCTCGAAATACACCAACCCAACATGTACCTTTGGAGACACCTGTAGAGCTCCTTTATAATCACCCAGTTACGTTGTGACGTTTGGTAGCACACAAAGTGTTCCTCCGGCAAACGGGAGTTGCATAATCTCATAGTCATAGGAACATGTATAAGTCATGAAGAAAGCAATAGCAGCATACTAAACGATCGGGTGCTAAGCTAATAGAATGGGTCATGTCAATCACATCATTCTCCTAATGATGTGATCCCGTTAATCAAATGACAACACATGTCTATGGCTAGGAAACATAACCATCTTTGATCAATGAGCTAGTCAAGTAGAGGCATACTAGTGACACTTAGTTTGTCTATGTATTCACACAAGTATTATGTTTCCGTTTAATACAATTCTAGCATGAATAATAAAAATTTATCATGATATAAGGAAATAAATAATAACTTTATTATTGCCTCTAGGGCATATTTCCTTCAGTCTCCCACTTGCACTAGAGTCAATAATCTAGATTACACAGTAATGATTCTAACACCCATGGAGCCTTGGTGCTGATCATGTTTTGCTCGTGGAAGAGGCCTAGTCAGTGGGTCTGCAACATTCAGATCCGTATGTATCTTGAAAATCTCTATGTCTCCCACCTAGACTAGATCCCGGATGGAATTGAAGCGTCTCTTGATGTGCTTGGTTCTCTTGTGAAATCTGGATTCCTTCGCCAAGGCAATTGCACCAGTATTGTCACAAAAGATTTTCATTGGACTCGATGCACTAGGTATGACACCTAGATCGGATATGAACTCCTTCATCTAGACTCCTTCGTTTGCTGCTTCCGAAGCAGCTATGTACTCCGCTTCACATGTAGATCCCGCCACGACGCTTTGTTTAGAACTGCACCAACTGACAGCTCCACCGTTTAATGTAAACACGTATCCGGTTTGTGATTTAGAATCGTCCGGATCAGTGTCAAAGCTTGCATCAACGTAACCATTTACGATGAGCTCTTTGTCACCTCCATATACGAGAAACATATCCTTAGTCCTTTTCAGGTACTTCAGGATGTTCTTGACCGCTGTCCAGTGATCCACTCCTGGATTACTTTGTTACCTCCCTGCTATACTTATAGCAAGGCACACATCAGGTCTGGTACACAGCATTGCATACATGATAGAGCCTATGGCTGAAGCATAGGGAACATCTTTCATTTTCTCTCTATCTTCTGCAGTGGTTGGGCATTGAGTCTTACTCAACTTCACACCTTGCAACACATGCAAGAATCCTTTCTTTGCCTGATCCATTTTGAACTTCTTCAAAACTTTGTCAAGGTATGTGCTTTGTGAAAGTCCAATTAAGCGCCTTGATCTATCTCTATAGATATTAATGCCCAATATGTAAGCAGCTTCACTGAGGTCTTTCATTGAAAAACTCTTATTCAAGTATCCCTTTATGCTATCCAGAAATTCTATATCATTTCCAATCAGTAATATGACATCCACATATAATATCAGAAATGCTACAGAGCTCCCGCTCACTTTCTTGTAAATACAAGCTTCTCCAAAAGTCTGTATAAAACCAAATGCTTTGATCACACTATCAAAGCGTTTATTCCAACTCCGAGAGGCTTGCACCAGTCCATAAATGGATCGCTGGAGCTTGCACACTTTGTTAGCTCCTTTTGGATCGACAAAACCTTCCGGTTGCATCATATACAACTCTTCTTCCAGAAATCCATTCAGGAATGCAGTTTTGACATCCATTTGCCAAATTTCATAATCATAAAATGCGGCAATTGCTAACATGATTCGGACAGACTTAAGCATCGCTACGGGTGAGAAGGTCTCATCGTAGTCAATCCCTTGAACTTGTCGAAAACCTTTTGCGACAAGTCGAGCTTTGTAGACAGTAACATTACCGTCAGCGTCGGTCTTCTTCTTAAAGGGCCATTTGTTCTCAATTGCTTGCCGATCATCGGGCAAGTCAACCAAAGTCCACACTTTGTTCTCATACATGGATCCCATCTCAGATTTCATGGCTTCAAGCCATTTTGCGGAATCTGGGCTCACCATCGCTTTTTCATAGTTTGTAGGTTCACCATGATCTAGTAGCATGACTTCCAGAACACGATTACCGTACCACTCTGGTGCGGATCTTACTCTGGTTGATCTACGAGGTTCAGTAACAACTTGATCTGAAGTTTCATGATCATCATCATTAACTTCCTCACTAATTGGTGTAGGTGTCACAGAAACAGGTTTTTGTGATGAACTACTTTCCAACAAGGGAGCAGGTTTAATTGCCTCATCAAGTTCTACTTTCCTCCCACTCACTTCTTTCGAGAGAAACTCCTTATCTAGAAAGTTTCCGAATTTAGCAACAAAAGTCTTGCCTTCGGATCTGTGATAGAAGGTGTATCCAATAGTCTCCTTTGGATATCCTATGAAGACACATTTCTCCGATTTGGGTTCGAGCTTATCAGGTTGAAGCGTTTTCACATAATCATCGCATCCCCAAACTTTCAGAAACGACAACTTTGGTTTCTTGCCAAACCACAGTTCATAAGGTGTCGTCTCAACGGATTTTGATGGTGCCCTATTTAACATGAATGCGGCCGTCTCTAAAGCATAACCCCAAAACGATAGCGGTAAAACAGTAAGAGACATCATTGATCGTACCTTATCTAGTAAAGTACGATTACGACGTTTGGACACACCATTACGTTGTGGTGTTCCGGGTGGCGTGAGTTGCGAAACTATTCCGCATTGTTTCAAATGTACACCAAACTCGTAACTCAAATATTCTCCTCCACGATCAGATCGCAGAAATTTTATTTTATTGTTATGATGATTTTCAACTTCACTCTGAAATTCTTTGAACTTTTCAAATGTTTTAGACTTATGTTTCATTAAGTAGATATACCCATATCTGCTTAAGTCATCTGTGAAGGTGAGAAAATAACGATATCCGCCACGAACCTCAACATTCATCGGACCACATACATCTGTATGTATGATTTCCAACAAATCTGTTGCTCTCTCCATAGTATCAGAGAACGACGTTTTAGTCATCTTGCCCATGAGGCACGGTTCGCAAGTACCAAGTGATTCATAATCAAGTGGTTCCAAAAGTCCATCAGTATGGAGTTTCTTCATGCGCTTTACACCGATATGATTTAAACGGCAGTGCCACAAATAAGTTGCACTATCATTATCAACTGTGCATCTTTGGGCTTCAACATTATGAATATGTGTATCACTACTATCGAGATTCAACAAAAATAGACCATGCTTCAAGGGTGCATGACCATAAAAGATATTACTCATATAAATAGAACAACCATTATTCTCTGATTTAAATGAATAACTGTCTCGCATCAAACAAGATCCAGATATAATGTTCATGCTCAAAGCTGGCACCAAATAACAATTATTTAGGTCTAAAACTAATCCCGAAGGTAGATGTAGAGGTAGCGTGCCGACTGCGATCACATCGACTTTGGAACCATTTCCTACGCGCATCGTCACCTCGTCCTTTGCCAATCTTCGCTTAATCCGTAGTCCCTGTTTTGAGTTGCAAATATTAGCAACATAACCAGTATCAAATACCCAGGTGCTCCTGTGAGCATTGGTAAGGTACACATCAATAACATGTATATCACATATACCTTTGTTCACCTTGCCATCCTTCTTATCCGCCAAATACTTGGGGAAGTTTCGCTTCTAGTGACCGGTCTGCTTGCAGTAGAAGCACTCAGTTTCAGGCTTAGGTCCAGACTTGGGTTTCTTCTCCTGAGCAGCAACTTGCTTGCTGTTCTTCTTGAAGTTCCCCTTCTTCTTCCCTTTGCCCTTTTTCTTGAAACTAGTGGTCTTGTTGACCATCAACACTTGATGCTCCTTCTTGATTTCTACCTCCGCAGCTTTTAGCATTGCGAAGAGCTCGGGAATCGTATTATCCATCCCTTGCATGTTATAGTTCATCACGAAGCTCTTGTAGCTTGGTGGCAGTGATTGGAGAATTCTGTCAATGACGCAATCATCCGGAAGATTAACTCCCAGATGAATCAAGTGATTATTATACCCAGACATTTTGAGTATATGCTCACTAACAGAACTGTTCTCCTCCATCTTGCAGCTATCGAACTTATTGGAGACTTCGTATCTCTCAATTCGGGCATTTGCTTGAAATATTAACTTCAACTACTGGAACATCTCATATGCTCCATGACGTTCAAAACGTCGTTGAAGTCCTGTTCTAAGCCGTAAAGCATGGCACATTGAACTATCGAGTAGTCATCAGCTTTGCTCTGCCAGACGTTCTTAACGTCGTCAGTTGCATCAGCAGCAGGCCTGCCACCTAGCGGTGCTTCCAGGACGTAATTCTTCTGTGTAGCAATGAGGATAATCCTCAAGTTACGGACCCAGTCCGTGTAATTGCTACCATCATCTTTCAACTTTGCTTTCTCAAGGAACGCATTAAAATTCAATGAAACAACAACACGGGCCATCTATCTACAATCAAACATAAAAAAAAGAAAGATACTATCAGGTACTAAGTTCATGATAAATTTACGTTCAATTAATCATATTAGTAATGAACTCCCACTTAGATAGACATCCCTCTAATCCTCTAAGTGATTACGTGATCCAAATCAACTAAACCATGTCCGATCATCACGTGAGATGGAGTAGTTTCAATGGTGAACATCACTATGTTGATCATATCTGCTATATGATTCACGCTCGACCTTTCAGTCTCCGTGTTCCGAGGCCATATCTGTTATATGCTAGGCTCGTCAAGTTAAACCTGAGTATTCTGCGTGTGCAACTGTTTTGCACCCGTTGTATTTGAACATAGAGCCTATCACACCCGATCATCACGTGGTGTCTCAGCACGAAGAACTTTCGCAACAGTGCATACTCAGGAGAACACTTATACTTTGATAATTTAGTGAGGGATCATCTTATAATGCTACCGTCAATCAAAGCAAGATAAGATGCATAAAAGATAAACATCACATGCAATCAATATAAGTGATATGATATGGCCATCATCATCTTGTGCTTGTGATCTCCATCTCCGAAGCAATGTCATGATCACCATCGTCACCGGCGCGACACCTTGATCTTCATCGTAGCATCGTTGTTGTCTCGCCAATATTATGCTTCTACGACTATTGCTACCGCTTAGTGATAAAGTAAAGCATTACAGGGCGATTGCATTGCATACAATAAAGCGACAACCATATGGCTCCTGCCAGTTGCCGATAACTTGGTTACAAAACATGATCATCTCATACAATAAAATTTAGCATCATGTCTTGACCATATCACATCACAACATGCCCTGCAAAAACAAGTTAGACGTCCTCTACTTTGTTGTTGCAAGTTTTACGTGGCTGCTACGGGCTTTAGCAAGAACCGTTCTTACCTACGCATCAAAACCACAACGATAGTTTGTCAAGTTGGTGCTGTTTTAACCTTCGCAAGGACCGGGCGTAGCCACACTCGGTTCAACTAAAGTTGGAGAAACTGACACCCGCTAGCCACCTGTGTGCAAAGCACGTCGGTAGAACCAGTCTCGCGTAAGCGTACGCGTAATGTCAGTCCGGGCCGCTTCATCCAACAATACCGCCGAACCAAAGTATGACATGCTGGTAAGCAGTATGACTTATATCGCCCACAACTCACTTGTGTTCTACTCGTGCATATGACATCTACGCATAAAACCAGGCTCGGATGCCACTATTGGGGAACGTAGTAATTTCAAAAAATTTCCTACGCACACGCAAGATCGTGGTGATGCATAGCAACAAGAGGGAAGAGTGTTGTCCACATACCCTCGTAGACCGAAAGCGGAAGCGTTATAACAACGCGGTTGATGTAGTCGTACGTCTTCATGGCCCGACCGATCAAGCACCGAAACTACGACACCTCTGAGTTCTAGCACACGTTCAGCTCGATGACAATCCCCGGACTCCGATCCAGCAAAGTGTTGGGGATGAGTTCCGTCAGCACGACGGCGTGGTGACAATCTTGATGTTCTACCGTCGCAAGGCTTCGCCTAAACACTGCTACAATATTATCGAGGATTGTGGTGGAGGGGGGCATCGCACACGGCTAATAGATCTCAAGGTTCAATTGTTGTGTCTAGAGGTGCTCCCCTGCCTCCGTATATAAAGGAGCAAGGGGAAGGGGGCGACCGGCCAGGAGGAGGCGCGCCAGGGAGGAGTCCTACTCCTACCGGGAGTAGGACTCCCTCCTTTCCTTGTCCAACTAGGAGAGGGGGAAGGAAGGGAGAGAGGAGAGGAAGGAAAGGGGGGCGCCACCCCCCTCCTTGTCCAACTCGGACTAGAGGGGGAGGGAGCGCACGGCTTGCCCAGGCCGCCCCTCCTCTGCTCCACTTTGGGCCCATGAGGCCCATTAACCCCCCAGGGGGTTCCGGTAACCCCCCAGTACTCCGATCTATATTCGATAATCCCCGGAACCATTCCTGTGTCCGAATATAGTCGTCCAATATATCAATCTTTATGTCTTGACCATTTCGAGACTCCTCGTCATGTCCGTGATCACATCCGGGACTCCGAACAACCTTCGTTACATCAAAACATATAAATTCATAATGAAACTGTCATCGTAACGTTAAGCATGCGGACCCTACGGGTTCGAGAACAATGTATACATGACCAATAGCGCAACCTAGATCCTCATATTGGCTCCTACAATTTCTACGAAGATCTTTATCGGTCAGACCGTATAACAACATACGGTGTTCCCTTTGTCATCGGTATGTTACTTGCCCGAGATTCGATCGTCGGTATCTCAATACCTAGTTCAATCTCGTTACTGGCAAGTCTCTTTACTCGTTCCGTAATATATCATCTCACAACCAACTTATTAGTTGCAATGCTTGCAAGGCTTATGTGATGGCAATAGCAACATACTAAACGATCGGGTGCTAAGCTAATAGAATGGGTCATGTCAATCACATCATTCTCCTAATGATGTGATCCCGTTAATCAAATGAAAACACATGTCTATGGTTAGGAAACATAACCATCTTTGATCAACGAGCTAGTCAAGTAGAGGCATACTAGTGACACTTAGTTTGTCTATGTATTCACACAAGTATTAAGTTTTCGGTTAACACAATTCTAGCATGAATAATAAACATTTATCATGATATAAGGAAATAAATAATAACTTTATTATTGCCTCCAGGGCATATTTCCTTCACGACGCCCATCTTCTCCTATATGAAGTCTTTCGTCAAGAAAAAAAGAAGAAGCAACCTTTCGGGACGAGACTCCGCCGCCACGAGGCGGAACCTTGGCGGAAGCAATCTAGAGCTCCGGCAGAGCTATTCTACTGGGGATACTTCCCTCCAGGAGGGGGAAATCATCGCCATCGTCATCACCAACGCTCCTCTCATCGGGAGAGGGCAATCTCCATCAACATCTTCATCAGCACCATCTCATCTCCAAACCATAGTTCATCTCTTGTATCCAATTCTTGTCTCCAAGTCCGGGATTGGTGCTAGTAGGTTGCTAGTAGTGTTGATTACTCCTTGTAGTTGATGCTAGTTGGTCTATTTGGTGGAAGATCATATGTTCAGATCCTTTATGCATATTATTACCCCTCTGATTATGAACATGAATATGCTTTGTGAGTAGTTATGCTTGTTCCCGAGGACAAGGGAGAAGTCTTGCTATTAGTAGTCATGTGAATTTGGTATTCGTTCGATATTTTGATGAGATGTATGTTGTCTAGCCTCTAGTGGTGTTATGTGAACGTCGACTGCATAACACTTCACCATTATTTGGGCCTAGAGGAAGGCATTGAGAAGTAATAAGTAGATGATGGGTTGCTAGAGTGACAGAAGCTTAAACCATAGTTTATGCGTTGCTTTGTAAGGGGCTGATTTGGATTCATATGTTTCATGCAATGGTTAGGTTTACCCTAATACTTTTGTTGTAGTTGCGGATGCTTGCAATAGAGGTTAATAATAAGTGGGAGGATTGTTCAAGTAAGAACAACACCCAAGCACTGGTCCACCCACATATCAAATTATCAAAGTACCGAACGCGAATCATATGAACGTGATGAAAACTAGCTTGGCCATATTCCCATGTGTCCTCGGGAGCACTTTTCCTTATATAAGAGTTTGTACAGGCTTGTCCTTTGCTACAAAAAGTATTGGGCCACCTTGCTGCACTTTATTTACTTTTGTTACTTGTTGCTCGTTACAAATAATCTTGTCACAAAACTATCTGTTACCACTTATTTCAGTACTTGCAGAGAATACCTTGCTGAAAACCGCTTATCATTTCCTTCTGCTCCTCGTTGGGTTCGACACTCTTACTTATCAAAAGGACTACGATAGATCCCCGATACTTGTGGGTCATCAGAGGCCCTTTTTTTGCGGGAAAAATCAAAGAGGCCCTTAGACTGGTTTCGGTCCGGTCATTTTTTATAAACGTGTGTCCAAAATTTAATGAGCGTGCTCCGGTTTCCATGAAAATAATCCGGTTTCATGTAGTAATTCATTCATTTATTTATTCTTCTACGGGGGGTTTGCATGTAATTCGTGAGGTCTGAAATGTAAAGTACCCCGGCATATGCTCCTAGTCGTGCATGCACTACGACCCATATGCTCTATGTCCCACATGTCGGCGAATGGGAGCACGTGGAAATAGCCTAGGAGTACATATAGGAGGATAAATGCGTGAAATAATATGTATTGTGAAGCGTAGCCGCGGTTCGAAAAGGAGACCTAAAGTGATGACAGCTATAGGTCGCATGCACCCAACTAGTGGTACTAGACATACGACTAATTTTTCCCTAAAAAAAGAGGCATGAGTGCTCAGTACTCCTATTCTATAAACACGAGTCCCATCTGACAACAGCGTCCGTGCTACAGCTAGCTCTCCTCCCTCGTTTCTCTCTTCTAATTCTAAACTCGGCCGATGCCCGGTGGGCGGGGTGGGTTTGCTCAACTACGGCCCCATCTCACAGTGAAAACGTTATGACTAGAATAAAAATGCCATATACTCCATCCGTTCATAAATATAAGCCTTTTTAGATACTATTTCAAATGGAATACAACATACAGATGTATGTAGACATAGTTTAGAGTGTAGATTCACTCATTTTGCTTTGTATGTAGTAGTCACTTGCTGGAATCTTTAGAAAGACTTATATTTGGGAACGGTGGGAGTACTATACTAATAAAACATTAAGGCCACGAGGCGATGCAGTGCTAGTTACAGGAGGAAATAAGAAGAGATGCATCCATCGACGACGTCCACCTCCTCGACTCGGGGCGCCGGCCCACCGAACGGCGCCTAAGTAGCAGCAGCTTTCGAGGCCAGGTCGACGTGCTTCTGAACAATGGCGTCCAAAGATTCCAGCCGCTGGAAGAAGGCCAACGTCTTTCTGTCCTCGCTTGCCTTGTAGTGGCCTATGTAGACGATTTCCTCGTAGATGTGGATGTGCAGGTCGACGGTTTCTTACATGGCGAGGTGCTGCGCGGCGAGCGCGGCCTCGAGGTGCACATTCTTCGTCACGACCTCCGGCACCTGTAGGGCCACCAGGGCTTGAAAGAGTTCGTCACCATGGAGGCCGATGAGGGTGGCAGGCAATGAGGAGCCTGGGCGCGCAGGCTAGAGCAATACGGCAAGGTCGTCCGCGCGCTTCTTGACGTCGGTGAACTTGCGGATGGAGTTGACCATCATGTCTTCCATGCGAGAGGCAAAGCCGGTGTCGGCGAGGCTACGATGCCTGCAGTCACCAGCACCGTCTGGAAACGCTGCATGGTGCGGGGCCGCAGGCCGGCGCCTTGGATGATTTGGCACAACCGACTGCCGTTCGCGTCCATCGCCTCCATAGGTGCTTGTGGCTTCTGGTCACTTGGTCTTGGATTGGAGTGAGCAGTGTTGCGCAGAGACTTGGGAGTAGATGGATTGGAGTGGTGGGGCGCCTTTATTATATGAGAGTCCAAACTCTATTGCATTCACATCGTGCTGGCTCTATTCTGCTTCTCCAATTAATTCCCTCTGCATGTAATTGCGGATGCATCATTGACCGTTCAATGTCTCGGGAACCGCTACCCTCTCCCTCCTTGGCATTCAAGCACCTATGGACCCGTCGACAACGAGGTGCCTATGGTGACTTCGTAAATTTCAAGATGATAGTGCCGTGCGTGTGTGCGTTCATAGGGGTGAGTGTATGCGCATGTATATGAGCGCTTGCGTGTGTACTGTGTAAAAAAACGTAAATGCATGTCAAAAAGAGACTAGTCAGTATACTCAATATTGTGCACCTCGGAGAGGAAAAAGATAGAACTAGTACGTATTTATTTACGGTACAGATTCACTCATTTTGCTCCATATGTACTCCGTCTCGGTGTAGTCTAGTCACTTGTTGAAATCTCTAGAAGGGCAAATACTCCTTTCTGGTTTACAGGGCTATACTAGCAAGTAGTTACTAGTACAATAGTGGGCTCACAAAGCAATTTTGTCTCATGCAAGAGCCTGGCTATATGCGTGCTCCAATGTTCGCAACTGCAACGTTCGGTTTACGCTTGGCTCTTCGCCTCTTCAAGAAGACGAACAATGATGTTACTACTACTGCTTCTACAGTGTCGAATCCACTGCTGCATGTCCGTCCACCACGAGCGGGACGGATAGCTTGTTGTAGAAGTACTACTAAGCAAAAGCCTTTCCTCATTTGCGAGCAACCGCGCGCATGAGTGAGGGAGAAGGCGTGTAGTAAAATCAAGCTTCTCCTCATTGTACGAGTTGACGCGACACATCATAGCACTGGGCCCACATGCTTGCCTCTAACTTGGCTGAAAGACCCGCAGTGTACAATATATTTGCTGCAACCTCTAACATTTACCCACCACAAATTAAAATATATGTGGCCGTATGCATCATGCTGATGCAGAGGCCGGGGAGTCCCCCCTTTTCGAAAAAAACAAATTAAAATATATATTACTGTCTTGACCAGATGAGCTTGCAAACTACAATCACCAGGGTGTCAGGTAGGGCCAGAAGACTATTTTAATTTTTGTAAAAAACTTCGAGACGACCACATAGCATGGAGCCGACCCAAAGATTTTAAGATTACATGCACGGTACACGCTATCCTAGACTACTCTACACATGAAACTGCCACACGAGCGTCCGGGCTGCGCTTGGCTCTTCGCCTCTTTGGGAAGTCGAACAATGATGGAGTACTTGTACTGCACTGGAGGAGTACTACAGTACACTTCTGGCCATCTGACACCGATTGAACTGCTGCATGTCCACCGCGTGCGGGAGGGAGAGCGTGTAGTGAAAGCTTCTCCTAGTCTTGCCAGCCACCACGCTCATGGGCGAGGGAGGGACGCTCCTGCCTTTGCGTGTATGACAGGTGGGCCTGACAGGTGTGTGGCCAACCTGTCATACAGCCAAAGGCAGGTGCAATTAAGTCCACGAGGGAGAGGATAATCAAACTTCTCGTTGATGTACGAGTTGACGCGACACATCAAAGCACTGCACTCGATATATTTCAGTAATTTGCGTTTACCGATGCATTAATTACAACGCATGCATGCATGCCGTGACTCTCCTTTTGATACTTGCATGTGTTGATTTAATGCACCTTGAAGTAGTATGAAATATGTGACGGTAAGGCTTTGTAATACCCCGGCCCAAGTCGAGAGATGGTTGTGCACGAGGAGGGCGAGATCATGCAGACCGAACAGGATACGATGATGGAGCTCTCTAAGGTCTCGATGGACCTTACCGTGCTCCACTGCCCCTTGTGCCTCCGCTCCTTGACGCCTCTAATGTATGAGGTTCGGATACACCTCGTCCGTTCGGCTGATTGAGCAAGGTGCAGGTTTCTTGATTGATGTGCTGTTCGATTGATTTCTGCAGTGCAAGGGAGGGCACCTGGCCTGCGCGGACTGCCGTGTCGAGTGCCCCGGGAACCAGCGGCAAGGTGCGGAACACGGTGGTGGACTCTGTCCTTTCGTCAGTGAGGGTGGAGTGCCCGCACGAAGGCTGTGGGCTCTACGTCACTTACCACAAGCTAGCCGATCACTAGAGCGTGTGCCCGCTCGCGCCCTGCAAATGCCCCGTGCCCGTCTACGGCTACGAAGGCCCGCCGCCGGCGCTCTACCACCACATCAGCACCGCGCATCCCATGCCCGTGCACATGATCCAGTACGGCAAGGTGCTCCAGCTGCAAGTGCCACTGTCGGAGCCACATCTCTTGTTGTTCGTGGAGGAGGACCGCCACACGTTTTTCTTGGTCGGTGGCATGCTCGACATCAGCGCGCTTATCGCCGTGTCGGTCGTCTGCATCAGAGCGGGGGCGTCCCCAATGCCGCACTACGTGGCCAAGCTGTGGGCGAATGACCCGCCGAGGGAGCCCGAAGGCACGAACGATGCCGTCGAGGTGGAAATGGAGGTGACAAGCAACAAGGATCCCGGCGACGTTGACGTGCAGGAGATGACCGTCTTGACAGTTCCGCCCAAGCTGCTGGCCGGGGCTAAACTTGTGTCCCTCCACATTCATATTGACAAGCTCACGTCCTAAATGTTTCTACAGTGCCTTCTGTTTATCTTAGTATTATGCTAATATAGGGATTACCTTGGTCTACTTTAGCTTAAGAAATGGTGGGTTTTGGTGGCGATGCATCAATTACTGCGACATCAGATCAGTAATTTCCAACAGTCGAACGAATATTTTGTGTCTGTTGGATATAAAGTTCCTTTGGGTAAGAAGTACTACTTGTCATCAAAATGGATAAAAGGAGATGTATGTAGACGTATTTTAGTTCTAGATACGTCCCTTTTTATCCATTTTGATGACAAGCACTCCCTCCGTTCCACAATACATGCCTTCCATTTGTCAAAATATAGATGTATCTAGACATGTTTTAGTATATAGGTACATCCATGATAGAGCCAATCGGATGGTTGAGAACACTACAATTCGTAGCTACAGATGCGTGTGTGACTCCCAGATGCATAGGCCGGGGGTCATCATCCTCCTTTTCGAGAAAAAATAGACGCGTGTGTGAGAGGACGAGTGCGTGCGTGCACCTCTTCTCTTCCTGTATAACGTAGTACTAAACTCAAAGTACAAGTTTTTGTTGGTGCCACGATGGTGTGTGCGAGAAGTCCCGAGAGATAGGTTTAATGCGTCTGAAAAAAAGACTAGCCTAGAGCTCGCCACACGGCTATTCCTGTCGAACGCCCCATTAACCGTAAGATATGTATACGACGGTGCCAGTTATTGCACGTACACAGCAGTTCCCTCCTTTCCAGTTTATAGGGCTTAATTCAAAAATCTCACCAACCAAGATGGTGAGTGGTGGAATATTTTTTGTAGTTTGCAAAAGCACCTAATTAATGCTCTTGTTTTTCTCAAAAAATTATGTTTATCAATGCATTAATTGCAATGCATGCATGCATAAAGTACATGCATTGCTCAATTTTCTCTTAATACTTGCATGCAATGATTTAATGCACCTTGGAATCTGAACATGTGTTGGGGAACAACCAAATTGAGCCTTATAAAATGGAAAAAATAAAATTTTGAGATAAGCCCTATAAAACCGGAAAGGAGGGAGTAGAAAAAGAAGTACTCCATCCGGGAATAGTGCCGCACTTCGAAACTAGAACCGTCAACAAATTTTGAGCTTGCGTCTCGTCACATTCCAAATTACTCCACGCTATATTGAATTGCAAACCTGTTCACACCGATCACAACCTAAACAGTTTCCCACTTTGGAGCATATTAGTACTCGGCTATAAATACTAGCATGCCAAGATGACTGCACATTTCTCCTCAACTCCTCATCCAGAAAAACAAACAAGTCATCCAGCATCCTTCCCTTGCGTCTGCCATGGCCAGCGTGAGTTCTGGGTCGAGAGATTGCCACCAGGGAGAGGCGAGCATGGAAGCGGAATCACGAGAGATGTCCTGCCTTGCTACAAGAGCATCTGACATGTCCCGCCGCGCGGAAGTAGCAGCACAGAGGTCCCGCCGCGCCGCTGAAGCAGCACGGAGGTCCCGCCGCACCGTCGATGCAACAGACTGGTCCAACCACGCCGTGGAAGCAGCAGAGATGTCCTGCCGCGCCACGAATGCAATAGAGATGTCCCGCCGCGCTGCAGCGGCCTGGGAAAATTTCTCGTGGGCAGGCGACGACTGTTAAAGGCGCATGCATGCGATCATCCATAGCCAGATGGATCAGATCTACGGCTGTGCGAGGTTGCAGGACGACATGAAAGCCTCGTTTGAACATGCTATCGGCATACTAAGGGAGGGCAATGAGAGCCTCCAGGCCGAGCACGACCTGCTGAGGGAGAAGATTGTCCGAAGTGCAGAACAACAGAATGACATGCGACCAGTGCCTTGTTGAAGAGGACCGGCGTCATTGTCAAGAAACTTATGGACGAGAATGACATGCTCCGCAACGAGTGCCAAAGGCTGGTGGAGGAATCCGTGGATGTTCTCAAGCAGCGTCTTGAGGACACGAAAGAGCTCATCGCCGCTCGCCGCGGAGACTAGTTCCCGCGGCCTGCAACAACGCATCAAGAAAGTAGAGATCAGCGAGCCAGATCCTTGTCTTCCTTCTTTTTTTTCCCTTGTGTATTTCTGGCGTAGCCACATGTGGCTTCGTTAATTATCTTTCTAATTATGTAAGACAATTAATCGTCCCTATCTTTCTGTGGAAGATCAATGTTGCGAGGCTGGAATGAAGAAAAATCTTGCTGTGGCGGCCCTGTCGTTGCTGTTCTTGTAGTTGCTGCTTGGCTTCCTTCAGTTTCCTGGTTTCTGTTGATGTAATAATCAGTTTAGGATGTGGATTGTGTCGTCGGTTGTGAAATGTTGGGTTCTAGCATGGATGGTTGGCCTTTGTTGGCCTCTTGGGATGTTGCGATTTCAATCTGGTAGCTTTTAGTCCGTCGTGTTAGGCTGGAGTTGTGCTGAACTTCTTGTGAATTGTGGTGGTTTTCAGTAATGAATCGGAAGGGGCAAGCCCTTCTTTGATAAAAAAAATTAATCGTCCTTATATATTCATCAGTCTTGCTATAAGTCGCAGTAGATGCTATATAGGTCCGTCAGATCTTACATCAAGATCCGTGCTTTCAGATTTTCTTTTTTCTCTCTTAAATCTCAGTCGAGTGAGACATAGCCACGCCATTAAACAGAGGCTCGGGCACCATTAATGGAGACCTTGGGAGAGAGGTGGACGACAGATGGAGGTCAAAGGGCTCTCCTCCTGATAAGCATGCGCAGGGGTCTGATCGCACGCCTCTCGTACTCAAATAGCTACCCTGCATGGCGCCTCCTAGCTAATAAAAATGGGGACGCGTGGCGGCACGTAAATGGTACTAGTAAGTAGAACGCCCACAGTTTCAATAATACTTGTGTTTCCGATTGTAACGTGACAGCACTTGTTCCAAAATGACTTTGTTGATTGTTATTGTGTGCGCCTTTCCAAATCAAACTGCAAATTTACCACAGCATGTTGGTGCCATGTCATGGCACCAAGCCAAGTTTCATTATTTTCATGCGTGTTTTGGATTTATAGGAATTAAAAAACTAAGTTTCTCAATGTTTCCAACCCAGCCACAACGCCCAGAATTTTGAATTTCATTCCCATTTCTTGCATGGAACCTACAAATTTACCCGAGGACACACATGTGATTTTTTAACGAACTTTGGTGCACTCGAACATGTGCTTGTATTTCAAATTTGAATTATGCACACAAAGGTGACACGTTCCCTCCCAGAACCACGAGCCTTCGATTTGCAAGAAGCTTATACCGAAATTTGTTCCTCTTCGGCCAATTTTTTTACCACGACATGGTACTACCATGACATGACACCATGCCAAGTTTCATGAATTTAAAACCAAGTTTCTCATTGTTCTCGACCGAGCCACGATGCCCAGATGTTTGAATTTTATTGTCATTTTTTGCATTGGACCTACTCCCTCCTTCCATCTATATAGGGCCTAATGTGTTTTTCAAGACAACCTTTGACTATTGACAAGATTAATAGCACATGAGATGTATATTATGAAAATTATATTATTGGAAGCTCCTTTGACATACAAATTTGAAGGTATGCTTTGTCTAAGTTGCATGTCATATATTATTGCTCTAACGTTTGGTCAAAGTTAGCCTTGAAAAACGCATTAGGACCTATATAGATGGAAGGAGGGAGTAGAAATTCACCCGAGGACACAAATGTAATTTTTTAACCAACTTTGGTGCACGGGAGCATGTGCTTGTAGTTCAAATTTGAATTATGCACATTAAATGACCAAAAACTCAATTAATGTGTAAATAAGGCCAAACGAAGCCGTAATAATTCCAAAATTTAACAGGGCACTCATGTAGTTATATGTTGCCTTTGTAAATAAACTCAAGGGGGACAACGTATATCGTTTCGCACTAAAAGTTGGCATGTTCCCTCTCAGAACCACGAGCCTTCTTGAGAGAAGCTTCGGTTTGCAAGAAGCTTATACCAAAATCTGTTCATATTCGGCCATTTTTTTTACCACAACATGGTAGTACCATGACATGACATCCATGCCAAGTTTCATGATTTTCAGACATGTTTTGGATTTACAAGAATTTTAAAACCAAGTTTCTCAATGTTCTCGGCTGAGCCACGATGCCCAGATGTTTTAATTTTATTCTCATTTCTTGCATGGGACCTAGAAATTCACCCGAGGACACAAATGTGATTTTTCAACCAACTTTGGTGCACGAGAGCATGTGCTTGTAGTTCAAATTTTACTTATGCACATTAAATGACCAGAAACTCAATTAATGTATAAAAAATGACAAACGAACCCAGAATAATTCCAAAATTTAACAGGGCACTAATGTAGTTCTATGTTGCCTTTGTTAAGAAACTCAAGGGGGGGGGGCAGCGTATATCGTTTCACACTCAAAGGTGGCATGTTCCCTCTTAGAACCACGAGCTTCCAAATCGGCCCAATTTTTTACCACAACATGTTAGTGCCATGACATGACACCATGCCAAGTTTCATGATTTCCAGGCGAGTTTTGGATTTACATGAATTTAAAATCAAAGTTTCTCGATGTTCTCGGCCGAGTCATGACGCCCAGATGTTTGAATTTCATTCTCATTTCTTCCATGGGACCTAGAAATTCAACCAAGGACACACATGTGATTTTTCAACCCACTTTGGTGCACCAGAGCATGTGCATGCAATTCATATTTAGATTATGTACATTAAAAGTCCAGAAACTCAATTAGTGTATAAAAAAGGCCAAATGAAACCGAAATAATTCCAAAATTTAACAGGGCACTCATATAGTTCTATGTTTCCTCTATAAATAAAATCAGGGGGAAGGCAGCGTATATTGTTTCGCACACAAAGGTGACACGTTCCCTCTCGGAACCACGAGGCTTCTTGAGACAATCTCCGGTTTTGCAAGAGGCTTATACCAAAACTTGTCCCAATTCAACCAAAAATTAGAAGTATGAAAACAGGGTTTAGATTATCCCAAACATCTCGCTACCTAGATCAATAATGTACTATGATTTGAATTCAACATAAAATGGATACAAATATTTGAACTGGAGAGCGTATGGTACATGTAGTTCATAGTGAAATATGATTACTGCTATATGTATGTTTTTTGTTATCAAGATAATATTTAAATTATTGTATAACTTGACAACAATCGTATTCAAATAAGGAAAATTGATTCAAATTTAGTCCATATGGTAGACGACAATATATATGTTCACATGGTGGAGTAAAATGTTCATATATGATGGAAGATCAAAATGTACGACTAGATCAATTATAAACCGCAAGGTCACCTAACGATATATTCGAATTCAACATAACGTGGATTCAAAAATTGAAATTAGAGATCATCTCATCTGTAATCATATAAAAAGAGACATTACTCTTTCTTTGGTGGGAATTGATTTGTTTTTTGTTGTTGTTGAGGGAAGTGCAAATCTATTTGGTACTGTGTAGGGTAATCTTGTTCTCCTGATTTTTTAAACATTTTTCTTGTAGTTTTTTCAATGGCATCTATGACAATATACTAAAAGGGGACATGACCCTCTTGTGTCTTGTATGAATTGTTTTTTTACACGTTAAGTTTGTTCTGCCGCACAAGGAATCCGCGCCTTGTTATCCCGAAATTTTCAAGCTCGAGTATCTTTTGTCTCACCTGCTTTGAAACTGTCGCTTCTTCAACCCGCGCCGCACCTTGTTATCTCAAAAATTTCAAGCTCGAGTATCTTTTGTCTCACCTGATTTGAAAATCCCACTTCTTCAACCCGCTCCGCGCCTTGTTATTCCAAAATTTGGACGCGCACGAGAACTCCTTCCTCATCCGAAATCGCTCCCGCAGCTCAGACACGCGAAATCCTCTTTCTACCCCTCAGCCAGAAATGAAGCTCCATGTCGCGGTGTCAAAACCGGTGGGGGTACGCTGGTAACTTACCCTACATTTCGGACAAGCGCGTCCCTAAGCTTGGCTCCCCCCTCCCCCTTCGCCCCCTCATTCGTACACCGAGGCCGCCAAAACCCGCGAAACCCCACGCTCCTCCGTCGGTTTCCCGACCGCCGCCCAGTCGGAGACTCTTCCCTGACTACGTCATCCACCGCAACAGCTCGCCGCCCCTCATCCCGCCGGATCCATTGTCGATCTCGTCGTCCCACCGGATCAGCCGCCCCGTCCTCCACCTCCAAGGAGCTGCCCCGACGTTCGCCTCGTCTATCGCGCCACCTCAATCCCACAACGCCGTCTTGACCTGCCCCACCGGAACCGCAGCACCCTCACCAATTCCTCCGATGAAGCCGAGGCCAACTCAGCGCCACCAAGGAGGTTCTGCACTCACCGCTGCATTTTATCTTTTATTTGATCTCACGGGGCTGCCGGTGCTCGATACAGATCAGACATGGCGTGTCTCCATCGACGGTGCCGTCACCGGCCAGATCATCCACGACGTCTCTCCCCCATGTCGTTGCTTCCTCGGCGGCGACTTCCACAACGGCAGTAGTTGCAGCTGCTCCGGCTCTCGCTCGCGCCGCGACTCTGTTCTTGCTGTCGGTCGCGCTGCTGCACTGCTCCTGCTTTCGTTCGTGCTGCTGCTCTGCTCTTGCTCTCGCTTGCACTGCTGCTGCTGCACGACCTCCAACAGCTACAGGAGTTGCTGCTTTAGCACTCGCTCGCGGTGCTACTGCATGACTTGCTCTCTGCTAGTGCGTTTCCTGCTCGAGCGTCTGCTGATTTAGATCACTGCTTCTCTGCTACTAGTTCTCGAACGCCCTAAACATCTACTGCAATGCTCTGTTACTAGTTTAATCAGTTTCGACAGTAAAATTCAGTTTCGTCTGTGAAGTTCATTTTCTTCAGTTAAGTTCAGAGTGAACAGTACTTACAGCATCTGTCGGAGCGGCCGTGGCGCGGCTGATGTGTTTTACATCTAGCACTTTTTGGTGATGTATTTTACATCATCTATTGCAGATGATATTAGGGTCCCACTTCAGATTAACGTTGTCTGTCTTGTCATGCTTCAGCCTGATCGCCGTACACCTTAGCAGAGCTCCTCCAACGACGGAACCGTCCATCACAGCGGAGCAGTACCCTCGGCACCATTTCCAGAGGCCTCGGATCTTCTTCCTCGCCTCCGACAGTCACACTAGCATCATCACCATCCTCCACGTCCAACCCAATGATGCTGAGGTCCACAAGGCTATGCCAAAGAGGTTGTACACTCGTCGCATCACTTTGTTTCTCCATTCCTTTGTTCTTCCAATTCATGTGAGCCAAACACCCAGGTTGACTGAAATCCTATGTTTCCAAATGCTCTGTTTTGCACGTGCATTCCTATCCTATTCCTGTGTTTTTCATGTCCCTGCGTTTATAGAATCCTCCAATTCTAAGGAGCCCTTACAGATTTACTTCATTTTCAGATAGGCGTCAAAGAAAACTCTGTGTGTTATGTCCTGCTCCTACCATGCCGTCATCCACCCCACCTGAGGTGCACCATCAAAAGAAGCGTTCACTGCAGCAGAAATCCCCCCCTGCAGACTTCCTTTCGCCGCCTCAGATCATCTTCCCCATTGCCGGCAGCCATGCCAACTGCATTACCATCATCGACTGAGCAGATGAACCTGAGGACTACACAGTTCCGGAAGAGAGGTCGTAGTCTTTCGTGTTTGCTTACGTTATACATCGGTTATTATTACCTACTACTTTATCGTTCAATCTTGAGTTTTGAATTGCCCATGGGTCTCATATCGAGCCAACAACGAATAGTATCTGTCTACTATCTGGTTCATCTGGGGTCTTCTATGTGGTTCATGTTGGGTGGGCAACAAACAATAGATGATCCATTGTCTATCTTTTTAAACTGAAGCTATAATCTACCTGCTATCATTAGTTTTGGATCCATACACTCGTTTGCTACCATCAGTCTTGATTTTTGCATGCACCCCTTAGGCCTACAAAATCTAACTATTTTTTATTATGCATGTCAGATATTGTACACAATCATACTGAACATGCAGAGAAAAAGAGAAGACCGTTGCGTGCGAATATAATGTCATGCAAACGTTGCTCCATGATGGGCGAAGTGGCCCCCCTCCTGCATTTCCAGATTGTATTCCAGAGGAAGATAACTGTTCAGATGGAGATTCAGAAGGAGCCGACCACACCTGTTTACCACCTGAGGTGTTTGCTCTAACCTGGCATGCTGATGTTGGTCATATCATGCATATGGCTCCTTGCATTGCTTACATTATACATATTATATGTCATCAGCTTAGTTTAGATTTGCTTTATGTGAATGCCACCTGTTTGGTTTCTATATCATACTGCCACCATTCCTAAATATTTGTCTTTTTAGAGATTTCAACAAGTGACTACATACGGAACAAAATGAGTGAATCTACACTCTAAAATATGTCTACATGCATCCATATGTGGTAGTCCATTTGAAATATCTAAAAAGACAAATATGTAGGAACAGAGGGAGTATATGGGAATTATGCAATGCCATCTTCTTTAGCCAGGCATCATATACGTGAATCATGCAATGCCATCCTGTTTAGCCAATCATCGTATATGTGAATTGTATCATGCCATATTTTTCCCATAATGTATTCCATTTGTCAGCAATGTTTATACATTCATCTACTCTTCCTGTGCATCAGCCATTTGAGTCGGTCATGGGAAAATCTGGAGTGAAAACAAGGTCTTCTGAGCAGTCAGTGCTACCTGTCGATGCAGATTTCTTGCTGGTTACAGATAGCTCCTCAGAGGAGGATTCAGAGAGAGATGACCAGTCGTATTCCCCCCGAGGTGCATGCTCTAACTTGGCTGGGTTATATTGCTCATATCATGCATATGGTGTCTTGCATTGCCATGCCATCTGCTTAGATTAGACATGTTTGTGTGAATGCCTCCTGTTTGCTTTCTATATTAGATATGTGAATTATGCAATGCCATGTTTTTCAGCCAGTTATTATATATGTGAATTATGCACCGCCATGGAGACAGGCATCATATATGTGAATTATCTCATGCCATCTTTTTTTTTCATTACGTATTCCATTTGTCAACAATCTGTGTATATTGAACTACTCTTCATGTGTATCAGCCATTTGAGCCGGTTATGGAAAAATCTGGAGTGAAAACAAGGTCTTCAGAGTAGGCAATGGTACCTGTTGAAGCATATATCTCGTTGTTACAGGGAGCTCCTCAGAGGAGGATTCAGAGACAGATGACCAATCCTATATCCCACCTGAGGTGTATGCTCTAAGTTGCAATGTTTATATTTCTCATATGATGCGTATGGTGTCTTGCATTGCTTAGTTTAGACATCATATGCACAATATTGAATTCTATCTGCTTAGTTTAGAGATCATACATGCGAGTGCCAGCTGCTTAGTATATGAATCAATTATGTCAGTTATATCATGCCATCCTGTATACTTAGACAACATGTATGTGAATTATTTCATCCCAACCTATTTTAGAAAGACATCATATAGTTTTGTCATGTCATCCTGTTTAGGTACTCATCTTATGTTGAATTATGCCATTATATCCTGTTAAGTTATCCATCATATATCTGAAATTGTGTCATGCTATCTTGTTTAGTTAGGCATCATATATGTGAAATTGTGTCATGCTATCATGTTTGGTTAGACAACATATATGTGAATTACCACATCTGTCTATCATACAATGTCTGTACGTTCAATTTCTTTTCTTGTTTATCAGCCATTTGAATTGGAGGGGGTGATGGCAGTATCTAAGGGAGCAAAAACCCGCTCTTCACAAAAGACAGTGCTACCCGTCGATGCAGATAGAACCATGGTTGTACTGGCCCACAAACTAGCCCCACCACACATAATTGAGACTCTTCTAGATTGCACACTTACACCGTTGGGCAGAGAACCAGCTACAACCCATCTAACCACAAACCCAGCGGATAATAACCCACTTATAGTTGACAAAGCACCATGTCCACCACAGAGTACCCCCACATGAGCAGTTTGTAAAGCTACTGCAGTGCGCAAAGCACGAAGACCACCACAGCTAACCCAAACTCCACGTTTAAAGCAGAAGAGCAACTGTTCTCAGGTCAAATTCCGTAGCTATGGTCCATACTCCTTTGCTGTTGCATCACTGTATTTACTCATACCAACTACTTCCGAATTTGAAGGATCCAATTAAAACTCCAATGGCGCAACAGGTATGTTTTAAACCTATTTCTTTAACTGGATTGCTGTTCTAACTTCTTGCTCTATGTTGATTTCAGTTTAAGTTGTATAAACAGTTATGTTCTCACACTTATATTCTGTCTATGCTGCTGTGTCTTAAAAATATATGAGTTGAACTGTGTCTCTATCTTGATTAGGGAACATAAACTAGAATGATATGGACAATACAATGACCATAGTACATAGATATATGTTTGTTTCATGCTGTTATCCTCTCCACCTTACTACTGATCCGGTTTACCAAAATGAGTTTCGTATACTACAAGCTAAACCTGTGATGTGTCTGCTTGTTTCTCTTGTAGTATGCAAACAGAATATTGGAGAAGAGCACCCCACTATGCAATGGTAGAGAAAGTAATGCAGATAAGGTTCAAGATAGTGAGACAACCCTGTTTGTCTGCAAGAAAGGTGATAAAAACGATCTTGTTGATAGTGAAAAAAACCCACAGTCCTGCGTTGATGTAGTGTTCGAGTTACTGGCCAGTACCGCTGTCACAAGCTCTTCGAACTCGCTGCCTGAATCACTTCGGCTTCTTCAGTCTCAGCTACAAGCTGAAAGGCATCAGTCAGCTGTGCTGCCGCAAGAAGCCGAAGGACTGAGGAAGTCCCTGCAGAATTCATATGCGTACTTTCTTGTGCAAAAGCAAGCGCTGGAGGATTTGAGCGCCAAACAAGAGAAAGTTAATAAGCTTGCTAAGCATCTTGCCAGCATTAGGGGTACCCAGGATATTGTTTCTTGAACTCTTCTGAAGTGGTTTTAGTTCTCGACTTGTTTTGCTGCGTCGTTTATATGCTGCTTTGTTCCCTATATTTGCACTGGTGGCGAACTTTGGTGCCCAGTGGATGTAGCATGTGTAATAGCCGTGATAGCCTAGCATAAGTTGCTTGCTTATTTATTTCCTTGTTGTCTTGTTTATTTGTTTTCTTGTAGTCAGTGCAGCTCTTTTTCCGCGGTTTGCTAGTGGCTGCAATAACCTATTTTTTAAAACTAGGCCACAATAACCATGGGCTAATATTTACTGTAGTGACACTGGGCCTTCGACGGGCCGTAGAAACAGTGGGCCTTGTACGGCCCGTAGAAACAGTAGGCCTTCTACGAGCCGTAGAAACAATGGGCCTTCTACGGGCCGTATCATCAATGGGCCTTATACGGGCCGCATGATCGATTGGCCAAACATGGGCCAATAACAGGCCGCATTACGGCCATAAACGGGCTAGAGTTGGAATAGTCCGTTCATGGGCCGACCATAGCGGGCCATCGTTAATAGGCCCTATGAAAATGGCCCAACGTATTAACGGACCACAAACGGGCCGACTATAACCACGGGCTGAATTTGGCCCACAAGCAGAAAATGACAGTAACAGGCTGTAAGTAAACGAATGATGGAAATGAGCCCAAGAATAAATGGGCTCTAAGAAGGCCGAAAGATAACATGGGCTGGAAATGGCCCAATGGAATAACGGGCCGTTAATGGGTATAAAGTGATACACTGCTCATTACGGGCCAGTTTCACCACGGGCCGTTAATAGGCCAAGAGTTACATAGGGCCTCATATGGGCCGAAAGACGTCATGGGCCATACATGGGCCAGAAGTGAAAACGGACTGGAATCCTATTGGATGGCCCAAATGACGCTACTGGGCCTAATTCAGATAGGGCGTAACGGGCCTTGGGTAAGTGGACTGTAAGTGGGCTATATGCGAACATGCGGTTAACAGGCTTTCCATGGACCAGCCCGCCACCTTTTGACCAAGTCAAACGGTCGGCCTTTTCACAGGAATGGGCCTCTGTTGGGCCGTGCCACGTGTCGACATATCATAGGCTCCTATCTGACCCACTGACGAGCTGACACGTGTTTCGTCCAGCCAATAAGAATTTTACACATGGAAATTTCCTATTGGTCGGGGCTGTTAACGGGTTATCGGATCCAAAACCCGACCCGATAGCTTAACGACGTTCCGTTATGGTGGATGCCACATGTCGGTCACCCTTGACGAAAGCACTTCTGTCATGCGTGATTTATCGTCATGGAAGTGGACACTTCCGTGATGATAATTTTGGTAATATCATGGAACACTTCTATGACAGCACATGTATGACTATCTTGATTCTCTCATAAATTTGTCATGGATGTACATGCATGACAAAAAACGCGACCTACTGTGACAAACACGTATCATCACGAAAGTGTATTTTTTTGTAGTGTAAGCAGTCGGTCGGGAAAGGGTTTTCCTGTCTGGACTTTCCCCAACAGACAATGTCAGTCGGCAATAGTCTTTCCCGACCGACTGTTGATACATCTCTAACGTATCTATAATTTTTTATTGTTCCATGCTGTTATATTATCTGTTTTGGATGTTTAATAGGCTTTACTATGCACTTTTATATTATTTCGGGACTAACCTATTAACCGAAAGCTCAGTGCAAATTGTTGTTTTTTGCCTATTTCAGTGCTTCGCAGAAAAGGAATATCAAACAGAATCCAAACGGAATGAAACCTTCGCGAGGATCGTTTTTGGAACAAACGTAATCCAGGAGACTTGGAGTGGATGTCAAGGAAGCAACGAGGCGGCCACGAGGTAGGAGGGCGTGCCCAGGAGGGGTAGGCGTGCCCCCACCCTCGTGGGCCCCTCGTAGCTCCATCGACCTACTTCATTTGCCTATATATACTCATATACCTTGAAAATATCCAGGAGCACCACGAAACCCTATTTCCACCACCGCAACCTTCTGTACCCGTGAGATCCCATCTTGGGGCCTTTTCCGGAGCTCTGCTGGAGGGGGAATCGATCAAGGAGGGCTTCTATATCAACACCATGGCCTCTCCGATGATGCGTTAGTAGTTTACCACAGACCTTCAGGTCCATAGTTATTAGCCAGATGGCTTCTTCTCTCTCTTTGGATCTCAATACAAAGTTCTCCTCGATTCTCTTGGAGATCTATTCGATGTAACTCTTTTTGCGGTGTGTTTGCCGAGATCCGATGAATTGTGGGTTTATGAACTTGATTATCTATGAATATTATTTAATTCTTCTCTGAATTCTTATATGCATTATTTGATATCTTTGCAAGTCTCTTCGAATTATCGGTTTAGTTTGGCCTACGAGATTGATCTTTCTTGCAATGGGAGAAGTGCTTAGCTTTGGGTTCAATCTTGCGGTGTCCTTTCCCAGTCACAGCAGGGGCAGCAAGGCACATATTGTATTGTTGCCATCGAGGATAAAAATATGGGGTTTATATCATATTGCTTCAGTTTATCCCTCTACATCATGTCATCTTGCCTAATGCGTTACTCTGTTCTTATGAACTTAATACTCTAGATGCATGCTGGATAGCGGTCGATGTGTGGAGTAATAGTAGCAGATGCAGAATTGTTTCGGTCTACTTGACACGGACATGATGCTTATATTCATGATCATTGCCTTAGATATCATCATAACTATGCACTATTCTATCAATTGCTCGGCTGTAATTTGTTCACCCACCGTAATATCTTGACAGAAGCCACTAGTGAAACCTATGGCCCCCGGGTCTACTTTACATCATATAAGTTTTCAATCTACAATTCTAGTTTACTATTTATCTTGCAATCTTTATCTATACCATGAAAATACCAACAATATTCATCATATTTTCTTTATCAGATCTCACTTTTGCAAGTGGCCGTGAAGGGATTGACAACCCCTTTATCGCGTTGGTTGCAAGGTTCTTATTTGTTTGTGCAGGTACGAGGGACTTGCGTGTAGTCTTCTACTGCATTGATAGCTTGGTTCTGAAAAACATAGGGAAATACTTACGCTACTTTGATGCATCACCCTTTCCTCTTCAAGGGAAAACCAATGCATGCTCAAGAGGTAGCAAGAAGGATTTCTGGCGCTGTTGCCGGGGAGATCTACGCACAAGTCAAGACATACCAAGTACCCATCACAAACTCTTATCCCTCACATTACATTATTTGCCATTTGCCTCTTGTTTTCCTCTCCCCCACTTCATCTTTGTGTTTTCTTCGCCTTCTTCTCGTATGTCTTTTTGTTTGTGTTTCCACGTGCCTTCTATTTGCTTGCATCTTTGCTTGCTAAAAATCTATTGATATGGATCCACTTAAAGTGTTCTACTTGGATCATCTTTGATCCTTATGCGCTCGTGCTGAAACCCCAACTAGTTTAGTTGATGGAAAATCTTTAGAGGAGCATGCTCATTTTGTGCGTCGTTGTTTGTCTAAAAAGGGGAAGCTCTTATGGTATCAAATAAATAGTTTGCTATGCTATGCTTGGAATCTTTGTGAAATTTATGACTTTACTTGTTGCTCTAAGAACCCTAAAAAACACCTTCCCTACCTATGTGAGTTTAATGATAATGAAATCTTATTTTCTTATGGAAAGGGTGTTTATAGTTACTATGATATCGAACAAATTGAAGAATTTGTCGTTTTAAGGGTGCTCATGAAGCTGCTTCTTTGATTTAAAAGTATGATATACTCTCTACAAATATGAAAATTCCGACATACTTAAATATTGCTATGAAAACTATGCTCGTAATGTGTATGTCAAAGAATTTATTGAGAGAATGACCATTACTTCTGAAGAAAATAATGATATGCATGAATCTATAGATAATCATGATTCCGATGATTAGATTGAAATATCCCTTGATGAACATGATGCTTGCTATTCTTGTGGCCATGATGCCAATACTTATGAAGATGAATTTGATATAGTTCCTTATGTTAAACATGAGATCGTTTCTATTGCACCCATACTTGATAGTTCCTTCGATGAAAAGCATGATTGCAATGATGTTATTGTAAATTCTCTTAATTTCAATTGTGTTAATGATATGCAAAACCTCAAGCTTGGGGATGCTAGTTTTGCTATGACTACTATTTGTTGCAATGATCATGATTGGGGTGATTCTTCTTATGATCTTGAAAATTTATTTAATCCTCATGATGAATATGAGATTGATAATAATGTTTGCAATAATATTGAAAGTGGGTTTGGAAGAGTGTCAACTTTAGATCCCACACATTTGGAGAATGTTCAATCTTATGAAGTGGGTTTGGAGAGGTCATGACTTTAGTTAATTCCACTATTTTGGAAGAGTTTCAACTTTGCATACATGTGGATCGTGTTAAGAATATGTTTTGTGATAGCTATATTGTTGAATTTGCTTATGATTCTACATGTAATTATTATGAGAGAGGAAAATATGGTCGTAGAAATTTTCATTTCACTAAATTTCCTCTCGTTATGTTGAGATTGCTATTGTTTCTTTCTTATTCCTTGCATATGCTAGATCTTGCTTGTCTTGCTAATTTGTTTTCCTATAAAATTCCTATGCATAGGAAGTATGCTAGGCTTAGATGTGATTTTCACATGTTTTATGATGCTCTCTTTGTGTTTCAATTACTATCTTTCATGTGAGCATCATTAAAATTATGAATGCCTAGCTAGGGGCGTTAAACGATAGCGCGTGTTGGGAGGCAACCCAATTTTATTTTTGTTCCTTGCTTTTTTCCTGTTTAGTAATAAATAATTCATCTAGCCTCTGTTTGGATGTGTTTTTATGTTTTAGTTAGTGTTTGTGCCAAATAGAACCAATAAGATCTTCTTGGGTGATAGTTGTTTGATCTAGCTGAAAAAGACAGAAACTTTGCGCTCACGAAAATAATTGTTAAAATTCACCCGAACGTGATAAATTGCCAATTCGTTTTACAGCAGATCAATATACAAATTATCCAGGTTGTCCTAGTTTTGCAGAATTTTTGGAGTTCAGAAGTATTCGAAGAAATCAGATTGCTACAAACTGTTCTATTTTTGACAGATTCTGTTTTTCGTGTGTTGTTTGCTTATTTTGATGAATCTATGGCTAGTATCGGGGGTATGAACCACATAGAAGTTGGAATACAGTAGGTTTAACACCAATATAAATAAAGAATGAGTTCATTATAGTACCTTAAGGTGGTGGTTTGTTTTCTTATACTAACGGAGCTCACGAGATTTTCTGTTGAGTTTTGTGTTGTGAAGTTTTGAAGTTTTTGGGTAAAGATTTGATGCATTATGGAATAAGGAGTGGCAAGAGCCTAAGCTTGGGGATGCCCAGGCACCCCAAGGTAAAATTCAAGGACAACCAAAAGCCTAAGCTTGGGGATGCCCTGGAAGGCATCCCCTCTTTCGTCTTCTTTTATCGGTAACTTTACTTGAGGCTATATTTTTATTCACAACATGATATGTGTTTTGCTTGGAGCGTCTTGTATGATTTGAGTCTTTACTTTTTAGTTTACCACAATCATCCTTTCTGTACACACCTTTTGATAGATACACACATGAATAGGAATTTATTAGAATACTCTATGTGCTTCACTTATATCTTTTGAGCTAGACAATTTTGCTCTAGTGCTTCACTTATATTTTTAGTGCACGGTGGTGGTTTTATTTTATAGAAATTATTGATCTCTCATGCTTCACTTATATTATTCTGAGAGTCTTTTAGAACAGCATAGTAATTTGCTTTGGCTATAAAATTAGTCCTAGGCATTCAAGATGGGTATGATCAAAACTTTCATATAGAGTGCATTAAATACTATGATAAATTTGATACTTGATAATGGTTTTGAGATATAAAGGTGGTAATGTTAGAGTCATGCTAGTTGGGTAATTGTGAAATTGAGAAATACTTGTGTTAAAGTTGGCAAGTCATATAGCATGCACGTATGGTAAACGTTGTGTTACAAATTTGATGCATGAGGTATTCTTTGAGTGCTTTCCTTATGAGTGGCGGTCGGGGACGAGCGATGGTCTTTTCCTGCCAATCGATCCCTCTAGGGGCATGCGTAGTAGTACTTTGCTTCGAGGACAATAAACTTTTGCAATAAGTATATGAGTTCTTTATGACTAATGTGAGCCCATGGATCATACACACTCTTACCTTTTTGCAATTTGCTAGCCTCTACGGTACCGTGCATTGCCGTTTCTCACCTCTAGAGTTGGTGCAAACTTCGCCGGTGCATCCAAACCCCGTGATACGATATGCTCTATCACACATAAGCCTCCTTATATCTTCCTCAAAACAGCCACCGTACCTACCTATTATGGCATTTCCATAGCCATTCCGAGATATATTGCCATGCAACTTTGCACCGATCCATTTATTATGACACGCTCCATCATTGTCATATTGCTTTGCATGATCATGTAGTTGAGATCGTATTTGTGGCAAAGCCACTTTCATAATTCTTTCATACATGTCGCTCTTGATTCATTGCGTATCCCGGTACACCGCCGGAGGCATTCACATAGTCATATTTTTGTTCTAGTACCGAGTTGTAACATTGAGTTATGAGTAAATAAAAGTGTGATGATCATCATTATTAGAGCATTGTCCCATGTGAGGAAAGACTATAAAAAAAGAGGCCAAAGAAGCGGAAATCCAACTCGGTGCCCAGGCTCATCTGCTCCCGCTCAGAAAAAATTAAAATAAATACTAGACAAATTCAAAAAATTCCAAATTTTTTTGGTGCGTAGATAATTTGATGCGTGAGGTCCGCTCAAAATTTCAAATCATTCGGACTTTTGAGCAGCTCTCAGCAAAAAAGACAAATCGGGTCAAAACGGTGCGTGAACAGTAAACATTTTTACAGACCCTGATTTTGTCTTTTTTGCCGAGAGATGCTCGGGTCCAAATGGGTTCAAATTTGGAGCGGACCTCACGCCTCAAATTATCTACCACCCAAAAAAATTGGAATTTTTTGAATTTTTTTAGCATTTGTTTTGATTTTTTTCGGAGAGGGGGTGCAAATGAGCCCGGCAGCAGAAACTCCGCATCCCCAAAGAAGCCCAAATAAAAAAAGAGGCCAAATAATCCCAAAAAAAATGAGAGAAAAATAAAGAAGGGACAATGTTACTCTCCTTTTTTCCACACTTGTGCTTCAAAATAGCACCATGATCTTCATGATAGAGAGTCTCTTGTTTTGTCACTTTCATATACTAGTGGGAATTTTTCATTACAGAACTTGGCTTGTATATTCCAACGATGGGCTTCCTCAAATGCCCTAGGTCTTCGTGAGCAAGAAAGTTGGATGCAAACCCACTTAGTTTTTAGTTCGAGCTTTCATATTGATGGGCATCTCCACAGCCCATTGATTAGCCGCGTCAATGTGAGACTTTCCCCCTTTTTTGTCTTCTCTCATAACCCCCATCATCATATGCTATTCCACCTATAGTGCTATATCCATGGCTTCCGCTCATGTATTGCGTAAGGATTGAAAAGGCTAAAGTGCGTTAAAAAGTATGAACCAATTGCTCGGCTTGTCATTGGGGTTATGCATAATGGGAGCATTTTGTGTGACGAAAATGAAGCATGGCCAAACTATATGATTTTGTAGGGATGAGCTTTCTTTGGCCATGTTATCTTGATAAGACATAATTGCTTGGCTAGTATGCTTGAAGTATTACTATTTTATGTCAATATTGAACTTTTATCTTGAATCTTTTGATTTGAACATTCATGCCACAGTATAGAGATTTACATTGAAAATTATGTTAAGTAGCATTCCACATAAAAAATTCTATTTTTATCATTTACCTACTCGAGGACGAGCAGGAATTAAGCTTGGGGATGCTTGATACGTCTCCAACGTATCTATAATTTTTGATTGTTCCATGCTATTATATTATCTGTTTTGGATGTTTAATGGCCAAATGCAAATTGCTGTTTTTTTGCCTATTTCAGTGTTTCACAGAAAAGGAATATCAAACGGAATCCAAACGGAATGAAACCTTCGCGAGGATCGTTTTTGGAATAAACACAATCTAGGAGACTTGGAATGGACGTCAAGGAAGCAACGAGGCTGCCACAAGGTAGGAGGGAGCGCCCAGGGGGGTAGGCGCGCCCCCACCCTCATGGGCCCCTCGTGGCTCCATCGACCTATTTCCTTTGGCTATATATACTCATATACCCTGAAGACATCCAGGAGCACCACGAAACCTATTTCCATCGCCGCAACCTTCTGTACCTGTGAGATCCCATCTTGGGGCCTTTTCCGGCGCTCGGCCGGAGGGGGTATCGATCACTGAGGGCTTCTACATCAACACCATGGCCTCTCCGATAATGCGTGAGTAGTTTACCACAGACCTTTGGGTCCATAGTCATTAGCTAGATGGCTTCTTCTCTCTCTTTGGATCTCAATACAAAGTTCCCCTCGATTCTCTTGGAGATCTGTTCGATGTAACTCTTTTTACGGTGTGTTTGCCGAGATCCGATGAATTGTGAGTTTATGAACTTGATTATCTATGAATATTATTTGATTCTTCTCTGAATTCTTATATGCATGATTTGATATCTTTGCAAGTCTCTTCAAATTATCGGTTTAGTTTGGCCTACTAGATTGATCTTTCTTGCAATGGGAGAAGTGCTTAGCTTTGGGTTCAATCTTGCGGTGTCCTTTCCCAGTCACAGCAGGGGCAGCAAGGCACGTATTATATTGTTGCCATCGAGGATAAAAATATGGGGTTTATATCATATTGCTTGAGTTTATCCCTCTACATCATGTCATCTTGCCTAATGCGTTACTCCGTTCTTATGAACTTAATACTCTAGATGCATGCTGGATAGCGGTCGATGTGTGGAGTAATAGTAGTAGAAGCATAATCGTTGCGGTCTACTTGACACGGACGTGATGCCTATATTCATGATCATTGCCTTAGATATCATCATAACTATGCACTAATCTATCAATTGCTCGGCAGTAATTTGTTCAACCACCGTAATACATGCTATCCTGAGAGAAGCCACTAGCAAAGCCTATGGCCCCCGGGTCTACTTTACATCATATAAGGTTTCAATCTACAATTCTAGTTTACTATTTATCTTGCAATCTTTATCTATACTATAAAAATACCAAAAACATTTATCTTATTATCTATATACAATCTCACTTTTGCAAGTGGCAGTGAAGGTATTGACAACCCCTTTATCACGTTGGTTGCAAGGTTCTTATTTGTTTGTGCAGGTACGAGGGACTTGCATGTAGCCTCCTACTGGATTGATACCTTGGTTCTCAAAAACTGAGGGAAATACTTACGCTACTTTGCTGCATCACCCTTTCCTCTTCAAGGGAAAACCAACGCATGCTCAAGAGGTAGCAACTGTCTATTGGCACAACTTGTATTCCCGACCAATCTGGCTTTTGGGGATGTAGTGCTGTGGTGTAGTGAATGCAGTGCGTGGAAGTGAAGAAAAAGACGGACACATGCGAGGCTAGCACCGTGATGAACACTGCGGAGGTAGAGGAGATGCTGAAGAAGTTGAGGATCACGGAGGATGACTTTGATGATGTGGTATTAGAGGAAGAGGAGGAGCTCCCTGCTGAAGCAATCCAGCGGATGGCAATCGCGCAAGTGCACACAGGGAAAACTTGTGCTCAGTACTGGTTTTCAGAAACATGATGGTGGCTTGGGACATAGCGAAAGAGGTGAAGATCTGGCCAGTCAGCAATAATATGTACATGCTGCAATTTGCTTGTTTGGGCGACTAGGAGGGAGTCATGGACGATGGGCCCTGGACTTACCGAGGCAACACGGTGGGTTTGGCGTCGTATCATGGATTCACTAAACCATCAGGCATAGCCTTGGACACAATTGAGATCTGGATCCAATTCATGACCTACCAGACAGCTACCACCCATTTCTCAAATCCCTTGCATCCAAGGTTGGCGAATTCATCTATGCGGAACCTAAGTACCACGATTTTGAGGGTAATGTCTCTAGAGTCAAAGTAAAGATCAACGTGCACAAACTGCTAAAAAATGCAGTCACTCTTGTCAAGGGGAAGAAGAGACGAGTCTTCACAGTCGCATATGAGTGGCTACCAGATTCATTTGTGGTTATTTGCGCCACATGTACAAGGAACGTCGGGATGGAGTTCATCCACTCGTTAGCTCTAGTTTTCAAAAATCTGCGAGCTAGCTGGTTCAAGGGAGCGGGAAGAGGACCTGGAGGAGGGAGAGGGCGAGGCCGTGGCCATAGTGGCAGGACCAGTCGTGGACCAGGGCGCACCCAGGAGGAAGCTAGTGGGGAATCAGAGTATGAGGACCCTGATGCCTACATGCACAAGGCCAAACTGAACAGTAAACAAGCTTCAGAGCTCGCAGCAACAGTTGATACAGTGGCAACTGAGCTAGCCATAACAGCTATGTCGGCCCAAGGAAAAACACCGACGCTACCTTCCCCTCAAATCCCATCGAGCCCCTCGTCTCGGCAGGAACAAAACAGGTCAAGGACAAGTAATTGCAGTAGATAAGAACACATTGCATAAGAATGGTGGCAACACAAAAAACCCAATGGCAAAATAGTTATGCTCCCTAGAGGAGTGCCGCCATGTCCAATGTGTGTCTTCTGCTGGAATTGTTGTGGTGCGGGCAGAGCCACGACAGTCAGTGAGCTTTGTGATTTCACAAGGAAATTTTCCCCTACCATCCTCTACATAGTAGAAACCCAACAAGAGGCTCGAGGGTATAATCTTTAGCAGGAACATTAGGGTATGATAATGGATATGCTATTGATAGCCAGGGAAGAAGTGGCGGTATTGGCATTTTCTAGAATAATGAAATAAAAATAGATAGTCTTGGTTACTCTGTGTATCATGTTGAGTGCTCCATTCTTGAACCAAGCCTTGATCCTTGGAGAGTTACAATAGTGTACGGTGAAGCTCAAACCCACTTGAGGCACCAAACATGGGATACTATTTAAAACATCAGTACTTCCAGCAATCTCCCATGGCTTTCCCAGGGCGATTTCAATGAAGTTCTACATCCGGATGAGCACGAAGGAGTTGGACAACATAGCAGTGTGCAGATCCAAGCTTTTTGAGACAAGGTTGATGTCTGCATGCTGCTAGATTTGGGTTACTCAAGCCGGACCTTTGAGACGAAGTTTACACATGGTACTTTCACAATGGTGCGCCTAGACCGAGTGCTGGTTTCTGTGGACTGGCAGCGAAGGTTTCACTTGCTGATTAAACTCACCTGACAGTCGTGACTTTAGATCATGACGCGATATTGGTGGACTTTGCATCGGTAGCAACAACATAACACTATTGGAAATATGCCCTAGAGGTAATAATATTGTATTATTATAATTTCATTTTCATAATTAAGAGTTTATATTTCACGCTATAACTGCTATGATCCTGGAATAGGCGATTTAGTGGAAAACTCATATGCCCGTGTGGAATGATAAATGGTAAAGAATAGGTTCCTAATCTTGCCTCTAAGACTGGACCAAGTGTTGTTGGTGATCATGTTTTCCAGATCTTAGGATATCGCTAAGTGTAATGATATTCCTAAAACAACATTCAGAGTATGAAGTTAGAAGAACGATCATATTGAATCGACCCAAATTTGTGTGTAACAAATTGAGTTTATATCATCTGTAATCAATTGTAAGAACACAAAGTGTTAACGTGGATTTTTCTCCTTAGACCATGAGAGTATCGTAATCACTTCTTACCGTACGGTGGACTCTGGGGTTGCTCAAACGTCACCTGTAACATGGTGATCATAATGACAACTTACATGCTCATCAGAAAGTTTGACAAGGGAATAGACAGCCCGGAAGTGGGATTGGCTCCTATAATGATGGAGAGATATTCTTAGGGCCCTCTCAGTGTGATGGTATCAATCATTGTCTGGCCAGACACATGTGACTACGTCAGGGGGATGCCGGAACACGACAACGAGAAAGAAGAACAAAACCGGTAACGAGGATAACAGTATCGTGAGCATGTGATGACTCAGGAGGACACTGCTGTATCCTTGGTTTTGTGAAATATTGTGAAGCAAAGGGAACATCACATGATAACCAAATATTCACTTGAATATCATTCGTGTGCTCATAGGGATCGATATGGATGTCCACGTTTTCGCTATCGGTCATTGAGCGAAGGGGTTTCGTTCATGTCTATGAGTTACCGAACCTACGGGGTCACAAGATTAAGGAAATCATGGTCTGCTGAGTTTTAGTAGGACGGGAATGATGAGAATATATTTGTGGAATTGTTTCATAAATATCCATAAGAATTTCGGGGTCACCAAAAGGGTTTCGGAGATTATCAGCTAATATCGGGTATTACCGATAAATAATATATTGGTGTAAAATATTTTTGGGGCTGTTAAATGATATATAAAAGGGTCTAATATTTATTAGAAGGCATTTGTAATAAATTTAATACCAACGGTCCTTAAAAGGCCAAACCGGGGAAGGAGCATCGGGCCAACTTGGCCCAATAGGAAGTGGCGACCCTTCCTTGTGTGTGTGGGGGGGGGGGCGAATTGCAGTGGGGGAGGAGTCCAACTCCTCCTAAGGCTAGCGTCCCAAGGAGAGACTTTCCCTCCAACCTATATATACCCGGGGTTTTTGCTCTATGGACATATACAAGTTTGGAGCCTCCTCTAGTTCCCTTTAGTTCTAGTTCTAGTTGACCCTAGTTGATCTAATTAGAGCTAGAACTAGACCTTCTAATCCTCATAAGTAGAATCCCAGTGTGGTTCTAATCTCCTTCCTCTAATTCTCTGGCGACGATTAGTTTTGGACGGCGAAGCGCTGCCAGGTCATGAAGGCTGCACGCTTGCAACCAGGTAGAGAGATTGTGCTTTCGGTCTTCAATTGGAGGGACTGTTTGTCGGCGGTTTGCGGGATCGTTCCTCGACGATTCAAGGGACTCCAAGTATGATCTAAACTGACACGTTCTTCTTCTGCTGCAACTCGGTGAGGGTAACGATCGTGATCTCAACCCGTAAAGCATCTTCAAATTGATCTTGGGTGTGCATAGGGGCATTTTTTTTTGTTTTCTACTACGTTTCCCAGCAAACACAAGGGCCAAGACCTTTCATTACGAGGTTATGAGGGAAGGACATGAGAAATGGGGTGATACGATTAACACGACATGGCTACATCGGGTACCACCTTCGGAACAAACAAGTTGAGTACGAAGTTGGCAGCCCTCTCTTGCGCTGGAACAATGATACATTTGGCAGTGTATGCAAGGAGATCAAAACAAAGCGAGAATTAGAAAAGCTTTGGTCTTATTCAAACAGGACGGTTCCCACACACGCCGAGCTAAAAATCAATGAAACATTAGTAGAGATGTACCATCGTGAGGAGGTGATGTGGCGACAACGAGCAAGAGCTAAGTGGTTGGCCTCAGGAGACAAAAACTTGAAGTTTTCCATATTCAGGCTAGCATCTCAAGGAAGAAAAATATGACCAAAGCTTTGCAGAAGTCTCTTGGTGTAACGGCGGAGGATCCGAGGAGTTGAAAAACATGGTCCATGAATTGTACAAATCTCTATATACGTCTGAGGGTGTAAGTTATATGGATACAATACTAAAAAAATGTCCCAAGCAAGGTCACAACTTAGATGAATGATATGCTAGTTTCCCCTTACACACTCGAGGAAGTGAAAAATACACTCTTTCTCTGTGACACCCTGGTTTTTGGCCTGTTGGCCTAAAGTCCCGCGTATGCCACTGCATGCAGTGACCATGTGGGATGCAGTTGTTCGACATGCAATGCGCGCGCTCTGGACGCTGGGACCCTCGACCGCCACCCAAACGCCACCCTTGCGACACTACAGCTTGCCCGCGCCGCCTCACTTGCTCTCCTTCTTCCACCTAGCCAGCTCCAAGTCCTTTCCGACGTTAGCAAGCGGCTCACCGGACGCGGACACGGCGTGCCCATGCGGAGCGATGTGCGTTAGTGCGTTGCCTGGCCCACATCATGCGCCCCGGCTTTGCCCGCGTGCATCAACAGCTCCCCCGTGCCCCTCAGCCCCTCTAGTCACTTCACCACCTGTGCTCGAGCCACACGCCTCGCTGAGCTCCAGTAGCTTCCTCACGGCGGTGCCCGATGCTCGGCATCTCCCTCTCTTATAGATAGACCCCTCCCGAGCTGCTCAAACCATCCACCACTGGCCACAAATCGACCACCAATGAGCGGGGCAAGGCCCGGAGAGCCTCCTGCCTCCGATCATCGCCGGAGTTGCCCGCGGATCCCCCTTGACCATTCTCTCACTCCTGCCCTCCTCTGCTTCCACGACTTCTTCAAGCGAGCTCGTGTTGATCTCCAAAGCACGACGGTGCAGTTGATCAGTCGGAACAACATCGGGAACACCGACTCCTACGAGCTACACCGCCCATCTTCTCTGGAGAGGAAGCCAGCCTCGCTGTTCATCCACCTCCGACCAAGCCACGGGGACGTGCGTGCTCCCCACGCTGCTCTGCATCCATCACGACCATCGCCGCCAGCCTCCATGGTCTCCTCACTGGAGGATCATCGGCGATAGTGCCTCCCACCTCTGTTCTCTCTCTCTCCCTCTCTCTCTCTCTCTCTCTCTCTCTCTCCCCTAAACCTAACACGGGGACACTACTCGTAAGCTTCTCTCTTCCCATCTGAATCATTTTCCAGTGGAGGCGCCCTAGCAAAATACGCCTTCGACGTGGCCCTCCCTGGAATTTCTATTAATTCAATTTAAAATTAGATTTTGACCCAAACTTTGACTAGCTATGATTTCTAAACCAAAAGTCCAAATGAGTTGAAACTTTTTGCTATAGTTTTATCATGAGCTAAACTTTCTGTTGGCGCAATTTGAGATTATCCCTTACTATCTAGAATTTATGGTATTAGAAAAGGCTTTATGTGACATTTTCTTTTTGTTATTAAATTTATTTTTAGAAGAAACTAATTGTGTGGGACAAGACCAGGAGTATCGTGATACTCCTCTGAACTAAGGCAAGCCACAACATTCATGCCAGATGTTGTGTGTTGATAAGACCTTGCTGTGAGCTTGCGAATACATTCAAAGTACATTCAAAGTACCCACCTGGCGTGTCATGCCAAATGCAGGAGAAACCGTGCAAGGAGTTGAGATTGATCGGTACTTCACGATCTAGGCTGTGTCCTACACTACTGGAATCAGGGATTTTGCCGTCTGCCAGTTCTTTGCCGTCTGCTTGCGGACGGCAAAAAAGGTCTTTGCCATCAGCTACCAAACAGCAGACGACAAAGAACTGGCAGACGGCAAAGAAGGTCTTTGCCATCCGTCATTTCTTTGCCGTCTGCTGGCAGATGGCAAAGAATCTTTGCCGTCTGCTGGCAGATGGCAAAGAATCTTTGCCATCTGTCAGCGGACGGCAAAGAGGTGCCACCGGATGCCAATATACTGCAACGGTCCAACCCCACTCTTTGCCATCTGCTGGCGGACGGCAAAGATTCTTTGCCATCTGTTGGCGGACGGCAAAGAGGGGGCTATCTTTTTTTTTGCGGGTAAAAAAAACCGTTGCCCCACCTCCTCTGACTCTATCCCCTCCCTCTCCGCCCCTATCTCTCTGCCCCACCCCTCTCTCCCTCCCGCTCGTCTCTCCCTCTCCCTCCCGCGAGAAGCTACGCCGCCCGATTCCGGCGAGCTCCGGCGAGATTCGACGACGCCCGCCCCACAGCCGAGAGCCTCCCGACCCTGCCTTCCTCAACCCCGCGCTGCTGCGCCACCTCGCCTCCGCCCGCCGGTGCGTGCTGCCACCTCACCGGACCCCAGGAGCCCCGCCGCCTCGCGCTGCCGCCTGCGTCGCGTCGCGCGCCACCACCTCCCCACAAGCTCGCCGCCCCGCCACGGAAGCCTCGTCGCCGGTCGCCCCGACCTCGCCGCCGCCATGGGAGCCGAGCACCGAGCTCCTCTGCGCCCCGCCCGCCATGGGAGATCTGAGGCCGGCCGGGAGGCGGGGATGGGGCGTCGGTGGGCCCCTGGGATCTGCGCGATGGCGCTGCTCTGGCTCGCCGCGGCCGCAGCCGAAGATCCCGATCCCGACGAGCTCGAGCGCGCGCGAGTCCCGCTCCTCCGCCCTGTTTTTTCCGTGCCTGCTCGCTTGCTCTGTCTGTGGCTCAGTACTGTCGATTGCGTTGCCTATGCTCCGCGGTTCCTGCAATGCTAATTCTGTTTGCAGTCTCGTTGTTCTTCAGTCCCCACCGTGTCTTGTATTTGGACGAGCTCATGCTAATATGTGGTTGGTACACTACCTGGGCAAGGTCATTTTGATACTGATACTTGTAGGCAGCAGAGGGTTCAAAGCCTGACCGTCTCATGGATCCGCTGATAATATCCCGGAAGTAAATATTGTTGCTTGCTTCATCTCTACTATTTTCTGTAACTGCTTAGTGTTAAGCTCATGATCAACCTGATTACTTATGCGGGAACCTTCTTAGATAGGCAGCGCGACAACAATTCTTCTTCCTCAAAGCATATATTTTCTCCAAGCGATCAACACAGTGTTTGGTCAATTTGGAAGGTACACAAGTTTCTGATGTTTCTGTATATTATGAGACAGAGGGAGTAGTTGTCAGATCTTCTTTTCGTTCGGTACTTGTTGAGGCTGTCATAATTTTCTTGGAAACTTGTATGGCAGGCCCGGATGGGCGCGCGCGGCGGAGGTCGGGTGCGGGGCGTCGCTGTCGCCGTCGATGACGCGGTTCGGGATCACCGTGTGCTTCAACGCCATGTCGTCGGCCGTCTAGAAGGCCGCCGCCACCAACGCCGCGTCGAGCGTCGTCCACGCGGTGCCGCGGACTGAGCCTGTTGTGTCCGCCGAGTGGCGGCACGCCAACCTCAGGGACCCCAATGTGAAGGTATAGCACTTGCCGTTCTGCTGCGCCCGCCCTCTGAAATCTCAATGTCAGTTGCACAAGTGGTATAGTCTAGATTTAAGACAGGGTACTCATATGGCTGGGGTTCTGCTGCCGTGGCAATTTGGTCAGCGCTGCTACAAGTGATAAATCTGTTTGCTTAACTAGTGATGCTAGCTAGTATGTGAATTGGTATTTTAGCTGAAAGAGGATTTTGGTGGGCTTTGTTTTGGCACCAGCAGTAATCTCAAGTTTCTTAAAAACAAATGAAGTGCCTGCATTACAGTATGTGACGTTGGTCAACGCTCCTCGGATAAACCTATTTCCAAAAAGAAAATCTTGCTACTGAAATAATGCTACATTTTGGAGGCCTTTTCTTTCTGGACATTATTAGCATAGTCTCGGGCTCTCATCACTATGAATAATAGAACACATACTACTAGGAGGAATCACATTTAACTATGCTATTCATAGGGTAGTTTTCTTGCTGTTAAACATGTCCACCGGCATACATTGTATCTTATTGTGCTCTTACTTTTTTGTCTAGGTACTTGATGCCTCTTGGTCAGAAGATGTTGGCGAGTTCCTCATTCGAATTGAGTTTATATTGTGTAGGTTTCTTCGTCATGATCTGGATTGCCGCAGTCATGTTCAAGTCCAATGATATCTTGCGCAAGCAGACCGCTCTCAAGGTTGGTTCTTCATAATAACTTGTCTATCAACGTGCTTCTTCTGCTTCTAGAGGTTAATTAATTGTTCTGCCAAGCATACTGCTCTCAAGGGCTTGTGCTTATCTTGTGTATCAACGTTCTTGTTCTGCTTCTAGCACTGGGTCTGTCCCTTCTATTGAGGAAGCCGGCTGGCAGACTGTTGCCGTCACTAAATCCCTAACCCTGGGGCCCGTGTTAACTCCATTTGATTGTCAAATTGCTTAGATAACTCAATTTGATTGTCCTCATAGTGTTCTAACATGCTTAGAAGAGTTGGAAACACTATAAATGGTTTGGTACGGATATGTGCTCTAGAATAGTGATTCTGGCATGCTATATTTTTCATTACGGTGAATGGTATTCTCTTTTCCCACACAGCATGATTTCCCCTTTTGGGGCCTCTCTGCTTCAAATTATTCCATATGATTGTAATATGCGGCCTTGAAAAACTCCTATGGTTTTCTATGATGCACTCAAACATCCTGTCGAACATATTGTATCAAGAGAGGGCATGACATTGCAACCCAGTGATTTCCCTATTTATGAGTTTTTAGGTCCTGTGAACCAATTAGGCCCTTTCTTGAACTCAATCAGTAACTCATTTGTGGAAAAAACTTGACGATGTGTGTACCTATGTGTTCTGTTCTGCTTTGAAGTGGATAACATTGCCCTGTGTTTCACTTGGAAATAACTTATGTTTGTTGAATAATAGGAATTGATGCACCATTCATATATATTCATAACTCTTAAACTAGCACTGCTCTCCTTAAAATTTCTAATCAGGCTGACTGTTGTTTTGTGCTCCACAGATACTTGTCCGGCAAGCTGCTATGGTGGTCAAGTGTGTGCTGCCTAGGAAAATAGATATTTAGTTTTTGGTCATTTCTTGTAATTTCAGATATGGAGTGCTTGTCTTCAGTTTTTGTTTTTTACTTTGTGAAACTTGCTACCTATGGATGAAACTGTGTAATATTGATGAAACTATGTATATGTATGGATGAAACTTGCTACTATTGGTAACATGTGTTGGATATCCTATATTGGTCATATATATATGTATGTGTGTCTGTGTGTTTGATTTTCTATGAAAATGAATGGATATAAGAAGAAAGAGAATTAATGCCAATTTGGTCTCTTTGCCATCTGCCAGGGACGGCGGATGGCAAAGAGGCGCTCAAATTTGCCATCAGTGGCTGACGGCAAAGACTTTGCCATCAGTGGCTGACGGCAAAGACTTTGCCGTCTGCCGCGGACGGCAAAGACTTTGCCATCAGTGGCAGACGACAAAGTAGCTGTTTACCGTAGCCTACGTTGCCGGAGCCTTTTGCCGTCCGCGGCTGACGGCAAAGGCCTTTGCCGTCCGCTGTTCATGCCTTTGCCGTCCGCCATGGCAGACGGCAAAGTAGCTGATTCCTGTAGTGCTAGCAGTGTCCCTGTGGCATGGAGTTCTGTACCTCGTTGTTTCGCTACTGAGTAGTTGTATCCTCTAGCATCAAGGCCCTTGAGATATTTAATAAATAATGTACATAGTGGAGCCGCACCGTGTGTGCCGCTTGGCCTCTCTTTCTTATGTAATCATCAAACCTATGTATCCGCAAGAGATCAATAAAGCGGTTATGTATGTACCAAGTTGTTATGTGTTGCCAGAAGACTTGATCTCTGGGCTGGCAATGCAAGTTAAACCGGCTACTCTGAGCCAGTGTGCCACAATTTCAAATGTTTCCAATGAAGGGTCCATGCTCTGATGGGTTCCCTGCCCATTTTTATCAGCGTCATTGGGATATTTGTGGTAAAGAAGTACTAGAGGCGATTTTGAGAATCGTGAGAGCGGAAGATAGTCTTGAATGCATCAATTTTACAATTCTGGTTTCGATTCCAAAGGTAACAAACCCAACCCTCTTAACAAAATTTAGGCCTATCAGTTGTGCAATGTTTTATACAAGATAGCTTCCAAGGTTATTGCAAATAGATTGAAGCAAATTTTACCTGATATCATATCTGAGGAACAATCAACTTTTGTCCATGGAAGAATTGTTGGAAATATGCCCTAGAGGCAATAATAAAATGGTTATTATTATATTTCCTTGTTCATGATAATTGTCTATTGTTCATGCTATAATTGTGTTATCTGGAAATCATAATACATGTGTGAATACATAGACCACAACATGTCCCTAGTGAGCCTCTAGTTGACTAGCTCGTTGATCAATAGATGGTTATGGTTTCCTGACCATGGACATTGGATGTCGTTGATAACCAGATCACATCATTAGGAGAATGATGTGATGGACAAGACCCAATCCTAAGCATAGCACAAGATCGTGTAGTTCGTCTGCTAAAGCTTTTCTAATGTCAAGTATCATTTCCTTAGACCATGAGATTGTGCAAATCCCGGATACCGTAGGAATGCTTTGGGTGTGCCAAACGTCACAACGTAACTGGGTGGCTATAAAGGCACACTACAGGTATCTCCAAAAGTGTCTGTTTAGTTGGCACGAATCGAGACTGGGATTTGTCACTTCGTGTGACGGAGAGGTATCTCTGGGCCCAATCGGTAAGACATCATCATAATGAGCTCAATGTGACCAAGGAGTTGATCACGGGTTGATGTGTTATGGAACGAGTAAAGAGACCTGCCGGTAACGAGATTGAACAAGGTATAGGGATACCGACGATCTAATCTCGGGCAAGTATCATACCGGTAGACAAAGGGAATTGTGTACGGGATTGATTGAATCCTCGACATCGTGGTTCATCCGATGAGATCATCGTGGAACATGTGGGAGCCAACATGGGTATCCAGATCCCGCTGTTTGTTATTGGCCGGAGAGATGTCTCGGTCAGGTCTGGATGATTCCCGAACCCGTAGGGTCTACACACTTAAGGTTCGGTACTGCTAGAGTTGTTATGGGAAATAGTATGCAGTTACCGAATGTTGTTCGGAGTCCTCGATGAGATCCTGGAGGTCACGAGGAGTTCCGGAATGGTCTGGAGGTGAAGATTTATATATGGGAAGTCATCATACGGTCACCGGAAGTGTTCGGGGCTTTATCGGTATTGTACCGGGACCACCGAAGGGGTTCCGGGGGTCCACCGGCCCCGGAGGGCCCTATGGGCTGTATGTGGAAGGGAACCAGCCCCTAAGTGGGCTGGGCGTCATCCCCCCTAGGGCCCATGCGCCTAGGGTTTGGGGGGAACCCTAAAGGGGGCGCCCCCCTTGGCTTGGGGGGCAAGCCCCCTCCCCTTGGTCGCCTCCCCCCTCTAGATCTCATCTAGAGGGGCCGGGCCCCTTTCCCCTTCGCCGTATTAATAGAGGGGTAGAGGGAGGGCAGCATCACCTCATCCAAGGCACATCCCTCCCCCTCCAACACCTCTTCCTCGTTCGTTGAGCTTGGCGAAGCCCTGCTGGAGAACTGCAAGCTCCACCACCACGCCGTCATGCTGCCGGAGCTCTTCCCCAAATTATCCTTCCCCCTTACTGGATCAAGAAGGAGGAGATGTCCCAGGGCTGTACGTGTGTTGAACGCGGAGGCGCCGTTGTTCGGCGCTTAGATCGGAATCAACCGCGATCTGAATCGCTGCGAGTACGACTCCTTCATCCGCGTTCTTGTAAGGCTTCCGCGTCGCGATCTTCAAGGGTATGAAGATGCACTCCCCTCTCTCTCATTGCTAGTATCTCCATAGATTGATCTTGGTGATGCGTAGAAATTTTTGAATTTCTGCAATGATCCCTAACAGTGGTATCATGAGCTAGGTATGCGTAGTTTCTATGCACGAGTAGACACAAGTTGTTGTGGGCGTCGACTTTGTCAATTTACTTGCCGTTACTAGTCCTATCTTGATTCGGCGGCATCGTGGGATGAAGTGGCCCGGGCCGACCTTACACGTATGGTTACGTGAGATAGGTTCCATCGACTGACATGCACTAGTTGCATAAGGTGGCTAGCGGGTGTCTGTCTCTCCCACTTTAGTCGGATCGGATTTGATGAAAAGGGTCCTTATGAAGGGTAAATAGAAATTGGCATATCACGTTATGGTTTTGGCGTAGGTAAGAAACGTTCTTTCTAGAAACCTATAGCAGCCACGTAAAAAACTTGCAACAATAATTGGAGGACGTCTAACTTGTTCTTGCAGCATATGCCGTGTGTTGTGATATGGCCCAAAGGATGTGATGAATGATATATGTGATGTACGAGATTGATCATGTTCTTGTAATAGGACTCACGACTTGCATGTCGATGAGTATGACAACCTGTAGGAGCCATAGGAGTTGTCTTAATTTATTGTATGACCTGCATGTCACTGAAAATGCCATATAATTACTTTACTTTATTGCTAACCGTTAGCAATAATAGTAGAAGTAATAGTTGGCGAGACAACTTCATGAAGACACGGTGATGGAGATCATGATGATGGAGATCATTGTGTCATGTCAGTGACGATGATGATCATGGCACCCCGAAGATGGAGATCAAAAGGAGCAAAATGATATTGGCCATATCCTGTCACTATTTGATTGCATGTGATGTTATTCATGTTTTTACATCTTATTTGCTTAGAACGATGGTAGCTTAAATATGATGATCCCTCGCAATAATTTCAAGAAAGTGTTCCCCCTAACTGTGCACCGTTGCTAAGGTCCGTTGTTTCGAAGCACCATGTGATGATCGGGTGTGATAGGTTCTAATGTTCGCATACAACGGGTGTAAGCCAGATTTACACACGCAATACACTTAGGTTGACTTGACGAGCCTAGCATGTACAGACATGGCCTCGGAACATGGAAGACCGAAAGGTCGAACATGAGTCGTATAGAAGATACGATCAACATGAAGATGTTCACCGGTGATGACTAGTCCGTCTCACGTGATGATCGGACACGGCCTAGTTGACTCGGATCATGAATCACTTAGATGACTAGAGGGATGTCTATCTGAGTGGGAGTTCATTAAATAATTTGATTAGATGAACTTAATTGTCATGAACTTAGTCTAAAAATCTTTACAATATGTCTTGTAGATCAAATGACCCGCACTAATGTTGCCCTCAACTTTGACTCGTTCCTAGAGAAAACCAAGCTGAAAGACGATTGTAGCAACTATACGGACTGGGTCCGTAACTTGAGGATCATCCTCATAGCTGCCAAGAAAGCATATGTCCTCGAAGCACCGCTAGGTGAAGCACATGTTTTCCTAGCAACTCAAGACGTTATGAATGCCTGGCAGTCGCGTAGTGAAGATTACTCCCTGGTTTAGTGCGGCATGCTTTATAGCTTAGAGCCGGGGCTCCAAAAGCGTTTTGAGCAGGACCGAGCATATGAGATGTTCCAAGAGCTGAAAATGGTTTTCCAAGCTCATGCCCGGGTCGAGATATATGAAGTCTCCGACAAGTTCTACAATTGTAATATGGAGTAGAATAGTTCTGTCAGCGAGCACATACTCAAAATGTCTGGGTTGCACAACCGCTTGTCTCAACTGGGAGTTAATCTCTCAGATGACGCGGTCATTGACAGAATCATTCCTGAGCTTTGTAATGAATTTCAGTATGCAGGGGATGGAGAAAACCATTCCTGAGGTATATTCAATGCTGAAATCAGTGGAGGTGGAGATCAAAAAGGAACATCAAGTGTTGATGGTCAATAACACCACTAGTTTCAAGAAAGGCAAGGGTAAGAAGAACTTCAAGTAGGACGGAAAGGGAGTTGCCGCACCCAGTAAGCCAGTTGCCGGGAAGAAGCCAAGCCTAAGACTGAGTGCTTTTATTGCAAGGGAAACAATCACTTGAAGCGGAACTGCCCCAAGTACTTAGCGGATAAGAAGGCCGGCAATACCAAAGGTATATATGATATACATGTTATTGATGTGTACCTTACGTCTCGATCCCATAAGGCACAACATTCATCGGGAGTCCCTGTTGAAGAACATCGTATGGTCACATACTTAGCAATGAAGTTTAGCTTCACAAATAATGTATGGAAAAGATGCAGTGAGGACAAATAGTAAAAATCTTACCATCCTTCCTAAATAGATGTGACCGTAGTTCATGACGAACACTATTGGTCGCACGTTTTCAGTACTAAGATTTCTAAGTCCGGGAAGAAAATTTGTCTTGACATTATCAAGATCCTCAAGCCATGAAACATAATGACTTAGCTCCTTGCAGTTTAGTTCAGCCCCGGGACAGTAGTAGGTCCTGTCTACCAAGCGCTGGACATGTTTGATTGCACCAAAATAAGCTGACTATACAAATTAGTTGTCAACTATTTTTAAATAAACAATATCAAAGACATAAATATGGTTGAGAAACTTACATTTTGGTGTAACTGGAGGCGTCTGCACATCGACCCAGATGTCGGTATTACCTTCAATATCATCTTCCAGACGAATATCAAAGGTGATAACCATAGCAAGCTAAAATGCATAAGTCGTGCATAGTGCTCGCCATGTTTTGCATCCAAAATAGGTGTAGTCGTCTGAATTGTATAATTTTGCGTGGAAAATATAACCATGCTCGGTCTTCAAATAAACTTTCTTTACCTCCATAGTATGACTGAAACCTATCTTATCCAATACAAAAACTCTTGCATGGCAGGGGATACGCTAGTAGAATAGTAAAAAAAATATAAGTTGAAGCAAATGAAGCAGATGTCATGCTTAATTACGAAAAAAGACTTGTCGTTGTGACTTACTGTATCCACTTCGAAGTTCTCGTCCAGCTTGATGCTGAAGCGCCTATCATCATCTAGGAAGATTCCGTCGCACAGGCCGCGCTTGTCTTCGCAGTATTTGCAAATACCGAAATCCTTTTTGTCGTGAGACATTTCCTATGTTCATAGTTAAAACATTAATTGAAAATCGATAGAAGACAACTACCAGGATACTCAACACACAAATCTGGGGCACTCGATATTTCCTACATATTCTGGCAAAAGTCGTGCCAAAATTCACGGAAAAATCCAGCATGACCTTTGCTAAAATAGTATATATCGAGCGCCTGAAATTTGTCGGAACGGAAATGAATCAACACTCCGGCAAAACGTAGGCCACTCGGCCACTTGGATATTGAGCAACACAAGATATACATTTCAAAATATCTTATAAGACTCAAATTAGCATGCATTCAATAAGCAAAAGTAAATCATCTCGTGCGTCCGTACATCGTCGAATATTATAACTAATACATCCCAAATAGTGTCATACATATAACATCACTAGTACAACTAAAACCCTAGCACACGACGGGTATCGGCGCGGGCGGTGGACACCCATAGAGAAGGAACCATCACGGGATCATAGCTCCAGTGAGATCCCTGGAGACCCTGCCAGGTATTGGAGAACCTGTGCTCCAACGCAAACAAGTAGCGACGGACGTGCGCGTCCTCCTCACTAACACGGTGACGCACCACCTCCGCGGAGTCCTCGAGCCTCTGGACCGTCACTGGCCCACGCGACCGCCACCAAAGAAGGTTCGGGTCAACGACAGGCTGGCTCCTCGCCAACCTGTGCCCCCCGGTAGGTAGCGCCTCCCAGTACCACCCTGGCGGAGCCCAGTCCCGGACATGGCCCATCTGGTCAAGCAGGTGTCGTCCTCCGCCGACTCGACGACGAGGATTCGGGATAGGCATCGTCCACGTCGATGCGGGAAAATTGCTTTAACTAAAAAAATAGCAACAATTTCTTACTAACTAGTTCTATTAATTCAACTAGTTCTTACTAAAAATAAACTTACTATAAATAAAAATATTCTAGTACCTAATTAGTACCTAGTTCTTACTAACTAATTAGTACCTAAGAACACTAACAAGTTCTTACTAACTAATTAGTACCTAAGAACCCTAACAAGTTCTTACTAACTAATTTGATTCCACCCTAACTAATTTGATGGAGGTAGAAACCCTAGGCAGAGGTAGGGGAGAGGGAGGAGCAGGCGTGCTCACCTCGGGTGCCTGCGACGAGGGAGGGGCAGGCGGCATCGATGTCGTGGTCGGGGCTCCGGGGCGGCATTGAGGTCGGGGGGGGGGGGGGCGGCGTCCAGGGCGGCGTCGAGGTCGGGGTCGGGGCCGGCGTCCGGGGCGGCGTTGAGGTCGGGGGCGGGGGCGGCGTTGAATATGGGCTCGGGGGCGGCGTAGAGGGTGTGCGGAGAGCGCGCGGCGGCCGAGGGGCGACGGCGGCGGCGAGAGTGGAGTTGGATTTGGGGGATGAAGTGGCCGTGGGGAGGACGAAACGCGTCCGGTTAAGTCAGAAGTACCAGTAGCGCGTTCCAGACGGCGCGCTACTGCTACGTTAGCTACAGCGCGTTCTGGAACACACGCTACTGGTACACCATTCTCTTTTTTTCCCTTTTTCATTTAGTTTTCTTCACATTTTTTTCCTTTCACCATATTCTATTTCCTTCATTTGAAATTACCTTTCTATTTGCTTTCCATTTAATTTTATATCCTCTATCAGTAGCGAGTTTATACTAAAACGCGCTGCTACAAAGAAAGTAGCGGTAGCGCGGTTCATTATAGGTCGCTACTACTATGTGTAGCCTATCGGCTAAGCTGTGGGAATTTTAATAGTAACGTGTTTAGGAGAAGATGCGCTGCTGCTAGAACTTTATCTGCAGCGCGGTTTGTGCAGGCTCGCTGCTGCTACTTAGCACCAGCATGCTTTTTTGGCCCTCACTACTACTAAAGTTATGTGTATAAGGTTTTCCCTAGTAGTGGATTGAGCACGGCTCAATGCCTGACCACGGCAGAAGATAGAGAAAAGATGAGTGTCATCCCCTATGCCTCGGCCATAGGGTCTATAATGTATGCCATGCTGTGTACCAGACCTGATGTAAACATTGCCGTAAGTTTGGTAGGAAGGTACCAAAGTAATCCCGACATGAAACACTGGACATCGGTCAAGAATATCCTGAAGTACCTGAAAAGACTAAGGATATGTTTCTCGTTTATGGAGGTGAAGAAGAGCTCGTCGTAAATGGTTACGTCGATGCTAGCTTCGACACAGTTCTGGATGACTCCAAGTCACAAACCAGATACGTGTATATTTTGAATGGTGGGACAGTCAGCTGGTGCAGTTGCAAGCAAAGCGTCGTGGCGGGATCTACATGTGAAGTAGAGAACATGGCATCCCCGGAGGCAGCACATGAAGCAATCTGGATGAAGGAGTTCATTACAGACCTAGGAGTTATTCCCAATGCGTCGGGCCCGATGGCTCTCTTCTGTGACAACACTGGAGCTATTGCCCTGGCCAAGGAGCCCAGGTTTCACAAGAAGACCAGGCATATCCAGCGTCGCTTCAACTCCATTTGTGAAAATGTTCAAGATGGAGACATAGATATTTATAAAGTGCATACGGACCTAAATGTCGCAGATCTGTTGACTAAACCTCTTCCACGAGTTAAACATGATCAACACCAGAACTCTATGGGTGTTCGATTCATCACAATGTAACTAGATTATTGACTCTAGTGCAAGTGGGAGACTGTTGGAAATATGCCCTAGAGGCAATAATAAAAGCATTATTATTATGTTTCCTTGTTCATGATAATTGTCTATTGTTCATGCTATAATTGTGTTATCCGGAAATCGTAATACATGTGTGAATACATAGACCACAACATGTCCCTAGTGAGCCGCTAGTTGACTAGCTCGTTGACCAATAGATGGTTACGGTTTCCTGACCATGGACATTGGATGTCGTTGATAACGGGATCACATCATTAAGAGAATGATGTGATGGACAAGACCCAATCCTAAGCATAGCACAAGATCGTGTAGTTCGTCTGCTAAAGCTTTTCTAATGTCAAGTATAATTTCCTTAGGCCATGAGATTGTGCAACTCCCGGATACCGTAGGAATGCTTTGGGTGTGCCAAACATCACAACGTAACTGGCTGGCTACAAAGGCACACTACGGGTATCTCCGAAAGTGTCTGTTGACTTGGCACGAATCGAGACTGGGATTTGTCACTCCGTGTGACTGGGAGGTATCTCTGGGCCCACTCAATGTGACCAAGGAGTTGAGCACGGGATGATGTGTTACAAAACGAGTAAAGAGACTTGCCGGTAACGAGATTGAACAAGGTATATGGATACCGATGATCGAATCTCGGGCAAATATCATACCGGTAGACAAAGGGAATTGTGTACGGGATTGATTGAATCCCCGACATCGTGGTTCATCCGATGAGATCATCATGGAACATGTGGGAGCCAACATTGGTATCCAGATCCCGTTGTTGGTTATTTGCCGGAGAGATGTCTCGGTCATGTCCGCATGATTCCCGAACCCGTAGGGTCTACACACTTAAGGTTCGGTGGCGCTAGAGTTGTTATGGAAAATAGTATGCAGTTACCGAATGTTGTTCGGAGTCCTGGATGAGATCCCGGACGTCACGAGGAGTTCCGAAATGTTCCGGATGTGATGATTTATATATGGGAAGTCATCCCCCCTCTAGATCTCATCTAGGTGGCCGGCCCCCTTTCTCCTTCACCCTATAAATAGAGGGGTGGAGGCAGGGCAGCAGCACCTCATCCAAGGCGCAACCCTCCCCCTCTCCAACACCTCTTCCTCCTCCGTTGAGCTTGGCGAAGCCCTGCCGGAGAACTGCAAACTCCACCACCACGTCGTCGTGCTGCCGGAGCTCTTCCTCAAATTCTCCTTCCCCCTTGCTGGATCAAGAAGGAGGAGACGTCCCCGGGCTGTACGTGTGTTGAGCGCGAAGGCGCCATTGTTCGGCGCTTAGATCGGAATCAACCGCGATCTGAATCACCGCGAGTACGACTCCTTAATCCGCGTTCTTGTAATGCTTCCGCGTCACGATCTTCAAGGGTATGAAGATGCACTCCCCTCTCTCTCGTTGCTAGTCACTTCATAGATTGATCTTGGTGATGGTAGAATTGTTTTAATTTCTGCAAGGATCCCCAACAAGAATGATCGCGGATAATATTATTAGTGCATATGTGTGCTTACATTTCATGAAATGTAGCGAGGGAAAAAGTTAGTAGCTACTATGCTTTGAAGCTCGATATGAGGAAGCCATATGACAGGTTGGAGTGGGAGTATTCTAAAGCCACATTGTTGAAATTGGATTTTTCTCATGGGTACAAATAGTTATGGGCATGGTTCAGACAGTATCTTTCTCGGTTCTTTTTAATCGTGAGATACTTGATCAATTACAACCCAGCAGAGGTATCCGACACGGAGATCCAATATCCCCATATATTTTCTAAATTGCAGTAGAGGGCCTTTAATGCCTCCCGAAATCTAGTTCTTCTTCATGACGCTTAAGTGGAACCAACAACTTCAGCTGTGAACCATCTACTTTTTGCAGATGACAACATGTTGCTTTTAAGTCTAGTCGTGATGGGGCAGTTGAAGTATCAAACCTATCGGAGAATTATTGGTTGGCATCCAGACGAAGAATAAATCATGACAAGTCATTTATATTTTGCAATAGAGAGGATGCCCTTTGGCTCTCAAAGAAGATGTCATGAATACTTTGAATGTCTAAAATGAGTTGCTCAATAACCGGAAATTGTGTATGCCAACTGATGTGGGGCAGTCCAAGAACAGGACTTTCAAATACTTACGTGACAGAGTTTCGAAAAAGCTGAGAGGATGGATGGAAAAGCTCCTGTCAACTGCAGGGATAGAGGTTTTGATAAAGTATGTGGCATAGGCAATTCTGATATATTCCATGGTCTGCTTCCGTTTCCCGCGAGGATGTTAAGCGAGTGTCACCTCTTTAATCAGGCAATTTTGGTAGGGACGTAAACATGGGAGAAGGAAGCCATGCTGGGTCTCATGGGATGTTATGGTGAGACCAACTATTTGAGATATCTAATCTAGCCCTACTTGCCAGGCAAGCCTGGCGCTTGCTAGACCATCCCGGTTTTCTGAGTTCATTAATCTTAAAAGTTGTCTACTATCCAAATAACTCTCTTTCTGATGCAACCTTGGGACCACATCCATCACAGACATGGCAAGCTATTTTGCATGGGAAAGACATAATGACTCATGGTTTGCTAAGAAGATTAGGAGACATAGAATCCCCTGATATTTGACAACTGGATAACTAGAGAGCATATAAAGAGGCCGAGAACTTCACAAATACCGCAGCCGCCGACAAGGGTTGCTGAACACACTGATCACACTATGTCGTCAAGGCATGAACAACTTATTTAATCGTTACTTATTCCCATTGATGCCGAGCATTATTGAAGATCCCTCTTTGCACGAGACATATATCTGATTTTGTGCTTGGAGTGAGGATAGAAGGGGTATGTTCATTGTGCATCCCGCTTACAAGATGATACAGTGAACCAAGATCAGTAGAGAATCATGGCTGTATGAGCAGGGCGGCCCATCAAACTCAGAGGCTGATTGTCCAGGATGGACAGACTTATGGCATATAAAAGCCCCCTCGAAAATCAAGGTGTTCATGTGGAGATTAGCACAATACTCACAGTGGCCTTCTTCATCATAGAAACATGTCGACGATGAGTGCTTGTTGTTTGTGCGGGTCTAAGGATACGTGCAGGCACACCCTGCTGAACTGCTTGGTTTCAAGGAGCACGTGGGCACTATCATACGAGCAAATTGTCGAGCGGTTGACTCTGAATGTAAATGGCGACGCCATACAATGGCTATTCACCATGCATGAGGTGTTATCGCATGAAGAGGATTTATCATGTTTACGATAACTTTTGCGGACGATATGGGGAGTTCGGCACAAGCTATACATCAGGAGATATATAAAAGCCCTTTCACTTTTCAGGCTTTTGTGGAGAGTTACTTAACTGAGCTGAGAGCTACCCAAAGCACTCAAAGTCCAGTTCTAGGGGCACCCATGATTAGGCCAAATCAATGTGTTGCTCCTCATGATGATATGGTGAAGGTCAATGTGGGTTCGGCGGTTGGACCAAGCGGCACTCGAGGCGCAATGGGAGCTATATGCAGAGATCAAGCATGTCATTATGGGTGTGTCAGCCATTGTGTTCCCACATATATTAGATCTTGCTACTGTCGAATCTTCAGCAATCAGGGTGGCACTTGCGCTTGCTGATAATCTCTATGAGAGGAAGATTCAGGTGGCTTCAGATAGCAAGGTGGCGTTGCAGATATACATTAGAAGAGTGTAGCTATCTACAGAGCAATCATACATGAGATCATAGATCGGAAGGCTACTTTTACTAATTGTATCATTAGCCATGAGTTTAGGAGCTTGAATGTTGAAGCTCACAAACTCGTGAAGCATGCTCTATCCCTAGGGGTTGATCGCCATGTTTGGTTAGGTCACCCCATAGCTAAAGTTGTCTCGCCTTGCTTCAAAACTACAGGGCGTGCGCTGCGGCTTTGACCTAACGGCCCCCGTTTGCTGGAATTAATCAGAATAGTTGAGAACAAAGTGACGAACGGATGCGTAATGCATGGGAATCTGCCGAATAGTTCACGCCGAATCCTGAAGAAAGTTCAAATCGCTGTTTGATGAGCCTGCGTAGTATTAGTTACTTGGTCAGGTAAAGGCCGGCCAAGCCAACGATGCTTAGCTGGTCTTTTTGAATGATTAGCCACACTGGGACTAAGATACGACCCAGACTCCCACGGGGGGCAGCAGAGGGGAATCTTGGACAATGGGCGAAAGCCCGATCCAGTAATATCGCGTGAGTGAAGAAGGTCAATGCTTCTTGTAAAGCTCTTACGTCGAGTGCGCGATCATGACAGAACTAGAGGAAGAAGCCCCGGCTAACTCCGTGCCAGCAGCCGCGCTAAGACAAGGGGTGGGGGGCAAGTACTCTTTGGAATTACTGGGCGTAAAGGGCATGTAGGCGGTGAATCATGTTGAAAGTGAAAGTGTGAAACTCATAAAAAGTGGTGGAATGCTCTCGAAACCAATTCACTTAAGTGACACATAGGAGAGTGGATGCTCTTCTATTCGTCCCTATAAACATTGTGAGGGACTAAAGTTTTTTCTGAAAGGAAAAGAGATTAAAGTTGAAACAGACGCTCACTTCCATGAACACGTGGACACACGACCGGTGGCTCCATGCATGCATGCATGATGCATGCACGCACCACGCACGCGGGCCGTTTCCAAGCTAACTAATGGCGCCCGGCCGACGACGCAGTACAGCTAGTAGAGCACTCGCTGCCAAACGCCTAGGTGAGAGACCCTCGTGAGGCCAGCTATACAACCTCCGCTCCTCATCCCGTCCTCGTTCACTCCGCAGTCGAATTCCCCCGTCTCCACCGCCCAGTTCGCCGGACCGGACCGCCGGACCTCTCCTCGCCTTGCCATGGCAGCCGCAGCACTGAGGGCGCAGCTCAACGCTCATATCGCCGGCATGTGCACCGATGTGAGGCCCTTCCCCTCCCCTCTAGTCGTGTGGTTGTGGACTTGCGCCTGGCTGGCCGACTAACTTGGCCTTTGCCTTTGCTTTGGCGTGGTCGACGTCGATCCAGGGTGTGGTGGACGAGGACACGTTCGAGGAGCTGCGGGACGAGGGCACCGCCGTCGAGGTCTCCCGCCTCTTCATCTACGACGCCTCCAAGATCATCGACGACATCGACATCCTGATGTCCGCCCCCACGCCCTCTATCATCTCTCCGTCTGCTCTCCGTCTCGGTACTGACTCATCTTAATTATCTGCTCTGGAAATCGCAGGGAGGAGCCCGAAGTGGACTTTGACGAGGTGGAAGCCCTGACGCAGCAGCTCATGCAGTGCACCTCCAGGTGATGACCATCATAAACCCATTCCCTCTCTCTTCCACCTGCTTATTTTTAACTCTATATTTGTTTGCCCGCTGCGTCCATGCCGTGCGATTCAGATCTGTTTATTATATTGGGCAAAGGATTCTTATTTGTTGGTTGCACTGACCCATAGGCGTAATTAGAAGAATCGATGTAACGGAGTTACCGGTATCCCGATTAATATCAATGTTATGATGAGGATAAATTGTTGTTGTTTTCGGAATATTCCTCGTATTAATGATCTGCTATTCTGTGTATTTCTAATGGTCGTTTTTCTTGTATTAATGATATGCTATTCTATGTATCTCTAATTATGTTTTTTCAAGTTTGTCCTTGACATCGATGTTGTTTTTTGTATGAATGTGTTGGCACGGGCTGTGTACCTCACGACACGGCCGCACAATTGAGGTTCGTGTCGTTTTACAATCATCATATAGCCATAGGTAGAAGAGCTGAGTTTAGTCATATATCGTGTAACGAAATTGTTGGTATTCTTCCCAATGTTAATCAAATCGTGTCGCTTGGCGAGGGTAATTTTTGTCGTTTTACAAGCGTTTGTTCTACTATCGTGTTTGTTCTTCGGGCAATGCCATTATTCTAGGTCGAGAATGAAAAAAATCTCGTTTCATAAGCATGCCCGGTATTAATGATCTGCAATTCTACATAGCGCCAATGGCTATTTTTTCTGTTTCTCCATTGGAACGGTGTTGTTTCTATTCAGATTTTTCAGGCGCAGGGTGTGTACATCATGGACGTCATTTGGGTGTCGTATATCCAAAATTAGAAGACCTCATTTTAGTTGTGTCTCGTGTAGCGGAATTGTCAGTATTCATGACAATTTCATGGTTTGGCAAGAAAAACTTTGTGGTTTTGTAAATATTTCTGGTACTACTGATCTGCTATTGCACATAACGGCAATGGTGCTTTGTCTGGTTCATCAAACAATCTATGGAGTTGACAATCATGATAGGAAATGGCTCCTTGAGAATATTATCGAGTTGCCGTCTCAATTTATACTAAGTTTGATAAGTTCCTAATTTCCTTATCTGCATTTTTTTTGCATGTTTCAGTGTTGGTGCACAGCCAGTGAACCTCGCCTGCATGAACTTCAGCAATTTCTATGCCATAAAATACATGCACGGGGCAGAACTCAATAGCTTATTACATATGTTACACAATAATTATTCGCAACACCGTTTTTCAATGTCTCTATGTAAACCTGCCAGCTCACGTTGTGTTTTCTGTCGTTATTTTCAGCTCATACCAATCTAACATTGTTAAGAAGTAACCTGATTTGCTTTTTCACTTCATCTGCAAGCACGTTGTTGATATTATTCGGTTCATCATCTGAATATTATACACTTTGATGCTTCTCTTGTAATTTATTGGCTCTAGACTTCTGTTTATAGCACAACTAAATTCTTATATTGCTAGAGATTTTTCTTTTTTGAAATATAGGGTTACAATTTTTGAACCATTTCATCTCAGTTCTGTTAACCTCTTCAGAATTTGACAATGTGGTATTTTTGCATTATTTCAGGTGTCTCGTGTCATTGGCTCTTGTTAGGAATGAGTTCTATATTGTGCGACATGAGTTGGAGGTCATGATGCAGGTAGTAGCTTATGTGCCTAATGTTGGATTTTGATACCAACTTCCCACTAGTTTCATAACCCATAGATTGGTCATATTAAGATAGAGAAAAGGGAACAATCTTTAATATTCAATCTAATTCTTTTGACATTTAGATTTGGAGAACTTAGTTTCAGGTACCGAAAAGTCTCATTTAGCCGTTAAAAGATTATATGGCAATATTGTCATCATGTTTGGTAGATGCACATGGTAGCTCAAAAAAAGTGGTAGAAATTCTTTGTTTCCCAGCTTAAATTAAGCTTCGCCAAATGCCCAAATAAGAAACTAGCTAACTTGTAACATGGCTGATTAGTGAAACCATGTGACTTGAGCACCATTATGTGCCATAGACTTATCTCAATCATTTCTCGAAAGGTACTTTTTCTTAATCATTGACCTATTATTCATCTTTTGATGAAGCTCGAAGAGTAGATTGCGGCATGTGGTCCTAACTCTTAAGTAGCGGCAAGTGAAGGGGAAAGAGCGTGGCCCCATGCAATCCGTTGCATTATGCGTTCCATGTGTCTCCAAAGATGCAGCGGTTTTCAAAGGGTGTCTAGCACTAAAGGGTGCGCATAAAATTTAGATGAATATTCTCGCATCGGAACTTTGGGCTCATAACCCTGTGAACGAGAACTGTTGTTGTGTGTTGATGTCAGTGTGAAGTCCGTATTCTAATGTGTCGTGGATGTCTTGCCGCCCCGCCTACGGGCTGTTTGTAAAACCTATACCTGGATGTTTTGCTGTATGTTCTGTTTGGTTTTCTCTATAAGCAAGTCCTGTTGTTGGTTTCTGTACCCAGAGTGTAGCCAATCACCATATTTGGGCATGTTAAATATGTCTTTTCGGTCTGAAATTTCAGCGTGGCCTTCTTCTAAGAGTATGACGGCACAACGACCAGTAGCCGGAGGAGGGAAAAAACTGAGGGGATGGTCTGCGAGGTCACATCCAGGGATCACAAAGTTGTTAGTTCGCGAGACGGCGTGAAGACCATCTGTGGGCTTAGGTATGTTTGCATTGGTACGAAAACTCTGGGCTAATTAAGTCGCCAATTGCAGCTCCAACGATGATCGCAGGAACATCATACTACTCCTAGTCCACAAAGTTATTTATACTACCCTGAATCACCAACTGGGCACGGGAACATGTGGCCATCTTCGTCGTTCTCCTGTAGTGGCTAATCTCACATGTTGCGAACCATGTTCTGCTCTGAAACTTCGGGTCTTCGATTGCAGTAGAAAGTGTTGTTATTCATCGCCATGGCTAGCCGATGCTCGTATGCCCTCCCTTCCATGACTGCTATCGCTTCTCATGCCGGCTCACCGACTAGGGTATGGTTAGTTGATAAAACAAACTCTACCACGCACCAAATTTGGATCCGAGTTTCTTATATATGTGCCAAAATTTCGGTACAACCACGCTCCACATCCAAGTCTATTTTTTTCTTCTAGTGTGGAGGAAGGGGACACTTTGTGAGACTTTCAGTAGCAAATTTTCCATACATATAGAGGCGTCTATCAAAAAGATACTCCAAAGGCTTCAGGATCACATTCTCATTAGCTGAAGAAGACCTATGCCAATCTAAGTTAAGTGAATCCAAATCATGCCCCTATTAACTTGTCCACAATCTCAGCAGCCACAATGTCAGAGTACAAAGAGGAAAAACATAAACCAAGTTTTACACAAATTTTCCACAACGTTGCATAGATACTTGGATACCGGGATACGTCTGATACGTCAATTTTCCAAAAACATGGATATGGGGATACATTTATATTTACATATATTAATTATTAAAAGTATGAAAAAATAAGGATCTTCTAGGTCAAAGCATGACTCAATAGGATTGCCCCCTTCCTTTTCTTACACTTAGTCCACTTCCATAAATTGGCAGTGGAATTTCCCTATGTTTCCTATTCCAATCAGTGCATCGACTCTCTCTTGCTCACCTTTCAATTGAACTAGAACATTGGCAGACATGTTTTGATATGAACTGACACTCATGTTGGGAATCTTGAAAAGGTGTGCCTTTACTACTGAGGGGATTTCACATCAAACAAGGGGTTTCAGGTATCCAAAACGTATCGCAGAAGTATCCTAGGAGTATCAAACATTATTTTCTTTTTTTTAAATCAAAAAATCCAGGGATACTTACGGGATACTTATCGGGGCACTATCCGAGTATCGGGGTACTATACGAGTATTGGGGCAGTATCCGGCAGGGTAGGCGTGCTTTCTGACGTATTCGCGCAACATAGATTATCCAGGCAACCTTCATTTGCCAAGATGCATGTGCGTCACTTGTCCCAACCAACGAGTTTTCCCTCTTTTTGGTAGATTACAAAAAGAATCATCCAGGCAAAAAAACAAAGATCTTACAACCTAAGTCCCTAACAATTTGCAGCCAACCCCCTAAAGATTATGTTTCCTTACAAGCAAGGCCTATCATTTTGCGTTAAACTCCCTAAAGCTTATGTTTTCTTACAAACAAGTCCAAAATTTTGACAAGTCGCGGCGATTTTTAATCGAAATTTTGGCAACATAACGCGTTGGGGAGGTTTTTTATCTCGAACGCAAGTCGGGGCAAGCATTGCATGCCAGTACAAGAACTGCACTGCACACATTACGGAAATAGAAACTCAACGTCTTCCCTCGTGCAATAAACAACAACTACCTCTCTTGGCATTCTACCACATCGTCACAACAACATAAGAAAGCTCATTAAGCAACACCAAAGTTTAACAAAAAAAGAGACTAGACAAGCCAAACGGACAGCACAAAGATGCTATAATAATACCACCAAAGAGATACCTAATAGAGCTAGTGTTCTAGAGTGCAGTTTGGCACCATCAAGATAGGCCAAGCTAGTATCGTATTAATTCTTGTGCATATCTTACCGCAAAAAAAAGATGACAAATGAAAAAAAAGGAAAACATTAACAAGCTTGTGTTAGAAGGCAACTGTAGTTCTAATGAATCCGGAGAAAATCCTGAAACGTGAGAGCACTTCTAGTGTAATTTAGACATGTAAAATTAATGAATTTAAACTGAATTTACTTCTAGTGTATTTATTAGCTAGCATGCAAAACCTAACATCAAGTGAGAATTTTCTTACTAATTTTATTAAACACTTACTAAAAATAGTAAAAAAAACTACATTATACAATAGTAAAAAAACTATAGTAAAAACAAAAAAATAGAGATGGAGGGAGGAGGGGTGGGAGGAGGGAGGAGAGAGGAGGAGGGGGAGGAGGCCGGTGGGATCGGATGAGGGAGGAGGAGGGAGGGGAGGGGTGGGAGGAGGGTGGAGAGAGGAGGGGAGGGGGCGGCCGGAGGAGGAGAAGGGAGGGGCGGTGGGAGGAGAGCTGCCGGGGGAGGAGGGAGGAGTGACGAGGGGGAGGCCGGAGGAGGAGGGAGGAGGATGGAGGGGAGGAGGGAGGAGGAGTGATGGAGGGAGTACCTTGGAGGAGGAGCAGCGCGGCGGTGGCGGCGGACGACGAGTATCGGCCCGGGTGAGAGTGACTGAGAGGGAGGGTGAGTGAGAGCGTCGGCCGTGTGGGGAGGATAAGGTAAGGTCAGGAGTACCGCGGGTTCGTGAAATGTGCTATCGCTACGGAGCATAGCAGTAGCGCTGGGTACGGATACACGCTACTGCTAAGTCGGACTAGCCATGTGCGCCCAGTTTAAACATAGCAACAACCCGTTTTGCTAGTCCGCGCTACAGCTAAAATTGATAGGAGTAGCACTGTTTATTTACACGCGCTACTACTAAGTAGCAGTAGCGCACGATTTTGTCCAGCGCTACTGCTAAGATGTTGTGTATAAGGTTTTCCCTAGTAGTGCGAGATTGGTAACATCATGCTCATGATCATGTTTAATATGTTAATGCCATGCTGTTGTTTGTCATATTTGCTGTGAACTTGTGAGTACATTCAAAGTAGTGACCTGGCGTGTCATGCCAGATGCAGGCAAAGCCGTGCAAGGAGTTGAGGTTGATCGGTGCTTCGAGATCTTGGCCGTGTCCCAGTAGTGTCCTTGTGGCATGGAGTTCTGCTACCCTGTTGTTTTGTTGACGAGTCGTTGTATCCTATAGCATTAAGGCCCTTAAGATGTTTAATAAATAATGTACATAGTGGAGCCGCACCGTGTGTGCCGCTTGGCCTCGCTTTCTTATGTAATCATCAAACCTATGTATCCCCAAGAGATCAATAAAGCGGTTATGTCTGTACCAAGTTGTTGTGTGTTGCCAGAAGAGTTGATTTCCGGGCTGGCAATGCAAGGTAAACTGGTTACTCTGAGCCAGGGCGCCACACCTTCACATGTTCCCAGCGAAGGCTCCATGCTCTGATGGGTGCCCTGCCCATTTTTTCAGCGTCATTGGTATTTTTGAGGTAAAGAAGTAATAGAGGCAGTTATGAGAATCGTGAGAGGGGAACATAGTCCTGAATGCATTAATGATACAATTCTGTTTTGATTCCAAAGGTAACAAACCGAACCCTCTTAACACAATTTAGAACTGTCAGTTTGTGCAATGTTTTATACAAGATAGCTTCCCATGTTACTGCAAATAGGTTGAAGCAAAATTTACCTGATATCATATCTGAGGAGCAATCTACTTTTGTCCTTTGAAGAGTAATCATGGACAATATTATTAGTGCATATGAGTGCTTACATTTCATGAAATGTAGCAAGGGAAAAAGTTAGTAGCTACTATGCCTCGATATGAGGAAGGCATATGATAGGCTAGAGTGGGACCATTCTAAAGCCATGATGTAGATATTGGGATTTTCTCCTACATGGGTACAAATAGTTATGGGCATGGTCCAGACATTATCTTTCTCGGTTCTTTTTAATGGCGAGTGACTTGATCAATTCACACCCAGTGTAGGTATCCGACAGGGAGATCCAACATCCCCATATCTTTTCTTAATTGCAGTAGAGGGCCTTTAATGGCCATGAAATCCAGTTCTTTGTCATCACGCTTAAGTGACACCAACAACTTCAGCTGTGAACCATCTTCTTTTTGCAGATGAAGCCTGTTACTTTTTAAGTCAAGTCATGATGGGGCAGTTGAAGTATCAAACCTACTGGAGAATTATTGGTTGGCATCCAGACAAATAATAAATCATGACAAGTCCTTTATATTTTATAGTAGAGGATGCCCTCAGGCTCTCAGGGAAGATGTCAAGAATACTTTGAACGTCTAAAATGAGTCGCTCAATGACCGGAAATTGGGTATGCCAACTGATGTGGGTAGTCCAAGACCAAGACTGTCAAATACTTACCTGGCAGAGTTTGGGAAAAGCCGAGAGAATGGATGGAAATGCTCCTACCAACTCCAGGTAAAGAGGTTTTGATAAAGTCTGTGGCACAGGCAATTCTGGTATATTCCATGGCCTGCTTCCGTTTCCCGCGAGGACGTTGCACGAGGAGTGTCACCTCTTTAATCTGACAATTTTGGTAGAGAAGTAAACAGGGGAGAAGGAAGCCATGCTGGGTCTCATGGGATGTTCTGATGAGACCGAGTATTTGGGATGCCTCGGTTTCCGTGACCTTGAGATCTTTTATCTAGCCTACTTGCAAGGAAAGCCTGGTGCTTGCTAGATCATCCCAGTTCTCTCAGTTCATTAATCTTAAAAGTTTTCTACTATCCAAATAACTCTCTTTCTGATGCAACCTTGGGACCACATCCATCACAGATATGGCGGGCTATTTTGCATGAGAAAGACATAATAACTCAAGGTTTGATAAGGAGAATAGGAGACGGAGAATACCATGATATTTGGAATGACAACTGGATAACTAGAGAGCATATAAAGAGGCCAAGAACTTCACAAATACCGCAGCCGTCGACAAGGGCCGCTGAACACATTGATCACACTGTGTCGTCAAGGGCTGTGTAGCTTATTCAATCGATACTTATTCCCATTGATGCTGATATTATATTTAAGATCCCTCTTTCCATGAGACATATATCTGATTTTTGGGCTTGGAGTGAGGATAGAAGGGGTATGTTTACTGTGCATTCCGCTTACAACATGATACAGTGTACCAAGATCATCAGAAGATCATGGCTGTATGAGCATGGCGGCCGATCAAACTCAGAGCCTGATTGTCAAGGATGGAAAGACTTATGGCATATAAAAGTCGCCTCGAAAATCAAGGTGTTCATGTGGAGATTAGCACAATACTCATAGTGTCCTTCTTCATCATTGAAACATGTCGACCACAAGTGCTTGTTGTTTGTGTGGGTCTAAGGATACGTGCAGGCACGCCCTGCTAAATTGCTTGGTTTCAAGGAGCATGTGGGCACTATCATACGAGCAAATTGTCGAGCGATTGAGTCTGAATGCAAATGATGACACCAAACAATTGCTATTCACCATGCATGAGGTGTTATCGCATGAGGATTTCATCACGTCGATCACTTTTGCGGACGATATGGGGAGCTCGGCACAAAGCTATACATGAGGAGATACATAAAAGCCCTTTCACTTTTCAAGCTTTTGTGCAGAGTTACTTAACTAAGCTGAGAGCTAACCAGAGCACTCGAAGTCCAGTTCTAGGGGCACCCGTGATTAGGCCAAATCAAATGTTTCGCTCCTCGGGATGATATGATGAAGGTCAATGTGGATGCGGGGATTGGACCAGGCGGCACTTGAGGCGCAATGGGAGCTATATGCAGAGATTGAGCAGGTAATTTTCTGGCTGTGTCAGCCATTTTGTTCCCACATATATCAGATCTTGCTACTGTCAAATTTTCAGCCATCTGGGTGTCACTTGCGCTTGCTGATAATCTATATGAGAGGAAGATTCAGGTGGCTTCAGATTGCAAGGTGGTCGTTGCAGATATACATAAGAAGAGCGCATCTATCTATGGATCAATCATACATGAGATCATAAAACGGAAGGCTACTTTTACTAATTGTATCATTAGCCATGAATTTAGGATCTTGAATGTTGAAGCTCACAAACTCGTGAAGCATGCTTTATCCATAGGGATTGACCGTCATGTTTGGTTAGGTCACCCATAGCTAAAGTTGTCTCGTCTTGCTTCAAAACTACAGGGCGTGGGCTACATCTTTCACCTAATGGCCTCCGTTTGCTGGAATTAATTGGAATAGTTGAGAACAAAGTGGCGAACAGATGCGTAGTGCGTGAGAATCTGTCAAATAGTTCGGGCCGAATCCTGAAGAAAGCTTAAAGCGCTGTTTGATGAGCCTGCGTAGTATTAGTTAGTTGGTCAGGTAAAGGCTGGCCAAGCCAATGATGCTTAGCTGGTCTTTTTGGATGATTAGCCGCACCGGGACCGAGACACGGCCCGGACTCCCATGGGGGGCAGCAGTGGGGAATCTTGAACAATGGGCGAAAGCCCGATCCAGCAATATCGCGTGAGTGAAAAAGGTCAATGCTGCTTGTAAAGCTCTTACGTCGAGTGCGCGATCATGACAGAACTCAAGGAAGAAGCGCCGGCTAACTCCATGCTAGTAGCGGCGCTAAACAGGAGGCGGGCGTAAAGGGCACGTAGGCGGTAAATCGGGTTGAAAGTGAAACTGTGGAAGTCATAAAAATTGGCGGAATGCTCTCGAAACCAATTCACTTGAGTGAGAGAGAGGAGAGTGGATGGTCTTCTATTCGTTCCTATAAACATTGTGAGGGACTAAAGTTTTTTCTTTTGAAAGGAAAAGAGACTAGAGTGGAAATAGACGCTCACTTCCATGAACACGTGGACACACAGCCGGTGGCTCCATGCATGCATGCACGCATTACGCACGCGGGCCGTTTCCAAGCTAACTAATGGCGCCCGGCCGACGACGTACGCAGTACAGCTAGTAGAGCACTCGCTGCCAAACGCCTAGGTGAGAGACCCTCGTGAGGCCAGCTATACAACCTCCGCTCCTCATCCCGTCCTCGTTCACTCCGCAGCCGAATTCCCCCGTCTCCACCGCTCAGTCCCCCGGACCGGACCGCTTGACCTTTCCTCGCCTTGCCATGGCAGCCGCAGCACTGAGGGCGCAGCTCAACGATCATATCGCCAGCATGTACACCGATGTGAGGCCCTTCCCCTCCCCTCTAGTCGTGTGGTTGTGGACTCTCGCCTGGCTGGCCGACTAATTAATTGGCCTTTGCCTTTGCTTTGGCGTGGTCGACGTCGATCCAGGGTGTGGTGGACGAGGACACGTTCGAGGAGCTGCGGGACGAGGGCACCGCCGTCGAGGTCTCCCGTCTCTTCATCTACGACGCCTCCGAGATCATCGACGACATCGACATCCTGATGTCCGCCCCCACGCCCTCTATCATCTCTCCCTCTGCTCTCCGTCTCGGTACTGACTCATCTTAATTATCTGCTCTGGAAATCGCAGGGAGGAGCCCGAAGTGGACTTTGACGAGGTGGAAGCCCTGACGCAGCAGCTCATGCGGTGCACCTCCAGGTGATGACCATCATAAACCCATTCTCTCTCTCTTCCACCTACTTATTTTTAACTCTATGTTTGTTTGCCCGCTGCGTCCATGTCGTGCGATTCATATCTGTTTATTATACTGGACAAAGGATTCTTATTTGTCGGTTGCACTGCCCCATAGGCGTAATTAGAAGAACCGATGTAACGGGGTTACCGGTATCCCGATTAATACCAATGCTATGATGAGGATAAATTGTTTTTGTTTTCGGAATATTCCTCGTATTAATGATCTGCTATTCTGTGTATTTCTAATGGTCGTTTTTCTTGTATTAATGATATGCTATTCTATGTATCTCTAATTATGTTTTTTCAAGTTTGTCCATGACATCGATGTTGTTTTTTATATGGATGTTTTGGCATGGGCTCTTTAGCTCACGACACGGCCGCACAATTGAGGTTCGTGTCGTTTTACAGTCATCGTATAGCCATAGGTAGAAGAGCTGAGTTTAGTCATATATCGTGTAACGAAATTGTTGGTATTCTTCCCAATGTTAATCAAATCATATCGCTTGGCGAGGGGAATTTTTGTCGTTTTGCAAACGTTTGTTCTACTATCGTGTTTGTTCTTCGGGCAATGCCATTATTCTAGGTCGAGAATGAAAAAAAATCTCGTTTCATAAGCATGGCCGGTATTAATGATCTGCAGTTCTACATAGCGCCAATGGCTATTTTTTCTGTTTCTCCATTGGAACGGTGTTGTTTCTATTCAGATTTTTCAGGCGCAGGGTGTGTACATCATGGACGTCATTTGGGTGTCGTATATCCAAAATTAGAAGACCTCATTTTAGTTGTGTCTCGTGTAGCGGAATTGTCAGTATTCATGACAATTTCATGGTTCGGCAAGAAAAACTTTGTCGTTTTGTAAATATTTCTGGTACTACTGATCTGCTATTGCGCATAACGGCAATGGTGCTTTGTCTGGTTCATCAAACAATCTATGGAGTTGACAATCATGATAGGAAATGGCTCCTTGGGAATATTATCGAGTTGACGTCTCAATTTATGCTAAGTTTGATAAGTTCCTAATTTCCTGATCTGCATTTTTTTTGCATGTTTCAGTGTTGGTGCACAGCAAGTGAACCTCGCCTGCATGAACTTCAGCAATTTCTATGCCATAAAATACATGCACGGGTCAGAACTCAATAGCTTATTACATATGTTACACAATAATTATTCGCAACACCATTTTTCAATGTCTCTATGTAAACCTGCCAGCTCACGTTGTGTTTTCTGTCGTTATTTTCAGCTCATACCAATCTAACATTGTTAAGAAGTAACCTGATTTGCTTTTTCACTTCATCTGCAAGCACGTTGTTGATATTATTCGGTTCATCATCTGAATATTATACCCTTTGATGCGTCTCTTGTAATTTATTGGCTCTAGACTTCTGTTTATAGCACAACTAAATTCTTATATCGCTAGAGATTTTTCTTTTTTGAAATATAGGGTTACAATTTTTGAACCATTTCATCTCAGTTCTGTTAACCTCTTCAGAATTTGACAATGTGGTATTTTTGCATTATTTCAGGTGTCTCGTGTCATTGGCTCTTGTTAGGAATGAGTTCTATATTGTGCGACATGAGTTGGAGGTCATGATGCAGGTAGCAGCTTATGTGCCTAATGTTGGATTTTGATACCAACTTCCCACTAGTTTCATAACCCATAGATTGGTCATATTAAGATAGAGAAAAGGGAACAATCTTTAATCTTTAATCTAATTGTTTTGACATTTAGATTTGGAGCACTTAGTTTGAGGTACCGAAAAGTCTCATTTAGCCGTTAAAAGATTATATGGCAATATTGTCATCATGTCTGGTAGATGCACAGGGTAGCTCAAGAAAAATGGTAGAAATTCTTTGTTTCCCAGCTTAAATTAAGCTTCGCCAAATGCCCAAATAAGAAACTAGCTAACTTGTAACATGCCTGATTAGTGAAACCATGTGACTTGAGCACCATTATGTGCCATAGACTTATCTCAATCATTTCTCGAAAGGTACTTTTTCTTAATCATTGACCTATTATTCATCTTTTGATGAAGCTCGAAGAGCAGATTGCGGCATGTGGTCCTAACTCTTAAGTAGCGGCAAGTGAAGGGGAAAGAGCGTGGCCCCATGCAATCCGTTGCATTATGCGTTCCATGTGTCTCCAAAGATGCAGCGGTTTTCAAAGGGTGTCTAGCACTAAAGCGTGCGCATAAATTTTAGATGAATATTCTCGCATCGGAACTTTGGGCTCGTAACCCTGTGAACGAGAACTGTTGTCGTGTGTTGATGTCAGTGTGAAGTCTGTATTCTAATGTGTCGTGGATGTCTTGCCGCCCCGCCTACGGGCTGTTTGTAAAACCTATACCTGGATGTTTTGCTGTATGTTCTGTTTGGTTTTCTCTATAAGCAGGTCTTGTTGTTGGTTGTTGTACCCATAGTGTAGCCAATCACCATATTTGGGCATGTTAAACATGTCTTTTCGGTCTGAAATTTCAGCGTGGCCTTCTTCTAAGAGTATGACGGCCCAACGACCAGTAGCCGGCCGCATACTGATGACACAATCTTGATTATGAAAGCTTGTCCTACCCAGGCCACTCGCATAAAGCTTATCCTAGAAGATTATGCAGCTTCGGTGGGGCTCAAGATCAACTTTGAAAAATCAACCCTCATACCTATCAATGTCGACCACCAACGTGCTACTGATTTAGCAGATGTGTTTGGCTGCTCTGTTGGCACCCTGCCATTCACTTACCTCGGTCTCCCCGTGGGTACAACGCGGCCGAGTGTGCTAGATCTCATGCCACTGGTGCAATCGGTGGAGAGGAAAACATCCACTGCCCTATCACTAATGTCGTCAGGAGCCAAGTTGACCCTGGTCAATTCGGTGGTGACCTCCATGCTGATCTATGCAATGTGCACGATCAAACTACACCCAAAAGTGGTTGAACACCTCAACAAACTACGCCGCTACTGTCTCTGGGCGAAAAACACTGAGGATGGGGTCAAAACCAACTCCCTCGCTGCCTGGGAGCTTGTTTGCCGACCCAAACGATGCGGTGGCCTCGGCGTCATCGATATCAAGACACAAAATGTTGCGCTACTTCTAAAACACCTGTTCAAGTTCTACAATCGTGAGGATGTGCCCTGGGTTCAGTTAGTTTGGGAGACATACTATGCGAATAAAATTCCACACGCCACCGAATTGGTGGGATCGTTCTGGTGGAAAGATGTGATGCAGCTCAGTGGTTCATTTAGGGGGATCACTAAGGTCATCCCGGGCGACGGGTCTAGCTCCTTGTTCTGGAAAGATGTCTGGTTTGGTGACAGCGATTCCACACTGATGGACAAGTACCCCCGAGCTTTCTCCTTTGCCATCAACGAAGATTACTCCATCGCCAAAGTTCTAACCTCCACTGATCCGACCATGATCTTCAGCCTACCACTTTCGAGCCAAGCCAGAGAGGAGATCAGAGAGATTCAACGTGGATCCGAACATATCAGGATAGACAGTGATGATGCAGATGCTTGGGTCTGTGATCTAGGACGCTACTCTTCCAAAAAATTCTATAACCATTGCTTCAGGCAGGTCGTGGCTGATGAGGCGTTTGGTTGGCTCTGGAATTCCAAGTGCCCGATCAAGTTCAAGGTGTTTGGGTGGTTGCTATTGGTCGATCGTTTGAACACCAGGAATATGCTAAAGCGACGACACTTCGCTGTGGCCGGGGATAACTACACTTGCATGTTCTGTCAAAACCCCCCCGAGGAAACTGTGGAGCACCTCTTCTTCGCATGCCCCTTTGCACAGCTATGCTGGAGCAGGGTTGGGATGGCCTGGCCAGGAGGAACCAACAGGTTAGCCATCTTGCATGGGGGAAAAAATAGCTGGAGTCGACCCCTATTCATGGATGTGTTTCTGCTTGCTGCTTGGAGCATATGGATGGAGAGAAACAACCAACACTTCAGGGGGATTCCACACTCGTTTGTGGCATGGCTAGCTAGATTCAAAACCCTATTAGGCCTAGTTGCCCACAACTGTCCAGAGAAAATTCATCCTTTCCTCTCTGATTACATTGTAAATTTGGGCCACTAGTTTTTGCTCCAATAGCTAACATGGCCGAGGGGGCAACCTTTGTAACACCCATGTAATTGTTGTGCTGTGAGTAATACAAAAGTCAGTGGGAGACTCTCCCACTGTCGTTAACCCCTCAAAAAAAACGACCAGTAGCCGGAGGAGGGAAAAAATAGAGGGGATGGTCTGCGAGGTCACATCGAGGGATCACAAAGCTGTCAGTTCGCGAGACGGCGTGAAGACCATCTGTGGGCTTAGGTATGTTTGCATTGGTACGGAAAGTCTGGGCTAATTAAGTCGCCAATTACAGCTCCAGTGATGATCGCGGGAACATCATACTACTCCTAGTCCACAAAGTTATTTATACTACCCTGAATCACCAACTGGGCACGGGAACATGTGGCCATCTTCGTCGTTCTCCTGTAGTGGCTAATCTCACATGTTGCGAACCATGTTCTCACTAGTAGAAAAAGGGTCAAACGTGAAGCACATTAGTGCCGGTTTGTATTTGAGCCGGCACTAATGTATACATTAGTGCCGGTTCCAACGGCTAGCCGGGCCGCTTTCATTAGTAGCGGTTCGTGGCGAACCTTTAGTACCGGTTCGTGCCACGAACCGGTACTAATGAGAGTGGTGGCAGGATGTTGTCAGACTGGGGCCCCTCTAGCCCCTTTAGTACCGATTCTTGGCACGAACCGGTACTAAAGATCGTCCTACATAAACCCTTCGTCCAGCCGAGCTCGCTCTGTTCTTCCCCTTTCCCCTCTCCTCTCTGTTCTTCCCCTCTTCCTCTCGAGCTCATCACACATTTTGCCCAAAATTTGTCAAGATTTGAAGGCCCCCATCCATTGAAATGATCACAGAGGTTAGCAACTTTGTCCTTTCATCTCTCATTGCTAGATTAGCTCTTGCAATGCTTTATATAGTGATTAATTTGTGAGTTTAGTAATTTGGGAGGAAATATATATATATGTGCTAGTATTTGATTTATATGCAATTTGAGGTCAAAAATAACACTTAGTTTGCATATGTAGGTGTGGTTTACTTAGTGCCTTCTAAATCTCCGTCGTAACCACCGTCGATCGCCCGCACCGTCCCGTCGCCGGCACCACGTTGTGGTGTGCCTCTTTGTTCATGAAATTTTATATAAAAATTGATGTTTGTGTGATTTGGATATATAGTTACTCGTATAATTATCTTACCCGTACGTTGTTTGTTATACATATAGTGCCATGGTTTTGATATCCGTCCCCGTCGGCCCTCGTCCTTGTTATGATTCGGATGTGGTATATATATTCTCTTTTAAAACTAGTTGCATTTCGTGTTTATGACAAATTATGCCCATCAAGTTGACATAGAAGTTTTTTCTAGGAGGTATGTGAACCGGAAATTCCAACTGACCCTATTGTCGAGAGGTTAAATTTAGTTGAAAGAGAAAACGAGTACTTGAAAGAAAAATTGAAAAGAATTGAGGGGGAGAAGATGGAATTGGAGTTGCATGTTGCCGATGTCGTCGATGATCACAAGATCAAGATGGAGAAAATGCGCTTGAAGATTAGAAAGATTAGAAAATATGCCATCGATAGTTAGGCTTGGTATCATTATGCTGTTGGATCCACTGTTACCTTAGTTGCGATCTTGATCGCATTTCTTGTTGCATTTAAATGCTTTAGCTAGAGAGTTATTTGTTTGTTGCATTTAAGTGTTGTATGAACTTTATGTATGAACTTGTATTAATTTGGTCTATTCGGTGTTGTGTAATGAAGATGAGCCGGCAATGGATGTACGATGACCGATGCTCTCCCCAGTTCGTTGAGGGCGTGCATACTTTTCTGCTTGCGGCTGAGGCAAACAAGCAGGCGGATGGTTTTATGCCTTGTCCATGTGTTGGCTGTAAGAATGGTCACAATTACTCTACGTCAAGAACCATTCACGTCAACCTGTCTAAGTCCGGTTTCATGCCCCACTATAATGTTTGGACCAAGCACGGAGAAAGAGGGGTTATGATGGAAGACAATGAAGAAGAAGAGGACGACGACAGCTATCCTGGCCATGGGTTCCCTGAATACGATGATATAACAATGGGGGAAGAAGCTGAGCCGGTACGTAATGCGGGAAGAAGCTGAGCCGGCAATGCGGGAAGAAGCTAAAGAAGGGGCATCAGATGAGCCCGTTGATGATCTAGGTCGGGCCATTGCCGATGCAAAGAGGAACTGCGCAAGTGATTTGGAAAAGAAGAAGTTGCAGCGCATGTTAGAGGATCACAAAAAATTGTTGTACCCGAATTGCGTAGGTGACAAGAAAAAGCTGGGCACCACACTGGAATTGCTGGAATGGAAGGTAGAGAATGGTGTATCTGACAAGGGATTTGGAAAGTTGCTGGTAATGATAAAGGATATGCTTCCAAAGGACAACGAATTGCCCGAGAGTACGTACGAAGCAAAGAAGGCTGTCTGCCCTCTAGGGTTAGAGGTCTAGAAGATACATGCATGCCCTAATGATTGCATCCTCTACCGCGGTGAGTACGAGGATTTGAACGCTTGCCCGGTATGTGGTGCATTGCACTATAAGATCAGCCACGATGACCCTGGTGATGTCGAGGGCGAGCGCCCCAGGAAGAAGATTCCTGCCAAGGTGATGTGGTATGCTCCTATAATACCATGGTTGAAACGTTTGTTCCAAAACAAAGAGCATGCCAAGGCGATGCGATGGCACAGAGAAGACCGTAAGAAAGACGGAAAGTTGAGAGTACCCGCTAACGGGTCGCAGTGGAGAAAAATCGAAAGAAAGTACGGGAAGGAGTTTGCAGATGACGCAAGGAGCGTATGGTTTGGTCTAAGCGCAGATGGCATTAATCCTTTTGGGGAGCAGAGCAGCAACCATAGCACCTGGCCTGTGACTCTATGTTTGTATAACCTTCCAAATTGGTTGTGCATGAAGCGGAAGTTCATTATGATGCCAGTGCTCATCCAAGGCCCTAAGCAACCCGTCTACGACATTGATGTGTACCTAAGGCCATTAGTTGAAGAACTCTTACAACTGTGGAATGGAACAGGTGTACGTGCGTGGGATGAGCACATGGGGGAAGAATTTGACCTAAAGGCGTTGCTGTTCGTGACCATCAATGATTGGCCTGCTCTCTGTAACCTTTCAGGACAGACAAACAAGGGATACCGTGCATGCACGCACTGTTTGGACGATACCGACAGTATATATTTGGCTAATTGTAAGAAGAATGTGTACCTGGGACATCGTCGATTTCTTCCGAGAAGGCATCCCGTAAGAAAGAAAGGCAATCATTTCAAAGGTGAGGCGGATCACCGGACGAAGCCTCGCCACCGTACTGGTGCTGATGTACATGATATGGTCAAGGATTTAAAGGTGGTCTTTGGAAAGGGTCCTGGTGGACAACCTGTTCCGAATGACGCTGACGGACGCGCACCCATGTGGAAGAAGAAATCTATATTTTGGGACCTGCCCTATTGGAAAGACCTAGAGGTCCGCTCTGCAATCGACGTGATGGACGTGACGAAGAATCTTTGTGTGACCCTGCTTGGCTTCTTGGGCGTGTATGGGAAGACAAAAGATACACCTGAGGCACGGGAGGACCAGCAACATATGCACGGAAAAGACGGCATACATCAGGGTCATGCAAGCTACGCTCTTACCAAAGAAGAGAAGGAAATCTTCTTTGAATGCCTGCTCAGTATTAAGGTACCGTCTGGCTTCTCGTCGAATATAAAGGGAATAATAAACATGGCAGAGAAAAAGTTCCAGAACCTAAAGTCTCATGACTGCCACGTGATTATGACGCAACTGCTTCCGGTTGCATTGAGGGGGCTTCTACTGGAAAATGTTCGATTAGCCATTGTGAAGCTATGTGCATTTCTCAATGCAATCTCTCAGAAGGTAATCGATCCAGAAATCATACCAAGGTTATAGAATGATTTGATGCAATGTCTTGTCAGTTTTGAGTTGGTGTTCCCACCATCCTTCTTCAACATCATGACGCACGTCCTAGTTCACCTATGCGAAGATATTGACGTTTTGGGTCCTGTATTTCTACACAATATGTTCCCCTTTGAGAGGTTCATGGGAGTCTTAAAGAAATATGTTCATAACCGTGCTAGGCCAGAAGGAAGCATCTCCAAGGGCCGTCAAAATGAGGAGGTCATTGAGTTTTGTATTGACTTTATTCCTGACCTTAAGCCGATTGGTGTTCCTGAATCGCGGCATAAGGGCAGACTGGATGGAAAAGGCACGCTAGGAGGGGAACAAATAATATGTATGGACGGACATTCTCTCACTGAAGCACACTACACAGTTCTACAGAGTTCCGCCTTGGTGGCTCCGTATATGGATGAACACAAGAATTTGCTACGCTCCAAACACCCGGAGCAGTCTGATGACTGGATTACACGTGAACAAACCAGGAGTTTCGCCAGCTGGTTGCAGACACGTACCATGCATGACACCTCTATTGAAGATGACCTGTACTTGTTGTCCCAGTTACCATCTTCGAATATAATGACTTTCAAAGGGTACGAGATAAATGGTAATACATTTTACACGATCGGCCAAGATAAGAAGAGCACCAACCAAAACAGTGGTGTCCGCTTTGATGCAGAAACCAAGATGGGAAAGGAAACATATTATGGTTTTATACAGGACATATGGGAACTTGACTATCGACGTGGTTTGAAGGTCCCTTTGTTTTGGTGCAAATGGGTCAATATGACACGAGGCGGGGTAATGGAAGACCCACAGTACGGAATGACAACAGCGGATCTCAACAATCTTGCGTATGCAGACGAACCATTCGTCCTAGCCAATGATGTGGCACAGGTTTTCTATGTGAAGGACATGTCTACCAAGCCAAGAAAAAGAAAAGATAAGGAAGCGAATGCATCGTACGATGAGCCAAAGCGGCACATAGTTCTTTCTGGGAAGAGAAACATCGTGGGAGTGGATGACAAGACAAACAAGTCAGAAGATTATGAAAAGTTTGATGAAATTGCTCCATTCATAGCGAATATTGACCCGAGCATCCCGTTAAATGATGAAGATTTTCCATGGTTACGGCGCAAAGGGACACACGACAAGAAAAAGTTTCACACCCAAAGATCTGGGATGTGACCGGCTTCACTATCATCACTCTCTTCTGTGTTTCACACCCAGAAGGGAATCTCTGTAATGTGTTTTGGCATTTGAAACGCGAAGAAATTTTATCTGCAAACAAATTCTTTCATGCCTTTACTGATTTTTAAAGTTAAGTTATTCACAAACTAGTGATTCACACTAATTTCAAATAATTCAAAATTTAAACTATTCAAATTTGAAAACTACGGGCACTAACAGAAAGTTTGTAAGTTTTTGTACCTAAAGCAAAAATATTCACAAAGAAACTCTAAATACACGAAAAAAACAACTCAAAAATAAATAAAGCAAAAAAATAAATAAAAAGCCCGCCTACTAGGCCAGAGCGGCCTGCATACGACTAGAAACCCAACCCGTTGCTGGGCCAGGATGCAGGCCCGCAAAGGCCCAGTAGGCCCACATGGCAGCACAGAACATGTAGGCCCAGTAGGCCTGCTTTGGAGAGGAGCTCGAGAGAGCTACCGCACGGGGGTTCATAAACCAGTGCGGTCGCCCCTCGGCTAGCGAGGTGGGACTAAACTTGCGCACCGCACCTGCGCCAGCGCACCCCCTTTAGTACCGGTTCGTGGCACCAACCGGTACTAAAGGCCCCCCCCCTTTAGTACCGGTTGGTGCCACGAACCGGTACTAAAGGGGGTGCGGTTCCCGCCGCTTGGCCTGGCCAAAACAGGCCTTTAGTAACGGTTGGTGGCTCCAACCGGTACTAAAGGTGGGTTCTATATAAGGAAACACTTCAAAATTTCGGTAGTTTCTCATCTCTCCCTCTGCTTCTTCTCCTCTGCACACCGTCACCCGCCGCCCCCGCCGTCTCCATATCCCTCGTCGCCGCCCCCGTCGCCGGCTCCGTCGCCGCCCCGTCCCCGTCGTCGCCGCCCCGTCGTCCCGTTCCCGTCGTCCCCGTCGTCACCGTTGCCCCGTCCCGGCCCGTCCCGCGTCGTCACCGTCCCCGTCGTCATTGCCGCCCCGGCCCGTACGTCCCCGTCCCCGTCGTCGCCGCCCCGTCGTCGTCATCCCCGTCGTCGCTGCGCCCGTCGCATTCCCTATCGCCACGCGCCCCCCGTCGCCTCTCGCCTCGCCGGCCGGTGAGCGCGCACACACACACACATACATTTTTTGTTTTTTAGTTATACAAATAGTTAGAAATTTTTTCTGTTTTTTGAAATTGTTAGACATTTTTCTGTTTTTTAGAAATAGTTAGAATTGTTAGAATTGTTAGAAATGTTAGAATTGTTAAAAATGTTAGAATTGTTAGAAATTTTTTTCTGTTTTTTAGTTACAGAAATAGTTATGAAAAAGTTAGAATTGTTAGAAATTTTTCTGTTTTTTAGTTATAGAAATAGTTATAAAAAGTTAGAAATTTTTCTTTTTTTTAGTTATAGAAATATTAGAAATGTTATAGAAATATTAGTTATATATAGCATTGTTAGAAATGTTAGAATTGTTAGAAATTTTTCTGTTTTTTAGTTATAGAAATAGTTATAAAAAAGTTAGAATTGTTAGAAATTTTTCAGTTATTTAGTTATAGAAATAGTTATAAAAAAGTTAGAAAATTTTCTTTTTTTTAGTTATAGAAATATTAGAAATGTTATAGAAATGTTTGTTATATATAGCATTGTTAGAAATGTTATAGAAATGTTATAGAAATGTTAGAAATTTTAGTTATCAAAATCAAATCATTAAAAAAATGTTACTTTTTGCGGGCATATAGCTAGTATTTGTTCTCGACGATGCCCGGCCCGCATCCTCGCCGTCGACACGTCCGCGACGACGTCCGGCTGACCCATGTCCGGGACTGGGCTCCGCCGGGCTCGCACTAGTAGGTGCTGCCTGGAGGGGCTCGCCGCTTGATGAGGAACCCGGCCCCGGGACCCGTCGTCGACCCTGATCTCGTTTGGTGGCGTTCGCGTGGGCCAGTTTTGGAGCGGAGGGAGCCGGCCCTGCCGGAGGTGGTACGTCACCGTGTCAGGGAGGAGGACGAGCACGTCCATCGCTACATGGTTGCGTTAGAGGGCGGCAGGTTCTCCAATACCTGGCAGTTTCTCCAATACCTGGCAGTTTCTTCAGGGATCTCACTTCAGCTATGATCCTGTTAGGGTTCCTTCTCTTTGGGTGTCCACCGCCCACGCCGCAGGAACCGCGAGTGTCCTAGATTCTTCTGTAGTATTCGATCTTTAATTAGCTACCTAGCCAGTGATGTACTATTCAATATTATCTATTATTCGAGACGATGTATTCGAGATTATATCTATTATTCAAGACGATGTATTCGAGATTATATCTATTATTCGAGACGATGTATTCGAGATTATATCTATTTATTCGAGACGATGTAATTTGAATACTAAATTGTTTTATATTTCTTTTGGATTAGTTAAATAAAATCTATGGCGGACAATACCGACAGAGAGAGAGAACAGACCATGTTCGATATGATATGCGGGTCAGATGATGATCAGAATGAAGAAGATTATGACGGCTCCGAATTTCTAAACAACACCGGAGAGGGTGATATGATATTCGATCGCGACGACCGAATTGATGAAGTCATGAACTACGATTATGACGATGACGAAGAACATGTTGATCCTGAAACAACAAAGACCGGCGAGGTATATATATTTATATAAGCAGGCATCTGGTGATCATCACATGTTTTAAATGAGTTGAAGATATATTAATGAATCGAGCAAATCTTCAGGCAACAGGACGAAACGAGGCCCGAGCAAAAAGCTGAAGGAGGGCGTAAAGTACAATATAGAGGCAATCAGACCTAATGGCGAACCATTAGCGCCTAAGAAGATTAGGGACAAGTTTGTTCGTCAGTGCGGAGTTCTTGTGAAGGACCAACTCCCGATCTCCCTTCAAGAATGGAGAGAACCAGCAAAGCCACGTCCAGATGTTACTTTTGTCGACGACAGACAAAAAAGTCTGCTTTGGGATACTCTCATGGAACATTTCACCCTACCAGATCATTTCACGGAAGCAGATGTGCAGAAAGTCAAGGACGCTGCTCTTAGGAAGATGGCGGTTGCATTCAAGAACCACAAGAATCGTGAATGGGACAAGTACGTCAAGGGAGGAAGGAAGACTCCAGTATTCAAGGGGACACTAGAGAATCAAAGTGCTCATTGGGACGATTTCGTGAAATTCAAGGATTCAGAATTAGCTAAGGAACTATCGAGAATAAACAAGAAGAATGCCGAAAAAAAGGATAAGTTCCATAAGCTGGGGCAGGTGGCTACGCGGTGGCAATGCCTAAGTGGGATAAGTCTGAGAAAGAGATGGAGGATGCAGGTGTCACTCCAGTTACTAAGAGCTGGCCCCCCAGGTGCAGGAGTTGGTTCTATGCGCATAGGGGGGAGTTGGTACCGAAGACAGGCAAAGTTTCGACGAAGGCATGTCTGAACAGAGCCGACAATAAGATACTTGTTGCAATAGAAGAGGCTCGAACGGGGGTGTTCCAGCCCAACAGAGAGAACGACAAGCTTACGCGTGCCCTGGGAAATCCTAAACACCCGGGAAGAACACAAGGCAAGGGCGCTATTCCGTGGTATGAGGGGTTTTCGGACTGGAACGCCGACTACAGAACCCATGCGAGAACGACACAGCTTCAGAAGGCCACTCCTCCTCCAAGTCCGGCACAGCGTCAGACGTCCACTCCTCCTCCAAGTCCGGCACAACCTCAGGCCACTCCTCCTCCAAGTCCGGCACAGCTTCAGGCCACTCCTCCTCATCCAACTCAGCCCCATCCGCCGTCTCCGCCGCCTCAGCAATCGCAGAAGAAGAGACACCCCGCAGCTACGGTGCGTAGCGGTACGAGTCGAGGTCATAGTACAGGAAGTACAGGCGGAGGCAAGCGATATAAATATGGTCCAAACCTCACTACTCTTCCTGAGAGGGCTTACGACAGGACCCAGGAGCAAACCAAGGCCATAGTGCGGGCAGAAGTCGATGCCCATTTTGGACCGAAACCGCCACCGCCGTGAAGGGAGAAAGTGCCTGTGGAAGTTATTGACCACATCATTCGTATTGCTGAACCACCAGCTCCTAAACCTGTTGACACAGACTATGAGCGCCACATCCGGAAGTTACATCGACAACGTCTACAGAAGGAGGCGAGCTCGAGCTCGAGCAAACAACAAGCAGCTGTCAAAAAATGCGGGAGAACCGTTGCCCAGCTGGGAGAACAGTGGGCGCAACCGATCCCCCCGCTTGTTGTGCCGCCAACAACACGTGACAGTACGCGCGCCCAATATTATTGTGGGCAAACAGTTTACGTTCCCCAGGTAGGCGATGTGGTAATAACCTAGGAGCATATAATGCAGGCTGAAACTCTCAACATCACTGTTGGACAACACCTCGAGATCGAGGACATGCCTGTGCTTACAGAGGAGGAAATAAAATGGAAATATGTCCGGGGCCAACCTTTGGTCAAGCCAGAAGAGGTCAAGAAGCTCCCAACGAGAATGTATGAATTGCATCAATGGTACATGGACATTACCAAGAGATCCGATCGAGAGTCCCTCATGGTGAAAGTCAAGAAGGATCATTACTACCATATGAAACCTGTGACCGTTGAGTATTCCGAACTGTTTCAGTTATACAATCAAGACGCACTCGACAAATTTATCGTCAGTTGCTATTGTCTGTAAGTGATTTCTTTCTGTAATTTAAGTCTCAAGCTAGCTGTAGTGATCCTTTTGATCAATCATTACCTGTAATTATCCTTACTATATTCTTTTCTGTGGTATTATGCAGGATGAAGATGTATGAAATGACAAAAGGTGGACGCTTTGGCATTGGGTTCATTGACCCAAACATCGTTAATGAATACACATGGAAAATAAGCAAGCATTATGAAAAGCAGGTAGAGGACAGCATGCTAGAGTTCTTGAAGCGCCTCAAATACAATGAAGATATACTACTTCCTTACAATTTCCAGTGAGTCACACTTTCTTGTACTACAAATTCTCTGTTTTTGCCTACTAGCTAGCTACATGTTTTTGCTTACATATGCCCGCTTAATTAAGACATGCAAACGTTTGTGCATGCAGATTTTACTGGATCTTGTGTATCATTAAAGTTAACACCGGAACAGTTGAAATACTGGACTCACTACTCAAAGAAAATAGTGACTATAACATCTTGTTTGGGATAGTCAACAGGTAATTTCAATCATTATTAACTATATATCTCGGCCTATTTAGTTCGTCGTTTCATGATATGAACTATTTAATAACATCTTTGTCGGCGGGCAGGGCTTGGGCAAGGTTCATCAGCATCACGGAAGGCGAATGGAAACGACAGCTGAAATGGTTTCAACCCAAGTTAAGTAATTAAGTAGTACTAGCTAGCTAGCTAGCTAGCTGCCATCTCTTTAATATTATCATGCTTGATTAATTATTATCTAATCAAATTAAATTCCATTCTTGTAAAGGCCCTGAAGCAGGCGCAGGGGACTGATCTGTGTGCATTCTGCGTTTGCGAGAACATTCGCATGATGACGTCCGAAACGAGCAGATCTCGAAGACAGGAATGGGTATGTTTGTGAAAACACTATTCACAATTTTTACACCATTATCGATATGTAGTCACACAACTAATGCACATGCATATTGATCTTCTTCTTAACAGTTCACAGAGGTGCGGGACAAGCTCATAGAAACGGAGCGCATACAAGCACTTCAAGAGGAAATAGCGAGATTTTTGCTCGACCAGGTCATAAATCCGAAGGGAGAATACTATTACCCGCTACCGCCCCCATCGACCAGGTCATGAACCACTTCCAATTGTCATCGTGCTCCGAAGACACCAATTAGACTAATGCCACTGGCTCCGAAGGCAACATGCATATGTAGGAGAAATTGTATATAGCTATACATGTGTGTATATGTGAATTAATATGGTGGTTTGTGAGACATTGATGATCTATATATATTATTGGTTCTACTAGAAATTCTATTTATATATATATATATACGTATATATATACACATATATATGCATAACGTGTACGTACAATGTGTAGTATCGTAAAATACCAGCAAACGAAAAAAAATTAAATGGAAAACACAAAATTAAATGAAAAATAAATCATAAAACCAAAAAAAACCCAAACATTTTAGTACCGGTTGGTGTTACCAACAGGTACTAAACTGCTCCCGGTCCCCGGAGCTGGCTCGTGCCACGTGGTTGCCCTTTAGCACCGGTTTGTGCTGAACCGGTACTAAAGGGGGGGCCTTTAGTGACCACACTTTAGTGCCGGTTACGGAACCGACACTAAAGGGCCTTACGAACCGGTGCTATTGCCCGGTTCTGCACTAGTGTCTGCTCTGAAACTTCGGGTCTTCGATGGCAGTAGAAAGTGTTGTTATTCATCGGCATGGCTAGCCGATGCTCGTATGCCCTCCCTTCCATGACTGCTATCGCTTCTCATGCCGTCTCACCGACCAGGGTATGGTTAGTTGATAAAGAAACTCTACCACGCACCAAATTTGGATCCGAGTTTCTTATATATGTGCCAAAATTTCGGTACAACCACGCTCCACATCCAAGTCTATTTTTTTCTTCTAGTGTGGAGGAAGGGGACACTTTGTGGGACTTTCAGTAGCAAATTTTCCATACAGATAGAGGCAACTATCAAAAAGATACTCCAAAGGCTTCAGGATCACATTCTCATTAGTTGAAGATGACCTACGCCAATCTAAGTTAAGTGAATCCAAATCATGCCTCTATTAACTTGTCCACAATCTCAGCAGCCACAATGTCAGAGTACAAAGAGGAAAAACATAAACCAAGTTTTACACAAATTTTCCACTACGTTGCACAAATACTTAGATACCGGGATACGCCTGATACGTCAATTTTCCAAAAACATGGATACGGGGATACATTTATATTTACATATATTAAATATTAAAAGTATGAAAAAATAAGGATCTTCTAGGTCAAAGCATGACTCAATAGGATTGCCCCCTTTCTTTTCTTACACTTAGTCCACTTCCATTAATTGGAAGTGGGATTTCCCTATGTTTCCTATTCCAATCAGTGCATCGATTCTCTCTTGCTCACCTTTCAATTGAACTAGAACATTGGCAGACATGTTTTGATATGAACTGGCACTCATGTTGGGAATCTTGAAAAGGTGTGCCTTTACTACTGAGGGTATTTCACATCAAACGAGGGGTTTCAGGTATCCAAAACGTATCGCAGAAGTATCCTAGGAGTATCAAACATTTTTTTTTTTAAATCAAAAAATCCAGGGATACTTACGAGATACGTATCGGGGCACTATCAGAGTATCGGGGTACTATCCGAGTATTGGGGCAGTATCCGGCAGGGTACGCGTGCTTTCTAACGTATTCGCACAACGTAGATTATCCAGGCAACCTTCATTTGCCAAGATGCATGTGCGTCACTTGTCCCAACCAGCGAGTTTTCCCTCTTTTTGGTAGATTACAAAAAGAATCATCTAGGCAAAAAAACAAAAATCTTACAACCTAAGTCCCTAACAATTTGCAGCCAACCCCCTATAGATTAAATTTCCTTACAAGCAAGGCCTATCATTTTGCGTTAAACTCCCTAAAGCTTATGTCTTACAAACAAGGCCAAATTTTTGACAAGTCACGGCGATTTTTAATCGAAATTTCGGCAACATAACGCGTTGGGGAGGTTTTTTATCTCGAACGCAAGTCGGGGCAAGCATTGCATGCCAATACAAGAACTGCACTGCACACATTACGAAAATAGAAACTCAACGTCTTCCCTCGTGCAATAAACAACAACTACCTGTCTTGGCATTCTACCACATCATCACAACAACATAAGAAAGCTCATTAAGAAACACCAAAGATTAACCAAAAAAAGTGACAAGACAAGCCAAACGGACAGCACAAAGATGCTATAATAATACCACCAAAGAGATACCTAATAGAGCTAGTGTTCTAGAGTGCAGTTTGGCACCGTCAATATAGGCCAAGCTAGTATCGTATTAATTCTTGTGCATATCTTACCGCAAAAATAAGATGACAAATGAAAAAAAAGGAAAACATTAACAAGCTTGTGTTAGAAGGCAACTGCAGTTCTAATGAATCCGGAGAAAATCCTGAAACGTGAGAGCACTTCTAGTGTAATTTAGACATGTAAAATTAATGAATTTAAACTGAATTTACTTCTAGTGTATTTATTAGCTAGCATGCAAAACCTAACATCAAGTGAGAATTTTCTTACTAATTTTATTAAACACTTACTAAAAACAGTAAAAAAAACTACATTATATAATACTAAAAAACTATAGTAAAAACAAAAAAAATAGAGATGGAGGGAGGAGGTGTGGGAGGAGGGAGGAGAGAGGAGGAGGGGGAGGAGGCCGGTGGGATCGGAGGAGGGAGGAGGAGGGAGGGGGAGGGGTGGGAGGAGGGAGGAGAGAGGAGGGGGAGGGGGCGGCCGGAGGAGGAGAAGGGAGGGGGCGGTGGGAGGAGAGCTGCCTGTGGAGGAGGGAGGAGTGATGAGGGGGCGGACGGAGGAGGAGGGAGGAGGATGGAGGGAAGGAGGGAGGAGGGAGGAGGGAGGATGGAGGGAGTACCTCGGAGGAGGAGCAGCGCGGCGGTGGCGGCGGACGACGGGTATCGGCCAGGGCGAGAGTGACTGAAAGGGAGAGTGAGAGAGAGGGTCGGCCGCGTGGGGAGGATAAGGTAAGGTCAGGAGTACCGCGGGTTCGTGAAAAGTGCTACCGCTACGGAGCATAGCAGTAGCGCTGGGTACGGATACGCGCTACTGCTTAGTGGGACTAGCCATGTGCGCCCAGTTCAAACATAGCAACAACGCGTTTTGCTAGTCCGCGCTACAGCTAAAATTGATAGGAGTAGCACTGTTTATTTACACGCGCTACTACTAAGTAGCAGTAGCGCATGATTTTGTCCAGCTCTACTTCTAAGATGTTGTGTATAAGGTTTTCCCTAGTAGTGTGAGATTGGTAACATCATGCTCATGATCATGTTTAATATGTTAATGCCACGCTGTTGTTTGTCATATTTGCTGTGAGCTTGTGAGTACATTCGAAGTACTGACCTGGCGTGTCATGCCAGATGCAGGCGAAGCCGTGCAAGGAGTTGAGGTTGATCGGTGCTTCGCGATCTTGGCCGTGTCCCAGTAGTGTCCTTGTGGCATGGAGTAGTTGTATCCTCTAGCATCAAGGCCCTTAAGATGTTTAATAAATAATGTACATAGTGGAGCCGCACCCATTGTGCCGCCTGGCCTCGCTTTCTTATGTAATCATCAAACCTATGTATCCCCAAGAGATCAATACAGCGGTTATGTCTGTATCAAGTTGTTGTGTGTTGCCAGAAGAGTTGATCTCTGGGCTGGCAATGCAAGGTAAACTGGTTACTCTGAGCCAGGGCACCACACCTTCACATGTTCCCAGCGAGGGCTCCATGCTCTGATGGGTTCCCTGCCCATTTTTTTAGCGTCATTGGTATATTTGAGGTAAAGAAGTAATAGAGGCTGTTATGAGAATCGTGAGAGAGGAAGATTGTCCTAAATGCATTAATGATACAATTATGTTTTGATTCCAAAGGTAACAAACCCAACCCTCTTAACACAATTTAGAACTATCAGTTTGTGAAATGTTTTATACAAGATAGCTTCCAATGTTACTGCAAATAGATTGAAGCAAAACTTACCTGATATCATATCTGAGGAGCAATCAACTTTTGTCCTTTGAAGAGTAATCATGGACAATATTATTAGTGCATATGAGTGCTTACATTTCATGAAATGTAGCAAGGGAAAAAGTTAGTAGCTACTATGCTTTGAAGCTCGATATGAGGAAGGCATATGATAGGCTAGAGTGGGACCATTCTAAAGCCATGATCTAGATATTGGGATTTTCTCCTACATGGGTACAAATAGTTATGGGCATGGTCCAGACAGTATCTTTCTCGGTTCTTTTTAATGGCGAGTGACTTGATCAATTCACACCCAGCATAGGTATCCGACAGGGAGATCCAACATCCCCATATCTTTTCTTAATTGCAGTAGAGGGCCTTTAATGGCCATGAAATCCAGTTCTTTGTCATCATGCTTAAGTGGCACCAACAGCTTCAGCTGTGAACCATCTTCTTTTCGCAGATGAAGCCTGTTACTTTTTAAGTCAAGTCATGATGGGGCAGTTGAAGTATCAAACCTACTGGAGAATTATTGGTTGGCACACTACTAGAAAAAGGGCTATAGATGGGATTGACACTAATGGCGCACCAGACAAGTGGTGCGCCATTAGTATATACTAATGGCGCACCACCTTCTGATACGCCATTAGTGTTGAAACTACTAATGGCGCACCCGGCCTGGGGTGCGCCATTAGTGTCCTAAATTTTTTTTTTGAACTAGCGCGTCTGGCCAAACATACTAATGGCGCATCCTGGTACGGTGCGCCATTACTAGTTGTAACTAGTAATGGCGCACCAGTGACAGGGTGCGCCACTAATGATTTTTTTTAATTATATTTTTTATTCCTTTTGTTGGAAAACTACTAATGGCGCACTGTCCCAAAGTGCGCCATTACTAGTTCAAACTACTAATGACGCACTATGACAGAGTGCGCCATTAGTATGATTTACTTTTTTCGCAAAACTACTAATGGCGCATCAGGCGCTGGTGCGCCATTAGTAACCTGGATTACTAATGGCGCATTTATGTCAGGTGCGCCATTAGTAAGTGGGCAGCAACAAGATATTTTGGGCAGCCTCTCCTACCCACACTCACTTTCTCCCCCACTTCATTCTCCACCTCCTCCTTGTCTCGGGTGCCTCCTCTCTTTCTCCTCATTTCCACCATAGATTCATTCAAATTAAGTGGTTAAATTACCTTGTTTTGATAGGTAAGTAAGGGGAAGATATATTTACGTTGTTCTTCCTACAACAATGTGCACATGCACTTTTTATGGCCTAGCTAGATCTATGTATGTTCGTGGTGTTGCATATGTTAGTGGTGTTGCATATGTGTTTGTGGTTGGAGGTGTACCGGTATTTGAAATGCGATAGTTGCCAATATTTTGCCGGAATGTTGATTCATTTCCGTTTCGGCGATAATTTTGGCATTAAGCATTCTTTTTGGTCCTATTTTTAGGAAAAGTCATGCCAAATTTTTTCTTGGTTCTAAAATATTGTTTTGCTCTACCCCGCAGACAACCATGGTCCGCACGATGACCGAAGGCATCGTGAATAGGTTTTTGAGGTCCGCGAAGGCCGAGATGCTTCAAAAGAACGAGACGGAGATAAGATGTCCGTGTCGAAGATGCAAGCTGCAGAGCCTTATTGCGGACCCGGATTCCGGGCAGGTGCGGGACCACCTGCTCTTGCGTGGTTTCATGGATGGCTATCGGTGGCAAGGTGATGAAGATGACTACGAAGTCGTCCATGGGGGCCGGGCAAGAAATGAGGAAGGGCAGCAAGACAACCACCGCGGCTCGGGCGGGCGAGAAGACGAAGAATCCCCAGGAGATGATCATGACGGTGATGTTGTACACAGTCATGATGATGAGGAAGATGCCGGAGCAGACGACGGGCATGATCATGAAGATGATGATGCCGGCGGAGCAGACGACGGTGGACCATCGATGGGCTGGGTGCAGGACCCTTATATTCAAAAGCTGCTTCTCAAGCAGACGGATAACGCAAGAGCTGCCGCCCGAGAGAAAGCCAAGGTGGATCAACTTGAGTTAGACGCGGTTACTCCATTGTATGAAGGATGCAGGCCCGAGGATACCCGCCTGAAAGTAACGCTCATGGCTCTGGAGATGAAGGTAAAACACAAAATGACGGACGCATGCTTCGACGAGAACATGTCATTCTGGCACGAACGTCTTCCAAAGGGGAACAAGTGCCCGACCAGTTTGGAGGAGGCGAAGAAAATCGTGTGTCCTCTGGATTTACCGCACGTGAAATACCATGTCTGCATGAACAATTGCATCATTTATCGGGGCGAGCACGCGGAGTCTACCATATGTCCGGTGTGCGGCGTCACTCGATACAAGAAGAGGAAGAAAGCTCCTCGAAAAGTGGTGTGGTACTTTCCGATCACTCCTCGTCTGCAGCGGTATTTCGCGGATCCTAAGGTAGAAAAGCTCCTGCGTTGGCACGCGGATAGGGAGGAGAAGAAGCGAGAAGATGACGCAAATGATCCGGAGATAGATAAAAAAGACAAGATGCTGAGTCACCCTAAGGATGCGAGCCAGTGGCAAGCGTTGAATTTTGAATACCCAGAATTTGGGAAGGATCCAAGGAACATCGTGCTGGGCGCGAGCACCGATGGAGTCAATCCGTTTGGCAGCCAGAGAAGCACACATAGCACCTGGCCTGTGTTTGTGTGGATGTACAACCTTCCCCCCTGGTTGTGCATGAAGAGGAAGTACATTCACATGAGTATGCTAATTGAAGGGCCGAAACAACCAGGGAACGACATCAATCTGTATCTGGGGCTGCTGAAGGAGGAGCTAGACACGCTGTGGAAAACGCCAGCCAATACGTGGGACGCCGCAGAGAAAGAATATTTCCCTATGAGAGCCGCACTGCTCACGACGGTGCACGACTATCTCGGTTATGGATATCTCGCGGGGCAGGTAGTCCACGGATTTTCTGGATGCGTACGGTGCATGGACGACACAACGTATCGCCAGCTAGATAGAGATCCCGGGTCTTCGAAAACCGTGTTCATGGGACATCGAAGGTGGCTTCGCGACGATGACCCGTGGAGGAAACGCAAGGATCTGTTCGATGGTGAAACCGAACCCCGAAAACGCCCGTGTACGAGGAGCGGCGAGGAAATAGACAAGCTGTTGAAAAATTGGAAAGACTGCCCACTGCCGGGAAAGAAGCAAAAGGCGCCAGAGCCGGGAAAGAAGCGAAAGGCGCCAGAGCCGCTACTGAAGGTATGGAAAACGAGGTCTGTTTTCTGGGACTTGCCGTACTGGAAGATCCACCGTGTTCCTCACAGCCTTGATGTCATGCATATCACGAAGAACGTGTGCGAGAGTCTGCTTAGTACCCTGCTCAACATGCCAGAGAGGACCAAAGATGGGCCGAAAGCAAGGGCAGACTTGAAATCAATGGGCATCAGGCAGGAGCTTCACGCTATATATGATGATGATGATGATGATGAGGCGAAGCAGGACACAGAATGTCGTCGCAAAGGCAAAAAGGCCAAGAAGACCGGAAATGACTACCCTCCCGCGTGCTTCACTCTAAGTCAGGAGGAGATCGAGTAGTTTTTCACCTGCCTCCTAGGAGTAAAACTTCCTTACGGTTACGCGGGGAAGATAAGCAGATACCTAGACCCAGCGAAGCAGAAGTTCAGCGGGATGAAGTCTCACGACTGTCATGTGCTGATGACGCAGATACTTCCAGTTGCAATCCGTGGGATCATGGACGCTCACGTCCGTGAAACGCTATTTGGCCTATGCAACTTCTTCGACGTCATCTCTCGGAAGTCGATTGGCGTGAGGCAACTCAGAAGGCTACAGGAAGAGATCGTGGTGATACTATGCGAGCTTGAGATGTACTTCCCGCCCGCATTCTTCGACGTTATGGTGCATCTGCTGGTCCATATAGTGGAGGATATCATCCAACTCGGGCCGACGTTCCTGCACAGCATGATGCCGTTCGAAAGGATGAATGGTGTCATCAAAGGATACGTTCGTAACATGTCACGTCCAGAGGGAAGCATAGCCAGGGGCTTTCTAACCGAAGAGTGCATCTCGTACTGCACGAATTATCTAGGCATCGAGAACCCCGTTGGTCTGCCCGTCAACAGGCACCTCGGCAGGCTCGCTGGATGGGGTCACCGTGAGGGTCGCCGCGAAATGCATGTCGACTTCGAGGGTCGACTCGCCGACTTTGAAAGAGCAAACCTAGTCGCGCTACAACACATAGACGTGGTCGATCCTTGGGTGGTAGAGCACAAAACCTTTATTAAGAAGACGTACAATGACCGAGGCCAACAGAGGACGGACGGAGATATACTCAAAGAGCACAACTCATGTTTCACGCGTTGGTTCAAGCAGAAGCTTCTGTCGTACCCTTTACATGAGGATTCTTCCGCGGAAGAACAACTCATATTCGCCTTGTCACAGGGCGCCGAGCACAACCTGATGACCTATGAGGCGTACGATATCAACGGCTACACATTCTACACTGAGGCCAAGGACATGAAGAGCGATGGTTATCAGAACTCCGGGGTAACGATGGAATCCTACACCGGTAACGACAAGGACAGATACTACGGAAGGATCGAGGAGATCTGGGAGCTGAGCTACGCTGGAGAGAAGGTCCCGATGTTCCGTGTCAGATGGGCCAAGAGCGTCCTAAAAGAAGACCGGTATTTCACCACCATGGTTATACCCGAAGCCAAATCCAAGACCGCGGGCGCAAACGTCACCGCGAAAAATGAGCCATGGGTACTGGCTTCCCAAGTGGACCAATGCTTCTTCATTACCGACCCATCAAAGACCAGCCGTGTTGTCGTGAGGAGAGGCAAAAGGAAGATCATCGGAATGGATGGCGTAGCCAATGAGCAAGACTTCGACAAGTACGGCGACCCGAGGATCGAACATGACGACGATGATGAAGTAGCAGCATACACCACAAGAAGAAGTAGGACCACCCTACCTAAAGGACGTCCGTTCCACAGAAGAACTCCATTTGCGAAAAAGAAGGGCAAGAAGATTGTATTTAATTAAATCGTAGCCTTCATTTCTCGATTGTATTTCATGGGCACTTTTTGAACTATCATGAATATTTTTAAATTTCCTGGACACTCGATCTCGATTCCCCTCCATCTCGATCGCTATCCCACCTCGCCAGATCCGGTCCCACTCACCGCCGAGCACCCCCCCGGTCCACCGGCCGCCGCCGCCGACCCCCCGCACCCTCGATTCCCCTACTCAACTGCCGCCGCCGACCCCCCGCACCCCTCCCCTACTCAACCGCCGCCGCGACCCCCTGCACCCTCCCCCGCTCCACCGGCATTACTGTTTGATGATATTTTTTAAAAAATTATTACTGTCTTATAAAAAATATTACTGTTATGATTTAAACAAGTTTGAACATATTTAAACACAAATAAGTATCAAACAACATTTTAAATGCATAAAAAAATTTTGTGGAGCCTGGGAATCGAACCTAGGACCTCCTGGTGTGAGAAGTAGTTGCTGACCAGTCGAGCTAGTAGAGAAGACTTGTTGTGGATCAGGTTAGGTGGGAGATAAACCTGTTGGCTCGAGCTGAAATAAAAAAAATACTAATGGCGCACCAGGGTGCGGTGCGCCATTAGTATGGATGTACTTATGGCGCACCGAGGGGTGGTGCGCCATTAGTATTGTTAGGCCCCATCCATACCCTTTAGTCCCGGTTGGGGAGGTGGGCCACGACTAAAGGGTACCCTTTAGTCGCGGTTGTTGTCCCCAACCGCGACTAAAGGGTCTTTCTACGCCCACACCTACTCAACCGTCGCCCCGCCGCCCTCGACGCCACTGTCGCCCCGCCCCGACACCACCGTCGCCCCGCCGCCCTCGACGCCACCATCGCCCCGCCGCCCCAGCGCCGCCCCGACACCACCGTCGTCCCGCCGCCCTCGACACCGCCCCGACGCCACCGTCGCCCCACCGCCCCAGCGCCGCCCCGACACCACCGTCGCCCCGCCGCCCTCGACGCCGCCCCGACACCACCGTCGCCCCGCCGCCCCGACACCACCGCCCCGTCCCACCCAGCCTTCTCCTCGCCGCGTTGCCGTCCGCTCGACCCCAGCTCATCCCGTCCGCGAAGGAGACAGGCAGCAGCGGCGGCCCGAATCGAGGGAGGGAGGATCCTCTCAGGTGAGCTTCTCCCTCTCAAATGTGATGCCCGTGTCTCTGGTCTTCATTTGTTCTACGATTATTAGAAAGATGACAGACTACTGCCCCGAATTTGGAGGCAGCTCAGCAACAATTTCATGCATTTGTTATAACTCCAAGTAGTCTGAACAAATTTTTTTGTGAACTACGATAGATCACGAAGCTGCTGAACTTATAGCAATTGGCTTCATCTTGTTGCAGTAAACTGACAAATGGATAGTAAGGAAAAATACCATAAGAATATAACTGAAGAAATATATACTCCCTCCGACCTAGAATAAGTGTCGTGGTTTTAGATCAGATAGCATTTTAACTGAAGATTTATTGTACTTTCTACTAACGGTATAACTTTTGTGATATGTATTGTTATGTTGGTAAAATAGACAACCTAGATTTACACGCAGGATCTCTAATCCAGAGAGGAGGGAGTATAAGATAGCAAATTTACTTGCAATAAAACAGGGGCTGTTAATTGTAGTTTTGTTTTGGTCTGCAATTGCATATACGGACATTTATTTAATTACCACAAGATCTAAACCAGGATAAGAGCAAAGAGTAATCAGATCTGAACTGAAACTAGCTAGGAGCAGAGCATATTTGTGTAGAAGCAGAGTGCATGAAATATGGGGCTTTTCTGGATATGTTTTCAGTGTTGAGTGTTCTTCTTCGGTGTTCTTCTTCTTTGGTGTTCAGTGTTCTTGCACCGACAGATTAGTACTAGCTAGCCATGGTAGTTCAGTGTTCTTCTTCAGTGTAATGGAACGGCCGCATCTCGCTGCTGTCTGTTGTTTTGGTGTACTGTTACTAGCATGGAATGGAAATCTCAACATTTTATCCCTGAATTCGTCTGCAATCTCTTGCTCTATTGTTAAATCTTACCAGTGTGCTTTGTTAAATCTTACAGTTTGTTAATTCGATCGTGTTGGTGTCAGTATGCTGTTGATTCGAACCATACCTGCATTTCTACGTCAGCTGTGAAATGCCCAACCATGAGCTAATTCAAAACTTAGATGGAACTTTTCCCAATTCCATGGCTGTTATCACTTAATCTTGTGCTCAGCCAATTGAACCAAGTTTGAAATATGAGGATGTGGTGCCCTTCTGAGAAAATAGTTGTCTGACCTGAACTTTTGAATGTTCAGTGCTCTGCAATTGAACTATATGTATAACTTGTTTCATGCATAGTTGTCTGACCTGAAGTTGTCCTATATGCATAGTTGTCTGACCTGAAGTTTGAAGCATAACTTGAGGGATAGCATAACTGAATATGTTTTCATAGCATAACACAGTGCACTCTGTTATGAACTATATGTATGCTGCACTTTCTTCGTCCGAGTGCATCGATGTAGACGTTTTCCTGCTTGTTGTTGGGAGTGAAAATAAGAACCTGTTCTCCCTGGTTAGCAGTAAATACTGCATGGGCAATGCCTGCTGTTTTCTCTTCTGAAATTTACGAATGTCAGTCGATCAACATCTATGTGCCATAAATTGCATTTTCCCTTTTTGCTTGTTGAGGAAACATGTTTTCGATTTACTTGTTTGGCTCATGCTGTTCTTGCTAGGATAACAAAATGGTACCATGTAGGCTCCTGATTGCTGGTATCTGAAAACTGAATTTGTAGCAGTCAGAACTCAGTTTCCAATGTGTTGAAGCAGAGCACATTTGTGTTGAAGCAGAGCACATTTGTGTTGAAGCAGAGCACATTTGTTAGCAGAGCTCCTGGGATAATGATTTTGCAGGTACCCCGAGAGGCCCTTGAGTTTGCCGGAATGTCGATTAACTTCCGTTCCGGCAAATTCGGGTACTCCATATGTCCTATTTTCAGCAAAGGTCATGCTGAAATTTTCCGTGAATTTTAGCATGACTTTGCTAAAAATAGGACATATGGGGTACTTGTGACTAATGCATGGGCCAGGGTATCTTAGTAGTTAATTAAGTAGGATCAAGTGCCCCGGGGTACTTGTGACTAATGCATGGCTTTTAGGGTGCCTCGGCGTCAAAAAACCCTCAATGATAAAAGCTTAGATTTTAGGATGCCTCGGTGTCGACAAACCCTAAATGATGAGACCATGATCTTGTTCCTTGACAATAACCAACTTTTTGACCAAACTTTGTTTCTATTTAGAGAGAAACATGGCCCACAACGATGAGGCCGGGGGTTCGGGCGGCAAGGCATTCTGGGAGCTGTCCCAGGAGATGGAGGAACAACCTCACTTGTATGAGGACACCGCCTTCCCCACCGATCCTGAGACCACTGATGGTGCCGCCGAGGATGACCCCACTGATGCCACCACTGATGGTGCCGCCGAGGATGCCACCACTGATGATGGCGGCGCACGCACAGATGGCAGCCAGAAGAGGCAACGGAAGGACCGGCGCCCGACCGTGCTCCGCACCCTCAAGGAGGAAGTTACTGAAGTGGACTCCGACGGGAATCCAACGGCGCCCGAACGAATAGTCAAGGGGTTCTCGCTTCAGCTCGGGTGCATTCTCCGGAGCACCGTCTCGATCAACACCGAGAACCTGAGGCATCCTGACCGAGGGAATTTGCGCAACCTCCTCTTCACGAAGCTGCACGAACGATACAAGTTCCCCGCTGAATTTGAAAACATAAGCCTCAAAGGGAATAAAGTGAACAATGCTGCCCTCACGAAGATGAGCAAGGCCCTGTCTACTTGGAAAAGCAATGTGAAGAGAATGATCGAGAAAGGTGAGAGTTATGAGAAGATCAAGGAGAAAAATCCTTCGATCACCGAAGATGACTACAATGACTTCAAGATCAATTGCTCGAGCACCGCACACTCCCAATCAAGTCAGTGGGGGAAAGAAATGCGGGAGCTGAACTTAGGGGAACACACACTCGGTCCCGGCGGTTATAGAGTGGCGGAGCCTATATGGGACAAGGAGGAGGCGGACCGTGCCGAGCAAGGCCTACCGCCCCTCTTCGATAAATACGGTGACAAGCAGACCAGGAACTATGTCAGGGCCCGGTACAAGAAGGACCCGAAAACAAAGGAGCTTACCACGGATCCGAAGACCAGGGCGCTTGAGCTTGTTCTGGTAAGGAATACACCCCCGCGTAATTAGCTCCATATGGTTGCATTCTAATTAATGAAGCCAAATTTCTAAATGGTTCACATTCCTTCCGCAGGCGAGTGAAAGCAGTAGCGCGGGTTCGACTAAGAGCAACCCTTGGGACACCACTCTAAATAGGGCGTTGAATGTAATGAAGAACAAGGATAAGCTCAGTAAGCCGACGTCAGCTGGTCGTGTGGCCGGCAAAGGCTTGTCGACAAAATGGGGGTCATACTATAACACTGGTGGACGAAAGGAGAAAAAGACCAGCTCGGAAAGCCAGGCGCGCGAGGTTCAAGAACTCAGGGCACAGGTGGCGCGGATTCCGGAGATTGTCCAAGAGCAAGTGCAACAACAACTCGGAGCGACGATCACCGCCATTGTGCCTACCTTGATGCAGGGGTTGAGTGCGTGGATTGCGGGCGGCCAACAGGGGCCGCCCCCGATTCCTAGCTTCACGGCCAGCAACTCGCAGAACGCGATGGCGGGGCCATTGGGGTCTCCGGCGGAGGCGGCATTGGTGTCTCCGACGCCGGCACGGGAGCTTAATGCACCCGGGTGTACGCCGGCCGGCACCTCTGCAGCAAGCGGCCCCTCCGTCAACTGCACGCCCGCCGTTGGCGGTGCCTCGACATTAGCCGAGCTCGACGCCATCATCACGGTAACTAATTAAGCCTCTCTCGGCCGAGGACTTCATCTCCTTGCCTTTGATTGGGCATCCCTGACGCCCTACATGTTTTCGCAGGGCGCCGCCGACGTTCCGTGCACTCTCCTGCACTTCGTGAACAATGAGTTGGTCGATGTCGCCAAGGGCAAAATCGTTCAACCGGGCAACCCCTTGTTCCACGGTACGCAGATGCCACCCAACTTGTTTAGTGTTCAACTGGTTCGGGTGCTGCCAGGCGGCGATGAGTTGCTACCTCCGATTCGACCTGTCGGGGCCGACGATGATGACGTGATGACCCTCAGCGCCTGCCTGATCGGCTGGCCCCTGCTTTGGCCAAAGAGCCAGATTCGTTTGGGGGCGGGGGACACCACCCCAAAGACAACACCGCCAGTCGTGCCGGCGCCAAGTCGGCCCCATGGCAAGACCGCCGCAACGGTGCCTGACATCCCTATGCCACTGGATCCAAACATGCATATGGCACAGGATCAGAACGACGACGACGACGATACATTTGTCAACGTCGATCGGTACTTTGCCGATCATGGGTACGATGGCGACTTCATGGGGCCTGCTTCTCAAGAACCCAACCCAACAAAAGACGTGCGCGATGTAGCTGGTACCGCGGGGAAGCCAAGTTGCAACAGGCGTCGTCTGCCGTTAAGCTCTCAGGAGACGCCTCCAGCTGCCGACTTCACCGAGCCTCAGATAGGCGAGGTGCGAAATATTCTCAGCCCCAACACACTCAAGAAGGCGGTCTGTGAGCAGAACTCGGTCCCATTACAGGAGAAGAAGAAGGCACGCAAAAGAAAGACAAACAAGGGTGCGGGCCAGCCGGCAACGAGTACGATCCGTGCTCAGGACGGGCCACCTTCACCTGAGGATTTAATGAGGAGGGTGCATGTGGCCGGTAGGCCGATGCTACCGAGAAATATGCTCGATGTTGCAACCGGTTCTATGCGGAGTCTGCATGACAGTGTTCTTGCTTTGGAGAAGCGGCGTCTCAGAGAGAAGGATGTGGCATACCCGGTTTTCGTGGCCAAGGTGCCAGAGGGCAAGGGCTTTGTGGATAACTCCATCGGGGGTACGATCGTCCTGCGGTTTGATGACATCCACGCTATGTTGAACCTTCATCCGCTGCACTACACCTTCGTTCGGCTATTTTCGCTGAGTATGGAGATGCGGATCATTCGCGACAAGACCCCGGACATCGTGATAGTCGACCCCTTCTACATGCGTGCCAAGATCTTGGGCAGCGCTGGGGACCGGCAAGTCGCGAGTTCTTACCTCGAAGGCGTCATTCTGGCAAACCCAGATAAGGATAACTTCCTCGTGCCTTACTTTCCCGAGTAAGTCCTCCCCTCAACCGCCCCTAACATACGAATTCTTAGATTTCGATCGTTTTTTTAACATTCCGTGTTTTCTGCAGTGACACACATTGCACGCTCATCCTCCTAAGCCCCAAATATTCCATGGCCACGTATTTCGACCCGGACCGTCAGTCGAACGTAGACTACACAAATGTCAAGAAGGTTCTTGATGATGTTCTCCCCGGCTACGCCCAATCTGGAGGCACCTTCAACAGGCCTATTCGTAAGTACGGCAAGCAAGTGTTCTCCCACAATACGACGTTCTGCTGCGTCAAGCAGCCGACTGGCGGTCAGAAGGGTGCCGACTACGCCATCCATCACATGCGGGCGATCGTACGGGACCATCATCAACTTCTGCTACCGAGTAAACTCAAAGATTGGGCCGCGAGCGTGTCGGCAATCCAGGACGCGGACATCAGACAACAATTCTTTCGCATCCAGTCGGAGTTTGCGGAAATCATCCATCAAGATGTCCTTCGGACCGCGGGGCAGTTCTACCTCAAAAATCAACCGTCCAACAGTGAGATAGACGGAATGCTACAAATGCAGGCTGACAACGCCCGTAATTTCATGACTCCCACGATAGACGGCGGCTTCATCCACGCTCCGGTCCCTTGAGTCGAGAGTCGCTCCTTGTAATTAAACTTTAATGAACTTGTAGTATGTCTCTTTGGTTTCGAGAGTCGTTAAACTTAGATGTGATCGATGCTATTAATGTCTTGCTTTTCTCTTCCGATCGTTCTGTTGCATACTTATATATTGCTTATGTATTGTTTGTGAATTGGTACTAACATTTGGCTAGTGCATAGCGATGCCATCGTATGTCGTCTACAAGGGTAAGGTTCCCGGAGTCTACGACGACTGGGAGGAGTGTCGGAGACAGGTTCACCGATTCAGCGGAAACAGTTACAAAGGGTACACCACTAGGGCCGAGGCCGAATCTAGATACGCCCGCTATCTAGCGGGAGAGGGGAGGGAGCGTTGGAGGAACTGGATGAAGACGAGTTCCATCGTGATGATGCTCATCGTGATGACCGCAGCTCTCTTCTATGTGATGGTAGTTTAGATGATCGATATCGACTTGTAATGTGAAGACAAACTCGCTACTCGCGGTCTCGAGACTTGTAATATAATGTTCTATCTTTGTTCGGTCTTTTCAATTCGGAGACTAATATGATGAATTGTATTCGGAGACTAATATGATGAATTGTATTCGGAGACTAATATGATGAATTGTATTCAGAGACTAATCTTTTATTGTATTCGATGAATCTGTTGTTGATGTGTGCTCTTTATATTTTGTCCAATTATACATTTTGTAACCTGTGCAAAAAAACAGAAAACTAAAAAATAAAAAAAAACCTAATATTCATACTAATGGCGCATCACACAAAAGTGCGCCATTAGTATTCCAGAGGATACTAATGGCGCATCCCCAACAAGTGCGCCATTAGTATGCCTAGGTTACTAATGGCGCATCACCCAGAGGTGCGCCATTAGTATGCCTAGGTTACTAATGGCGCATCACCCAGAGGTGCGCCATTAGTATACCAAAGCACCTGGCTATACATGGTGCTGGTAGGCATACTAATGGCGCACCGTGCCCCATACTAATGGCGCACTCGTGGTGCGCCATTAGTATACCAGATACTCATGGCGCACCGGTGGTGCGCCATTAGTAAATATTACTAATGGCGTGCTACTAATGGCGCACCACTAATGCGCCATTAATGGCCAAATTAGGTGCGCCATTAGTAGCCCTTTTTCTAGTAATGGCATCCAGACAAATAATAAATCATGACAAGTCCTTTATATTTTACAGTAGAGGATGCACTCAGGCTCTCAGGGAAGATGTAAAGAATACTTTGAACGTCTAAAATGAGTCGCTCAATGACCGGAAATTGGGTATGCCAACTGGTGTGGGTAGTCCAAGACCAAGACTGTCAAATACTTACCTGGCAGAGTTTGGGAAAATCCGAGAGACTGGATGGAAATGCTCCTACCAACTGCAGGTAAAGAGGTTTTGATAAAGTCTGTGGCACAGGCAATTCCGGTATATTCCATGGCCTGCTTCCGTTTCCCGCGAGGACGTTGCACGAGGAGTGTCACCTCTTTAATCTGACAATTTTGGTAGAGAAGTAAACAGGGGAGAAGGAAGCCATGCTGGGTCTCATGGGATGTTATGATGAGATCGAGTATTTGGGATGCCTCGGTTTCCTTGACCTTGAGATCTTTTATCTAGCCTACTTGCCAGGCAAGCCTGGCGCTTGCTAGATCATCCCAGTTCTCTGAGTTCATTAATCTTAAAAGTTTTCTAATATCCAAATAACTCTCTTTCTGATGCAACCTTGGGACCACATCCATCAAAGATATGGCGGGCTATTTTGCATGAGAAAGACATAATGACTCAAGGTTTGATAAGGAGAGTAGGAGACGGAGAATACCATGATATTTGGAATGACAACTGGATAACTAGAGAGCATATAAAGAGGCCAAGAACTTCACAAATACCGCAGCCGCCGACAAGGGCCTTTGAACACATTGATCACACTGTGTCGTCAAGGGACGTGTAGCTTATTCAATCGATACTTATTCCCATTGATGCTGAGATTATATTGAAGATCCCTCTTTCTATGAGACATATATCTGATTTTTGGGCTTGGAGTGAGAATAGAAGGGGTATGTTCACTGTGCATTCCGCTTACAACATGATACAGTGTACCAAGATCATCAGAGGATCATGGCTGTATGAGCATGACGGCCGATCAAACTCAGAGCCTGATTGTCAAGGATATAAAGACTTATGGCATATAAAAGTCGCCTCGAAAATCAAGGTGTTCATGTGGAGATTAGCACAATACTCATAGTGTCCTTCTTCATCATAGAAACATGTCGACCACAACTACTAGTTGTTTGTGTGGGTCTAAGGATACGTGCAGGCATGCCCTGCTAAATTGCTTGGTTTCAAGGAGCATGTGGGCACTATCATACAAGCAAATTGTCGAGCGATTGAGTCTGAATGCAAATGATGACACCAAACAATTGCTATTCACCATGCATGAGGTGTTATCGCATGAGGATTTCATCACGTTTACGATCACTTTTGCGGACGATATGGGGAGCTCGGCACAAAGCTATACATGAGGAGATATATAAAAGCCCTTTCACTTTTCAAGCTTTTGTGCAGAGTTACTTAACTAAGCTGAGAGCTACCCAAAGCACTCGAAGTCCAGTTCTAGGGGCACCCGTGATTAGGCCAAATCAAATGTTTCGCTCCTCGGGATGATATGATGAAGGTCAATGTGGATGCGGCGATTGGACCAGGCGGCACTCGAGGCGCAATGGGAGCTATATGCAGAGATCGAGCAGGTAATTTTCTGGGTGTGTCAGCCGTTTTGTTCCCACATATATCAGATCTTGCTACTGTCAAATTTTCAGCCATCAGGGTGGCACTTGCGCTTGCTGATAATCTCTATGAGAGGAAGATTCAGGTGGCTTCAGATTGCAAGGTGGTCGTTGCAGATATACATAAGAAGAGCGCAACTATCTATGGATCAATCATACATGAGATCATAGAACGGAAGGCTACTTTTACTAATTGTATCATTAGCCATGAATTTAGGATATTGAATGTTGAAGCTCACAAACTCGTGAAGCATGCTTTATCCATAGGGATTGACCGTAAGGGCCTTTAGTCCCGGTTCCCGAACCAGGACTAAAGGGTCGTTACTAATACCCTCACCCTTTAGTCCCGGTTCAAACCAGAACCGGGACAGATGGGCCTCCACGTGGCCGCTGCCGGCAGCCCAGGCAGGGGGGCCTTTGGTCCCGGTTGATGACATAAACCGGGACCAAAAGGCTTCCACGCGTCAGCAGCTGGCTGGAGCTGAGGTTTTTCTTTTTTTTTAAAAGTGGCTGTTTTAGGGGTTTAGGGGGTTATTTTTAGGTTGTTATTAGCTAGCTAATAGAGAGAAGTGTCCTCTCTTATATCTTCATCCTTGGTTTACCTATGCTACCGCTATGTTCATTTCACCCGCAGATATATATATATATAATAACTCATGCATCCTCGCATCATACGTACATCATCATATATAATAACAAGTCCTACTAATTAATCAAGCATCATCATACAACTTCTACTCGTTATTAATAATAAGTCATACGATCATCATCCTCATAGTCATCGAACCCAACCCTACATAATTGTTCTTAGCACATGATCATCAGTATCAGGTAGGACCTAAACACACTTAAGGTAAAATAGCATAAAACAATATAGACCCTGACTCTCCATTATGAAGAATGGAGATCATCCTGTCTCCAATTCTTGCGCCTCGCTTCCTTTTGCTTCCAAGAAGCTCATTACGACTCTCCATACATTTTTTTCCATCCTTTGATTGTCATGTCTCCACTTCTTTTTGAAATCCGGTATGGACAGTTGAGGTTCGTAGGATGACCTGGATATATGTTCAAAACACGAAGGCTGCCGCCATTCTGATACATCAAATGAGGCACACAATCCTCTGGGATTCTCTGTTGAAAAACATAGTAATAACTTCATAGTTAGCAATGATGTACTAGTTTTAGAAGTATGCAAAAAAATGCACGGATGTCGTAATAGTAAAAAATCTTACCAGGGTATCTCCATGGTAGTTACCGTAGTTCAACACGTGCACTAGTGGCACGTATTGACCATAATGTTAAGGAGTTCGATTGTAGATATTGTAATTCTCAATATAATTACAAAATCCAACCAGATGAGTTTTCTCCTTGTAAGTTAACTCAGAGCCATCGGTGTAGTAAGTTCTATCTACCATCTTTTGCACATTCTTTGATACTTAAAAATAAGCTGTCAATGGAAATAAGCTGTCAACTATTTTGAAATGAACAATATAAATTAGTTAATAATTAACTATGTTTGAGAAACTCACATAGCGGTAGAACTGGAGGAGTATCAACAATGACCCAAATGTGCATATTGTCTTGCTCGATTTCAGGATCACCAAGATCCATGGTGACAAGCATACCCTCATCAAAAGCATACAATTTGCAAAATGCTTCCCAATTTTTGCAACCAAAATGGGTTATGCTCTCAGCATTATACAATTTTACTTCAAAATCCACATCATGATGGGTCCTTAGGTGAATTTTCTTCGTTTCAAAATTTTCATGGTCTTCAAAATCCATCATCTCCAAGACATAGCGTCTTGCATGGCATGGGATCAACTATACTCGAATTGTAAAAGATGAAAATTACACATTGAAATAGTTAAAGTCATGCTTAATTATGATAAAAAACACTTGTCGTCGTTGCCTACCGTTTCAACTTCGAAGGTCTCCTCGAGCTTAATGCTGAAGCGCCGACCATCGTCCAGGTGAGGCCTGTCGCACTCACCTCGATCGTTGTGGCACCAGTCGCACTCCCCCGGGAGACTTTCATCGTCCGATGATAACATTTCCTATACGTTCATAATTTAAAGACTAAATTAGATCATTATTATTCAACTAATCATATGCATATGCCTTGCATAGTGCTCTCCAATTTGAGCATTCAATAAGAAAAATCAAATCGCAAAATTAAGTAGTATTCAAATTAGGATGCCTTCAATTATAAGAAAAACTACACTATCTCCTTGTGTCCGTACATCGAATATTATCACTAATACACGTCGAATACTATATATCATACATATCGCTAATACAGCTAGAACCCTAGCGCCCGACGGGTATCGGCGCGGGCGGTGGACACCCAAAGGGAAGGAACCATCACAGGATCATAGCTCCAGTGAGATCCCTGAAGAACCTGCCAGGTATTCTCAAACCTGCCCTTCAACGCAACCATGTAGCGACGGACGTACTCGTCCTCCTCGCTGACACGGTGACGTACCACCTCCGCGGTGTCCGGAAGCCTCGGCACCGTCACTGGCCCACGTGACCGCCACCAAACAAGGATCGGGTCAACGACGGGCTGGCCCCTCACCAAGCTACGCCCCCCGGAAGGTAGCGCCTCCTAGTACCACCCCGGCGGAGCCCAGTCCCGGACATGGCCCATCTGGTCAAGCAGGTGTCGTCCTGCGCCGACTCGACGACGAGGATGCGGGATAGGCATCGTCCACGTCGATGCGGGAATAATTGCTTTAACTAAAAAAATAAACTAGTTTTATTAATTTTCTTGCTAAAAATAAATTATTTCTATATATAGTAAATAAACTAGTTTTCTTAAATCAACTAGTTCAACTACTAATAATATAAGTAGTTAATTACTATAAATAAAATAAAGTAGTACTAACTAAAAATAAACTACTTGTATATATAGTAAAATAAAGTAGTACTTATTAAATTAACTAATTCAACTACTAATTAAACTAGTTCAAAGCACTAATTAACCTATAATGTACTATCCTAAAATGCACTAACAGTGTAAAACTAATAACCTCAAGTGCATTAAATCAACTAACCTTAAATATAACTTTTGCAACACAATTTTATTTTCTGAATATGCACATATATACATATGAACATATATATACATAAATTGAAAAAAATAATTCTATGAACAAAAAATCATACATCAATTCATACATATCAATGGATCATACATACATCTGCACATATATACATATACATACAACATCCATATATACATGTCGGGGCGGTGGATCATCCAAAATATATATGAAAAAACAAAGATCGAGCAGGCCGGGGCGGCAGCGGCGGCGCGCGGCGATGCAGAGCAGGCCGGGGCGGTGGCGGCGGCGCGCGGCAAGCAGAGAAGGCAGGGGCGGCGGCGTGGGAGAAGGGAGGGGTCGGGGCTCACTGGGCGGCGACGACGAGGCGCGGCAGATCGGGCGGCGATGGTGAGGTCGGGGCAGAGAGGGCGACCACGTCGGGGTGGCGCGGGGCGGCGACGGCGTCGGGGCGGCGCGGGACGGGACGGCGTCAGAGGGGCGCGGGACGGCGCGCGGTGACGACGGCGACGGCGAGGCGCAGCCTGGCGTCGTCGTCGATCGGGCGGGGAAGAACGAACTGAATGAAAATTTCACAAGTGCTACTTATATAGACGAAGCATTGGTCCTGGTTCGTGACAGAAAACGGGACGAATGCCTGTGGCCTTTGGTCCCGGTTGGTGGCACCAACCGGGACTAAAGGGAGGCATTGGTCCCGGTTGGTGCCACGAACCGGGACCAAAGGTATGCATTGGTCCCGGTTCGTGGTACCAACCGGGACCAATATCCTGCACCTGCCAAAGCAGAGGTGCGGTGGGATGTTTAGTCCCACCTCGCTAGCTGAGGACCGGCCACACCTATTTATAAGCGCTGCCTCGTCATCTCCATCGAACTCCTTAGAACTGCAGGCCTATGGGCCTAATCTCACACCGCTATGCCTGTGGTCCTGCTGGGCCTTCTGCGGGCCTGAATCCTGGCCCATGGATGGGCTTCTAGTCGTACTCATGCCGTGGTGGCCCAGTAGGTGGCATCTTTTTTCTTTTTTAGTATTTATCTTTTCATTTCTACTTAGAACTAAATACTTATAGTTTTTTAGTGATTTCTTTTTTCTTTTAGGTCACAAAAATTATAAACTTTCTGTTAGTGCCATTAGTTTTCAAATTAGAATAGTTAAAATTTGAATTCTTTGAAATTTATGTGAATCTCAAGTTTGTGATTAACATTACTAGTGCCATTAGTTTTTCGTTTCTACTTAGAACTAAATACTTATAGTTTTTTAGTGATTTCTTTTTTCTTTTAGGTCACAAAAATTATAAAGTTTCGGTTAGTGCCATTAGCTTTAAAATTTGAATAGTTTAAATTTGAATTTTTTAAAATTTGTGTGAATCACTAGTTTATGAATCACTAGTTTACTAAATTTGTGTGAAAACACTTTGTGTATTATATTTACTATGTACAATCTTTCTGCACAGAGATACCAAAAATTATAAACTTTCTGTTAGTGATTCTAGTTTTCAAATTAGAATAGTTATAATTTGAATTCTTTGAAATTTGTGTGAATCTCAAGTTTGTGATTAAAATTGCTAAAAAAATGAACATAGATGCGTCTATAGAGAAAATTCAACCTAAATTCATAATCAATTTCCATGAATTCTAGAGAAATTCATTATGAATTTAGGTCAAATTTCCTGTATAGGGGCATCTATTTTCATTTTGAGAGGAGCTCAACAATGCATAGAGGGACGGGCATATAAACCAGCGTGGGCGCCCTTGGGTTGGCGAGGTGGGACTAAACTGTGAATTGCAACGAGGACCGACCATTTAGTCCCGGTTGGTGGCATGAGCCGGGACTAAAGGTGGCCCTTTGGTCCTGGTTCAGGCCACCAACCGGGACCAATGGTGGTGGGCCAGGAGCCAGGCCCATTGGTCCCGGTTCGTCCCACCGACCGGGACCAAAACGTCCTGATGAACCGGGACCAATGGCCCACGTGGCCCGGCCGGCCCCCTGGGCTCACGAACCGGGACCAATGCCCCCATTGGTCCCGGTTCTAGACTGAACCGGGACTAATGGGCTGACCCGGCCTGGACCATAGCCCCATTTTCTACTAGTGGCTAACGGCCTCCGTTTGCTGGAATTAATTGGAATAGTTGAGAACAAAGTGGCGAACAGATGCGTAGTGCGTGAGAATCTGCCAAATAGTTCGGGCCGAATCCTGAAGAAAGCTTAAAGCGCTGTTTGATGAGCCTACGTAGTATTAGTTAATTGGTCAGGTAAAGGCTGGCCAAGCCAATGATGCTTAGTTGGTCTTTTTGGATGATTAGCCGCACCGGGACCAGAGACATGGCCCGGACTCCCATGAGGGGCAGCAGTGGGGAATCTTGAACAATGGGCGAAAGCCCGAGCCAGCAATATCGCGTGAGTGAAGAAGGTCAATGCTACTTGTAAAGCTCTTACGTCGAGTGCGCGATCATGACAGAACTCAAGGAAGAAGCGCCGGCTAACTCCGTGCTAGTAGCGGCGCTAAAGAGGAGGCGGGCGTAAAGGGCACGTAGGCGGTAAATTGGGTTGAAAGTGAAACTGTGGAAGTCATAAAAAATGGCGGAATGCTCTCGAAACTAATTCACTTGAGTGAGAGAGAGGAGAGTGGATGGTCTTCTATTCGTTCCTATAAACATTGTGAGGGACTAAAGTTTTTTCTTTTGAAAGGAAAAGAGACTCAAGTTGAAATAGACGCTCACTTCCATGAACACGTGGACACACAGCCGGTGGCTCCATGCATGCATGCACGCATTACGCACGAGGGCCGTTTCCAAGCTAACTAATGGCGCCCGGCCGACGACGTACGCAGTACAGCTAGTAGAGCACTCGCTGCCAAACGCCTAGGTGAGAGACCCTCGTGAGGCCAGCTATACAACCTCCGCTCCTCATCCCGTCCTCGTTCACTCCGCAGCCGAATTCCCCCGTCTCCACCGCTCAGTCCCCCGGACCGGACCGCCGGACCTCTCCTCGACTTGCCATGGCAGCCGCAGCACTGAGGGCGCAGCTCAACGCTCATATCGCCGTCATGTACACCGATGTGAGGCCCTTCCCCTCCCCTCTAGTGGTGTGGTTGTGGACTTTCGCCTGGCTGGCCGACTAACTTGGCCTTTGCATTTGCTTTGGCGTGGTCGACGTCGATCCAGGGTGTGGTGGACGAGGACACGTTCGAGGAGCTGCGGGACGAGGGCACCGCCGTCGAGGTCTCCCGCCTCTTCATCTACGACGCCTCCGAGATAATCGACGACATCGACATCCTGATGTCCGCCCCACGCCCTCTATTATCATCTCTCCCTCTGCTCTTCATCTCGGTACTGACTCATCTTAATTATCTGCCCTGGAAATCGCAGGGAGGAGCCCGAAGTGGACTTTGACGAGGTAGAAGCCCTGACGCAGCAGCTCATGCGGTGCACCTCCAGGTGATGACCATCATAAACCCTTTCTCTCTCTCTTCCACCTGCTTATTTTTAACTCTATGTTTGTTTTCCCGCTGCGTCCATGTCGTGCGATTCAGATCTGTTTATTATACTGGGCAAAGGATTCTTATTTGTCCGTTGCACTCCCCCATAGGCGTAATTAGAAGAATCGAGTTTAGTTGCGCTTAGTGTAACAGAGTTACTGGTATCACGATTAATATCAATGTTATGATGAGCATAAATTGTTGTTGTTTTTGGAATATTCCTCGTATTAATGATCTGCTATTCTGTGTATTACTAATGGTCGTTTTTCTGGTATTAATGATCTGCTATTCTATGTATCTCTAGTTGCGTTTTTTCAAGTTTGTCCATGACATCGATGTTGGTTTTTATATGGATGTGTGGGTATGGGGTGTGTACCTCACGACACGGCCGCACAATTGCCATAGGTAGAAGAGCTGAGTTTAGTCATATATCGTGTAACGAAATTGGCTTCCCAATGTTAATCAAATCGTATCGCTTGGCGAGGGGAATTTTTGTCATTTTGCAAACATTTGTTCTACTATCATGTTTGTTCTTCGGGCAATGCCATTATTCTAGGTCGAGAATGAAAACAACTCTCGTTTCATAAGCATGGCCGGTATTAATGGTCTGCAATTCTACATAGCGCCAATGGCTATTTTTTCTGTTTCTCCATTGGAACGGTGTTGTTTCTATTCAAATTTGTCAGGTGCAGGGTGTGGACATCATGGACCTCATTTGGGTGTCGTATATCCAAAATTAGAAGACCTCATTTTAGTTGTGTCTCGTGTAGCGGAATTGTCAGTATTCATGACAATTTCATGGTTCGGCAAGAAAAACTTTGTCGTTTTGTAAATATTTCTGGTACTACTGATCTGCCATTGCACATAACGGCAATGGTGCTTTTTCTGGTTCATCAAACAATCTATGGAGTTGACAATCATGATAGGAAATGGCTCCTTGAGAATATTATTGAGTTGACGTCTCAATTTATACTAAGTTTGATAAGTTCCTAATTTCCTGATCTGCATTTTTTTTGCATGTTTCAGTGTTGGTGCACAGCAAGTGAACCTCGCCTGCATGAACTTCGGCAATTTCTATGCCATAAAATACATGCACGGGTCAGAACTCAATAGCTTATTACATATGTTACACAATAATTATTCGCAACACCGGTTTTCAATGTCTCTATGTAAACCTGCCAGCTCATGTTGTCTTTTCTGTCGTTATTTTCAGCTCATACCAATCTAACATTGTTAAGAAGTAACTTGATTTGCTTTTTCACTTCATCTGCAAGCACGTTGTTGATATTACTCGGTTCATCATCTGAATATTATACCCTTTGATGCTTCTCTTGTAATTTATTGGCTCTAGACTTCTGTTTATAGCACAACTAAATTCTTATATCGCTAGAGATTTTTCTTTTTTGAAATATAGGGTTACAATTTTTGAACCATTTCATCTCAGTTCTGTTAACCTCTTCAGAATTTGACAATGTGGTATTTTTGCATTATTTCAGGTGTCTCGTGTCATTGGCTCTTGTTAGGAATGAGTTCTATATTCTGCGACATGAGTTGGAGGTCATGATGCAGGTAGCACCTTATGTGCCTAATATTGGATTTTGATACCAACTTCCCACTAGTTTCATAACCCATAGATTGGTCATATTAAGATAGAGAAAAGGGAACAATCTTTAATCTTCAATCTAATTCTTTTGACATTTAGATTTGGAGCACTTAGTTTGAGGTACCGAAAAGTCTCATTTAGCCGTTAAAAGATTATATGGCAATATTGTCATCATGTTTGGTAGATGCACAGGGTAGCTCAAAAAAGTGGTAGAAATTCTTTGTTTCCTAGCTTAAATTAAGCTTCGCCAAATGCCCAAATAAGAAACTAGCTAACTTGTAACATGGCTGATTAGTGAAACCATGTGACTTGAGCACCATTATGTGCCATAGACTTGTCTCAATCATTTCTCGGAAGGTACTTTTCTTAATCATTGACCTATTATTCATCTTTTGATGCAGCTCGAAGAGCAGATTGCGGCATGTGGTCCTAACTCCTAAGTAGCGGCAAGTGAAGGGGAAAGAGCGTGGCCCCATGCAATCCGTTGCATTATGCGTTCCATGTGTCTCCAAAGATGTAGCGGTTTTCAAAGGGTGTCTAGCACTAAAGGGTGCGCGTAAAACGTAGATGAATATTCTGGCATCGGAACTTTGGGCTCGTAACCCTATGAATGAGAACTGTTGTCGTGTGTTGATGTCAGTGTGAAGTCCGTATTCTAATGTGTCGTGGATGTCTTGCCGCACCGCCTACGGGCTATTTGTAAAACCTATACCTGGATGTTTTGCTGTATGCTTTGTTTGGTTTTCTCTATAAGCAGGTCTTGTTGTTGGTTGCTGTACCCAGAGTGTAGCCAATCACCATATTTGGGCATGTTAAACATGTCTTTTCGGTCTGAAATTTCAGCGTGGCCTTCTTCGAAGAGTATGACGGCACGACGAGCAGTAGCCGGAGGAGGGAAAAAACAGAGGGGATGGTCTGTGAGGTCACATCCAGGAATCACAAAGCTGTCAGTTTGCGAGACGGCGTGAAGACCATCAGTGGGCTTAGGTATGTTTGCATTGGTACGAAAAGTCTGGGCTAATTAAGTCGCCAATTACAGCTCCAACGATGATCGCAGGGACATCATACTACTCCTAGTTCAAAAAGTTATTTATACTACCCTGAATCACCAACTGGTCAAGGGAACATGTGGCCATCTTCATCGTTCTCCCGCAGCGGCTGATGTCACATGTTGCGAACCATGTTCTGCTCTGAAACTTTGGGCCTTTGATGGCAGTAGAAAGTGTTGTTATCCATCGCCATGGCTAGCCGATGCTCGTACGCCCTCCCTTCCATGACTGCTATTGCTTCTCATGCCGGCTCACCGACAAGGGTACCGTTAGTTGATGAAAAAAAAACTCTACCACGCACGAAATTTGGATCCGACTTTCTTATATATGTGCCAAAATTTCGGTAAAACCATGCTCCACATCCAAGTCTAGTTTTTTCTTCCAGTGTGGAGGAAGGGGACGCTTTGTGGGACTTCCAGTAGCAAATTTTCCATATAGATAGAGGCGTCTATCAAAAAGATACTCCACAGGCTTCAGGATCACATTCTCATTAGCTGAAGAACACCTATGCCAATCTACGTTAAGTGAATCCAAATCATGCCTCTATTAACTTGTCCACAGCCTCAACAGCCACAATGTCAGAGTACAAAGAGGAAAAACATGAAACCAAGTTTTACACAAATTATCCACTACGTTGCACAGATACTTGGATACCGGGATACGCCCGATACGTCAATTTTCCAAAAACATGGATACGGGGATACGTTTATATTTACATATATTAATTATTAAAAATATGAAAAAATAAGGATCTTCTAGTCAAAGCATGACTTAATAGGATTGCCCCCTTTCTTTTCTTACACTTAGTCCACTTCCATTAATTGGCAGTGGGATTTCCCTAGGTTTCCTATTCCAATCAGTGCATCGACTCTCTCTTGCTCACCTTTCAATTGAACTAGAACATTGGCAGACATGTTTTGATATGACTTGACACTCATGTTGGGAATCTTGAAAAGGTGTACCTTTACTACTGAGGGGATTTCACATCAAACGAGGGGTTTCAGGTATCCAAAACGTATCACAAAAGTATCCTAGGAGTATCGAACATTATTTTTTTTTTAAATCAAAAAATCAAGGGATACTTACGGGATACGTATCGGGGCACTATCCGAGTATCTGGTCACTATCCAGCAGGGTACGTGCGCTTTCTGAAGTATCCGCACAACGTAGATTATCCAGGCAACCTTCATTTGCCAAGATGCGATCAGCCCTATTAGTTGTTCTTCTATTCCACTTCATCCGATGCTCTTCAAAAGTAGATAACAAGTCCATTATGTATTGACAGAGAGGCCCAATCTTGGGGAGGTTTAGTCTGCAGAGTTCAGCGCTATAGCACACACCGATTGTCATCATTGAATACAATTGTTTGCTCAAGTATGTTGTTTGAGAGTAGTTGATGGCCTTGCAAGTTGGAGAGAATAATTAATTCTTTCCTTGATGATTTCTCTTACAAAGTTCAAACATATATGTCGAGGGAGAGAGAACTGACTCCCCTTGAATGTAGTCATGCAGGCCATGGGCACTGGGAGATCCTAACATTGGTGCAGTTTTCAAAATCAGGATTAATAATTTTTAATACATGCTCAACCTTTTTCCTCCCCAGGTTGCGAGAAGTGACACGCTGCATGTGCGTCACTTGTCCCAACCAGCGAGTTTTCCCTCTTTTTCATAGATTACAAAAAGAATCATCCAGGCAAAAAAAAACAAAAATCTTACAACCTAAGTTCCTAATATTTTGCAGCCAACCCCCTAAAGATTATGTTTCCTTACAAGCAAGGCCTATCATATTGCGTTAAACTCCCTAAAGCTTAAGTTTTCTTACAAACAAGGCCAAAAATTTGACAAGTCGCGGCGACTTTTAATCAGAATTTTGGCAGCATAACGCGTTGGGGAGGTTTTTTTATTTCGAACGCAAGTCGGGGCAAGCATTGCATGCCACTACAAGAACTGCACTGCACACATTATGGAAATAGAAACTCAACGTCTTCCCTCGTGCAATAAACAACAACTAACTCTCTTGGCATTCTACCACATCGTCACAACAACATAATAAAGCTCATTAAGCAACACCAAGGATTAACAATAAAAGAGACAAGACAAGCCAAACGGACAGCACAAAGATGCTATAATAATACCACCAAAGAGATACCTAATAGAGCTAGTGTTCTAGAGTGCAGTTTGGCACCGTCAAGATAGGCCAAGCTACTATCGTATTAATTCTTGTGCATATCTTACCGCAAAAAAAAAGATGACAAATGAAACAAAAAAGGAAAACATTAACAAGCTTATGTTAGAAGGCAACTGCAGTTCTAATGAATGCGGAGAAAATCCTGAAACGTGAGAGCACTTCTAGTGCAATTTAGACATGTAAAATTAATGAATTTAAACTGAATTTACTTCTAGTGTATTTATTAGCTAGCATGCAAAACCTAACATCAAGTGAGAATTTTCTTACTAATTCTATCAAACACTTACTAAATATAGTAAAAAAACTACATTATACAATAGTAAAAAAACTATAGTAAAAAACAAAAAAATAGAGATGGAGGGAGGAGGGGTGGGAGGAGGGAGGAGAGAGGAGGAGGGGACGAGGCCGGTGGGATCGGAGGAGGGAGGAGGTGGGATGGGGGAGGGGTGGGAGGAGGGAGGAGAGAGGAGGGGGAGGGGGCAGCCGGAGGAGGAGAAGGGAGGGGGCGGTGGGACGAGGGCTGCTGGCGGAGGAGGGAGGAGTGACGAGGGGGCGGCCGACGGAGGAGGGAGGAGGAAGGAGGGGAGGAGGGAGGAGGGAGGAGGAGTGATGGAGGGAGTACCTCAGAGGAGGCGGCGGTGGTGGTGGACAAGGGTATCGGCGCATGCGAGAGTGACTGAGAAGGAGAGTGAGTGAGAGGGTTGGCCGCGTGGGGAGGATAAGGTAAGGTCAGCAGTAGGGCGGGTTCGTGAAAAGCGCTACTACTACGGAGCATAGCAGTAGCGCTGGGTACGGATACGCGCTACTGCTAAGTGGGGCTAGCCATGTGCGCCCAGTTCAAACATAGCAACATCGCGTTTTGCTAGTCCGTGCTACTACTAAAATTGTTAGGAGTAGCGTTGTTTATTTACACGCGCTACTAGTAAGTAGCAGTAGCGCACAATTTTATCTAGCGCTACTGCTAAGATGCTGTGTATAAGGTTTTCCCTAGTAGTGTGAGATTGGTAACATCATGCTCATGATCATGTTTAATATGTTAATGCCATGCTATTTTTTGTCATATTTCTTGTGAGCTTGTGAGTACATTCAAAGTACTGACCTGGCGTGTCATGCCAGATGCAGGAGAAGCCATGCAAGGAGTTGAGGTTGATCGGTGCTTCGCGATATTGGTCGTGTCCCAGTAGTGTCCCTGTGGCATGGAGTTCTGCTACCCTGTTGTTTTGTTGACGAGTAGTTGTATCCTTTAGCATCAAGGCCCTTAAGATGTTTAATAAATAATCTACATAGTGGAGCCGCACCGTGTGTGCCGCTTGGCCTCGCTTTCTTATGTAATCATCAAACCTATGTATCCCCAAGAGATCAATAAAGCGGTTATGTCTACACCAAGTTGTTGCCAGAAGACTTGATCTCTGGGCTCGCAATGCAAGGTAAACTGGTTACTCTGAGCCAGGGCACCACACTTTCACATGTTCCCAGCGAAGGCTCCATGCTCTGATGGGTTCCCTGCCCATTTTTTCAGCGTCATTGGTATATTTAAGGTAAAGAAGTAATAGAGGCAGTTATGAGAATCGTGAGAGGGGAAGATAGTCCTGAATGCATTAATGTTACAATTCTAGTTTTGATTCCAAAGGTAACAAACCCAACCCTCTTAACACAATTTAGACCTATCAGTTTGTGCAATGTTTTATACAAGATAGCTTCCAATGTTACTGCAAATAGATTCAAGCAAAACTTACCCGATATCATATCTGAGGAGCAATCAACTTTTGTCATTTGAAGAGTGATCACGGACAATATTATTAGTGCATATGAGTGCTTACATTTCATGAAATGTAGCAAGGGAAAAAGTTAGTAGCTACTATGCTTTGAAACTCGATATGAGGAAGGCATATGATAGGCTAGAGTGGGACTATTCTAAAGCCATGATGTAGAAATTGGGATTTTCTCCTACATTGGTACAAATAGTTATGGGCATGGTCCAGGCAGTCTGCCTACTAGAATCACCAGTGCTTGAAATGAAAAGTGAAGGAAAAACATAGGAATTTGAAAGTTTCCTATGGCACTACTATTCATTCATTTGGTTCAAAGGAATGGAGCAAAGTAAAACTATAGGATTAGTTCCTTTAGTATCTTTTTGAAAGAAAAACCTTAGGAATTTTAATATCCACTTGTCCTCCTTTTCAAATTCCTATTCATGAAGCACAAGCCTAAGAGATAATAGCATAATAACATTATAACCGTACATTTTCTTGTGGTTTGACTTAATCTCACCATCCTTCTTTGCATCCCGTGATCTTCCAATTCTTGTGAACCAAACACCCAGATTGGCAGAAATCATGTGTTTTTAAATTCTCTGTTTTGCACGTGCATTCATATCCTATTACTGTGTATTTCCTATCCCTGTGTTGTTAGAATCCTCCAATTCAAACAAGCCCTTACAGAATTACTTCTCTTACATATAGTTGTCAAAGAAAACCTTCTATGGTTTGTCCCGCTCTTGTTGCACCGTCGTCCACCCCAGCTCAACTGCTCCAACGATAGAAGGGTCCAGCACAGCAGGGATCTGGCCTCCAGACTGTCTTTCGCCGCCTCAAATCTTCTTCCCCGCCACGGGCAGCCATGACAACTGCATTACCATCATCAACCGAGCAGATGACCTCGAGGACTACACGGGTTCGCAAGAGAGGTCGCACTCTTTCGTGTCTGCTTACGTTATGCATCGCTTAATATTACATGCTACTTTATCATCCTTGTTCACCAATTAGACGCTGAGTCAGCTCCAAACTAATGGTCAAACTTGAGTTTTTAAATGGTTGTGGGGTACATATCGGGGCCGCACTCAATAGTATCTATCTACTAGCTGGTTAATCTCTGGTGTCTACTATGAGTTTCATGTTGGGTGGGAAACAAACAAGAAAGAAGCCATTATCTGTATTTTTTAACTGAAGACATTATTTGCATGCTATCATTAGTTTTGGGTCTATCCACAAGTTGCTACCATCACTCTGGATTTCTGCATGCACTTCTAACCTAATCTCACTATGTTTTATTCCTATGCATGTCAATTATTGTACACAATGGAACTGAACATGTAGAGCACAAGAGACGAGCCTTGCGAGGCAATAAAATTTCATGCAGACGTCGCTCCATGGTAGGCGCAAAGGCAGCCCCCCTCCACCCATTTCGGATTGTAATCGAGAGGAAGATATCTGTTCTGAGGGGGATTCAGAAGGAGAAGACCACTCCTATTTACCCCCTGAGGTCTTCGCTCTAACTTGGCATGCTGATGTCACTAGTAGAAAAAGGGTCAAATGTGAAGCACATTAGTGTCGGTTTGAATTTGAGTCGGCACTAATGTGTACATTAGTTCCGGTTCGTGGCAGCGATCAATAGTACCGGTTCGTGGCGAACCTTTAGTGCCGGTTCATGCCACGAACCGGTACTAAAGATGCTGTGTCAGCCTGTGGTCAGGCTATGGCCCCACCATCACCATTTAGTGTCGGTTCGTACCACGAACCGGTACTAATGAGGTTATGGCTAGCTGTTTTTAGTCCCACCTCGCACCCCTAACAAGGCTTTTACCACCTTAAATATGTTACTTCTCAAACTATCACAAGCACTTGGTCTTCATTGAACTCTATGTGTAGAATTTGTGGCCGCAATATGAGTCTTCACCGGTTTATAAATCGTTGAGGACTCATATTGACAATTCAGATTATACACAAAAAGATCATTGATGATCATAGTATTTTTGATGTATAAGATCATATTGACAATTCAGACTGTAAAGAAATATAAGATCATGATTTAAATGCTCTTATATTTTTTGCGTTCAGTATGCACCATTCAAAGCGACGCCATCAACTTTCAACCATTTATGCCTTCATTTGCTATTTTTCATGCATTTAATGATTTGTTTTGAGAACTAAATGACCTGGAAATTGAAAAGCACTACAAATGAACTCTGAAAAAGTTGAAACTTGGCATGGTATCATCATTTCACCCACATATCATGTTCAAAAAGTAGAGACGGTTACGGCAAAAACTGGATGCACTTCGTTTACAAACTAGACAATCTCTTTCGAAGTATTCGGGTTTCTGACGAAATTAAACTCATCTGTTACAAAGGCGTTTCGTTTTTTTAAACTTATTACAATTCCAGACTTTTTGTGCATTCAATATGCACCATTCAACTGCTAGGCGGGAGGAGCTCTTTAGTACCGGTTCCAACTGCTAGGCGGGAGGAGCTTTTTAGTACCGGTTCGTGCCGAACCTTTAGCACCGGTTCGTGCCACGAACTGGTACTAATGAGGTTGTGTCAGGTAAGGCTGGGGCCCGACGAGCACCTTTAGTACCAGTTCATGGCATGAACCAGTACTACAGTTTCTTAGTCAGCTGTTTTTTAGTCCCACCTCGTGAAGAGAGAGGGACTAGAAGCGGTTTATAAGCCCTGAGTGCAGAGACGATGAAGAAGAGGCTCAATGCTCAAGTTGCTTAGCTTCAAGCCTTGAGGAATATGGTAGACTCCACGGAGATGTGCAGTGTAGTTTACACTATTCCGAAAGGCTTGAAGCTAATTAACGAGCATTGCACCTCTTTTTTTATTTTTAATAACTTATTACAACTCCGGACTTCTTCTGTTATGGCAAAAACTAGTTGCACTTCGGTATTTCATTTTTTTTAAACCTTGGTTATAACTCCAGACTTTGACCATCAAGTTTTAACCATCAACTTGGCATGGTATATAAAAATAAATGAATAGAATAAAATAAATAAAGCAGAAAAGAAAAAATAGCAGGAAAGAAAAAAACTATAGCGGAAAAGAAAAAAACTATATAAAAACTACTCAGAAATAAATAGAAGAAAATAAGGTAGAAAAGAAAAAAAACTATAAAAAAATTGGGGCATTTCATTTTTTTAAACTTTGGTTATAACTCCAGACTTTGAGCATCAAGTTTTAACCATCAACTTGGCATGGTATATAAAAATAAATAAATAGAATAAAATAAATAAAGCAGAAAAGAAAAAATAGCAGAAAAGAAAAAAACTATAGCAGAAAAGAAAAAAACTATATAAAAACTACTAAGAAATAAATAGAAGAAAATAAAGCAGAAAAGAACAAAACTATAAAAAAAATGGGGCGCTGCCCTGCGGGCCTGCTAGGCCACTGGCGTGCAATTACAGACTCACAGGGCAGCGCGCAGAAGTTAGGCCCACAAGCCTGCTATATAGAGGAGTTCAACGAGGCAGCCGCGGCTGGGTTTATAAACCAGTGCGGCTGCCCTTCGCACGGCGAGGTGGGACTAAACTTTGTGCACCACAGGATGGCAGCGCAAGGCCTTTAGTACCGGTTGGTGGCCCCAACCTGGCGAAAATAGGCCTTTAGTACCGGTTGGAACCACGAACCAGTACTAAAGGCCCCATCATATATATATATAGCACTTACAAAAATTTCAGTTTCATCTCCCCACTTCGTCTCCAACCTCTCGCCGGCCCGTCGCCGCTCGATCCCGTCATCGCCGCCCGTCGCCCGTCATCCGTCGTCGTCGTCCCTGTCCCCGCCGCCTCCCGTCGTCGTCGTCGTCATCTCGCGCCGCCGTCTCGAACGCCGCCGCCGTCCGTCGTCGTCGCCGCGGCCGTACGTCTCTCTCGCACCCGCGCGCGGCGCGCACATCGGCCGGCCCGTACGTACGCCGCCGCCCCTGCCCCGTACGCCGGCGCCCCCGCTCATACGTACGGGGCGGCGGCGTACGGGGCGGCTCTGCTGTATACACACACACATACACACACATACACACACATACATACACACACATACACACACACACACATTTTTTTTTACTTATTTTCTGTTTTCTGTTTATTAGATGATCGAATCTTAGATTAATGTCGATTGTTAAAGATGAATAGCAAGATATATATTAATTAGGTATATTAGATTTGAACTAGTTGAATAATTAATATAACTAGTTTATTTTTAGTAAGAAAATTGTCGAACTAGTTTATTTAGATATATGAGATTTGAACTAGTTGAATAATTAATATAACTAGTTTATTTTTAGTAAGAAAATTTAGGTATCTGAGATTTGATGATCTAATTAAAATATTATTTGTTAATGAGTTTTTCTGTTTATTTAATTTTTTATATATTTTTAGTTTATATAAATGTTAGATTAATGTCGAATGTTAGATGAATTAGATAGAAAAGTTAAATATTTAGTAATGTCAATTGTTAGAGATGAATATATATAGTTAGATATATTAATGTCAAATGTTAGATGAATATATATTTGAATTAGCTAGATATTAATTTGGTAAGCAATACCTTGTTTTATGAAGAAGAAGGAAAAAATTTGGTTGCATTGATAATAGGATCATCATGAATGTGCCAGGGACCACGACCGAAGTGGCGACCCTGAAGCACGCGGTGTTGGAGGTTGAAGACAAAGCGGCCAAGGAGCGCACCGAGCAAGAAAGACACGAAGCCCGGGTAGGCGAGGTGCAGCAAGAGCTCCAGAGTCCCTGGAGCTTGACTCTAGGACGCGAGAGTCCGAGCTTGCCAAGGCCCTCGAAAGCGCAAAAAATGCCAAGGCCGAAGCCCAAAAGGCCCTCCAGGAAATTGAGGCGGTGAAGGAGATAGCGGCGGATAAGGCATTCAATATGCAAAGTAAGCACGTAAAAGAAAATTTCTTTTTACTTACTCGAGTTCGGAGCTCTCTAGGAGCATTCGCAAATCTACCCTCCAGTGTGTCTGATGCCGCGGAGTTCTACCGGGCCGAGGAGGGAAGCTCGATGGAGAAGTTGTTCTGGTCTCAGTATACTGGGACCGAACACCCGATGCCCGTGAGCGACCAGCTGAAGCAACTGGTCGAGCTCCACAAGGCGGCTGAACAGGCCATGAGGGGCCTTATAGTCCGGATGTGGCCTGGCGATTCCCTTCCCAACAGCTAGTTCGGCCTTGTGAGGCGACTTGTGGATGCCTGCCCACGGCTGGAAGTCATCAAGCGGTCCGTCTGCATTGAAGGTGCACGCAGGGCTTTTTCCCGTGCGAAGGTGCACTGGGCAAAGATGGACGTCGAGAAGCTGGTGAAGGAGGGGCCGCCGCAGGGCAAGGAGCATCGCCACCCCGAAATGTATTATGAAGGTGTCCTGAAGGGTGCCGGCGGACGAGTGTACCAAAGATGTAATCTTTGAATGAACTTGCTCATGTGATCCTTGTATTTGTGAAAACTAGTTCATTGTTCGTTATGCAACGCTTTTGTATTTAAAATTACCTTCTGTGCGGCCGTTTATAAATTCTGAGAGTTGCTAGTCGTCGGCTTCTGCCCCCATGCAACTAGTGCTGAGGTGTTCGGGATAAATATGAGCACTCTTTTTCCCATTATTGGGTCCTTCGAGGCACGTGTTCAGCATAACGAACCAGGCAATCGGACTATAATGCTTTACCGCTCTCACTTAGCCATAGAAATCTACAATTTTAAATTTTGGCGAAGCCCCTAGTCTTCGGAAGGCCGAATTTGGGGTGCTATATACGCCTAAGCCGGACAAGGCCGGCTCCTCGCCCGGAGCGGAAAAAGTCTTTAGGGACTTGAGACCTCTCGAACAACGACCAACTGTCGCCTCGTCATGACAGTCAGTTTTAGCTTTCTCTATTGAGGTGCTCGGCCGGAAGAACCGGGGCACAATCGCAGTAGTTCTCCCAGTGCTACCTTAGCCGATATAGCCGAATGTAAGGTACCAAAACATGGGAGCCGGGCAAACCCAACTATTGACCTAAGACATGATTCAGAGCTGATGCATATAATGCTATAAGTTCGGGGTGCCGCACTATCGAAAGTGTTCGGACTTCTCACGCCGAATTATGGGGTCTACGGAAGCCCCTGGTGTATTGGTCGTACCAGAGTGTACGGGTGCTGATTGTCATAGATGAACATATATATAAAAGAATATAGGATGCAATAATAGACTAGTACTATGCATTGTTTATTTAAGAAATGTGTTAAAGCAGACTGATACAAGTAGTGCGTTAAGAAAAAATAGGATAGTTTGACATGTCCCATCCAAGGGCAAGCTATAGACTGGTATCTTAAAACAGGTATTTAACTCGTTATCAGAGACCACCTGAGGATTCCGTTGTACGACGTAGCTTCCTGTCCCCTTGGGTGTTCTATCATGTGTCCGGCGATCGTGCTGCCGGATAGGGCTTCCAGAGAGTAGAGTCCTGAAAGAGAGAGGGTGATAAAGGTAGTAAACCCCTAGTGCGGTTGAGCCGCATCGTGGGATGCGCCATGATCGTGCCCCCGCCTATATCCATGGTATTTTCAATGCGTAATTATGCACGCGCGGGACGGACTTTGCCGTTGTACTGAGACTAGGGCGGGGGCCGAATTGCTAGGCGAGCTCTGAGCATGCCAGGCGATCCTGTTGCAGGTTACTCCGGACGCGCTTGACGGTGTCCGGGGGCTTGATCGCCGAACTGGTGGATTGCCTCAAAAGGCTGCTTTGTGCTTCTGCTGCGAGGGCCGCAGTGTGCTCCTCCGTGCAGAGCGAGCGTTATGTGTTTCCATTGACTGTGACGACCCCCCTAGGTCCTGGCATCTTGAGCTTGAGGTATGCATAATGCTGTGCCGCATTGAATCTTGCAAATGCGGTGCGCCCGAACAGTGCGTGATAGCCACTGCGGAACGGGACGGTATCAAAGATTAGCTCCTCGCTTCGGAAGTTGTTCGGAGATCTGAAGACCACTTCCAGTGTGATTGAGCCCGTACAATGGGCCTCTACCCCTGGGATGACGCCTTTAAAGGCCGTTTTGGTGGGTTTGATCCTCGAGGGGTCTATACCCATCTTGCGCACTGTATCCTAGTATAGCAGGTTCAGGTTGCTGCCGCCGTCCGTAAGGACTAGAGTGAGGTGATATCCGTCGATGATTGGGTCTAAGATCAATGCGGTAGATCCACCATGACGGATACTCGTGGGGTGGTCCCTGCGATCAAAAGTGATCGGACAAGAGGACCATGGGTTGAACTTTGGGGCGACGGGCTCCATCACGTATACGTCCCTTAGTGCACGCTTCCGTTCCCTTTTGGGGATGTGGGTTGCGTATATCATGTTCAGTGTCCTCACTTGTGGGGGGAACCTCTTTTGTCCTCCCGTGTTCGGCGGCCGTGGCTCCTCCTTGTCATCGCTATGCAGCCCCTTGTCCTTGTTTTCGGTGTTTAACTTGCCGGCCTGCTTGAACACCCAGCATTCTCTGTTGGTGTGATTGGCTGGCTTATCGGGGGTGCCGTGTATTTGGCACGACCGATCGAGTATGCGGTCCAAACTGGACGGGCCCGGAGTGCTTCTTTTGAATGGCTTTTTCCGATGACCGGATTTGAAGCCTCTGAATCCGGCATTGACTGCCGTATCCTCGGCGTTATCGCCATTGCTGCGGCGCTTGTGTTTGCTGCGACGTGACCTGTCGTTGCTGTCCTTGGTATCCGAAGTGCCAAGGTTCCTTAATATGTTATTGCTACGAGCCAGCCAGCTATCCTCTCCCGCGTAGAAGCGGGTCATGAGTGTCATGAGGGCTGCCATTGATTTTGGCTTTTCCTGGCTGAGGTGTCGGGCAAGCCACTTGTAACGGATGTTGTGCTTGAATGCCGCTAAGGCTTCTGCATCCGGACAGTCGACGATTTGATTTTTCTTTATTAGGAACCGTGTCCAGAATTGCCTGGCCGATTCCCCTGGCTGCTGAATTATGTGGCTCAAGTCATCGGCATCTGGTGGTCGCACATAAGTGCCCTGGAAATTGTCGAGGAATGCGTTTTCCAAATCCTCCCAACAGCCAACGGAGTTTGCTGGCAAGCTATTCAGCCAAGGCCGAGCTAGTCCTTTGAGTTTTAACGGGAGGTACTTGATGGCATGTAGATCATCACCGCGGGCCATGTGGATGTGGAGGAGGAAGTCCTCGATCCATACTGCGGGGTCTGTTGTACTATCATATGATTCGATATTTACAGGTTTAAAACCTTCTGGGAATTCATGCTCCATTACTTCGTCGGTGAAGCATAGGGGGTGTGCCGCGCCTCTGTGCTGGGCTATATCGCGACGCAGCTCGTATGAGTCCTGCCTGCTGTATTCGGCCCGTCCGGACTTGATTTTACTGTATCCGGCGAGGCGGTCACCATCCCTTGTAGGGGCACGACCCCGTGATCCGTAGATCGATCTTGCGTGTCTTGCCCTGTCTTCCAATATGTCTCGCAGGTCTCGCGTGTTTCCCGTTGCCTTGGTATGTTTGTTTGAACGGCGGCGGGGTGCAGGCTGATTTTCAAGCCGGACTGCCTCTCTGTCTCAGCGACGGGGTGGCCGATCAGCCGCATCGTATGCTGGTGATGTAGGTTTCCATGCTTCCTCCTCAAGTTGGGGTAGCAGCCTGCGCTTTGGGTGACCCTTGGAAGGGCGTTCGAGTTCATACTCCACGGCCTCAAGGACTTCAGTCCATCTATCTGCTAGCAGATCCTGATCAGCTCGAAGCTGTTGCTGCTTTTTCTTCAGGCTATTTGCTGTGAAAATAAGCCGACGCTTAAAGCGCTCCTGCTCGACGGGATCCTCAGGCACGACAAATTCTTCGTCGTCGAGGCTCGCTTCATCTTTGGAGAGAGGCATATAGTTGTTGTCCTCCGTTTCTCCCTCTGCCGCTCTCTTAGGAGGGCTAGCTTGTTCATCCTCCGTCTCTTGATCGTGCTGGAGGGGATTGTCATCATCTTCGGCACTGTCCGGAGTACTTTTATCTCCAGTGCCGGTATCACCGCTTTTGCTGTGGCGAGACTTAGAGCGGCGCCGCTGACGTCGGCGCTGGGGTTGCTTCTTGGAGGGGTCGTCCTCTGTTGTCTTGTCACCATTGCCTTCTTCGGGTGTGTCCACCATATATATGTCATAAGATGAGGTGGCGGTCCAATGCCCCGTGGGCAGTGGTTCTTGTTCGTCTCCTTCATCGTTGTCCATGCCATCGATGTCTTCGGAGTCGAAGTCGAGCATGTCGGTTAAGTCGTCGACAGTGGCTTCTAAGTGGGTGGTGGGTGGGGATTGAATTTCTTCGTCATTCGCATCCCACTCTAGCCGAACATAGTTCGGCCAAGGTTCTCCATATAGGGAGAGAGATTTTAGCGAGTTTAGTATGTCGCCGAAGGGCGAGTGCTGGAAGATATCTGCGGAGGTGAACTCCATGATCGGCGCCCAATCGGATTCGATAGTTATGGGCGCGGGTGGTTCGGGGTCCGTGGCCGGGGACGAGTCCAGCAATTCGGCGACACGGCTCTCGGGAGGGGTAAGGTCAGTATTTGGCTCTATCGCCACTGAGGGTGCGGCCTCGGAGGCGGGGTCTATCCTCCTGTCCTTGGATGGCGCGATCTGTTCCGGACTGAAGGCCGGAGTAGTTGCTGTCGTGATCTCCCGAACACTGTCCGACGACAGAGCTATATCGTGCTCGTCGTGATCGTGCGGCACACCTGGCTTGGGCCCGAATCCGTCGAAGATCAAGTCTCCACGGACATCGGCAGTGTAATTCAAGTTTCCAAATCTGACCTGATGGCCAAGGGCGTAGCTCTCGATCTGCTCCAGATGGCCAAGCGAATTGGCCCACAGTGCGAAGCCGCCGAATATGAAGATCTGTCCGGGGAGGAAAACCTCACCCTGGACCGCATCGTTGTCGATGATAGAAGGGACCATCGAACCTTGCAGCGACGACACAGTGGAACTCTCAATAAAAGCACCAATGTCGGTGTCGAAACCGGCGGATCTCGGGTAGGGGGTCTCGAACTGTGCGTCTAAGGCGGATGGTAATAGGAGGCAAGGGACACAATGTTTACCCAGGTTTGGGCCCTCACGATGGAGGTAAAACCCTACTTCCTGCTTGGTTGATCTTGATGATATGAGTAGTACAAGAGTTGACCTACCACGAGATCGTAGAGGCTAAACCCTAGAAGCTAGCCTATGGTATGATTGTTGTTGTCCTACGGACTAAACCCTCCGGTTTATATAGACACCGGGGGGGGCTAGGGTTACACAGAGTCGGTTACAATGGGAGGAGATCTACATATCCGTATCGCCAAGCTTGCCTTCCACGCCAGGAGAGTCCCATCCGGGCACGAGACGAAGTCTTCAATCTTGTATCTTCATAGTCCAACAGTCCGGCCAAAGGATATAGTCCGGTTGTCCGATACCCCCCAATCCAGGACTCTCTCACCGACCTAGGAGTTATTCCCAATGCGTCGGGCCCGATGCCTCTCTTCTATGACAACACTGGAGCTATTGCCCTGGCCAAGGAGCCCAGGTTTCACAAGAAGACCAGGCATATCAAGCGTCGTTTCAACTCCATTCGTGAAAATGTTCAAGATGGAGACATAGATATTTGTAAAGTGCATACGGACCTGAATGTCACAGATCCGTTGACTAAACCTCTTCCACGAGCAAAACATGATCAACACTAGAACTCTATGGGTGTTCGATTCATCACAATGTAACTAGATTATTGACTCTAGTGCAAGTGGGAGACTGTTGGAAATATGCCCTAGAGGCAATAATAAAATGGTTATTATTATATTTCCTTGTTCATGATAAATGTCTATTGTTCATGCTATAATTGTGGTATCCGGAAATCGTAATACATGTGTGAATACATAGACCACAACATGTCCCTAGTAAGCCTCTAGTTGACTAGCTCGTTGATCAATAGATGATTACGGTTTCCTGACCATGGACATTGGATGTCGTTGATAACGGAATCACATCATTAGGAGAATGATGTGATGGAAAAGACCCAATCCTAAGCATAGCACAAGATCATGTAGTTCGTCTGCTAAAGCTTTTCTAATGTCAAGTATCATTTCCTTGGACCATGAGATTGTGCAACTCCCGGATACCGTAGGAATGCTTTGGGTGTGCCAAACGTCACAAGCAACTGGGTGGCTGTAAAGGCACATTATGGGTATCTCCGAAAGTGTCTGTTGAGTTGGCACGAATCGAGACTGGGATTTTTCACTCCGTGTGACAGAGAGGTATCTCTGGGCCCACTCGGTAAGACATCATCATAATGAGCTCAATGTGACCAAGGATTTGATCACGGTATGATGTGTTACGGAACGAGTAAAGAGACTTGCCGGTAACGAGATTGAACAAGGTATAGGGATACCGATGATCGAATCTCGGGCAAGTATCATACCGGTAGACAAAGGGAATTGTGTACGGGATTGATTGAATCCCCGACATCGTGGTTCATCCGATGAGATCATCGTGGAACATGTGGGAGCCCACATGGGTATCCAGATCCCGCTGTTGGTTATTGGCCGGAGAGATGTCTCGGTCATGTCTGCATGATTCCCGAACCCGTAGGGTCTACATACTTAAGGTTCGGTGACACTAGAGTTGTTATGGGAAATAGTATGCAGTTACCGAATGTTGTTTGGAGTCCCAGATGAGATCTCTGACGTCATGAGGAGTTCCGAAATGGTCCGGATGTGAAGATTTATATATGGGAAGTCATCATACGGCCATCGGAAGTGTTCGGGGGTTTATCGGTATTGTACCGGGACCACCGAAGGGGTTCCGGGGGTCCACCGGGAGGGTCCACCTGCCCCGGAGGGCCCTATGGGCTGTATGTGGAAGGGTACCAGCCCCTAAGTGGGCTGGGCAACATCCCCCCTAGGGCCCATGCGCCTAGGGTTGGGGGGGGAACCCTAAAGGGGGTGCCCCCTTGCCTTGGGGGGCAAGCCCCCTCCCCTTGGCCGCCGCCCCCCTCTAGATCTCATCTAGCGGGCCGGCCCCCTTTCCCCTTCGCCCTATAAATAGAGGGGTGGAGGGAGGGCAGCAGCACCTCATCCAAGGCACAGCCCTCCCCCTCTCCAACACCTCTTCCTCCTCCGTTGAGCTTGGCGAAGCCCTGCCGGAGAACTGCAAGCTCCACCACCACGCCGTCGTGCTGCCAGAGCTCTTCCCCAAATTCTCCTTCCCCCTTGCTGGATCAAGGAGGAGGGGACGTCACCGGGATATACGTGTGTTGAACGCGGAGGCACCGTTGTTCAGCGCTTAGATCGGAATCAACCGCGATCTGAATCGCTGCGAGTATGACTCCTTCATCCGCGTTCTTGTAACGCTTCCGCGTCGCGATGTTTAAGGGTATGAAGATGCACTCCCCTCTCTCTCATTGCTAGTCTCTTCATAGATTGATCTTGGTGATGCGTAGAAAATTTTTAATTTCTACAACGATCCCCAACAAGAATGATCACGGATAATATTATTAGTGCATATGTGTGCTTGCATTTCATGAAATGTAGCGAGGGAAAAAGTTAGTAGCTACTATGCTTTGAAGCTCGATATGAGGAAGGCATATGATAGGTTGGAGTGGGACTATTCTAAAGCCACGATGTTGAAATTTGGATTTTCTCCTGGGTACAAATAGTTATGGGCATAGTTCAGACGGTATCTTTCTCGGTTCTTTTTAATCGTGAGATACTGAATCAATTACAACCCTGTAGAGGTATTCGACAGGGAGATCCGATATCCCCATATCTTTTCTTAATTGCAGTAGAGGGCCTTTAATGCCTCCTGAAATCCAGTTATTCTTCATCACGCTTAAGTGGCACCAACAACTTCGGCTGTGAACCATCTACTTTTTGTAGATGACAACATGTTGCTTTTAATTCAAGTCGTGAAGGGGCAGTTGAAGTATCAAACCCACCGGAGAATTATTGGTTGGCATCCAGACGAAGAATAAATCATGACAAGTCCTTTATATTTTGCAATAGAGAGGATGCCCTCAGGCTCTCGAAGAAGATGTCAAGAATACTTTGAACATCTAAAATGAGTCGCTCAATGACCGGAAATTGTGTATGCCAACTGATGTGGGGCAGTCCAAGAACAGGACTTTCAAATACTTATGTGACAAATTTTCGGAAAAGCTGAGAGGATGGATGGAAAAGCTCCTATCAACTGGAGGTAAAGAGGTTTTGATAAAGTATGTGGCATAGGCAATTCTGATATATTCCATGGTCTGCTTCCGTTTCCCGCGAGGATGTTACGCGAGTGTCACCTCTTTAATCAGGCAATGTTGGTAGGGAAGTAAACATGGGAGAAGGAAGCCATGCTGGGTCTCATGGGATGTTATGTTGAGACCAATTATCTGAGACATCTAATCTAGCCCTACTTGCCAGGCAAGCCTGGCGCTTGCTGGACCATCCCGGTTCTCTGAGTTCATTAATCTTAAAAGTTGTCTACTATCCAAATAACTCTCTTTCTAATGCAACCTTGGTACCACATCCATCACAGATATGGCAAGCTATTTTGCATGGGAAAGACATAATGACTCATGGTTTGATAAGGAGATTAGGAGACAGAGAATCCCCTGATATTTGGAACGACAACTAGATAACTAGAGAGCATATAAAGAGGCCGAGAACTTCACAAATACCGTAGCCGCCGACAAGGGTCGCTGAACACACTGATCACGCTGTGTCGTCAAGGGATGAACAACTTACTTAATCGTTACTTATTCCCATTGATGCCGAGACTATATTTAAGATTCCTCTTTGCACGAGACATATATCTGATTTTGTGCTTGGAGTGAGGATAGAAGGGGTATGTTCATTGTGCATCCCGCTTACAAGATGATACAGTGAACCAATATCAGTAGAGAATAATGGCTGTATGAGCAGGGCGGTTGATCAAACTCAGAGGCTGATTGTCCCTCGAAAATCAAGGTGTTCATGTGGAGATTAGCACAATACTCACTGTGTCCTTCTTCATCACAGAAACATGTCGACGACGAGTGCTTGTTGTTTGTGCCGGTCTAAGGATACGTGCAGGCACGCCCTGCTAAATTGTTTGGCTTCAAGGAGCACGTGGGCACTATCATACGAGCAAATTGTCGAGCGGTTGACTCTGAATGTAAATGACGACACCATACAATGGCTATTCACCATGCATGAGATGTTATCGCATGAAGAGGATTTTATCATGTTTACGATCACTTTTGTGGACAATACGGGGACTTCGGCACAAGCTATACATCAGGAGATATATAAAAGCCCTTTCACTTTTCAGGCTTTTGTGCAAAGTTACTTAACTGAGCTGAGAGCTACCCAAAGCACTCGAAGTCCAGTTCCAGGGGCAACCGTGATTAGGCCAAATCAATGTATCACTCCTCGGGATGATATGGTGAAGGTCAATGTGGGTTCGGCGGTTGGACCAGGCGGCACTCGAGGTGCAATGGGAGCTATATGCAGAGATCAAGCATGTAATTTTCTGGGTGTGTTAGCCATTGTGTTCCCACATATATTAGATCTAGCTACTGTCGAATCTTCAGCAATCAGGGTGGCACTTGCGCTTGCTGATAATCTCTATGAGAGGAAGATTCAGGTGGCTTCAGATTGCAGGGTGGCATTGTAGATATACATCAGAAGAGCGTAGCTATCTACAGAGCAATCATACATGAGATCATAGATCGGAAGGCTACTTTTGCTAATTGTATCATTAGCCATGAGTTTAGGAGCTTGAATGTTGAAGCTCACAAACTCGTGAAGCATGCTTTATCCCTAGGGGTTGACCGCCATGTTTGTTTAGGTCACCCCATAGCTAAAGTTGTCTCGCCTTGCTTCACTACTGGGCGTGCGCTGCGGCTTTGACCTAACGTCCCCCGTTTGCTGGAATTAATCGGAATAGTTGAGAACAAAGTGACGAACGGATGCGTAATGCGTGGGAATCTGCCGAATAGTTCAGGCCGAATCCTGAAGAAAGTTCAAAGCGCTTTTTGATGAGCCTGCGTAGCATTAGTTAGTTGGTCAGGTAAAGGCTGGCCAAGCCAATGATGCTTAGCTGGTCTTTTTGAATGATTAGCCACACTAGGACTGAGATACGACCCAGACTCCCATGGGGGGCAGCAGAGGGGAATCTTGGACAATGGGCGAAAGCCCGATCCAGTAATATCGCGTGAGTGAAGAAAGTCAATGCTCCTTGTAAAGCTCTTACGTCGAGTGCGCGATCATGACAGAACTAGAGGAAGAAGCCCCGGCTAACTCCGTGCCAGCAGCCGCACTAAGACGAGGGGTGGGGGGCAAGTACTCTTTGAAATTACTGGGCGTAAAGGGCATGTAGGCGGTGAATCGGGTTGAAAGTGAACTGTAAAAGTCATAAAAAGTGGTGGAATGCCCTCGAAACCAATTCACCTAAGTGAGACATAGGAGAGTGGATGGTCTTCTATTCGTCCCTATAAACATTTTGAGGGACTAAAGTTTTTTCTGAAAAAAAAATTTAAAGTTGAAACAGACGCTCACTTCCATGAACACGTGGACACTCAACCGGTGGCTCCATGCATGCATGCATGATGCATACACGCATCACGCACGCGGGCCGTTTCCAAGCTAACTAATGGTGCCCGGCCGACGACGCAGTACAGCTAGTAGAGCACTCGCTGCCAAACGCCTACGTGAGAGCACTCGTGAGCCCAGCTATACAACCTCCGCTCCTCCTCCCGTCCTCGTTCACTCCGCATCCGCAGCCGAATTCCCCCGTCTCCACCGCTCAGTCCCCCGGACCGGACCGCCGGCCCTCTCCTCGCCTTGCCATGGCAGCCGCAGCACTGAGGGCGCAGCTCAATGCTCATATCGCCGGCATGTACACCGATGTGAGGCCCTTCCCCTCCCCTCTAGTCGTGTGGTTGTGGACTTCGGCGTGGCTGGCCGACTAACTTGGCCTTTGCATTTGTTTTGGCGTGGTCGACGTCGATCCAGGGTGTGGTGGACGAGGACACGTTCGAGGAGCTACGGGACGAGGGCACCGCCTCTTCATCTACGACGCCTCCGATATCATCGACGACATTGACATCCTGATGTCCGCCCCCACGCCCTCTATTATCATCTCTCCCTCTGCTCTTCGTCTCGGTACTGACTCATCTTAATTATCTGCTCTGGAAATCGCAGGGAGGAGCCTGAAGTGGACTTTGACGAGGTAGAAGCCCTGACGCAGCAGCTCATGCGGTGCACCTCCAAGCGATGACCATCATAAACCCTTTCTCTCTCTCTTCCACCTGCTTATTTTTAACTCTATGTTTGTTTGCCCGCTGCGTCCATGTCGTGCGATTCAGAGCTGTTTATTATTCTGGGCAAAGGATTCTTATTTGTCGCTTGCACTACCCCATAGGCGTAATTAGAAGAATCGATGTAACGGAGTTACTGGTATCCCGATTAATATCAATGTTATGATGAGGATAAATTGTTGTTGTTTTCGGAATATTCCTCGTATTAATGATCTGCTATTCTGTGTATTTCTAATGGTCGTTTTTCTTGTATTAATGATATGCTATTCTATGTATCTCTAATTATGTTTTTTCAAGTTTGTCCATGACATCGATGTTGTTTTTTATATGGATGTGTTGGCACGGGCTGTGTACCTCACGACACGGCCGCACAATTGAGGTTCGTGTCGTTTTACAGTCATCGTATAGCCATAGGTAGAAGAGCTGAGTTTAGTCATATATCGTGTAACGAAATTGTTGGTATTCTTCCCAATGTTAATCAAATTGTATCGCTTGGCGAGGGGAATTTTTGTCGTTTTGCAAACGTTTGTTCTACTATCATGTTTGTTCTTCGGGCAATGCCATTATTCTAGGTCGAGAATGAAAAAAATCTCGTTTCATAAGCATGGCCGGTATTAATGATCTGCAATTCTACATAGCGCCAATGGCTATTTTTTCTGTTTCTCCATTGGAACGGTGTTGTTTCTATTCAGATTTTTCAGGCGCAGGGTGTGTACATCATGGACGTCATTTAGGTGTCGTATATCCAAAATTAGAAGACCTCATTTTAGTTGTGTCTCGTGTAGCGGAATTGTCAGTATTCATGACAATTTCATGGTTCGGCAAGAAAAGCTTTGTCGTTTTCTAAATATTTCTGGTACTACTGATCTGCTATTGCACATAACGGCAATGGTGCTTTGTCTGGTTCATCAAACAATCTATGGAGTTGACAATCATGATAGGAAATGGCTCCTTGAGAATATTATCGAGTTGACGTCTCAATTTATACTAAGTTTGATAAGTTCCTAATTTCCTGATCTGCATTTTTTTTGCATGTTTCAGTGTTGGTGCACAGCAAGTGAACCTCGCCTGCATGAACTTCAGCAATTTCTATGCCATAAAATACATGCACGGGTCAGAAGTCAATAGCTTATTACATATGTTACACAATAATTATTCGCAACACCGTTTTTCAATGTCTCTATGTAAACCTGCCAGCTCACGTTGTGTTTTCTGTCGTTATTTTCAGCTCATACCAAGCTAACATTGTTAAGAAGTCACCTGATTTACTTTTTCACTTCATCTGCAAGCACGTTGTTGATATTATTCGGTTCATCATCTCAATATTATACCCTTTGATGCTTCTCTTGTAATTTATTGGCTCTAGACTTCTGTTTATAGCACAACTAAATTCGTATATCGCTAGAGATTTTTCTTTTTTGAAATATAGGGTTACAATTTTTGAACCATTTCATCTCAGTTCTGTTAACCTGTTCAGAATTTGACAATGTGGTATTTTTGCATTATTTCAGGTGTCTGGTGTCATTGGCTCTTGTTAGGAATGAGTTCTATATTGTGCGACATGAGTTGGAGGTCATGATGCAGGTAGCAGCTTATGTGCCTAATGTTGGATTTTGATACCAACTTCCCACTAGTTTCATAACCCATAGATTGGTCATATTAAGATAGAGAAAAGGGAACAATCTTTAATCTTTAATCTAATTCTTTTGACATTTAGATTTGGAGCACTTAGTTTGAGGTACCGAAAAGTCTCATTTAGCCGTTAAAAGATTATATGGCAATGTTGTCATCATGTTTGGTAGATGCACAGGGTAGCTCAAAAAAAGTGGTAGAAATTCTTTGTTTCCCAGCTTAAATTATGCTTCGCCAAATGCCCAAATAAGAAACTAGCTAACTTGTAACATGCCTGATTAGTGAAACCATGTGACCTGAGCACCATCATGTGCCATAGACTTATCTCAATCATTTCTCGAAAGGTACTTTTTCTTAATCATTGACCTATTATTCATCTTTTGATGAAGCTCGAAGAGCAGATTGCGGCATGTGGTCCTAACTCTTAAGTAGCGGCAAGTGAAGGGGAAAGAGCGTGGCCCCATGCAATCCGTTGCATTATGCGTTCCATGTGTCTCCAAAGATGCAGCGGTTTTCAAAGGGTGTCTCGCACTAAAGCGTGCGCATAAAATTTAGATGAATATTCTCGCATCGGAACTTTGGGCTCGTAACCCTGTGAACGAGAACTGTTGTCGTGTGTTGATGTCAGTGTGAAGTCCGTATTCTAATGTTTCGTGGATGTCTTGCCGCCCCGCCTACGGGCTGTTTGTAAAACCTATACCTGGATGTTTTGCTGTATGTTCTGTTTGGGCATGTACCCAGAGTGTAGCCAATCACCATATTTGGGCATGTTAAACATGTCTTTTCGGTCTAAAATTTCAGCCTGGCCTTCTTCTAAGAGTATGACGACACAACGACCAGTAGCCGGAGGAGGGAAAAAACAGAGGGGATGGTCTGCGAGGTCACATCCAGGGATCACAAAGCTGTCAGTTCGCGAGACGGCGTGAAGACCATCTGTGGGCTTAGGTATGTTTGCATTGGTATGAAAAGTCTGGGCTAATTAAGTCGCCAATTACAGCTCCAAAGATGATCGCAGGAACATCATACTACTCCTAGTCCACAAAGTTATTAATACTACCCTGAATCACCAACTGGGCACGGGAACATGTGGCCATCTTCGTCGTTCTCCTGTAGTGGCTAATCTCACATGTTGCGAACCATGTTTTGCTCTGAAACTTCGGGTCTCCGATGGCAGTGGAAAGTGTTGGTATTCATCGCCATGGCTAGCCGATGCTCGTATGCCCTCCCTTCCATGACCGCTATCGCTTCTCATGCCGGCTCACCGACTAGGGTATGGTTAGTTGATAAAAAAAACTCTACCACGCACCAAATTTGGATCCGAGTTTCTTATATATGTGCCAAAATTTCGGTACAACCACGCTCCACATCCAAGTCTATTTTCTTCTTTCAGTAGCAAATTTTCCATACAGATAGAGGCGTCTATCAAAAAGATACTCCAAAGGCTTCAGGATCACATTCTCATTAGCTGAAGAAGACCTATGCCAATCTAAGTTAAGTGAATCCAAATCATGCCTCTATTAACTTGTCCACAATCTCAGCAGCCACAATGTCAGAGTACAAAGAGGAAAAACATAAACCAAGTTTTACACAAATTTTCCACTACGTTGCACAGATACTTGGATACCGGGATACGCCTGATACGTCAATTTTCCAAAAACATGGATACGGGGATACATTTATATTTGCATATATTAATTATTAAAAGTATGAAAAAAATAAGGATCTTCTAGGTCAAAGCATGACTCAATAGGATTGCCCCCTTTCTTTTCTTACACTTAGTCCACTTCCATTAATTGGCAGTGGGATTTCCCTATGTTTCCTATTCCAATCAGTGCACCGACTCTCTCTTGCTCACCTTTTAATTGAACTAGAACATTGGCAGACATGTTTTGATATGAACTGACACTCATGTTGGGAATCTTGAAAAGGTGTGCCTTTACTACTGAGGGGATTTCACATCAAACGAGGGGTTTCAGGTATCCAAAACGTATCGCAGAAGTATCCTAGGAGTATCAAACATTATTTTCTTTTTTCTAAATCAAAAAATCCAGGAATACTTACGGGATACGTATCGGGGCACTATCCGAGTATCGGGGTACTATCCGAGTATTGGGGCAGTATCCGGCAGGGTACGCGCGCTTTCTAGCGTATTCGCGCAACGTAGATTATCCAGGCAACCTTCATTTGCCAAGATGCATGTGCGTCACTTGTCCCAACCAGCAAGTTTTCCCTCTTTTTGGTAGATTACAAAAAGAATCATCCAGGAAAAAAAACAAAAATCTTACAACCTAAGTCCCTAACAATTTGCAGCCAACCCCCTAAAGATTATGTTTCCTTACAAGCAAGGCCTATCCTTTTGCGTTAAACTCCCTAAAGCTTATGTTTTCGAACGCAAGTCGGGGCAACTCCCTAAAGCATAACGCGTTGGGGAGGTTTTTTTATTTCAAACGCAAGTCGGGGCAAGCATTGCATGCCAGTACAAGAACTGCACTGCACACATTACGGAAATAGAAACTCAACATCTTCCCTTGTGCAATAAACAACAACTACCTCTCTTGGCATTCTACCACGTCGTCACAACAACATAAGAAAGCTCATTAAGCAACACCAAAGATTAACAAAAAAAGAGACAAGACAAGCCAAACGGACAGCACAAAGATGCTATAATAATACCACCAAAGAGATACCTAATAGAGCTAGTGTTCTAGAGTGCAGTTTGGCGCCATCAAGATAGGCCAAGCTAGTATCGTATTAATTCTTGTGCATATCTTACCGCAAAAAAAAGATGACAAATGAAAAAAAAGGAAAACATTAACAAGCTTGTGTTAGAAGGCAACTGCAGTTCTAATGAATCCGGAGAAAATCCTGAAACGTGAGAGCACTTCTAGTGTAATTTAGACATGTAAAATTAATGAATTTAAACTGAATTTACTTCTAGTGTATTTATTAGCTAGCATGCATAACCTAACATCAAGTGAGAATAGTCTTACTAATTTTATTAAACACATACTAAAAACAGTAAAAAAACTACATTATACAATAGTAAAAAAACTTTAGTAAAAACAAAAAAAATAGAGATGGAGGGAGGAGGGGTGGGAGGAGGGAGGAGAGAGGAGGAGGGGGAGGAGGCCGGTGGGATCGGAGGAGGGAGGAGGAGGGAGGGGGAGGGGTGGGAGGTGGGAGGAGAGAGGAGGGGGAGGGGGCGGCCGGAGGAGGAGAAGGGAGGGGGCGGTGGGAGGAGAGCTGCCGGCGGAGGAGGGAGGAGTGACGACGGGGCTGCCGGAGGAGGAGGGAGGAGGATGGAGGGGAGGAGGGAGGAGGGAGGAGGAGTGATGGAGGGAGTACCTCGGACGAGGAGCAGCGCGGCGGTGGCGGCGGACGACTGGTATCGGCCCGGGCGAGAGTGACTGAGAGGGAGAGTGAGTGAGAGGGTCGGCAGCGTGGGGAGGATAAGGTAAGGTCAGGAGTACCGCGGGTTCGTGAAAAGTGCTACCGCTACGGAGCATAGCAGTAGCGCTGGGTACGGATACGCGCTACTGCTAAGTGGGACTAGCCATGTGCGCCCAATTCAAACATAGCAACAACGCGTTTTGCTAGTCCGCGCTACAGCTAAAATTGATAGGAGTAGCACTGTTTATTTACACGCGCTACTACTAAGTAGCAGTAGCGCATGATTTTATCCAGCTCTACTTCTAAGATGTTGTGTATAAGGTTTTCCCTAGTAGTGTGAGATTGGTAACATCATGCTCATGATCATGTTTAATATGTTAATGCCACGCTGTTGTTTGTCATATTTGCTGTGAGCTTGTGAGTACATTCAAAGTACTGACCTGGCGTGTCATGCCAGATGCAGGCGAAGCCGTGCAAGGAGTTGAGGTTGATCGGTGCTTCGCGATCTTGGCCGTGTCCCAGTAGTGTCCTTGTGGCATGGAGTTCTGCTACCCTGTTGTTTTGTTGACGAGTAGTTGTATCCTATAGCATTAAGGCCCTTAAGATGTTTAATAAATAATGTACATAGTGGAGCCGCACCGTGTGTGCCGCTTGGCCTCGCTTTCTTATGTAATCATCAAACCTATGTATCCCCAAGAGATCAATAAAGCGGTTATGTCTGTACCAAGTTGTTGTGTGTTGCCAGAAGAGTTGATCTCTGGGCTGGCAATGCAAGGTAAACTGGTTACTCTGAGCCAGGGCGCCACACCTTCACATGTTCCCAGCGAAGGCTCCATGCTCTGATGGGTTCCCTGCCCATTTTTTTAGCGTCATTGGTATATTTGAGGTAAAGAAGTAATAGAGGCAGTTATGAGAATCGTGAGAGAGGAAGATTGTCCTGCATGCATTAATGATACAATTATGTTTTGATTCCAAAGGTAACAAACCCAACCCTCTTAACACAATTTAGAACTATCAGTTTGTGCAATGTTTTATACAAGATAGCTTCCAATGTTACTGCAAATAGATTGAAGCAAAACTTACCTGATATCATATCTGAGGAGCAATCAACTTTTGTCCTTTGAAGAGTAATCATGGACAATATTATTAGTGCATATGAGTGCTTACATTTCATGAAATGTAGCAAGGGAAAAAGTTAGTAGCTACTATGCTTTGAAGCTCGATATGAGGAAGGCATATGATAGGCTAGAGTGGGACCATTCTAAAGCCATGATGTAGATATTGGGATTTTCTCCTACATGGGTACAAATAGTTATGGGCATGGTCCAGACAGTATCTTTCTCGGTTCTTTTTAATGGCGAGTGACTTGATCAACTCACACCCAGCATAGGTATCCGATAGGGAGATCCAACATCCCCATATCTTTTCTTAATTGCAGTAGAGGGCCTTTAATGGCCATGAAATCCAGTTCTTTGTCATCACGCTTAAGTGGCACCAACAGCTTCAGCTGTGAACCATCTTCTTTTCGCAGATGAAGCCTGTTACTTTTTCAGTCAAGTCATGATGGGGCAGTTGAAGTATCAAACCTACTGGAGAATTATTGGTTGGCATCCAGACAAATAATAAATCATGGCAAGTCCTTTATATTTTACAGTAGAGGATGCACTCAGGCTCTCAGGGAAGATGTAAAGAATACTTTGAACGTCTAAAATGAGTCGCTCAATGACCGGAAATTGGGTATGCCAACTGATGTGGGTAGTCCAAGACCAAGACTGTCAAATACTTACCTGGCAGAGTTTGGGAAAATCCGAGAGACTGGATGGAAATGCTCCTGCCAACTGCAGGTAAAGAGGTTTTGATAAAGTCTGTGGCACAGGCAATTCCGGTATATTCCATGGCCTGCTTCCATTTCCCGCGAGGACGTTGCACAAGGAGTGTCACCTCTTTAATCTGACAATTTTGGTAGAGAAGTAAACAGGGGAGAAGGAAGCCATGCTGGGTCTCATGGGATGTTATGATGAGACCGAGTATTTGGGATGCCTCGGTTTCCTTGACCTTGAGATCTTTTATCTAGCCTACTTGCCAGGCAAGCCTGGCGCTTGCTAGATCATCCCAGTTCTCTGAGTTCATTAATCTTAAAAGTTTTCTACTATCCAAATAACTCTCTTTCTGATGCAACCTTGGGACCACATCCATCAAAGATACGGCGGGCTATTTTGCATGAGAAAGACATAATGACTCAAGGTTTGATAAGGAGAATAGGAGACGGAGAATACCATGATATTTGGAATGACAACTGGATAACTAGAGAGCATATAAAGAGGCCAAGAACTTCACAAATACCGTAGCCGCCGACAAGGGCCTTTGAACACATTGATCACACTGTGTCGTCAAGGGACGTGTAGCTTATTCAAGCGATACTTATTCCCATTGATGCTGAGATTATATTGAAGATCCCTCTTTCCATGAGACATATATCTGATTTTTGGGCTTGGAGTGAGGATAGAAGGGGTATGTTCACTATGCATTCCGCTTACAACTTGATACAGTGTACCAAGATCATCAGAGGATCATGGCTGTATGAGCATGGCGGCCGATCAAACTCAGAGCCTGATTGTCAAGGATGGAAAGACTTATGGCATATAAAAGTCGCCTCGAAAATCAAGGTGTTCATGTGGAGATTAGCACAATACTCATAGTGTCCTTCTTCATCATAGAAACATGTCGACCACAAGTGCTTGTTGTTTGTGTGGGTCTAAGGATACGTGCAGGCACGCCCTGCTAAATTGCTTGGTTTCAAGGAGCATATGGGCACTATCATACGAGCAAATTCTCGAGCGATTGAGTCTGAATGTAAATGATGACACCAAACAGTGGCTATTCACCATGCATGAGGTGTTATCGCATGAGGATTTCATCACGTTTACGATCACTTTTGCGGACGATATGGGGAGCTCGGCACAAAGCTATACATGAGGAGATATATAAAAGCCCTTTCACTTTTCAGGCTTTCGTGCAGAGTTACTTAACTAAGCTGAGAGCTACCCAAAGCACTCGAAGTCCAGTTCTAGGGGCACCCGTGATTAGGCCAAATCAAATGTTTCGCTCCTCGGGATGATATGATGAAGGTCAATGTGGATGCGGTGATTGGACCAGGCGGCACTCGAGGCGCAATGGGAGCTATATGCAGAGATCGAGCAGGTAATTTTCTGGGTGTGTCAGCCATTTTGTTCCCACATATATCAGATCTTGCTACTGTCAAATTTTCAGCAATCAGGGTGGCACTTGCGCTTGCTGATAATCTCTATGAGAGGAAGATTCAGGTGGCTTCAGATTGCAAGGTGGTCGTTGCAGATATACATAAGAAGAGCGCGTCTATCTATGGATCAATCATACATGAGATCATAGAACGGAAGGCTACTTTTACTCACTGTATCATTAGCCATGAATTTAGGATCTTGAATGTTGAAGCTCACAAACTCGTGAAGCATGCTTTATCCATAGGGATTGACCGTCATGTTTGGTTAGGTCACCCATAGCTAAAGTTGTCTCGTCTTGCTTCAAAACTATGGGGCATGGGCTACATCTTTGACCTAACGGCCTCCGTTTGCTGGAATTAATTGGAATAGTTGAGAACAAAGTGGCGAACAGATGCGTAGTGCGTGAGAATCTGCCAAATAGTTCGGGCCGAATCCTGAAGAAAGCTTAAAGCGCTGTTTGATGAGCCTGCGTAGTATTAGTTAGTTGGTCAGGTAAAGGCTGGCCAAGCCAATGATGCTTAGCTGGTCTTTTCGGATGATTAGCCGCACCGGGACCGAGACACGGCCCGGATTCCCATGAGGGGCAGCAGTGGGGAATCTTGAACAATGGTCGAAAGCCCGATCCAGCAATATCGCGTGAGTGAAGAAGGTCAATGTTGTTTGTAAAGCTCTTACGTCGAGTGCGCGATCATGACAGAACTCAAGGAAGAAGCGCCGGCTAACTCCGTGCTAGTAGCGGCGCTAAACAGGAGGCGGGCGTAAAGGGCATGTAGGCGGTAAATCGGGTTGAAAGTGAAACTGTGGAAGTCATAAAAGATGGCGGAATGCTCTCGAAACCAATTCACTTGAGTGAGAGAGAGGAGAGTGGATGGTCTTCTATTCGTTCCTATAAACATAGTGAGGGAGTAAAGTTTTTTCTTTTGAAAGGAAAAGAGACTAAAGTTGAAATAGACGCTCACTTCCATGAACACATCACGCACGCGGGCCGTTTCCAAGCTAACTAATGGCGCCCGGCCGACGACGTACGCAGTACAGCTAGTAGAGCACTCGCTGCCAAACGCCTAGGTGAGAGACCCTCGTGAGGCCAGCTATACAACCTCCGCTCCTCATCCCGTCCTCGTTCACTCCGCAGCCGAATTCCCCCGTCTCCACCGCTCAGTCCCCCGGACCGGACCGCTTGACCTTTCCTCGCCTTCCCATGGCAGCCGCAGCACTGAGGGCGCAGCTCAACGATCATATCGCCAGCATGTACACCGATGTGAGGCCCTTCCCCTCCCCTCTAGTCGTGTGGTTGTGGACTCTCGCCTGGCTGGCCGACTAATTAATTGGCCTTTGCCTTTGCTTTGGCGTGGTCGACGTCGATCCAGGGTGTGGTGGACGAGGACACGTTCGAGGAGCTGCGGGACGAGGGCACCGCCGTCGAGGTCTCCCGTCTCTTCATCTACGACGCCTCCGAGATCATCGACGACATCGACATCCTGATGTCCGCCCCCACGCCCTCTATCATCTCTCCCTCTGCTCTCCGTCTCGGTACTGACTCATCTTAATTATCTGCTCTGGAAATCGCAGGGAGGAGCCCGAAGTGGACTTTGACGAGGTGGAAGCCCTGACGCAGCAGCTCATGCGGTGCACCTCCAGGTGATGACCATCATAAACCCATTCTCTCTCTCTTCCACCTACTTATTTTTAACTCTATGTTTGTTTGCCCGCTGCGTCCATGTCGTGCGATTCAGATCTGTTTATTATACTGGGCAAAGGATTCTTATTTGTCGGTTGCACTGCCCCATAGGCGTAATTAGAAGAATCGATGTAACGGGGTTACCGGTATCCCGATTAATATCAATGTTATGATGAGGATAAATTGTTTTTGTTTTCGGAATATTCCTCGTATTAATGATCTGCTATTCTGTGTATTTCTAATGGTCGTTTTTCTTGTATTAATGATATGCTATTCTATGTATCTCTAATTATGTTTTTTCAAGTTTGTCCATGACATCGATGTTGTTTTTTATATGGATGTTTTGGCACGGGCTGTGTAGCTCACGGCACGGCCGCACAATTGAGGTTCGTGTCGTTTTACAGTCATCGTATAGCCATAGGTAGAAGAGCTGAGTTTAGTCATATATCGTGTAACGAAATTGTTGGTATTCTTCCCAGTATTAATCAAATCATATCGCTTGGCGAGGGGAATTTTTGTCGTTTTGCAAACGTTTGTTCTACTATCGTGTTTGTTCTTCGGGCAATGCCATTATTCTAGGTCAAGAATGAAAAAAAATCTCGTTTCATAAGCATGGCCGGTATTAATGATCTGCAGTTCTACATAGCGCCAATGGCTATTTTTTTCTGTTTCTCCATTGGAACGGTGTAGTTTCTATTCAGATTTTTCAGGCGCAGGGTGTGTACATCATGGACGTCATTTGGGTGCCGTATATCCAAAATTAGAAGACCTCATTTTAGTTGTGTCTCGTGTAGCGGAATTGTCAGTATTCATGACAATTTCATGGTTCGGCAAGAAAACTTTGTCGTTTTGTAAATATTTCTGGTACTACTGATCTGCTATTGCGCATAACGGCAATGGTGCTTTGTCTGGTTCATCAAACAATCTATGGAGTTGACAATCATGATAGGAAATGGCTCCTTGGGAATATTATCGAGTTGACGTCTCAATTTATACTAAGTTTGATAAGTTCCTAATTTCCTGATCTGCATTTTTTTTGCATGTTTCAGTGTTGGCGCACAGCAAGTGAACCTCGCCTGCATGAACTTCAGCAATTTCTATGCCATAAAATACATGCACGGGTCAGAACTCAATAGCTTATTACATATGTTACACAATAATTATTCGCAACACCATTTTTCAATGTCTCTATGTAAACCTGCCAGCTCACGTTGTGTTTTCTATCGTTATTTTCAGCTCATACCAATCTAACATTGTTAAGAAGTAACCTGATTTGCTTTTTCACTTCATCTGCAAGCACGTTGTTGATATTATTCGGTTCATCATCTGAATATTATACCCTTTGATGCTTCTCTTGTAATTTATTGGCTCTAGACTTCTGTTTATAGCACAACTAAATTCTTATATCGCTAGAGATTTTTCTTTTTTGAAATATAGGGTTACAATTTTTGAACCATTTCATCTCAGTTCTGTTAACCTCTTCAGAATTTGACAATGTGGTATTTTTGCATTATTTCAGGTGTCTCGTGTCATTGGCTCTTGTTAGGAATGAGTTCTATATTGTGCGACATGAGTTGGAGGTCATGATGCAGGTAGCAGCTTATGTGCCTAATGTTGGATTTTGATACCAACTTCCCACTAGTTTCATAACCCATAGATTGGTCATATTAAGATAGAGAAAAGGGAACAATCTTTAATCTTTAATCTAATTGTTTTGACATTTACATTTGTAGCACTTAGTTTGAGGTACCGAAAAGTCTCATTTAGCCGTTAAAAGATTATATGGCAATATTGTCATCATGTTTGGTAGATGCACAGGGTAGCTCAAAAAAAGTGGTAGAAATTCTTTGTTTCCCAGCTTAAATTAAGCTTCGCCAAATGCCCAAATAAGAAACTAGCTAACTTGTAACATGCCTGATTAGTGAAACCATGTGACTTGAGCACCATTATGTGCCATAGACTTATCTCAATCATTTCTCGAAAGGTACTTTTTCTTAATCATTGACCTATTATTCATCTTTTGATGAAGCTCGAAGAGCAGATTGCGGCATGTGGTCCTAACTCTTAAGTAGAGGCAAGTGAAGGGGAAAGAGCATGGCCCCATGCAATCCGTTGCATTGTGCGTTCCATGTGTCTCCAAAGATGCAGCGGTTTTCAAAGGGTGTCTAGCACTAAAGCGTGCGCATAAAATTTAGATGAATATTCTCGCATCGGAAATTTAGATGAACGAGAACTGTTGTCGTGTGTTGATGTCAGTGTGAAGTCCGTATTCTAATGTGTCGTGGATGTCTTGCCGCCCCGCCTACGGGCTGTTTGTAAAACCTATACCTGGATGTTTTGTTGTATGTTCTGTTTGGTTTTGTCTATAAGCAGGTCTTGTTGTTGGTTGCTGTACCCATAGTGTAGCCAATCACCATATTTGGGCATGTTAAACATGTCTTTTCGGTCTGAAATTTCAGCGTGGCCTTCTTCTAAGAGTATGACGGCACAACGACCAGTAGCCTGAGGAGGGAAGAAAACAGAGGGGATGGTCTGCGAGGTCACATCCAGGGATCACAAAGCTGTCAGTTCGCGAGACGGCGTGAAGACCATCTGTGGACTTAGGTATGTTTGCATTGGTACGAAAAGTCTGGGCTAATTAAGTCGCCAATTACAGCTCCAGTGATGATCGCGGGAACATCATACTACTCCTAGTCCACAAAGTTATTTATACTACCCTGAATCACCAACTGGGCACGGGAACATGTGGCCATCTTCGTCGTTCTCCTGTAGTGGCTAATCTCACATGTTGCGAACCATGTTCTCACTAGTAGAAAAAGGGTCAAACGTGAAGCATATTAGTGCCGGTTTGTATTTGAGCCGGCACTAATGTATACATTAGTGCCGGTTCCAACGGCTAGCCGGGCCGCTTTCATTAGTAGCGGTTCGTGGCGAACCTTTAGTACCGGTTCGTGCCACGAACCGGTACTAATGAGAGTGGTGGCAGGATGTTGCCAGACTGGGGCCCCTCCAGCCCCTTTAGTACCGGTTCTTGGCACGAACCGGTACTAAAGGTCGTCCTACATAAACCCTTCGTCCAGCCGAGCTCGCTCTGTTCTTCCCCTTTCCCCTCTCCTCTCTGTTCTTCCCCTCTTCCTCTCGAGCTCATCACACATTTTGCCCAAAATTTGTCAAGATTTGAAGGCCCCCATCCATTGAAATGATCACAAAGGTTAGCAACTTTGTCCTTTCATCTCTCATTGCTAGATTAGCTCTTGCAATGCTTTATATAGTGATTAATTTGTGAGTTTAGTAATTTGGGAGGAAATATATATATGTGCTAGTATTTGATTTATATGCAATTTGAGGTAAAAAATAACACTTAGTTTGCATATGTAGGTGTGGTTTACTTAGTGCCTTCTAAATCTCCGTCGTAACCACCGTCGATCGCCCGCACCGTCCCGTCGCCGGCACCACCTTGTGGTGTGCCTCTTTGTTCATGAAATTTTATATAAAAATTGATGTTTGTGTGATTTGGATATATAGTTACTCGTATAATTATCTTACCCGTACGTTGTTTGTTATACATATAGTGCCATGGTTTTGATATCCGTCCCCGTCGGCCCTCGTCCTTGTTATGATTCGGATGTGGTATATATATTCTCTTTTAAAACTAGTTGCATTTCGTGTTTATGACAAATTATGCCCATCAAGTTGACATAGAAATTTTTTCTAGGAGGTATGTGAACCGGAAATTCCAACTGACCCTATTGTCAAGAGGTTAAATTTAGTTGAAAGAGAAAACGAGTACTTGAAAGAAAAATTGAAAAGAATTGAGGGGGAGAAGATGGAATTGGAGTTGCATGTTGCCGATGTCGTCGATGATCACAAGATCAAGATGGAGAAAATGCGCTTGAAGATTAGAAAGATTAGAAAATATGCCATCGATAGTTAGGCTTGGTATCATTATGCTGTTGGATCCACCGTTACCTTAGTTGCGATCTTGATCGCATTTGTTGTTGTATTTAAATGCTTTAGCTAGAGAGTTATTTGTTTGTTGCATTTAAGTGTTGTATGAACTTTATGTATGAACTTGTATTAATTTGGTCTATTCGGTGTTGTGTAATGAAGATGAGCCGGCAATGGATGTACGATGACCGATGCTCTCCCCAGTTCGTTGAGGGCGTGCATACTTTTCTGCTTGCGGCTGAGGCAAACAAGCGGGCGGATGGTTTTATGCCTTGTCCATGTGTTGGCTGTAAGAATCGTCACAATTACTCTACGTCAAGAACCATTCACGTCAACCTGTTTAAGTCCGGTTTCATGCCCCACTATAATGTTTGGACCAAGCACGGAGAAAGAGGGGTTATGATGGAAGACAATGAAGAAGAAGAGGACGACGACAGCTATCCTGGCCATGGGTTCCCTGAATACGATGATACAACAATGGGGGAAGAAGCTGAGCCGGTACGTAATGCGGGAAGAAGCTGAGCCGGCAATGCGGGAAGAAGCTGAAGAAGAGGCATCAGATGAGCCCGTTGATGATCTAGGTCGGGCCATTGCCGATGCAAAGAGAAACTGCGCAAGTGATTTGGAGAAGAAGAAGTTGCAGCGCATGTTAGAGGATCACAAAAAATTGTTGTACCCGAATTGCGTAGGTGACAAGAAAAAGCTGGGCACCACACTGGAATTGCTGGAATGGAAGGTAGAGAATGGTGTATCTGACAAGGGATTTGGCAAGTTGCTGGTAATGATAAAGGATATGCTTCCAAAGGACAACGAATTGCCCGAGAGTACGTACGAAGCAAAGAAGGCTGTCTGCCCTCTAGGGTTAGAGGTGTAGAAGATACATGCATGCCCTAATGATTGCATCCTCTACCGCGGTGAGTACGAGGATTTGAACGCTTGCCCGGTATGTGGTGCATTGCGCTATAAGATCAGCCACGATGACCCTGGTGATGTCGAGGGTGAGCGCCCCAGGAAGAAGATTCCTGCCAAGGTGATGTGGTATGCTCCTATAATACCACGGTTGAAACGTTTGTTCCAAAACAAAGAGCATGCCAAGGCGATGCGATGGCACAGAGAAGACCGTAAGAAAGACGGAAAGTTGAGAGTACCCACTAACGGGTCGCAGTGGAGAAAAATCGAAAGAAAGTACGGGAAGGAGTTTGCAGATGACGTAAGGAGCGTATGGTTTGGTCTAAGCGCAGATGGCATTAATCCTTTTGGGGAGCAGAGCAGCAACCATAGCACCTGGCCTGTGACTCTATGTTTGTATAACCTTCCTCCTTGGTTGTGCATGAAGCGGAAGTTCATTATGATGCCAGTGCTCATCCAAGGCCCTAAGCAACCCGGCAACGACATTGATGTGTACCTAAGGCCATTAGTTGAAGAACTCTTACAACTGTGGAATGGAACAGGTGTACGTGCGCGGGATGAGCACATGGGGGAAGAATTTGACCTAAAGGCGTTGCTGTTCGTGACCATCAATGATTGGCCTGCTCTCTGTAACCTTTCAGGACAGACAAACAAGGGATACCGCGCATGCACGCACTGTTTGGACGATACCGACAGTATATATTTGGCTAATTGTAAGAAGAATGTGTACCTGGGACATCGTCGATTTCTTCCGAGCAGGCATCCCGTAAGAAAGAAAGCCAAGCATTTCAAAGGTGAGGCGGATCACCGGACGAAGCCTCGCCACCGTACTGGTGCTGATGTACATGATATGGTCAAGGATTTGAAGGTGGTCTTTGGAAAGGGTCCTGGTGGACAACCTGTTCCGAATGACGCTGACGGATGCGCACCCATGTGGAAGAAAAAATCTATATTTTGGGACCTGCCCTATTGGAAAGACCTAGAGGTCTGCTCTGCAATCGACGTGATGCACGTGACAAAGAATATTTGTGTGACCCTGCTTGGCTTCTTGGGCGTGTATGGGAAGACAAAAGATACACCTGAGGCACGGGAGGACCAGCAACGTATGCACGGAAAAGACGGCATACATTAGGGTCATGCAAGCTACGCTCTTACCAAAGAAGAGAAGGAAATCTTCTTTGAATGTCTGCTCAGTATTAAGGTACCGTCTGGCTTCTCGTCGAATATAAAGGGAATAATAAACAAGGCAGAGAAAAAGTTCCAGAACCTAAAGTCTCATGACTGCCACGTGATTATGACGCAACTGCTTCCGGTTGCATTGAGGGGGCTTCTACCGAAAAACGTTCGATTAGCCATTGTGAAGCTATGTGCATTTCTCAATGCAATCTCTCAGAAGGTAATCGATCCAGAAATCATACCAAGGTTATAGAATGATTTGATGCAATGTCTTGTCAGTTTTGAGTTGGTGTTCCCACCATCCTTCTTTAACATCATGAAGCACGTCCTAGTTCACCTATGCGAAGATATTGACGTTTTGGGTCCTGTATTTCTACACAATATGTTCCCCTTTGAGAGGTTCATGGGAGTCTTAAAGAAATATGTTCATAACCGTGCTAGGCCAGAAGGAAGCATCTCCAAGGGCCGTCAAAATAAGGAGGTCATTGAGTTTTGTATTGACTTTATTCCTGACCTTAAGCCGATTGGTGTTCCTGAATCGCGGCATAAGGGCAGACTGGATGGAAAAGGCACGCTAGGAGGGGAACAAATAATATGTATGGACGGACATTCTCTCACTGAAGCACACTACACAGTTCTACAGAGTTCCGCCTTGGTGGCTCCGTATATGGATGAACACAAGAATTTGCTACGCTCCAAACACCCGGAGCGGTCTGATGACTGGATTACACGTGAACAAACCAGGAGTTTCGCCAGCTGGTTGCAGACACGTACCATGCATGACACCTCTATTGAAGATGACCTGTACTTGTTGTCCCAGTTACCATCTTCGAATATAATGACTTTCAAAGGGTACGAGATAAATGATTATACATTTTACACGATCGGCCAAGATAAGAAGAGCACCAACCAAAACAGTGGTGTCCGCTTTGATGCAGAAACCAAGATGGTAAAGGAAACATATTATGGTTTTATACAGGACATATGGGAACTTGACTATCGCCGTGGTTTGAAGGTCCCTTTGTTTCGGTGCAAATGGGTCAATATGACACGAGGCGGGGTAACGGAAGACCTGCAGTACGGAATGACAACAGCGGATCTCAACAATCTTGCGTATGCAGACGAACCATTCGTCCTAGCCAATGATGTGGCACAGGTTTTCTATGTGAAGGACATGTCTACCAAGCCAAGAAAAAGAAAAGATAAGGAAGCGAATGCATCGTACGATGAGCCAAAGCGGCACATAGTTCTTTCTGGGAAGAGAAACATCGTGGGAGTGGATGACAAGACAAACAAGTCAGAAGATTATGAAAAGTTTGATGAAATTGCTCCATTCATAGTGAATATTGAAACGAGCATCCCGTTAAATGATGAAGATTTTCCATGGTTACGGCGCAAAGGGACACACGCGAAGAAAAAGTTTCACACCAAAATATCTGGGATGTGATCGGCTTCACTATCATCACTTTCTTCTGTGTTTCACACCCAGAAGGGAATCTCTGTAATAGTTAGGGTAGTTAATTATGTGTTTTGGCATTTGAAACGCGAAGAAATTTTATGTGCAAACAAATTCTTTCATGCCTTTACTGATTTTTAAAGTTAAGTTATTCACAAACTAGTGATTCACACTAATTTCAAATAATTCAAAATTTAAACTATTCAAATTTGAAAACTACGGGCACTAACAGAAAGTTTGTAATTTTTTGTACCTAGAGCAAAAATATTCACAAAGAAACTCTAAATACACAAAAAAAAACAACTCAAAAATAAATAAAGCAAAAAAAATAAAAAAAGCTCGCCTACTGGGCCAGAGTGGCCTGCATACGACTAGAAACCCAACCCGTTGCTGGGCCAGGATGCAGGCCCGCAAAGGCCCAGTAGGCCCACATGGCAGCACAAAACATGTAGGCCCAGTAGGCCTGCTTTGGAGAGGAGCTCGAGAGAGCTACCGCACGGGGGTTTATAAACCAGTGCGGTCGCCCCTCGGCTAGCGAGGTGGGACTAAACTTGCGCACCGCACCTGCGCCAGCGCACCCCCTTTAGTACCGGTTCGTGGCACCAACCGGTACTAAAGGCCCCCCCCTTTAGTACCGGTTGGTGCCACGAACGGGTACTAAAGGGGGTGCGGTTCCCGCCGCTTGGCCTGGCCAAAACAGGCCTTTAGTACCGTTTGGTGGCTTCAATCGGTACTAAAGGTGGGTTCTATATAAGGAAACACTTCAAAATTTCGGTAGTTTCTGATCTCTCCCTCGGCTTCTTCTCCTCTGCACACCGTCACCCGCCGCCCCCGCCGTCTCCATATCCCTCGTCGCCGCCCCGTCCCCGTCGTCGCCGCCCCGTCGTTCCGTTCCCGTCGTCCCCGTCGTCACCGTCGCCCCGTCCCGGCCCGTCCCGCGTCATCACCGTCCCCGTCGTCGTCGCCGCCCCGGCCCTTACGTCCCCGTCCCCGTCGTCGCCGCCCCGTCGTCGTCATCCCCGTCGTCGCCGCGCCCGTCGCATTCCCTGTCGCCACGCGCCCCTCGTCGCCGCCCCCCGTCGCCTCTCGCCTCGCCGGCCGGTGAGCGCGCGCACACACACACATACATTTTTTGTTTTTTAGTTATACAAATAGTTAGAAATTTTTCTGTTTTTTAGAAATTCTTAGACATTTTTCTGTTTTTTAGAAATAGTTAGAATTGTTAGAATTGTTAGAATTGTTAGAAATGTTAGAATTGTTAAAAATGTTAGAATTGTTAGAAATTTTTTCTGTTTTTTAGTTACAGAAATTGTTATGAAAAAGTTAGAATTGTTAGAAATTTTTCTGTTTTTTAGTTATAGAAATAGTTATAAAAAAGTTAGAAATTTTTCTTTTTTTTAGTTATAGAAATATTAGAAATGTTATAGAAATATTAGTTATATATAGCATTGTTAGAAATGTTAGAATTGTTAGAAATGTTAGAATTGTTAGAAATTTTTCTGTTTTTTAGTTATAGAAATAGTTATAAAAAAGTTAGAATTGTTAGAAATTTTTCAGTTTTTTAGTTATAGAAATAGTTATAAAAAAGTTAGAAAATTTTCTTTTTTTTAGTTATAGAAATATTAGAAATGTTATAGAAATGTTAGTTATATATAGCATTGTTAGAAATGTTATAGAAATGTTAGAAATTTTAGTTATCAAAATCCAATCATTAAAAAAATGTTACTTTTTGCGGGCATATAGCTAGTATTTGTTCTCGACGATGCCCGGCCCGCATCCTCGCCGTCGACACGTCCGCCACGACGTCCGGCTGACCCATGTCCGGGACTGGGCTCCGCCGGGCTCGCACTGGGAGGTGCTGCCTGGAGGGGCTCGCCGCTTGATGAGGAACCCGGCCCCGGGTCCCGTCGTCGACCCTGATCTCGTTTGGTGGCGTTCGCGTGGGCCAGTTTCGGTGCGGAGGGAGCCGGCCCCGCCGGAGGTGGTACGTCACCGTGTCAGGGAGGAGGACGAGCACGTCCATCGCTACATGGTTGCGTTAGAGGGCGGCAGGTTCTCCAATACCTGGCAGTTTCTCCAATACCTGGCAGTTTCTTCAGGGATCTCACTTCAGCTATGATCCTGTTAGGGTTCCTTCTCTTTGGGTGTCCACCGCCCACGCCGCAGGAACTGCGAGTGTCCTAGATTCTTTTGTAGTATTCGATCTTTAATTAGCTACCTAGCCAGTGATGTACTATTCAATATTATCTATTATTCGAGACGATGTATTCGAGATTATATCTATTATTCAAGACGATGTATTCGAGATTATATCTATTATTCGAGACGATGTATTCGAGATTATATCTTTTTATTCGAGACGATGTAATTTGAATACTAAATTGTTTTATATTTCTTTTGGATTAGTTAAATAAAATCTATGGCGGACAATACCGACAGAGAGAGAGAACAGACCATGTTCGATATGATACGCGGGTCAGATGATGATCAGAATGAAGAAGATTATGACGGCTCCGAATTTCTAAACAACATCGGAGAGGGTGATATGATATTCGATCGCGACGACCGAATTGATGAAGTCATGAACTACGATTATGACGATGATGAAGAACATGTTGATCCTGAAACAACAAAGACCGGTGAGGTATATATATTTATATAAGCAGGCATCTGGTGATCATCACATGTTTTAAATGAGTTGAAGATATATTAACGAATCGAGCAAATCTTCAGGCAACAGGACGAAACGAGGCCCGAGCAAAAAGTTGAAGGAGGGCGTAAAGTACAATATAGAGGCAATCAGACCTAATGGCGAACCATTAGCGCCTAAGAAGATTAGGGACAAGTTCGTTCGTCAGTGCGGAGTTCTTGTGAAGGACCAACTCCCGATCTCCCTTCAAGAATGGAGGGAGCCAGCAAAGCCACGTCCAGATGTTACTTTTGTCGACGACAGACAAAAAAGTCTGCTTTGGGATACTCTCATGGAACATTTCACCCTACCAGATCATTTCATAGAAGCAGATGTGCAGAAAGTCAAGGACGCTGCTCTTAGGAAGATGGCGGTTGCATTCAAGAACCACAAGAATCGTGAATGGGACAAGTACGTCAAGGGAGGAAGGAAGACTCCAGTATTCAAGGGGACACTAGAGAATCAAAGTGCTCATTGGGACGATTTCGTGAAATTCAAGGATTCAGAATTAGCTAACGAACTGTCGAGAATAAACAAGAAGAATGCCGAAAAAAAGGATAAGTTCCGTAAGCTGGGGCCAGGTGGCTACGCTGTGGCAATGCCTAAGTGGGATAAGTCTGAGAAAGAGATGGAGGATGCAGGTGTCACTCCGGTTACTAAGAGCTGGCCCCCCCCCCAGGTGCAGGAGTTGGTTCTATGCGCATAGGGGGGAGTTGGTCCCGAAGACAGGCAAAGTTTCGACGAAGGCATGTCTGAACAGAGCCGACGATAAGATACTTGTTGCAATAGAAGAGGCTCGAACGGGGCTGTTCCAGCCCAACAGAGAGAACGACGAGCTTACGCGTGCCCTGGGAAATCCTGAACACCCGGGAAGAACACAAGGCAAGGGCCCTATTCCGTGGTATGAGGGGTTTTCAGACTGGAACGCCGACTACAGAACCCATGCGAGAAGGAAGCTTGCGGAGGAGAAGCAGAGGAAGATGGAGGAGGAGAAGAGGAAGCTGGACTATAAACGCCTTCAAGGCCTAGAATCAACGCACGCGGACTTGGCAGACAAATTCCAGCGGCAGCAGGAGCAGATCGACTCACTTAGCCAGCAAAGGGGGTCTCAGCAGCTGCAACAGCTAGCGGATGATCCAGCATTGGATACCACCGCCCCATCCATGCCGAGAAGCAGTGTGGGTTCCGCCCCGTTTGATGCAATGCTAGATAGATACCCTGTGGATGACATCATGGAGAACACTAACTGCGAGCTACACTTTAAAATGAAGAACATATCCATGAAGGTGGCGGACGCCGTTGCTTATACAAATTCCCCCGATGCAACCTTCCATTGCAACCCGATTCCAGCAGGCTATGCTCGTGTCGTGGTTGATGAGGTGGTGGACCAAGTATCGGGGCTAGAGCTTGACATTCCTGAAGGTGACGAGGAGCACACACTCGGAGAGGCCAAACATCGTATCATCCTATGGAGAAAGGATTGCATCATCTTTCGAAGGCCACCGACTCCGCGTCACCCGACTTCTTGTCGAAGTCTGCCACCGAGTCGGCAGACTCCCGCTCCTCCAAGTCCACCAACGCGTGAGGCCACTCCTCCTCCTCCAAGTCCGGCAAAGTGTCAGGCCACTCCTCCTCCAAGTCCAACACAGCGTCAGACGTCCACTCCTCCTCCAAGTCCAGCACAACCTCAGGCCACTCCTCCTCCAAGTCCGGCACAGCTTCAGGCCACTCCTCCTCCAAGTCCGGCACAGCTTCAGGCCACTCCTCCTCATCCAACTCAGCCCCATCAGCCGTCTCCGTCGCCTCAGCAATCGCAGAAGAAGAGACACCCTGCATCTATGGTGCGTAGCGGTACGAGTCGAGGTCATAGTACAGGAAGTACAGGCGGAGGCAAGCGATATAAATATGGTCCAAACCTCACTACTCTTCCCGAGAGGGCTTACGACAGGACCCAGGAGCAAACCAAGGCCATAGTGCGGGCAGAAGTCGATGCCCATTTTGGACCGAAACCGCCACGGCCACGAAGGGGGAAAGTGCCTGTGGAAGTTATTGACCACTTCATTCGTATTGCTGAACCACCAGCTCCTAAACCTGTTGACACAGACTATGAGCGCCACATCCGGAAGTTACATCGACAACTTCTATAGAAGGAGGCGAGCTCGAGCTCGAGCAAACAACAAGCAGCTGTCAAAAAATGCGGGAGAACCGTTGCCCAGCTGGGAGAACAGTGGGCGCAACCGATCCCCCCGCTTGTTGTGCCGCCAACAACACGTGATAGTACGCGCGCCCAATATTATTGTGGGCAAACAGTTTACGTTCCCCAGGTAGGCGATGTGGTAATAACCCAGGAGCATATAATGCAGGCTGAAACTCTCAACATCACTGTTGGACAACTCCTCGAGATCAAGGACATGCCTGTGCTTACAGAGGAGGAAATAAAATGGAAATATGTCCGGGGCCAACCTTTGGTCAAGCCAGAAGAGGTCAAGAAGCTCCCAACAAGAATGTATGAATTGCATCAATGGTACATGGACATTACCAAGAGATCCGATCGAGAGTCCCTCATGGTGAAAGTCAAGAAGGATCATTACTACCATATGAAACCTGTGACCGTTGAGTATTCCGAACTGTTTCAGTTATACAATCAAGACGCACTCGACAAATCTATCATCAGTTGCTATTGTCTGTAAGTGATTTCTTTCTGTAATTTAAGTCTCAAGCTAGCTGTAGTGATCCTTTTGATCAATCATTACCTGTAATTATCCTTACTATATTCTTTTCTGTGGTATTATGCAGGATGAAGATGTATGAAATGACAAAAGGTGGACGCTTTGGCATCGGGTTCATTGACCCAAACATCGTTAATGAATACACATGGAAAATAAGCAAGCATTATGAAAAGAAGGTAGAGGACAGCATGCTAGAGTTCTTGATGCGCCTCAAATACAATGAAGATATACTACTTCCTTACAATTTCCAGTGAGTCACACTTTCTTGTACTACAAATTCTCTGTTTTTGCCTACTAGCTAGCTACATGTTTTTGCTTACATATGCCCGCTTAATTAAGACATGCAAATGTTTGTGCATGCAGATTTCACTGGATCTTGTGTATCATTAAAGTTGACACCGGAACAGTTGAAATACTGGACTCACTACTCAAAGAAAATAGTGACTATAACATCTTGTTTGGGATAGTCAACAGGTAATTTCAATCATTATTAACTATATATCTCGGCCTATTTAGTTCGTCGTTTCATGATATAAACTATTTAATAACATCTTTGTCGGCGGGGCAGGGCTTGGGCAAGGTTCATCAGCGTCACGGAAGGCGAATGGAAACGACAGCTGAAATGGTTTCGACCGAAGTTAAGTAATTAAGTAGTACTAGCTAGCTAGCTAGCTAGCTGCCATCTCTTTAATATTATCATGCTTGATTAACTATTATCTAATCAAATTAAATTCCATTCTCATAAAGACCCTGAAGCAGGCGCAGGGGACTGATCTGTGTGCATTCTGCGTTTGCGACAACATTCGCATGATGACGTCCGAAACGAGCAGATCTCGAAGACAGGAATGGGTACGTTTGTGAAAACACTATTCCCAATTTTTACACCATTATCGATATGTAGTCACACGAGTAATACACATGCATATTGATCTTCTTCTTAACAGTTCACAGAGGTGCGGGACAAGCTCATAGAAACGGAGCGCGCACAAGCACTTCAAGAGGAAATAGCGGGATTTTTGCTCGACCAGGTCATAAATCCGAAGGGAGAATACTATTACCCGCTACCGCCCCCATCGACCAGGTCATGAACCACTTCCAATTGTCATAGTGCTCCGAAGGCACCAATTAGACTAATGCCACTGGCTCCGAAGGCAACATGCATATGTAGGAGAAATTGTATATAACTATACATGTGTGTATGTGTGAATTAATATGGTGGTTTGTGAGACATTGATGATCTATATATATATGCATAACGTGTACAATGTGTAGTATCGTAAAATACCAGCAAACGAAAAAGAATTAAATGGAAAACACAAAATTAAATGAAAAAGAAATCATAAAACCAAAAAAACCCCAAACATTTTAGTACCGGTTGGTGTTACCAACAGGTACTAAAGGGCTCCCAGTCCCCGGAGCTGGCTCGTGCCACGTGGTTGCCCTTTAGCACCGGTTCGTGCTGAACCGGTACTAAAGGGGGGGCCTTTAGTGACCACACTTTAGTGCCGGTTACGGAACCGACACTAAAGGGCCTTACGAACCGGTGCTATTGCCCGGTTCTGCACTAGTGTCTGCTCTGAAACTTCGGGTCTTCGATGGCAGTAGAAAGTGTTGTTATTCATCGCCATGGCTAGCCGATGCTCGTATGCCCTCCCTTCCATGACTGCTATCGCTTCTCATGCCGGCTCACAGACCAGGGTATGGTTAGTTGATAAAGAAACTCTACCACGCACCAAATTTGGATCCGAGTTTCTTATATATGTGCCAAAATTTCGGTACAACCACGCTCCACATCCAAGTCTATTTTTTTCTTCTAGTGTGGAGGAAGGGGACACTTTGTGGGACTTTCAGTAGCAAATTTTCTATACAGATAGAGGCGTCTATCAAAAAGATACTCCAAAGGCTTCAGGATCACATTCTCATTAGTTGAAGATGACCTATGCCAATCTAAGTTAAGTGAATCCAAATCATGCCTCTATTAACTTGTCCACAATCTCAGCAGCCACAATGTCAGAGTACAAAGAGGAAAAACATAAACCAAGTTTTACACAAATTTTCCACTACGTTGCACAGATACTTAGATACCGGGATACGCCTGATACGTCAATTTTCCAAAAACATGGATACGGGGATACATTTATATTTACATATATTAAATATTAAAAGTATGAAAAAAATAAGGATCTTCTAGGTCAAAGCATGACTCAATAGGATTGCCCCCTTTCTTTTCTTACACTTAGTCCACTTTCATTAATTGGAAGTGGGATTTCCCTATGTTTCCTATTCCAATCAGTGCATCGATTCTCTCTTGCTCACCTTTCAATTGAACTAGAACATTGGCAGACATGTTTTGATATGAATTGACACTCATGTTGGGAATCTTGAAAAGGTGTGCCTTTACTCCTGAGGGTATTTCACATCAAACGAGGGGTTTCAGGTATCCAAAACGTATCGCAGAAGTATCCTAGGAGTATCAAACATTATTTTATTTTTTTTAAATCAAAAAATCCAGGGATACTTACGGGATAGGTATCGGGGCACTATCAGAGTATCGGGGTACTATCCGAGTATTGGGGCAGTATCCGGCAGGGTACGCGTGCTTTCTAACGTATGCGTCAAGATGCATGTGCGTCACTTGCCAAGATGCATGTGCGTCACTTGTCCCAACCAGCGAGTTTTCCCTCTTTTTGGTAGATTACAAAAAGAATCATCCAGGCAAAAAAACAAAAATCTTACAACCTAAGTCCCTAACAATTTGCAGCCAACCCCCTATAGATTAAATTTCCTTACAAGCAAGGCCTATCATTTTGCGTTAAACTCCCTAAAGCTTATGTTTTCTTACAAACAAGGCCAAATTTTTGACAAGTCGCGGCGATTTTTAATAAAAATTTCGGCAACATAACGCGTTGGGGAGGTTTTTTATCTCGAACGCAAGTCGGGGCAAGCATTGCATGCCAATACAAGAACTGCACTGCACACATTACGGAAATAGAAACTCAACGTCTTCCCTCGTGCAATAAACAACAACTACCTCTCTTGGCATTCTACCACATCGTCACAACAACATAAGAAAGCTCATTAAGCAACACCAAGATTAACAAAAAAAGAGACAAGACAAGCCAAACGGACAGCACAAAGATGCTATAATAATACCACCAAAGAGATACCTAATAGAGCTAGTGTTCTAGAGTGCAGTTTGGCACTGTCAAGATAGGCCAAGCTAGTATCGTATTAATTCTTGTGCATATCTTACCGCAAAAAAAAGATGACAAATGAAAAAAAAGGAAAACATTAACAAGCTTGTGTTAGAAGGCAACTGCAGTTCTAATGAATCCGGAGAAAATCCTGAAACGTGAGAGCACTTCTAGTGTAATTTAGACATGTAAAATTAATGAATTTAAACTGAATATACTTCTAGTGTATTTATTAGCTAGCATGCAAATCCTAACATCAAGTGAGAATTTTCTTACTAATTTTATTAAACACTTACTAAAAACAGTAAAAAACTACATTATATAATAGTAAAAAACTATAGTAAAAACAAAAAAAATAGAGATGGAGGGAGGAGGGGTGGGAGGAGGGAGGAGAGAGGAGGAGGGGGAGGAGGCCGGTGGGATCGGAGGAGGGAGGAGGAGGGAGGGGGAGGGGTGGGAGGAGGGAGGAGAGAGGAGGGGGAGGGGGCGGCCGGAGGAGGAGAAGGGAGGGGGCGGTGGGAGGAGAGCTGTCGGCGAAGGAGGGAGGAGTGACGAGGGGGCGGACAGAGGAGGAGGGAGGAGGATGGAGGGGAGGAGGGAGGAGGGAGGAGGAGTGATGGAGGGAGTACCTCGGAGGAGGAGGAGCGCGGCGGTGGCGGCGGACGAGGGGTATCGGCCAGGGCGAGAGTGACTGAAAGGGAGAGTGAGAGAGAGGGTCGGCCGCGTGGGGAGGATAAGGTAAGGTCAGGAGTACCGCGGGTTCGTGAAAAGTGCTACCGCTACGGAGCATAGCTGTAGCGCTGGGTACGGATACGCGCTACTGCTAACTGGGACTAGCCATGTGCGCCCAGTTCAAACATAGCAACAACGCGTTTTGCTAGTCCGCGCTACAGCTAAAATTGATAGGAGTAGCACTGTTTATTTACACGCGCTACTACTAAGTAGCAGTAGCGCATGATTTTGTCCAGCTCTACTTCTAAGATGTTGTGTATAAGGTTTTCCCTAGTAGTGTGAGATTGGTAACATCATGCTCATGATCATGTTTAATATGTTAATGCCACGCTGTTGTTTGTCATATTTGCTGTGAGCTTGTGACTACATTCAAAGTACTGACCTGGCGAGTCATGCCAGATGCAGGCGAAGCCGTGCAAGGAGTTGAGGTTGATCGGTGCTTCGCGATCTTCGCCGTGTCCCAGTAGTGTCCTTGTGGCATGGAGTTCTGCTACCCTGTTGTTTTGTTGACGAGTAGTTGTATCCTATAGCATTAAGGCCCTTAAGATGTTTAATAAATAATGTACATAGTGGAGCCGCACCGTGTGTGTCGCTTGGCCTCGCTTTCTTATGTAATCATCAAACCTATGTATCCCCAAGAGATCAATAAAGCGGTTATGTCTGTACCAAGTTGTTGTGTGTTGCCAGAAGAGTTGATCTCTGGGCTGGCAATGCAAGGTAAACTGGTTACTCTGAGCCAGGGCGCCACACCTTCACATGTTCCCAGCGAAGGCTCCATGCTCTGATGGGTTCCCTGCCCATTTTTTTAGCGTCATTGGTATATTTGAGGTAAAGAAGTAATAGAGGCAGTTATGAGAATCGTGAGAGAGGAAGATTGTCCTGAATGCATTAATGATACAATTATGTTTTGATTCCAAAGGTAACAAACCCAACCATCTTAACACAATTTAGAACTATCAGTTTGTGCAATGATTTATACAAGATAGCTTCCAATGTTACTGCAAATAGATTGAAGCAAAACTTACCTGATATCATATCTGAGGAGCAATCAACTTTTGTCCTTTGAAGAGTAACCATGGACAATACTATTAGTGCATATGAGTGCTTACATTTCATGAAATGCAGCAAAGGAAAAAGTTAGTAGCTACTATGCTTTGAAGCTCGATATGAGGAAGGCATATGATAGGCTAGAGTGGGACCATTCTAAAGCCATGATGTAGATATTGGGATTTTCTCCTACATGGGTACAAATAGTTATGGGCATGGTCCAGACAGTATCTTTCTCGGTTCTTTTTAATGGCGAGTGACTTGATCAATTCACACCCAGCATAGGTATCCGACAGGGAGATCCAACATCCCCATATCTTTTCTTAATTGCAGTAGAGGGCCTTTAATGGCCATGAAATCCAGTTCTTTGTCATCACGCTTAAGTGGCACCAACAGCTTCAGCTGTGAACCATCTTCTTTTCGCAGATGAAGCCTGTTATATTTGAAGTCAAGTCATGATGGGGCAGTTGAAGTATCAAACCTACTGGATAATTATTGGTTGGCATCTAGACAAATAATAAATCATGACAAGTCCTTTATATTTTACAGTAGAGGATGCCCTCAGACTCTCAGGGAATATGTCAAGAATACTTTGAACGTCTAAAATGAGTCGCTCAATGACCGGAAATTGGGTATGCCAACTGATGTGGGTAGTCCAAGACCAAGACTGTCAAATACTTACCTGGCAGAGTTTGGGAAAAGCCGGGAGAATGGATGGAAATGCTCCTGCCAACTGCAGGTAAAGAGGTTTTGATATAGTCTGTGGCACAGGCAATTCCGGTATATTCCATGGCATGCTTCCGTTTCCCGCGAGGACGTTGCACGAGGAGTGTCACCTCTTTAATCTGACAATTTTGGTAGAGAAGTAAACAGGGGAGAAGGAAGCCATGCTGGGTCTCATGGGATGTTATGATGAGACCGAGTATTTGGGATGCCTCGGTTTCCTTGACCTTGAGATCTTTTATCTAGCCTACTTGCCAGGCAGGCCTGGCGCTTGCTAGATCATCCCAGTTCTCTGAGTTCATTAATCTTAAAAGTTTTCTACTATCCAAATAGCTCTCTTTCTGATGCAACCTTGGGACCACATCCATCACAGATATGGCGGGCTATTTTGCATGAGAAAGACATAATGACTCAAGGTTTGATAAGGAGAATAGGAGACGGAGAATACCATGATATTTGGAATGACAACTGGATAACTAGAGAGCATATAAAGAGGCCAAGAACTTCACAAATACCGCAGCCGCCGACAAGGGCCGCTGAACACATGGATCACACTGTGTCGTCAAGGGACGTGTAGCTTATTCAATCGATACTTATTCCCATTGATGCTGAGATTATATTGAAGATCCCTCTTTCCATGAGACATATATTTGATTTTTGGGCTTGGAGTGAGGATAGAAGGGGTATGTTCACTGTGCATTCGGCTTACAACATGATACAGTGTACCAAGATCATCAGAGGATCATGGCTGTATGAGCATGGCGGCCGATCAAACTCAGAGCCTGATTGTTAAGGATGGAAAGACTTATGGCATATAAAAGTCGCCTCGAAAATCAAGGTGTTCATGTGGAGATTAGCACAATACTCATAGTGTCCTTCTTCATCATAGAAACATGTCGACCACAAGTGCTTGTTGTTTGTGTGGGTCTAAGGATACGTGCAGGCATGCCCTGCTAAATTGCTTGGTTTCAAGGAGCATGTGGGCACTATCATACGAGCAAATTGTCGAGCGATTGAGTCTGAATGCAAATGATGACACCAAACAATTGCTATTCACCATGCATGAGGTGTTATCGCATGAGGATTTCATCACGTCGATCACTTTTGCGGACGATATGGGGAGCTCGGCACAAAGCTATACATGAGGAGATACATAAAAGCCCTTTCACTTTTCAAGCTTTTGTGCAGAGTTACTTAACTAAGCTGAGAGCTAACCAGAGCACTCGAAGTCCAGTTCTAGGGGCACCCGTGATTAGGCCAAATCAAATGTTTCGCTCCTCGGGATGATATGATGAAGGTCAATGTGGATGCGGGGATTGGACCAGGCGGCACTCGAGGCGCAATGGGAGCTATATGCAGAGATTGAGCAGGTAATTTTCTGGCTGTGTCAGCCATTTTGTTCCCACATATATCAGATCTTGCTACTGTCAAATTTTCAGCCATCAGGGTGTCACTTGCGCTTGCTGATAATCTCTATGAGAGGAAGATTCAGGTGGCTTCAGATTGCAAGGTGGTCGTTGCAGATATACATAAGAAGAGCGCATCTATCTATGGATCAATCATACATGAGATCATAGAACGGAAGGCTACTTTTACTAATTGTATCATTAGCCATGAATTTAGGATCTTGAATGTTGAAGCTCACAAACTCGTGAAGCATGCTTTATCCATAGGGATTGACCGTAAGGGCCTTTAGTCCCGGTTCCCGAACCGGGACTAAAGGGTCGTTACTAATACCCTCACCCTTTAGTCCCGGTTCAAACCAGAACCGGGACAGATGGGCCTCCACGTGGCCGCTGCCGGCAGCCCAGGCAGGGGGGCCTTTGGTCCCGGTTGATGACATAAACCGGGACCAAAAGGCTTCCACGCGTCAGCAGCTGGCTGGAGCTGAGGTTTTTCTTTTTTTTTTAAAAAGTGGCTGTTTTAGGGGTTTAGGGGGTTATTTTTAGGTTGTTATTAGCTAGCTAATAGAGAGAAGTGTCCTCTCTTACATTTTCATCCTTGGTTTACCTACGCTACTGCTATGTTCATTTCACCCGCATATATATATATATATATATATATATATATATATATATGTATGTATATATATATATATATATGTATATATATATATATATATGTATATATATATATATATATATGTATATATATATATATATATATATATATATATAATAACTCATGCATCCTCGCATCATACGTACATCATCATATATAATAACAAGTCCTACTAATTAATCAAGCATCATCATACAACTTCTACTCGTTATTAATAATAAGTCACACGATCATCATCCTCATAGTCATCGAACCCAACCCTACATAATTGTTCTTAGCACATGATCATCAGTATCAGGTAGGACCTAAACACACTTAAGGTAAAATAGCATAAAACAATATAGACCCTGACTCTCCATTATGAAGAATGGAGATCATCCTGTCTCCAATTCTTGTGCCTCGCTTCCTTTTGCTTCCAAGAAGCTCATTACGACTCTCCATACATTTTTTCCCATACTTTGATTGTCATGTCTCCACTTCTTTTTGAAATCCGGTATGGACAGTTGAGATTCGTAGGATGACCTGGATATATGTTCAAAACACGAAGGCTGCCGCCATTCTGATACATCAAATGAGGCATACAATCCTCTGGGATTCTCTGTTGAAAAACATAGTAATAACTTCGTAGTTAGCAATGATGTATTAGTTTTAGAAGTATGCAAAAAAATGCACGGATGTCGTAATAGTAAAAAATCTTACCAGGGTATCTCCATGGTAGTTACCGTAGTTCAACACGTGCACTAGTGGCACGTATTGACCATAATGTTGAGGAGTTCGATTGTAGATATTGTAATTCTCAAGATAATTACAAAATCCAACCAGAGGGGTTTTCTCCTTGTAAGTTAACTCAGAGCCATCGGTGTAGTAAGTTCTATCTACCATCATTTGCACATTCTTTGATACTTCAATATAAGCTGTCAATGGAAATAAGCTGTCAACTATTTTGAAATGAACGATATAAATTAATTAATCATTAACTATGTTTGAGAAACTCACATAGCGGTAGAACTGGAGGAGTATCAACAAGGACCCAAATGTGCATATTGTCTTGCTCGATTTCAGGATCACCAAGATCCATGGTGACAAGCATACGCTCATCAAAAGCATACAATTTGCAAAATGCTTTCCAATTTTTGCAACCAAAATGGGTTATGCTCTCAGCATTATATAATTTTACTTCAAAATCCACATCATGATCGGTCCTTAGGTGAATTTTCTTCATTTCAAAATTTTCATGGTCTTCAAAATCCATCATCTCCAAGACATAGCGTCTTGCATGGCATGGGATCAACTATACTCGAATTGTAAAAGATGAAAAATACACATTGAAATAGTTAAAGTCATGCTTAATTATGAAAAAAAACGCTTGTCGTCGTTGCGTACCGTTTCAACTTCGAAGGTCTCCTCGAGCTTAATGCTGAAGCGCCGGCCATCGTCCAGGTGAGGCCTGTCGCACTCACCTCGATCGTCATGGCACCAGTCGCACTCCCCCGGGAGACTTTCATCGTCTGATGATGACATTTCCTATACGTTCATAATTTAAAGACTAAATTAGATCATTATTATTCAACTAATCGTATGCATATGCCTTGCATAGTGCTCTCCAATTTGAGCATTCAATAAGAAAAATCAAATCGCAAAATTAAGTAGTATTCAAATTAGGATGCCTTCAATTATAAGAAAAACTACATTATCTCCTTGTGTTCGTACATCGAATATTATCACTAATACACGTCGAATACTATATATCATACATATCGCCAGTACAACTAGAACCATAGCGCCCGACGGGTATCGGCGCGGGTGGTGGACACCCAAAGGGAAGGAACCATCACAGGATCATAGCTCCAGTGAGATCCCTGAAGAACCTGCCAGGTATTCTCGAACCTGCCCTTCAACGCAACCATGTAGCGACGGACGTACTCGTCCTCCTCGCTGACACGGTGACGTACCACCTCCGCGGTGTCCGGAAGCCTCGGCACCGTCACTGGCCCACGCGACCGCCACCAAAAAAGGATCGGGTCAACGACGGGCTGGCCCCTCACCAAGCTATGCCCCCCGGAAGGTAGCGCCTTCTAGTACCACCCCGGCGGAGCCCAGTCCCGGACATGGCCCATCTGGTCAAGCAGGTGTCGTCCTCCGCCGACTCGACGACGAGGATGCGGGATAGGCATCGTCCACGTTGATGCGGGAATAATTGCTTTAACTAAAAAAATAAACTAGTTTTATTAATTTTCTTGCTAAAAATAAACTATTTCTATATATAGTAAATAAACTAGTTTTCTTAAATCAACTAGTTCAACTACTAATAATATAAGTAGTTAATTACTATAAATAAAATAAAGTAGTACTAACTAAAAATAAACTACTTGTATATATAGTAAAATAAAGTAGTACTTATTAAATTAACTAATTCAACTACTAATTAAACTAGTTCAAAGCACTAATTAACCTATAATGTACTATCCTAAAATGCACTAACAGTGTAAAACTAATAACCTCAAGTGCATTAAATCAACTAACCTTAAATGTAACTTTTGCAACACAATTTTTTTTCTGAATATGCACATATATACATATGAACATATATATACATAAATTGAAAAAAAATTATTCTATGAACAAAAAAATCATACATCAATTCATACATATCAATGGATCATACATACATCTGCACATATATACATATACATACAACATCCATATATACATGTCGGGGCGGTGGATCATCCAAAATATATATGAAAAAACAGAGATCGAGCAGGCCGGGGCGGCAGCGGCGGCGCGCGATAATGCAGAGCAGGCCGGGGCGGTGGCGGCGGCGCGCGGCAAGCAGAGAAGGCAGGGGCGGCGGCGTGGGAGAAGGGAGGGGTCGGGGCTCACTGGGCGGCGACGACGAGGCGCGGCAGATCGGGCGGCGATGGTGAGGTCGGGGCAGAGAGGGCGACCATGTCGGGGTGGCGCGGGGCGGCGACGGCGTCGGGGCGACGCGAGACGGGACGGCGTCAGAGGGGCGCGGGACGGCGCGCGGCGACGACGAGGCGCAGCCTGGCGGCGTCGTCGATCGGGCGGGGAAGAACGAACTGAATGAAAATTTCACAAGTGCTACTTATATAGACGAAGCATTGGTCCTGGTTCGTGACAGAAACCGGGACGAATGCCTGTGGCCTTTGGTCCCGGTTGGTGGCACCAACCGGGACTAAAGGGAGGCATTGGTCCCGGTTGGTGCCACGAACCGGGACCAAAGGTATGCAATGGTCCCGGTTCATGGCACCAACCGGGACCAATATCCTGCACCTGCCAAAGCCGCGGTGCGGTGGGATGTTTAGTCCCACCTCGCTAGCTGAGGACCGGCCACACCTGTTTATAAGCGCTGCCTCGTCATCTCCATCGAACTCCTTAGAACTGCAGGCCTATGGGCCTAATCTCACACCGCTATGCCTGTGGGCCTGCTGGGCCTTCTGCGGGCCTGAATCCTGGCCCATGGATGGGCTTCTAGTCGTATTCAGGCCGTGGTGGCCCAGTAGGTGGCATCTTTTTTCTTTTTTAGTATTTATTTTGTCATTTCTACTTAGAACTAAATACTTATAGTTTTTTAGTGATTTCTTTTTCTTTTAGGTCACAAAAATTATAAACTTTTTGTTAGTGCCATTAGCTTTAAAATTTGAATAGTTTAAATTTGAATTTTTTAAAATTTGTGTGAATCACTAGTTTGTGAATCACTAGTTTACTAAATTTATGTGAAAACACTTTGTGTATTATATTTACTATGTACAATCTTTCTGCCAGAAAACTTGATCTCTGGGCTGGCAATGCAAGGTAAACTGGTTACTCTGAGCCAGGGCGCCACACTTTCACATGTTCCCAGCGAAGGCTCCATGCTCTGATGGGTGACCTGCCCATTTTTTCAGCGTCATTGGTATTTTTGAGGTAAAGAAGTAATAGAGGCAGTTATGAGAATCGTGAGAGGGCAAGATAGTCCTGAATGCATTAAGGATACAATTCTGGTTTTGATTCCAAAGGTAACAAACCCAACCCTCTTAACACAATTTAGACCTATCAGTTTGTGCAATGTTTTATACAAGATAGCTTCCAATGTTACTGGAAATAGATTGAAGCAAAACTTACTTGATATCATATCCGAGGAGCAATCAACTTTTGTCCTTTGAAGAGTGATCACGGACAATATTATTAGTGCATATGAGTGCTTACATTTCATGAAATGTAGCAAGGGAAAAAGTTAGTAGCTACTATGCTTTGAAGCTCGATATGAGGAAGGCATATGATAGGCTAGAGTGGGACTATTCTAAAGCCATGATGTAGAAATTGGGATTTTCTCCTACATGGGTACAAATAGTTATGGGCATGGTCCAGACAGTATCTTTCTCGGTTCTTTTTAATGGTGAGTGACTTGATCAATTCACACCCAGCATAGGTATCCGACAGGGAGATCTAATATCCCCATATCTTTTCTTAATTGCAGTAGAGGGCCTTTAATGGCCCTGAAATCAATTTCTTTGTCATCACGCTTAAGTGGCACCAACAGCTTCAGCTGTAAACCATCTTGTTTTCACAGATGACAGCCTGTTACTTTTTAAGTCAAGTCATGATGGGGCAGTTGAAGTATCAAACCTACTGGTGAATTATTGGTTGGCATCCAGACAAAGAATAAATCATGACAAGTCCTTTATATTTTGCAGTAGAGGATGCCCTCAGGCTCTCAGGGAAGATGTCAAGAATACTTTGAACGTCTAAAATGAGTCGCTCAATGAACGGAAATTGGGTATGGCAACTGATGTGGGGTAGTCCAAGACCAAGACTTTCAAATACTTACCCGACAGAGTTTGGGAAAAGCCGAGAGAATGGATGGAAAAGCTCCAGCCAACTACAGGTAAAGAGGTTTTGATAAAGTCTATGGCACAGGCAATTCCGGTATATTCCATGGCCTGCTTCCATTTCCCGCGAGGACGTTGCACGAGTGTCACGTCTTTAATCTGACAATTTTGATAGAGAAGTAAACAGGGGAGAAGGAAGCCATGCTGGGTCTCATGGGATGTTATGATGAGACCGAGTATTTGGGATGCCTCGGTTTCCGTGACCTTGAGATCTTTAATCTAGCCTACTTGCCAGGCAAGCCTGGCGCTTGCTAGATCATCCCAGTTCTTTGAGTTCATTAATCTTAACAGTTTTCAACTATCCAAATAACTCTCTTTCTGATGTAACCTTGGGACCACATCCATCACAGATATGGCGGGCTATCTTGCATGAGAAAGACATAATGACTCAAGGTTTGATAAGGAGAATAGGAGACGGAGAATACCCTGATATTTGGAATGACAACTGGATAACTAGAGAGCATATAAAGAGGCCAAGAACTTCACAAATACCGCAGCCGCCGACAAGGGCCGCTGAACACATTGATCACACTGTATCGTCAAGGCACGCGTAGCTTATTCAATCGATACTTATTCCCATTGATGCTCAGATTATATTGAAGATCCCTCTTTCCATGAGACATATATATGATTTTTGGGCTTGGAGTGAGGATAGAAGGGGTATGTTCACTGTGCATTCCGCTTACAACATGATACAGTGTACCAAGATCATCAGAGGATCATGGCTGTATGAGCATGGCGGCCGATCAAACTCAGAGCCTGATTGTCAAGGATGGAAAGACTTATGGCATATAAAAGTCGCCTCAAAAATCAAGGTGTTCATGTGGAGATTAGCACAATACTCATAGTGTCCTTCTTCATCATAGGAACATGTCGACCACAAGTGCTTGTTGTTTGTGTGGGTCTAAGGATACGTGCAGGCACGCCCTGCTAAATTGCTTGGTTTCAAGGAGCACGTGGGCACTACCATACGAGCAAATCGTCGAGCGATTGAGTCTGAATGTAAATGATGACACCAAACAATGGCCATTCACCATGCATGAGGTGTTATCGCACGAGGATTTCATCACATTTACGATCACTTTTGCGGACGATAAGGGGAGCTCGGCACAAAGCTATACATGAGGAGATATATAAAAGCCCTTTCACTTTTCAGGCTTTTGTGCAGAGTTACTTAACTAAGCTGAGAGCTACCCAAAGCACTCGAAGTCCAGTTCTAGGGGCACCCAGGATTAGGCCAAATGAAATGTTCCGCTCCTCGGGATGATATGGTGAAGGTCAATGTGGATGCGGCTACTGGACCAGGCGGCACTCGAGGCGCAACGGGAGCTATATGCAGAGATCGAGCAGGTAATTTTCTGGGTGTGTCGGCCATTTTGTTCCCACATATATCAGATGTTGCTACTGTCAAATTTTCAGCAATAAGGGTGGCACTTGCGCTTGCTGATAATCTCTATGAGAGGAAGATTCAGGTGGCTTCAGATTGCAAGGTGCTCGGTGCAGATATACATAAGAAGAGCGCATCTATCTATGGATCAATCATACATGAGATCATAGAACGGAAGGCTACTTTTACTAATTGAATCATTAGCCATGAATTTAGGAGCTTGAATGTTGAAGCTCACAAACTCGTGAAGCATGCTTTAACCATAGGGGTTGACCACCATGTTTGGTTAGGTCACCCATAGCTAAAGTTGTCTCGTCTTGCTTCGAACTACAGGGCGTGGGCTACGTCTTTGACCTAACGGCCCCCATTTGCTAGAATTAATCGGAATAGTTGAGAACAAAATGACGAACGGATGTGTAATGCGTGGGAATCTGCCGAATAGTTCAGGCCGAATCCTGAAGAAAGTTCAAACCGCTGTTTGATGAGCCTGCGTAGTATTAGTTAGTTGGTCAGGTAAAGGCTGGCCAAGCCAATGATGCTTAGCTGGTCTTTTTGAATGATTAGCTACACTGGGACTGAGATACAACCCAAACTCCCATGGGGGGCAGCAGAGGGGAATCTTGGACAATGGGCGAAAGCCCGATCCAGTAATATCGCGTTAGTGAAGAAGGTCAATGCTCCTTGTAAAGCTCTTACGTCGAGTGCGCGATCATGACAGAACTAGAGGAAGAAGCCCCGGCTAACTCCGTGCCAGCAACCGCGCTAAGACGAGGGGTGGGGGGCAAGTACTCTTTGGAATTACTAGGCGTAAAGGGCATGTAGGCGGTGAATCGGGTTGAAAGTGAAACTGTGAAAGTCATAAAAAGTGGTGGAATGCTCTCGAAACCAATTCACTTAAGTGAGACATAGGAGAGTGGATGGTCTTCTATTCGTCCCTATAAACATTGTGAGGGACTAAAAATTTTCTGAAAGGAAAAGAGATTAAAGTTGAAACAGACGCTCACTTCCATGAACACGTGGACACACAACCGGTGGCTCCATGCATGCACGCATCACACACGCGGGCCGTTTCCAAGCTAACGAACGGCGCCCGGCCGACGGACGCAGTACAGCTAGTAGAGCACTCGCTGCCAAACGCAGTAGAGCACTCGCTGCCAAACGCCTACGTGAGAGACCGTCCGCTCCTCTTCCCGTCCTCGTTCACTCCGCGTCCGCAGCCGAATTCCCCCCGTCTCCACCGCTCAGTCCCCCGGACCGGACCGCCGGAGCTCTCCTCGCCTTGCCATGGCAGCCGCAGCACTGAGGGCGCAGCTCAATGCTCATATCGTCGGCATGTACACCGATGTGAGGCCCTTCCCCTCCCCTCTAGTCGTGTGGTTGTGGACTTTCGCCTGGCTGGCCGACCTTAACTTGGCCTTTGCCTTAGCTTTGGCGTGGTCGACGTCGATCCAGGGTGTGGTGGACGAGGACACGTTCGAGGAGCTGCGGGACGAGGGCACCGCCATCAAGGTCTCCCGCCTCTTCATCTACGACGCCTCTGAGATCATTGACGACATCGACATCCTGAAGTCCGCCCCCACGCCCTCTATTATCATCTCTCCCTCTGCTCTCCGTTTCGAAACTGACTCATCTTAATTATCTGCTCTGGAAATCGCAGGGAGGAGCCCGAAGTGGACTTTGACGAGGTGGAAGCCCTGACGCAGCAGCTCATGTGGTGCACCTCCAGGTGATGACCATCATAAACCCTTTCTCTCTCTCTCTTCCACCTGCTTATTTTTAACTCTATGTTTGTTTTCCCGCTGCGTCCATGTCGTGCGATTCAGATCTGTTTATTATACTGGGCAAAGGGTTCTTATTTGTCGGTTGCACTGACCCATAGGCGTAATTAGAAGAATCGAGTTTAGTTGCATTTAGTGTAAAGGAGTTACCGGTGTCCCGATTAATATCAATGTTATGATGAGGATAAATTGTTGTTGTTTTCGGAATATTCCTCGTATTAATGATCTGCTATTCTGTGTATTACTAATGGTGGTTTTTCTGGTATTAATGATCTGCTATTCTATGTATCTCTAATGGTGTTTTTTCTAGTTTGTCCACGGCATCGACGTTGGTTTTTATTTGGATGTCTCGGCACGGGGTGTGTACCTCACGACATGGCCGCACACTTGAGGTTTGTGTCGTTTCACGGGCGCTGTATAGCCATAGGTAGAAGAGCAGAGTTTAGTCATATATTGTGTAACAAAATTGTTGGTATTCTTCCCAATGTTAATCAAATCGTATAGCTTGGCGAGGGGAAATTTTGTCGTTTTGCAAACGTTTGTTCTACTATCGTGTCTGTTCTTCGGGCAATGCCATTATTCTAGGTCGAGAATGAAAAAAATTGTCGTTTTATAAGCATGGCTGGTATTAATGATCTGCAATTCTACATAACGCCAATGGCCATTTTTTCTGTTTGTCCATTGGAACGGTGTAGTTTCTATTCAGATTTGTCAGGCGCAGGGTGTGTACATCATGGACGTCATTTGGGTGTCGTTTATCCAAAATTAGAAGACCTGATTGTAGTTGTATCTCGTGTAGCGGAATTGTCGGTATTCATGACAATTTCATGGTTCGGCAAGAAAAACTTTGTCGTTTTGTAAATATTTCTGGTACTACTGATCTGCTATTGCACATAACGGCAAAGGTGTTTTTTTTCTGGTTCATCAAACAATCTATGAAGTTGACAATCATGATAGGAAATGGCTCCTTGGGAATATTATTGAGTTGACGTCTCAATTTATACTAAGTTTGATAAGTTCCTAATTTCCTGATCTGCATTTTTTGCATGTTTCAGTGTTGGTGCACAGCAAGTGAACCTCGCCTGCATGAACTTCGGCAATTTCTATGCCATAAAATACATACATGGGTCAGAACTCAATAGCTTATTACATATGTTACACAATAATTATTCGCAACACTGTTTTTCAATGTCTCTATGTAAACCTGCCAGCTCATTTTGTCTTTTCTGTCGTTATTTTCAGCTCATACCAATCTAACATTGTTAAGAAGTAACATGATTTGCTTTTTCACTTCATCTGCAATCACTTTGTTGATATTACTCGGTTCATTATCTGAATATTATACCCTTTGATGCTTCTCTTGTAATTTATTGGCTCTAGACTTCTGTTTATAGCACAACTAAATTCTTATATCGCTAGAGATTTTTCCTTTTTGAAATATAGGGTTACAATTTTTGAACCATTATTCATCTGAGTTCTGTTAACTTCTTCAGAATTTGACAATGTGGTATTTTTGCATTATTTCAGGTGTCTCGTTTCATTGGCTCTTGTTAGGAATGAGTTCTATATTGTGCGACATGAGTTGGAGGTCATGTTGCAGGTAGCACCTTATGTGCCTAATATTGGATTTTGATACCAACTTCCCACTAGTTTCATAACCCATAGATTGGTCATATTAAGATAGAGAAAAGGGAACAATCTTTAATATTCAATCTAATTCTTTTGACATTTAGATTTGGAGCACTTAGTTTGAGGTACCGAAAAGTCTCATTTAGCTGTTAAATGATTATGTGGTAATTTTGTCATAATGTTTGGTAGATGCACAGGGTAGCTCAAAAAAAGTGGTAGAAATGCTTTGTTTCCCAGCTTAAATTAAGCATCGCCAAATGCCCAAATAAGAAACTAGCTAACTTGTAACATGGCTGATTAGTGAAACCATGTGAATTGAGCACCATTATGTGCCATAGACTTATCTGAATCATTTCTCGGAAGGTACTTTTCTTAATCATTGACCTATTATTCATCTTTTGATGCAGGTCGAAGAGCAGATCGCGGCATGTGGTCCTAACTCTTAAGTAGCGTCAAGTGAAGGGGAAAGAGTGTGGCCCCGTGCAATCCCTTGCATTATGCGTTCCATGTGTCTCCGAAGATGTAGCTGTTTCCAAAGGGTGTCTAGCACTAAAGGGTGCGCGTAAAAAATAGATGAATATTCTCACGTCGGAACTTTGGGCTCGTAACGCTGTGAACGAGAACTGTTGTCGTGTGTTGGTGTCAGTGTGAAGTCCATATTCTAATGTGTCGTGGATGTCTTGCTGCCCCGCCTACGGGCTGTGTGTAAAACCTACTCCCTCCGTCCGTGAATAAGTGTACATCTAGCATTTATCTTAAGTCAAAGTTTTAAAATTTTGATCAACTTTATAAGGAAAAGTATCAGCATTTATGACACTAAATTAGTATCACTAGATTCGTTATGAAATGTAGTTTCATAGTATACCAATTTGATGTCATATATGTTACTACTCTTTTCTATAAAGTTGGTCAAAATTTTAAAACTTTGACTTAGACCAAAAGGTAGAAGTACACTTATTCGCGGACGGAGGGAGTATACCTAGATGTCTTTATGTTCTGTTTGGTTTTCCCTATAAGCAAGTCTTCTTGTTGGTTGTTGTACCGAGAGTGTAGCCAATCACCATATTTGGGCATGTTAAACATGTCTTTTCGGTCAGAATTTTCAGCGTGGCCTTCTTCTAAGAGTATGATGGCATCACGAGCAGTAGCCGTAGTAGGGAAAAAACAGAGGCGATGGTCTGTGAGGTCACATCCAGGGATCACAAAGCTGTCGGTTCGCGAGACGGAGTGAAGAGCATCTGTGGGCTTAGGTATGTTTGGATTGGTACGAAAAGTCTGGGCTAATTAAGTCGCCAATTACAGCTCCAACGATGATCGCACGAACATCATACTACTCCTAGTCCACAAAGTTATTTATACAACCCTGAATCACCAACTGGGCAAGAGAACATGTGGCCATCTTCATCGTTCTCCTGTAGTGGCTGATCTCACATGTTGCGAACCATGTTCTGCTCTGAAACTTCGGGTCTTTGATGGCAGTAGAAAGTGTTGTTATTCATCGCCATGGCAAGCCGATGCTCGTACGCCCTCCCTTCCATGACTGCTATCGCTTCTCATGCCGGCTCGCCGACTAGGGTATGGTTAGTAGATGAAAAAAAAACTCTACCACGCACCAAATTTGGATCCGAGTTTCTTATATATGTGCCAAAATTTCGGTACAACCACGCTCCACATCCAAGTCTATTTTTTTCTTCCAGAGTTGAGGAAGGGGACACTTTGTGGGACTTTCAGTAGCAACTTTTCCATACAGATAGAGGCGTCTATCAAAAAGATACTCCAAAGGCTTGAGGATCACATTCTCATTAGCTGAAGAACACCTATGCCAATCTATGTTAAGTGAATTCAAATCATGCCTTTATTAACTAGTCCACAGCCTTAGCTGCCACAACGTCACATATACAAAGAGGAAAAACATGAAACCAAGTTTTACACAAATTATCCACTACGTTGCACAGATACTTGGATACGGGGATACGCCCGATACATCAATTTTCCAAAAACATGGATACGGGGATACGTTTATATTCATTTTTCTGAGAGGAATCAAGTCCATATTCTAATGTGTCGTGGATGTGTTGCCGCCCCGCCTACAGGCTGTATGTAAAACCTATACTTGGTTGGTTGGTCCTCTAGTGACTATGTTTTGCTGTATGTTGTGATCGTTTTTCTCTATAGGCAAGTCTTGTTGTTGGTTGTTGTACCGAGAGTGTAGCCAATCGCCATATTTGGGCATGTTAAACATGTCTTTTCGGTCTGAAATTTCAGCGTGGCCTTCTTCTAAGAGTATGACGGCACAACGACCAGTAGCCGGAGGAGGGAAAAAACAGAGGGGATGGTCTGCGAGGTCACATCCAGGGATCACAAAGCTGTTGGGGATGTTAAGCATGTCTTTTCGGTCTGAAATCTTTAGCATGACACTCTTATAAGAGTACCACGGCACCACGAGCAGTAGCCGGAGGAGGGGCAAAACAGAGGGGATAGTCTACGGGCCACATCGAGGGACCACAAAGCTGTTGATTCGTGGGGCGGCGTGAAGAGCATCTCTCGCTTAGGTATGTTTGCGTTGGTACGAAAAGTCTAGGCTAATTAAGTCGCCAATTATAGCTCTGACGATGAATTATGGAACAACATACTACTCCTAGACCACAACGTTATTTAGACTACCCTGAATCACGAACAGTGCATTGCGATTGTTGTTACTGCTCCTGGCAGTGGTGGTTCAGACCTGGTTGATCCTGGGGACAGGTTGTTTGATTGGAGTCACATCGGATTATCTCTATCAAGTGCAATAGTAGCAATACCTGGGCATAGCTGCAGTATATAAAATGCTTGTAGCATTTGGAATCAAAAGGTATCATCATCATTGAGTGGCCTCCGGACATACTTGGGCCAGTTACTATTATACATAAAAATCTGGCCAGGTAGAGATCATTTTCATGATACATGAGTTCTCACTCTGTCTTCCTACTCATTGGTGAAACGTGTCATGGGAGACCTTATTTTAGGGAAGCATAAAACAATTGGTGAAATGTGATGGCCGTTCATCTGAAAACAAGGTTGAGAAGACAAATTATCTAAGGGCGATTCAGATAAGCATGGATGCTTCTGCGATTTGATTTTTGTAGATGGAATAAATTTTGTATACCATTATTCTATTTGTAGTGTGTAAATAACATGAATCCAGTTCTTATGCATAAACAAGTGCCACCTCAGTGGAGAAAGACAGTTCGCTCACTAATGTGGTGATGTCAAACATTTGAATTGCGTATGGATCCATTTGAACATCGGAGGATCTTTCATCGCAAATAGCAAAGTTTGATAGGGACTTACTTTAATCGTTCATGAAAAATATCTGCAGTTCTGATCTAGAATTGTCATAACTAAATGTCCAAAACCACATAAATGCATTGCTTGATTGCTTGAAGATTTAATAACTAACACAATGGCGTATCAGTTGCATGGTAATGTATGACACTCAGCTGTATGTTACAACGTGGCAATGATTCAGGAGACAACGGATCCACCTTCTTGTCTGGGGCCCAACACACCTCATTCCCATGATGGCAGTGGTGGATCGGCATGAACACGGGTAGAGGGGGTCATGGCAGAGAGCAGGTCGGGCGACTCCTCCTTAACAATTTGTGGGGAAGTACTGTATGAAGGAGGGAGGGCGCCATCGCGAAGATGAGGTGGGTGTCATTTGGTTATAAAGGAGAGGGCTCTAGCGATAAATGTCCCACTACAGCAGCAAACTGAGCGAGAAGGGGAGGGTCCTGCAGGAAAAAACGATGGGTGCACTGTGGGCTGGGATTTTTGTGTTCGGACCGCGTGTCGAAGATAACATGGCGGATAGTGTGGACTATCATATTTCTCCTCCACATATGGATTAGATTTGGGGGATGCCGGACTATCAGGGTTGAATTTTGGAGAGTCCGCTGGGCGCCTGTTAGATATCTGAATACGCCCGGACGTATGAGAAGGAAATAATCTTCGACCTTAGACTTAGAGACGGCCTTAATTATTTATTTTTATGAATTCTACCCCGCAGGAACGCTTCGGCATTTATACTAGTAAAGGAAGTTTGACAGTGTAAATGAAAGCTAGCAGACTTAGTTATTCGTTGTGCAATGTACGGACTGGCCCATTTTGGGAGCGGCGTTGGTGTGCAGAGCCCATACCGCAACCGACTAAGTTATTTTACCGGTGGTGGTATGTACCGGTGGCCAATCCACCATCCATCACTTTTATCAAGATCTGTGCATATCTTATACTCTATTTTTAGATATTAGATTGGACATAGCAATACATGTACTGGTGTCAGATATTGTCAGCTTTACAGAAGAGAGAGAGTTAGAGTGGAGAGAATGGTGCATGCATGCATGCATTCTCTCAAGCCATACATATGACATGCTTTTATTTTTCTCCACATATTTTTAATGATTCATATCTTTTAAACCAAATGTCTATTATTGATACTTTTTATATATTTGAATTCGTGGTGACAAGACCTTCAGAACAATATCAGTTTTGGATATGTTTGAAATATATTTTATTTTATGTATTTCAGTTTTGTTTGAAATCACTTTCATAAAACATTAGATTGTTTCACTATGTCATAAATTTTTTTTCTAGTGTTTCACTCATTTTCATAAACTGGAATATGGAACTCACAGAGACACGGATATATTTGATAGGACATCATTTTTTCTAGCTTTTCCTAGTGTTTCGCTCATTTTTCACAAACTGGAATATGGAACTCACAACGTTTTTTCTAGTGTTTCGCTCATTTTCAATCATTTGAATAAACATATTTCACTCATTTTCAAAAGATGGATTTAGGCCCATTCAAAATGATGGATATCACTCATTCGAAAATTTATTTCAAACATTTCAGAAAACTGATTTCACTCATTGAATCAAACAACACATTTCACTTATTTGATACAACTGATTTGAGTCGTTTCAATTGAAAGAAATACATGTTTCAATAATTTGAAAA